>CM046375.1:12228238-12853238 GCA_025413485.1 Ficus microcarpa
CAAACCTCTTGAGCCTCAGGACAATACCAAAACACATGGCTAGCCTCCTCCAAATCATCTTGACATAACAGGCAACGCTTATCCCCCTCAATACCACACTTAGAAAGTGAGAGCTTTGTTGGAAGAGCATCATGAAAAGCTCGCCAAACATGAATTTTAACTTTATTCGGTACATATGACTTCCATAATTTCCCCCACCACTTTGAATCTAATCCTCCCCATGACGTAGATCCCGAGCACCGTCTATCCATTTCAACTCTGTAAGCAGACCTAACAGAAAACCCTCCTTTGCCATCATAATGCCACACCCACCTATCAGGTCTTCTCCTCGAACTCAACGAAATACTCCACACTAATTCCCGATCAATTGGTAAAAGGATCGATTCCAACTTCTCCTTATCCCATCCAAAGGGTGACAATAAATCACATACTTTTAGATTCTCCATATTAGACGGGGGCTTTGAAATAGGACGAAAAAGAGTTGGACGAGGAATCCATGGATCCTTAAAAACCTGTACACTCTCTCCATCCCCAATCCGCCATCTCAAGCCTTCCTTTAACAGCTCCCGACCCCAAACAATACTCCGCCACACATAAGAAGCATTATATCCAATATTAGCATCAAGAAAGTTTGAATTGGGGAAATACTTAGCTTTAAGAACACGAGCTATAAGGGAAGAGGGAGACGTGAGAATACGCCACCCTTGTTTAGTAATCAAAGCTTTCTTAAAAGCTGACATATCTCGGAACCTCATACCACCCTCGAGTTTAGCCCTAGTAAGCTTCTCCCATTTAATCCAGTGGATCTTCCTGTCTTCGCTTCCTCCATTCCACCAAAACCTAGCAATAAGAGATTGGAGATTATTGCAAAGAGTAATGGGTATCTTAAACACACTTATAGCATAAGTGGAAGTAGCTTGAGCAACTGCCTTAATGAGAATCTCTCTCCCTCCCACTGAGAACAATCTACCCTTCCACAATTGCAACTTCGCCCAAACTTTCTCTCGGACCCGATCAAAGGTTCTCCTCTTATTCCGACCCACAAAAGATGGCAACCCAAGATAAGAATCATGGACTCCTCCCAAAGGCAATCCTAAACATTCTGTAATCATATCCTTCCTCTCCACTGACAAATTCGGGCTAAAACTGATGATTGATTTTTGAAGATTAATCACCTGTCCTAAAGCCCTTTCATACTTAGCCAAAATATCTTTGATCAACTGGCAACAATCCACATTAGCTCTACCAAATATAATGCTATCATTCGCGAAAAATAAATGACTGATTCGTGGAGCCCCCCTCGCACAAGAAACCCCCAAAATAGATCGTTCACTTTGAGCCCTCCGAAACAAGCTCGAGAGACCCTCTGCACAAAGGAGAAAGAGATATGGGGACAAGGGACATCCCTGTCGAAGACCTCGGGAAGGAACAACATTTCCTACTGGTTCACCATTTAAGAGAAAAGCGAAGTGTGCAGTTGAGACACAATCCATAATACGCATAATCCACTGGTTAGAGAAACCCAGTCGTACCATAATAGCTTGTAGAAAGGGCCATTCGACTCTATCATACGCCTTACTCATATCTAGCTTCATTGCCATCAACCCATTTCTCCCTCCAGTTTTCCTATTAATAGTGTGCATAGTCTCAAATGTCGCAATAATATTATCAGGAATCAAACGTCCTGGGACAAAAGCACTCTGCTCGTCTAAAATAATATCCGGTAAGTACACTTTCAGACGATTGGCCAAAGTCTTCATAATAATCTTATACGCTACATTACAAAGACTAATAGGTCGAAAATCCGATACCTTTTTCGGAGATTTAATCTTTGGAATAAGAACTATGTAAGTAGCATTTAATTCCCGAATGGAGCAGTGACCATTAAGCACCTTGAGACACGTCTGAGTGACATCTGCACCAACTAGATCCCAATTTTCTTGGAAGAAACCGGCATGAAAACCATCAGGACTCGGCGATTTCCATGCTCCCATACTAAACACCGCCCTTTTAACCTCTTCCGCTGAGAAAGGAGCATCAAGAGCTTTAGACATAGCTGGATCCACCATCCTCTCCACCCCTTCCAAAACCGCTTCCAAAGACGCCTTATCTGGAAAATTTGTCGCAAAGATATCAGCGAAGTAGCCATTAAGCACACCAACAATATTTGCCTTCTTAGTGACCCATACCCCCCTATCATCTTCCAACCCTATGATGCGATTCATATTCCGTCTCTGCGATGCCTTATTATGAAAAAAATTGGTATTTCGATCCCCCCCTCAAAGCCAATCTACCCGCGATCTTTGCTTCCAGTAATATTCCTCTAATCCTAAAAGTTTATTTAGTTCGGTCTCTACCTTCTTACATTTATTCCTTACTTCCATGCTCCAGTCACACTTATTGAGTTCAGTCAATTCCATTTGTAAAGCAGCTACCCGCTTTGGAATAATGAGGAAAGATCGTTTACTCCAATTACGCAGCGACCCTGCACAACGCATCATAGTGTCCCGAAGAGCTTTACCATCGTCTCCGCTACCCGAACGGACCCACGCTTCTCTCAACACCTCTTTAAAATCATCCTTTGTCTTCCATAAAGGCTCGAAAACAAATCTTCAATCCGACCGCCCAAGGCCTCCATTAGCTTGCATATTACATTCTAGCACAAAATGAATGGCACGATGGTCCGACCCAAAAAAATCCCGATGAAAAGCTCTACAATCTTTCTACAACTCCGACCACTCCGAATCCGCAAAATATCTGTCAAGTCTTTCTTGTATGTTCCCTGGCGCCTCTTGACGATTATTCCACGTGAATGGATATCCATGAAAGCCCAAATCATCGAGTTCATAATCAACCACAGCATCTTGGAACCTAAAAATACTTGTATCCATTCTAGCAACTCCCCCTTTCTTCTCCGAGAGGTGCAGAATCTCATTGAAGTCTCCTGCAATCAACCAAGGCAAGGTAAACTGCCGTCGAAGGCGACGAAGAAGATCCCATGATAAGTGACGCTGCACTTTCTCAGGATGCCCATAAAAGCCGGTAAATCGCCAACTTTTCCCATCGGGCGGACTCACGAAGCAATCAATGAACCCACGAGTATAACTCTTAACTACCACATCCCAATCTTTTTTCCAAAGAAGAATAAGTCCACCACTTCTGCCTGTGCAATCTACGTACACCCCACCATCAAAACCAAGTCTATCTTTTACTAAGCTTGCCCGCCGACCACTTAACTTAGTCTCCGAGATGAAAACTAAGTTTTGGGAATAGTTTCGAATCATCATCCGAAACTTGTCGAATGCCCGGGGATCCCCAAGTCCCCGGGCATTCCAAACTATCACACTCATATCTCTCGGTGGGATTGCTCCGCAACCTCCGCCGATATGCTAGTATTCGAAATATCACCAAGCGCCATTCTTTTACGAACGCCTGAAACCACATCTCCCACCAACTTCCTCTTCGTCTTCGACCCACCTATACCCACCGAAGCCATGCCCGAAGCTTGCTGGCAAGCAACACAATTTTGGGACCCCCCTTGACTTTTTTACGTGCATATTTAACATTATGGCCAGCCCCCACTTTTGCATGCAAATCACGTGCTTCCTCCAACTGCCCCTTAAGTGGCTCCTGCACCCCACGTGCTACATTAAACAATTTGCCTTTCGAATTGTTATCCTCCACGTCCACCGAGGGAGCCTTCATCAGATCCGCATTAGGAGGATCTATGTTATTTGAATCCTTCTCAACCGAAAACTTAGGAGTGCAACCAACGTCCCCATATTTCGGGCGAGACTCACGGGGTATGGCATCCTGCAGATCCAGTCCCTGAACTGGAAACTCCAACTGCCCATTCGACTGCTCAGCCGGAATCTTTAATCTGGACGTTACAGCAACCCCTTTGCCGTAGTCCATTCGTTTGCTCCGGACTTCCTTCTGTAAACCCGTAACTCCTCCTCCTCCGTTCGTCGAAGTTTTGAAGTCTGTACGCCACTCCCCATCTGACTCTTGTCCCTGAACTGGAAACTCTGGCTACCCCGCCGACTGCCCGGCCTGGCTCTTCAAACCCGACGTTGCAGAAAATCTATTGCCGTGGCCCAATCTCCTGCTCCGTACGTCCTTCTGAAAACCCACACCTCCTCCCCCTCCGGTTGTCGAGGATCTGGGAGCTATTAGCCAGTCCTCATATTGAAATTCATTAGCCTCGATCATCGACTCCGCCGCCGAGTCTTGACACTCCGTGGCGATATGACCAATGCGGCCACAAACATAACAAAAGTTCGGAATACGTTCGAACTTTAACTCCGCCCAATGGACTGCACCATTTGACCCTAACCTTATTGGCACAACTCTCCGAATTGGTTTCGAGACGTCCACTAGTACCCTAATCCGAAGAAAGCTGCTAGAGCACTTCCCATCTTTATCCTTCCACACTCTGATAGCCACCCCCGTAGCCTCACCAATCATCATTCCTATTTTCTCCACGATACCCCACATCCGAAGATTATGAGCCTGTACCCAGAAAGGAGTAAAACTCCAATCACCCTAATTGAGAACATCATCACCATTCACCTCTTTCAAAACAATGAGATGTTTATCGAACACCCACGGTTCCATATCCAAAATCCTCCTTCTTTCTTTCGCATCGCTGAAAAGAAAAAGGAAAACATCATTCTCCAACTCACGCATCGTAAACCCGCCTTCAACCTTCCACAATCTCACAATAGCTCCCCGAAACGATGATTTACGAAGAGGTCTTTTTGTTAACACCTTTCCCAAAATACTGCACCGAACATCTTTTTCGCCCTCCTGTATCGTCTCATCATCGATCCCCACAATCTCTCCCTCCTCCTCAGTAATGGAGAGAGTCTTCCACCGTCCGACTATATCTTCCATAGCCTTAAGAACCCAACCCAAAACGATTCCTTGCATACACGAAGGCAGCAATACCAAAACCCTCCTACAGAGAGACCCAAAACCCTCCTACAGAGAGACTCTTTTTTTTTTTATAGTCTTTTTTTTCTTTTTTTTTTTTTAGTCAAAAGATGTAAAAATTTAATAGAATATATCACATGAATTTGTTACATTTAATTTTTAATCTCTGTTAATTAAAAAGACTATTTTGTACTCTTAAAGAATTCGACCATTATTTTTATAGAGTTCGAATCCTCTATCCTCAATATAAAAAGAAAAAAAATACTAGTATTATTGGATTAATGAGATTTATAGCTTTATCATGTATTAAGCTTGATATATGTAGTAGGGGATTAACATTAAAATTTGTTTTTAGTGAGGGCTTTTTTTTTTTTTTTGTGTATTACTATAAAATAATACAAATTTATAGGCACACGCTAACTTCGTGCCCATGATAGAAGATTGGGATTCAGCTATTAACTTTTTATTTCGATTTAAATTTTTAAAAAAATATATATATTTTTAGCATCCACATGGAAAAAGAGGAAATATGATGGAGCTAGTTTCGGAAGAGAGGAATCGTTTCCTCTTTGGTAGAGGTGGGAATTTGGGCCGGGCCAAACGGGCCGGCCCGTGGCCCGGAATTTCGGCCCGCTTGGTGGCCCGGCCCAGCCCGCACTTAACGGGCCCGGTAAAAGCCCGGCCCGATAATGACGGGCGGGCTGGGCTCTCCTTTCAAGCCCGACGGGCCGGGCCGGGCCGGCCCGAACATTTAGCCCGATGGGCCGGCCCGATCGGCCCGCTTAAAAAATAAAAAATTTTAAAATATATTATATATATAATAAAATAAAAATTAAAAAATTAATTTATATATTATTTTTATTAAAAAAAATTATATATATATTAAATATTAATATTATATTTTATATTTAAAAAAAAAGAAAAGAAAAGGGAAGTGGAGCAGCAGGCGCACCAAGCCTGCTGCTGCCACATTGTGATTTGTGAATTGTGAGTCAAAGACTCAAAAGATATATTTATATATCTTTTTGTAATTTTTTTTCATTGTTTGGTCAATGGTCATGGTCAGTGTCTCAATGAGAGTCTCACTGTGAGACTGAGTCACTGTCTCACTGAGACAGTGACAGATGCAGGCATGCAGCCGCGCAGGGGGCCAGGGGGGGTGCTGCGTGCAGCATGGCAGCATGCTTGCTGCCAGTGAAGAAAAAATAACCGTTTGGTTGGTGTCTTGGTGACTACTGACTGGGAGGCTGGGATAGTGGCAGACTGGCAGTGGGATGGACAGTTACCAAGTTACCAACGACTATTTTTATAGCCGTTTGGTTCAAAAAATTTTTTTTTTCATTCTCAGTTTCTCACGACCAATGCCATGCCATCCCTATAAATACCCCCCTTCCATTTTATTTTTTCCTACCTCTCTTCATTCAATCATTCTTCTTTCCTCAATCCTTATTTCAATCTCTTAAACTCCTCATTCCTCAATTCTCCTCATTTCAATCATTCTTCTCTCCTCATTCGTTAATCCTCATATTTTTATTATTTTTATAATCCCCATTATTTTATAAATCATATTATCATAACCTATATAACAATATTCTCATTATTTCTCTACTTTTTTTAATAACTTATATTCTCAATCTCATTATTTCTACATTTTAAATTTCTAATACTTACTTTCCTATAAAAAAAAAAAAATCAAAATGGATCCAAATCCAAATGTTCAACAACCATTTTTTGATCTTGATGAGGACTACTACGGGATGGATGACCGTGACATCGAAGAAGTCGAGATTTCCCGTATGGAGGCTGGTGACAATGTCCGTGAGATTAGACGTAGGAGTTTCAATACTCCAATACCACCAAGTCCAATGTTGGCACCATCAAGAAGTAGTTCGGGGAGCACCAGTTGCCCACCAAAAAAGCCAAAAGGTATTGCTAAACCCACTTCACGTGCTTGGCAATTCTTTGATGTTATGCAGCATGAGGAGATCGGTCCTGACGGCCAAAAAAAACAAACAAGAATAGCAAAATGTAAGTTTTGTAAAAAAACTTTAACTGCTAACTCTTCCGGTGGGACTCGCCACTTACTAGCCCATGGTGAAAAATGTGCTGAGAAACATGTCAAAGGAAGAGAGCCGACACAAAGCACTCTAAAATTCAACTCCGATGGCTCGGTAGGTACGTTTTCTTATGATCCCATGGTAGCTAGAGAATCTCTAGCTCGTTTAATTGCCTCTACAGATTTACCTATTAGTTTTGGTGAAAATGCTTTTTATGAAGAGCATATTCAAAGATCTTTTTGTCCACAATTTAAAGCCGTTACTAGAAAAACTATTAGGAGTGATATTATATCTTATTATAGTAAAAAACGCACTGCATTAATATCTTATATGAATACAAACACATTTTGTATTGCATTAACATCTGATATTTGGGCTGCTAGGTCAAATCAAGATTATATTAGTGTAGTTTCACATTATTTAGATCCCCAGTGGCAATTACAAAAAAGAATTATTGGCTTTAGACTGATTGATCATTCTCATAGTGCTTTAAATATTAATGATAATATTATGAGTGTTTTAAATGAATTTGGCATTAGCAATTGCATTATTTCAATCACCCTAGATAATGCTTCGGCAAATACCGCTGCAATTCGTTTTCTTGAGAACAACTTGTCAGAATATATTGGTGGAATTTTATTACATCAACGTTGTGCATGTCATATCATCAACCTCATTGTAAAATCAGGTATGAAGTTGGTAAGTAGTAACATAGAAAATATTCGTAATGCGCTCCTTTGGATACATAATTCAAATTTCGCATTGCTGAATTTAAGAGGTATTGCAAAGCAGAAGGTTTGAAACCTCGAAAATTCGGGACTGATATGCCGGTAAGGTGGAACTCAACTTTTTAATGTTAAAAAATATAATAGAATATAAGAATGTTATTTCTATGTTTTATAATACAAAGCATAATCTGATTTTATTATCTGATGTTGATTGGTTTATTGTTGAAAGAATGATTTATTTTTTAGAAACTTTTTATGATGCTACTGTTTTATTGTCTGGTGTTTATTATCCCACTTCTCCACTAGTTTTCACCCAATTAATGCTTATTTCTTCATTGTTTTGTGAATATAGAAATGATGATTTATTTAAACTAATAGTAGAAAAAATGGAGAAAAAATTTATGAAATATTGGGATCACAATAACATGCCTTTATTATATTGCCTTGCCATTGTTTTAAATCCTATAGTTAAATTAAATGGTCTTTATAATGGTCTTACTCATATTGCTGAACATATGAATGTAGATTTTGCTTCAACATATTCTTTAACATTTACTAACACTAAATGCAAGTTATTTGAGATTTTTGCAACTTATCAGAATAAATTCGGGCAGCAAGTTAACATAGAAACCGAAGAAACTCTTCCGACTGCTGGTGATCGGAAAAAGAAAAAAGTTTTGGGTTTTTTCTCTACTCCAGCAAGATCGGGCTCCTCATCAAGTTCGAGTGTTACTCGTCCAATTTCAGCAAGTTCAACCACTACAAGTACGACACACTCGGAGCTCACAAAATACTTGGATACAGATTTTTCACTGCTCGACTCAACTACAAATACTGAAGATTTTAAAATTTTAGATTGGTGGAGGTTGCAGTCGACAAATTTTCCAGTGCTGTCCCGTTTAGCACGTGACATTTTAACCATTCCTGTTTCAACAGTTTCTTCTGAATCAGCATTCAGCACAGCTGGAAGGATAATTGAAGATCGGAGGACCTCATTAACACCTGAGATGGTCGAGGTGCTTACATGCTTAAAAGATTGGGAACATGCAGATAAAAGGATGCAATATACAGTCGAAGATCAAGAGATACTCCAACACTTTAACGAAATGAACATAATCGATGATGATGATATTGACAATGCTCCTGCGGCTCCCCCTTTCGGTTGCTGATGCTGATTGATATATTTTTTTCATTGTAAAATTGTAAATATGAATTAAGATTGCACTCTTTTTTCTTTACTAAGGTTTTATCCCAATGGGTTTTACTTAGTAAAGTTTTTAATGAGGCAATCATGACATCAATAAAATTTTATATTTCAATTTTATATTTTCTTTTTTATATCCTTATTTTTTAACAAAGTATAAATTTTTTTATTTTTTATCTAAGATAAAATATTAAGATAAATTATTAAATTATAAAAAATATAAAATTTATTCAAAAATTATAAATAAAAAATAAAATTAAATAAAAATAAAAAATGATCCGGGCCGACCTCGGCCCGGCCCGCTCTCGGCCCGATCCCGGCCCGGCCCGCTCCTGGCCCGCTCTAAGCCCACGGGCCGGGCCGGGCTTATAATCCAAAACTTCAGGCCGGGCCGGCCCGGCCCGAATATTAATACGGGCCGGGCCGGCCCGAAGTTTAGGAATGGCCCATTGGGCTCGGGCCGGGCCGGGCGGTCCGAATTCCCAGGTCTACTCTTTGGCCTTTTCCCGTCAAAGAACTTCATATTACGCTTTGATGAAGAAAAAAAAAAGTATTCATTTAGATGACAAAGGACCTGTTTGGTAAGACTTTTTGATAGTAGAATAAGAGAAGCAAAAACATTGTTGCACCTTAAAAGAGCTTATTACAATAGAAGAGCCTTTTCTTAGGTTCTTTTAGGATCATGTGTTTATTTTTAAGAAGAAAAATTTTCTTGTTTCAAATGAGAAAGTTTTTTCTTTTGAGAATATAATGTTTGATATGTAAAAAATTTTCTTTTCAAAAACAAAAGTTGCTTAAAATGAGAAAAAATGGTATTAGGAATAGTATATTGTGAGAAGATTTCAAAAAAATTCCTTTTCTTTTTTCAAAAGAATACTGTACAAAGTAAATTAGAAAATGAGATAATTTTTCTTTTTTAAAATGAGATAATAATAAAAAAAAGTTTAAGACAAATAATTTTTAACAAAATTTTTGAGTTTCGAAATTTGGACATGTAATCCAGGCATGACCATTTCAAAATTTCTTTGAATCAGGATATATCATAATACCACTTCTTAAAATTTTGGCATATTGAAATCTGTTTGTCAGAAACTAAAGATTAACTTAAGTCTAAAATAAATAAGAAAACATTAATAATAAATTTATCCACGCAAATAGTTAAGTATAATAAGGAATTGCGACTATGATGATAATATCCTCACTAAATACAACTTAAAAATAGAGAGAAAGAAACTTAGTCTTTGTTTGAAATTCAGGTTTGACTCTAACTAAATTGTACTTTTTTTGAAAAGATAACGAAAATTATAATTAGTTTTTGAAAAGTCAACAAACTTAAACTTAAAAATTTTAACTCCAACCAGCGATTCAAATAGAAGCTTATCTTCATTCAACCGCACAAACCAAACACAAAGCATAAACGTATCCTCATGATATTATTCTCACGGTACCATGTCTTCGTTTATTTATTTTTTGACATCATAAAAGGGCACAAAAGCACAACAAAACAAAGCAAATAGAGCATTGGGGCCTAAACCTCAAGCATTAAAATAAACCGCTAAGGTTTATACTCTGTTTCCAATATCATATATCCACATAAATGTTGAAGAATCTTCCCGGGGGGGGCCAAAAAAAAAAAAAAAGGGCATTGTTGAAGAAATGGCTATACAGTTCCAACAGGTCTCAAACAACTAAAGGTAGACAACCAATATGTAGGTAAATAAGTACTATATAAATATACATATAGAGGAACAAGAGAGAGAAACTGATAATAAATCGAGATGGCAAGAAAAGAGCAATGAAAAAGAAAGACTTATGGTTCGTTTAATGTATGGGTTGAGTTTGACATAAGATGAAACTTTTAAGTTTGAGTTGGTTAACTTTTTAAAAATTAGTTATAAATTTCATTGACTTTTCATAAAAAGATAAAAATTGAGATGAAAAGTACAGTTTAATTGAAGTTAAACCTGGATGCCAAACATAGGCTTACTATTCCTGATAATAAGAACTTACATGTCTGGATTGCTAATTTTGGTGCTTGGCTCTTTTTGTGATCGATTTTTTTTTTTGGGTGAATTTTATGGTTTCTTTTTTTCTAGAAGATGGAGTGTTCGAGAAGAAAAGAAGAAATGAAGATATATGAAGCTCAAAGGACGTGATGCTTCAGCAAAACAAAAGGAGAGGAGATGATTATCGGACTTTAAGTTTTACGATTAATTAATTTGAAGGAAAAGATGAAAATATGAAAGGTTAATTTAAATTCCAAAACAGCTTCGCGTGTTTTTAAGACAAGCTCTTTTAAAGGAAGCCAGGCAGAATTGACTTCTCTCGAAAGAACTTTTGACAGCCGAAAGCCTTTTTGATACTTCATTCAAACATGAATCCAAAAGTTGTTTTTGGGATTTTAAAACCAAACACAGCTTCTAAAAAACCCTTCCAACATGAGTTGTTATTTCAAATACCGTTATGTCCATCACATGAGCTCATTTGAAAGAAAAACTACAATTTTGGATAATGACGAATCAGGTATACAAAAGCGTTTATTTTGAACTTGTAACAAACCTCACTAATTTGGGAGTACTAATTATTTATTAAATTTAAGGATAATTTGTCATCGAAATTAAAAATCCAAGGTGCAACTTCAATGTTTCATCAAAAGTTTAAGGGCAAAAATACCAAAAATCCATATGTTACCCAACATTTGCTTGTTCTAATGGAATTGGATGGAAAGAGTGTTGTCGTGATTTCTTGAACATTGAGGTTCCAAATGATAATTAACGAAATCAAGGAACAAAATAATAAAGTAACCAAAAGTTTGGGAGAATTATTTTATTTTTCTTAATTTGAGGAACAATCAGCGAATTAATCTCTTTTAACACAACTTTTTAAAGCCACAGTACATCGAGTTGAGCCAATGATGATGAGTTGATTTGTTGTGGTGTCGGAGCTTCTGATTCAATCCTAAAGATTTTGCATTTTACCAAATTGAAATAACAGGGTATATATTGTGTGTGCGTTTATATATATATTTTTTTTAAACAAAAAGTTTATTTTTAATTGAGGCATCTCTAATCTACTCTAGATCTTCTTCATTTTCATTTTTATTTATTTTTTCATTTTTTTTGCTCAAATTCTTTTTTTTTTTTTTTTTTTCCTTCGGTATTTTATTTCCATGCTTTGTTTTTGTATTTTAGTTTTAATTTTATAATAAAGGAAGTAGTTTCTCTACCTCCGGTTTATTTTTGTGTGTGACTCCCACTTGAGTTATTTTCTAGCGGTATATGTCTATGGGTTCCATTAATATTAGGGCTATGCGGAGTTTGTTACAGTGTCTGTATTATGAGTGACTGTCTCTTAATCGATTAGATTATTCCATCGATTGTAGATATTTAAAAAAAAAAAAAAAGCTTTGTACATGCTCAATTATAGAATTGTCGAGGAATTTGAAGAATTTTCATGTCATCGGATCTCAACTTCACCGAGCTTTATCAGATTTTACTGATGAAATTGATCTTATTCGAGAATTATATCTTTTTTATCATAAGGTTGTTTCATCTCTGGTATTGATATTTGTACCCAATATTAATTTGAATGATAATTTCCCTTTTAAAAAAAATTCTACTCTAGATCTTTTGCATTTTTTTTCCCATTACAATCATGCAGTTCAAAGCTATAGATTTGAAGCCACTTACGATTACACAAATTGAGCATGTGTTGATGCTAATGTTTGAATTATAGAATTTGAGTTTGGATTGATTGTATGCATTTATTAAAATATTTGAATTAATTGAGTTACAAAGTCTAAACTTGAAATGTGTTCGGAAAAAAATATCAATATGGAACTTGTTTCATTTGTCTTAAAATTCTATGCAGTTTAAAAAAAAAAAAAAGAAATCTCATTTAGATTTGTCTATGCAAAGTTATGGATTTTTAAAATTTAAGTTATAAAACGGTGTGAATAGTGAAGCTGAAAGAAAAAGACAAAAATTGTATTGTAATTATATGATTTAGGTTGTTGGTCCAAACAAAACTTAAATTTGATGGTGACGTGTAATGGTTTTTAAAACCATCGATAATAATTAAATAAGCTCAAAATCATTACAATTTTCTATTATGAGTCCCATCTAAAGGTTCGTTTGGTTGGCTGGTTCGAGTTGAAATTTTAAGGTTGAAATTAGTTGATTTGTCCACAAAAAAAAAAAAAAGGCAAAAACTTTAGTTGAAATTTTTAGATTTGAACCTACCAACCAAACAAAGTTTTATGTTTTCTTTCTTTTAGATCTCTCTTTATTATTATTATTTTTGAAATAATATAGAGGTTATTAATAGTGCCACTCGCACTATACTTTTATGGCCCTTTCTTCTTCATTTGGTACATTCTATAGTGTTATTAGGATTTAGGAATGGCGACTAATGGACGTGTCTTTTTATAGAAGGACTTATCATTGTTTGTTTTGTTTTGTTTGTTTGTTTGTTTCTTTCTTTCTTTCTTTCCCCCAATTTCTTAATGGTCAACCTAGCTTTGAAAGGATTTTTATTTTTAATAGTATGTGATTTATGATGCACATATATTAAAAAAATCAAAATATAAAAACACTCAGAACCTAAAAACTCATCTTCAAACTCTTCCCTCTCGACCAGCTTAGCTAAAGGGTTGCTGCCTTGGAAGGATTAGAAAGTGCGTTTCTTTGGAGAATATACGGCGGTAACAAAAAGCATTGGACTAGGGCATAAGACAAGAGTTTTTACAAATCAAGCACTTGTAAGCAAAGCTTTTTACAGGGCACCAATGTTCTTGAGGCCAAGAACAACCCCAACCCCAATGATGTGGCCGACAGTTCCACAAGCCAAGGTGTCAGCAAGGGTGAACCCAGCTGGGTCACCGGTCTGCAGCCCGGAGTCCCTTATCTCCAGCTTCAAACCCGCTGTTGCCTTCCTGTTCGCAGACGGGGCTAGGCCAAACCTTCCCGCAAACAGCATTAGGGTTGTGCTCGTCACTATAATCTGTACCATTAAAATAAACATGTCAGGTTAATCACCTCCTAGGTGCTAGCACATGATTCGAAAATAATAACCGATAAGGTTCAGTTTCGTAACTTTTTTATTTTAATAACGCGATTTTATTAAAAAGTCGGTAACTAGCTATCCTTTTTACATAAGATTTGTGTTAGTAGCAAAATCATTTCCACAATGATTAAAAAAAAAATGATTTTATCATAATTAAAAAAAAAAAAAAGGTTCAAGACACAAAAACTCTTACCAAGTTTGTGGGCGAGCCAATGAAATCGCAGCGAGCACCGAGAGCGCCCTGACCCTTGCGCCTCATTGGCTGAACTGCAGCCTGAGCAATGAGGTCAAATACTACAAATTATTGAGAGTATGAAGCAGAATGGTGGGAGATATTAGCCTAACATGCCTTCATATCTCCTGTAGAAACCTTTGCTAATCTTGGCAACCACAAATCTTTTTTGCTACACAAAATATTTCTTTTCATGGTTACTCGAACTCAATTTACAAAAAGCCCAGTTTGTATCATACATTCATATCCGCAATCACATTAATAAATATTAAATTTTAATGAGAGAAAACACTAGAGAGAAAAAAAACACGAAAAGTGGGTTTAAAACGGGATGACAAACATAAGTTAAGTCCCGGAAAAGACAAGATTCGAGAAATTAAAGACGAGAAAAAGAGCACTCACCAGGCTCCTAACTGGAGCAGCTGAGATTTGGGGTCTCAGGCCATTGAATTGGGGGAGAGTAGTAGCCACTGTGGTTGCCATTTTTTCGATCAATCTCAAAGAGAAGCAGTTTTTACAAGTGCACTGTCTCTTTCCTCCCAATTCGATATAGAGAAATAAATTTAAAAAAAAAAAAAGAGTATAATAATTTTTGTGGTAAGAGAATGAAATGGTTATAAACTACTGAGTGTGTGAGGAAATCTGCACGGCAGCCACATAAGCAATTTGTGGCTTCAGGATGTTAGATTTGGATACACTCAGATACTTGTTGCTTACGTGGCATTTTGCCATTGGATTTTCCCAACTGGATAAGGTTTTGGGTGTTTTGATAAATTTTATAAAAAACAGATCGTGGGAATTAGATGTGATGAGCTGGAAATGGGCTCTTTATTGTTGGGTGGGTTTGGTTCGGGCTGGACTTTGACCAAATTGAAAGAGCCCGACAAGAGAAACAATACCAGAGTATGATTTTGGGTAATTGGAAAAGTCAAAAAGGGGTATGTTCATATCAGTGTTAGCCACACCAACTCATCTTACTTCTCGATTAAAATAATAACAACTTATATATCACTTGATATTTAAAATTTGATATTAGAGTTGCTGTCTTAGTATTTTTCTTTTCAAAAATAGCCTATAAATGATAAAGTCAAACTCATACCGGTTCCTAATTTTTAATTGGGTATTTGTAGAATTGCCTTTAAAAAAGCACATTTTTAGATTATTATCTCATTTGCATTCATTTCGGTTTTTAAACCTTAAATTAAATAAGTCAAATATCAACATAATACATCTAGTCAAATTTTAATGATTAGTTAAAAAAGATAATCTAGTAGATTATCACCGCCAATATGCTAGATATTACTGGAATCAACTTGGATAATCTATGGTCTCCGGTTATTGGTCATTGGAAAATATTCTGGTAGATTACTTTTCATAGCCTACCATACTGTTTTTTGTCTGGTAGATTACTTTTGATAATCTACCATGTTATCTTTTGTGCAATACAAAATGAATCGATTGTCTCCGATTCTAGTTGTTGGAGAGTATCCCTGATACCAAAATGCTTTTCATTTGAAGACAAAATGATCGGTCATCTCTACCTTTGACGCGTTGCCAGATAATATGCTAGTGGATTACTTTTGATAATCTACCATATTACATTTTTGGTCATCGACTTTCTCTTTCTCACTAACTCTTTCTTAGGTCTTCATTCAAATTCCATCATTTTTCTTCACAATTCTCTCTCATATTAGCCCGACTTTGGCTCTTCCAGATCAATGATAGGATCTGCGAGAGATGGTTTTCCTTCGCCATGTGGAGATGATCGATCCTCCTAGGAGACAAAAGCTTGCCTGATCTAACCATATCTGACGACATAGCAATGAAGGTAAGCAATTGGCCTTTGCAAAGATGATCTCACCAAAGTTCAAGGTAAAGATTATGAGTTTGGTTTGTCTTTCAGATATGATATTTTTAAGCTGAAGTTGGTTGACTTTTTCAAAAACTAGTTATAATTTTTGTTTATTTTTCAGAAAAAGACAAAAACTGATATGAAAAAATACAATTTAGTTAGAGTTGAGTTAAAATGCCAAACGAAGCATTAGTTTTGTTCATAGTTTATTTATTTCCTAAATCATAAATAAAAGTTTTTTGATTTGGTAAGTATTCTGTGGCCACGTAAGTAATTAGTCTGTCCACTACGACCTAACACTAATATGACTCATTTTTTCATCTAATTAAAAACAATTTTAGGTAGACGTTAACCAAACCTGGGAGGAGCATTGAATTCTCCGACTTTATTTTTTATATTTTTTTAGTAACGTTCTGCAAAAATGCAGTTTTCTCAACTATTCAAATGCTACGTTCACAGTAGTTATAGTTATAGTTATAGCCTAGTGATAATATCAAACCTGACTTTACTTAAAAATACAGAGGTCGAATCCCCACCTCAAAGTAAAAAAAAAAAAAAAAAATGCTATGTTCTCATACGCGTTGAAAAAATTTGGAAGATTATTAAACAACTCCCAACAATTTTGAATGGCAATGAATATCTCTAGCTAATACAATTCATATATTTTTAGTATATTAAAAAACAATTTAACGTCAGATGTTGGCTAAAACTTTAAGGAACATTCCAAATTAATTTTTATTAACGCTCGATGATTCAGTTTTCTACCTCCACTAAATTAAAGCTATGTTTACATTCGTGGTTGCATGCATAACATTGCGATAATATTATCTATGGCTCCACAAGATACAGGGTTCAAATTTTTCCACCTCTAAATTCAAAAAAGTTAAAAAAAAAAAAACTATGTTAAACGTCTACGTTTTTCTAGACCCAGGACTCCGATCCACTTTAAAACAGAGTTGCATATGTAAAGTAAGTTATTAGGAAAAAAAAAAAAGGGGGCGGGGGGGGGGGGGATGTCATAACTCCCTCTGAACTTTGTCATTAGAGTCAATATGTTCCATGAATTATGAAATATGCCTATTATGCCCCTTGAATTTTAACATTTGTATCAATTTGCCCTCTCAATTAGTTGCTATTAGTTTTTCCATTATTTTTAATGTTAAAATGTCCCATGAACTTTACTTTTGTGTCAAAATACCTCTGATATTTGCATTTGTGTAAAATTGTCCCATGATCTTTAATATTTGTATCAAACTGTCACATCTATTTTTTTTAAATTTATTTAACATAGTATAATTACCTAAATTCTTTAGAAGAGGTAAAAAATTATTTTTTTCTACTAAAAGAAAATGTATCTTCTTTTGACCAACTTTTTTTAAAAAAATTAAAATTTACAGACATTTTTATTTTCTTAAACAAAAACAACTACATAACTTATGTTCATTATTTTATTGTCATAATATTACAATTTTTAATTCAATTACATATGATAATATTGTACCAAAATATGGAGACTAATCATTTTTTAAATTAAAAAATATAACTAAGAATGGGTAGTAGAGTAAATTTACAATAGTTATGATTATAATTCAAATTATGTAGGCTAAGTAAATAGCGTATTTGAAATCCAAATCCTGTATCTAACTTCTACCAACTATGATTACGTATTAGTAAATCCATAACCTAAATAAACTTGAATTAAAATAAGTAAAACAACAAAAAAAGCGTGTTAAAAAAACATGCATATCACTTCATTATAATAAAAATATATATTTTTACTTGTTCTAAAAATTTAATAATTATTAGGTAATTTATAATATTTGAAAATTAAAATAAATAAATGAGATAGTTTATTACAAATATTAAAGATCGGGAGTAGTTTTACACAAATATTAAATATCATGAGACATTTTGCATAAATGCAAAGTTCATGGGACATTTTGATATTAAAATAATGGAAAAACTAATGGCAACTAATTGAGAGAGTAACTTAACACACATGTTAAAATTCAGGGGTATAATAGATACATTTCATAATTCAGGGGTTATATTGATATTAGTAACTAAGTTCAGGGAGAATTAAGGACATTTGAAGGTATGGTGTATATATTATATATATATGACTGTTTTTTCTTTTCTAGAATCGTATAATTGACAAAGCCTCTGGTCTTTATAACTTTTAAAAAAAAAATTGTAATGACCTCTTAATCTTCTGTAAACTTTGTGGTTTTTTCCCGTGTTTAATGTTAAAAATTGTCGACATCCACTCGTAGCAAATATTTCACCCTCAAACCAACTCATACGGAAGGAAAAGAGGACATGTATTGACATTTGTAATTAGATTATAATTGATCTTTCAGTTTTTTTCCAATATGTTGATTGACAACAATTATTGTCGTAGCGAAGGGGGGAAAAAAATCATTTTATAGCCCATCTTCCCAATTGATAGAAAACGAGTAAGATTTCTTTATAATGATCTCATAAGATTTCTTTATAATTATCTCAATGGTTAATAAACTGTAATTTAGAAATCGTCAGAAGCCCCCTTTTTCTTCTGCTTGTGTGTGTATATATATACATATATATATATATATAACTTTAAGAGTGGAGATTTAAACTTTGCACATTATAAATAAGTTAGGTATAGAGCTTTAGTTAGATTACAAGTTTAATACCCGTGCGTTGCACGGGAAAGGAAGAAAAAAATAAATAAAAAAATTGAGTTTCATATAATAAAACAAATTGGTTAAGATAAATATTATAATTATAAAAAGTATAATTCTTGTCAAAATCTCTCCCAATAGTGAAGATGCAAAATCAAAATGACAATAGTACTAATAATAATAAAAACAAAAACAAAAAAACAAATTATTCTGTAGTCAACACTCATTTAAAGAAAAATTAAAACAAAAACAAAAAACAAAAATAAGACAGAAAATAAAAAAAAAGAACAAAAATCTTTAGACTCAAAAAAACCGGAAAAAATTAACCTTAACAAAAAAATTATAATAAAAAAATATATATATATATATCCCATTTTCCCTTTTTTATTGTTTTTAAAACAAAAACCAAAAAAAAAAAAAAACTTCTGGTTATATACATGCAAAAACGTTAAAAAAAAAAAAAAGATTCTTAAATATAAAACAAAACAAACAAAAAAGACACAAAAAAAAAAATTGCATGCAGAATCCTTAAAAAAAAGGTCTTTAAAAAATAGAACAAAAGAAACAAAAAAGACACCAAAAAAAAACCCAAGAAAAAAAATCCGAAATAAAGATAAACAATTTAAAGTAAAAAATCATTTAAAAAAAAAAAAGCAAAGTGAGCAAAAACATAATATAACAATAGATGGGAATCTAATGTTTAAAATTTAACGTCCAAAAAAAATGGCAAAAACAATATTAAGAAAAAAAAAGACTCTTAATAGGGGTAAAACCGATAACACACTGTAGGAAAAAGAAAAGCAACTAAAAAAGAGATATAAAACGGTAATTGTACTTTGTGGGTAGCCGACAATTTCTGCATAATAGGGGTAAAAATGTCAGCTTACTGTAGATGAAGGAAAAACAATTAAATCAGAGAGGCAAAAAAGACTCTGCACTATAGATAAAACCGAGGACAAAACCATCATTTCACTGTAGATCAGCTAAATTCAACACATGGGATAGGGACAAAATTGGAATTTTAATGTAAAAAAAAAGCAGCTACTGTTCATTAACTGTAGCAAAAAGCATTGTAGCAACACTGCAGATTACTATACAAACACTGTTAATTACTGTAGCAAAAACACTGTGTGGAACTGTGTGGTACTGTAGCTAACCGGTGAAAACAAAGAGAAAAAGAGAAAAAAATACTGTTTATTACTGTATAAAGAACAGTAAAAACCCCTTTTACTTTAGTATATAGTAATAATATGTTCAACCACTTTGTATTTTGTGGCCTATGTTTGGTAGGTCTACTCCAATCAAACTTTTCCAACAATTGTTTATCTTTTGCTCTAAAAGTAAACTAATTTCAAGGTTCAAATCTCCAAATATTTCTTAAAAACTTGAAATTTAAAAGCTTATAATTTTTTAATTTTAAGTCAAAATGAGACATTTTTAATAATAAATTGGTTAGAATAATAAAATAAACGAAATATGATTAACATTATAATATTACTATTTTTTTTTCTAAATATATTTCAAGTTGTTATACTTTTTTAATTCTAAACAGTTGATTTTCAAAAAAAAAGAAAAAAAGAGAGATTCAATACATCAACTTAACTCTAATCAAAATACTTCTAAAACCATTCCAACTCAAATGTACAAACCAAACGGGGCCAACCAATTCAAATGTCCATCCGGCTAGTTGTAGTTCTTTTTTTCCTACGAATATCTATAGCCTCTAGGGATCAAATCTGACAGTTTTTAGACGAACGAATTTGGAGATGCACAAAAGATTTCTGGCATCTGAACAATTAAAAGAACTTACATATAAGGTGGAGGGTATCATCAAAGAGCTGCAAATCTATTTCAAAATGTAGGACAAAATTCTTCATTCCATTTTTAGCCACAAAAGATTAAAAAAAAAAAAAAAAAGGTTTAACCTTTCATTTTACATTACGATCTAAATTTTTAATCCAAATTTGTAGTTGCAATATTTATTTCGGTTGCATAAAAAAAAAAAAAAAAAAACAACAAAAAAAAAAATATATAAGGGATAAACTAAACAAGTAAGAAACATGAAAAAAGTAGCCATGAATTAATTTTAATTGCCAGCTATGTATAAAGTCAATCTCATTCCCATACCGAACTTCTTTGTTTTCTTCTGCATTTGTTCAACAGTTTAGATAAGCTCATAACCTGACTACACTGAATTAAACTGACCGTTGTTTAAATGTCAGTTGACTATATGCGTGTGTACGCGTGAAATTCGACCAAAGAAATTTCCAAGAAGGCTCTAAAGGCATCCAAAGATCAAATCCAACCTCTGTAAAAGGAGATCTATTAGCTTCACAATTGGGGCATCGAAAACTCAAGTAGAATCACTTTCTTCTCAATCTATTTTTGTGCTAAAGAGTTTTGGTAAGTCTTTACAATATTACAATAATATAAAATCAGCTAATTTATTACGTTTTTCTTGTTCATCAAATTTCTATTTTATGAACAATATTCAAGAATTTATCAAGTTTTACTTTATCAATTATTTTTGATACTTGCTACTTTTTATTTACTCTTTTTTTTATTACTATTATTTTGCAATTGCATCTAATTCTCTTGTATTGTTTCACCAATTAGAATTAGAAGAAAAAGAGGAACTTCTAGTACTTTATCAGAAAGCACAAGAAGTATATAAGATTTATCCTAATTCTATAATTCCTAACTGAAGATTATAAATTAGAAAAACTTGTTAATCTAACTCTTGGTTCCCTCTTTAAATCATTTCCCTTGCAATTCCTTGAAAAGTGGATTTCGTTCTACAGCTGAGTTAGGTACTAGTAAACACGCCTAATCTTACTTTCACCATTTTTCGTTTCTTATTATATATTTTGTCACTAATTTAGCAGCGATATCAAGATGGGTAGCAACTGCCATACGGTGTGTGCAAGAGATCTCTCGATAGTTTGGGGTGGTGATTGTCGTTACTGGCGTTGGTGTTGTGATGGAGCAAGGTAATAAAGTTTGTATATTTATATATATCAACTGGGAGAAACGAATTAAAGAAATCTAGCACATCTCAACTGGATTGAGACCTGATATTACTATTAAATTATTTAATCATGCAATTAAATAGCAGAATATACAGAAATTTTTAATGATTCAAGGAGCAAAACTCAAAATTAGCTCTTTTTTTTTTTTTTTTTTTAAGTTGTCCTAATGGATTTTATGTTGATGTAGTTATGTGGCTGAACTAATCCAGGTATGGTGGCTAGAAGTAAGAGGATCATATGATACAAGGTGTTTGCCATGTGGAAATAGTTCATGTGAATGTGAGGTGTCATTTCTGGTCAAGCTGAAACATAACGCCTGTGGATGGAACCTTCCGGTTAAGATCGCGGTTTGTCTCCCGAATGGAACCAGGCAGGAGATTTGCGTGAATCTGTCGAACAGGCCAAAAGAACAATGGTTTGAGATCTCTGCGGGGAGGTTTAGTACATGTCCAGGGGTAATAAATTTCTGCTTACGCCAAGTTAACACTAATTATGTGAAGACAGGACTGGTGATCAAAGGTGTGAAAATATGCTGCGAAAGAAGGGAATGCTGCGAGACGAATAGGTACTGCGAGAGAAAGAATTGCTGCCGGAGAAAAACATGCTGCCAAAGAAAAACGTGCTGCGGAAGAGAGCAATGCTGCTGTGAGAGAAACAGATGTTGCCAAAGGAAAAATTGCTGCCAAAGGAGAACGTGCTACGAAACAACTAGATGCTGCAGAAGACCGAAATGTTGCTGCGAAATAAGAAATTGTTGCCAAAGACGGTAAAGGCAGCTTTTATTCGAAAGGAGAGGAAGAAGAGAATTGCATATGTGTGAAAGAAGTGGTAACTTTCCATGTTACTTTGTTTTAATCTTGTGAGGGTGCCATATGTGTGTGAGAAATATACTGACGGAGAATCACGTACGAAATAGTTTGCAAAGTTCTCCGAACTCTATTTTCTTTTTGTCTATTAAAGTATATGAAGAGAAAAAGCATGCGTCAGATTCCATCGAGATGTTCTTAAAAGGTGTTTTGGCCTTTGGGAAGATCTCAAATGTTGCTGTGCTTCTTATGTTACAAGACATCAAGTTCATGAAAAATTAACTACGTTATATTTATATGGAAAAACTTTTTTTTTTTTTTTTTTTTTTCATATTTTGGAATAAACACATATTACAGTATGCAGTGAGAAAGGACACGTGGCACCTCCATCAGCCCTCTCCCTGCACCAGGAGTGGATGCTTCCTTCACAACGGTAGGGGTGTAACTTTTCACCCTTACCAACCCTGGACCTAGTGTTATGTAAAGAACTTTATAGGTGTCTCTTCTTTATGGATAAGGAAACATTTACTATTGAGAAAAAAGAAAAAAGAAAAAAGAAAAAAGAAAAAAAAAAAAAAAGAAAAAAAAAACTGATAAAAAACTGACAATTTGCTGCTAGCCACACACTACTTTTTCTAAAGAGAAGAGAATATCATGAAAGTCCTTGAGTTGAGAAGTTTTCAAGTATCTATCGTCTTATATAAATTATTCGTTAGGTGAAAGACTAACGAAGCCCTGTATAAAATATTTCCAATATATAATTTGTTATTCCAATTAGTTCATTTGGAATTTGTTAACTCTAGTAATTCAAACACCTTACTAAATGTATAACTCAGTTCAAATCCAAATTTGACAATCCAAACCCATACACCAAACACATGTTAAGTATTTTTTAGTCATATGATTGATTTGTCTGTCCACTGTGATTTAAAAACAAAAAAATTATGTAGAAGTTCACTGAAACTGAGAGGAACATGTAAATCATACAAAATAATAATAATAATAAACCGAGAGGAACATAAATTTTATAAAAATAAAAATAAACCTGAGAGGGACATGGAATTTCTCCAAATTAATTTTTTAGTAACGTCGTGGAATAATGCAGTTTTCTACCACTATATATTCAAATGCTATGTTCACATAAGCGTTGAAAAAATTGAAAGATGATTATTTTCTTTGGCAAATGATTGGAAGATGAATAATCAGCTCCCACCGATTTTGGATGACTTGAATCTCCAGCTAAATACAATTCATTTTTTAATTGATTAAAAAACAATTTGAGGTAAGACGTTGACCAAAACTGAGAGGAGCATTTCCAATTACTCTCTTTCTCTCTCTCCCCCGACATTTGTGATAGTTGTTCGTTTAAAATAAAGGCGATATTATTTCCAAATATACCATATATAGGTGTTGCGTTCTATTATTATATTTTTGTTTTAATTTTGTAGTAATGGAGATAAACTCCTCGCACGTTATATAGGTTGTGTCCAACAGGCTATAGTTATCTCTATGTAGTGTTGGAAGTGATTAGTGGTAGAATTCAGGACATGTATATATGATTTACCTCTTTGTGCGATTCATTAAAATTTGTTGATAGAATATGTTTGTAATTGAGGTAAACTCCCTTAAATTATAAGGCCATTCAAGTCAGCACTGATGTTTATGTTTCTGATTTAGAACACTCTTACCGTTATTTTCTAAAGGTAAGGTTCTCATTTCCAAACATTTAAACTAAAGAAAACCCGTTTCTTTCTCATCATTAAAAAAAAGACATATATATATGATAACTCACTTTTGTTTTATTTTTTAATTAAAAAAATATAAAACCTGATTGGGAACTATGATTTTGTTAAAACAATTTTTAACACAAAGACAAAATTAAATCCTCTGGTTGGAACAACGAGTTGATGTCGAGAACAAAGTTAGGCCACAAGCTAGGATAGTTTTCAAGTTGTGACAAAAGTCGGGGTTAGGTAGATGGGTAGTGCGTGCACCGGTGTTGAGGTTGAGCGATCGGACTAGGACCAATGCCAGGGTCAGGTAGTCAGACTTGGACCAATATAGGGGTCTTACAATCTGCGACCCTATTACGTGAAATCTCGCAAGTGTACGAATCACACAAGTAATAAAGTGATGAGTAAGGTTGGCGACCCACGAGGATTGCGTTTAAATTTAAATTAATTATCGAAATTCGTTAACGCTAGGATTATTTGAACGATTGATTGAAAAATAGCGAAAATGCAAATTAAACAAAATAAAGTAAATTAAAATGACCAAACAAAACTGAAGGAATAAAAAGACACAAACAAACAAAGTTCTAGGGTCTTGACTTCACTCTATCAATCCTATGTTCTTCCTATTAAGAAATTGTTAACAAATTTCAATCAATTCATTAATCAAGAGACTCAAAATTAACCTTTCTACCTCTTCCAAATGTCAAATAAAATTATATGTTTAAGTATTCAAATTGATATGCCTATCTAATTTGTTTATCTACACATTCGTTTAGCACACCCTTTTATGATTATCAAAGTGTTATCGGCCTCTCGAACTCAACAACTAAGATTACATTTTCCAAACCGATAAATAAATTAATCTCTCCCGAGCATTAAAATTCATAAATCAAATTAACTAATTCATTTCCCAACAAATTAGAAGCATTAAGCATAGAAAAACACATGAATTGAATAGATATTTCATTAACAATTAGCTAAATCATCAAAACATAGTTCAAGTAGAGCTACATTAAACCCTAGAACCAACAAACTACACAATACCCGTAAATGAAAATAAACGCAAAATTAAATAAATCAAAGGTTTAAGCATCATCCAAGTACAAAAATAAAAAAGATAAGGAAAAGGAATGAAAATCCCAATGATTGTTTCCACAAATCTCCAAGTTTTTTTTTCCCAATTTTCTATTTCCTCTTCTTTGCTCTTCAAATGCCATCTCCCTTGGAGTTTATTGAAATAAAGTCTAAAACTAAAAATTAAAACTAAATCCCAAGCCTAAAAATCCAAAACTACATTTTTTTTTTTGGCATTTTTCGGTTTTTCTATTTTTTTTTCTTTTTCTTCCTCATTTTTCTTTCTTCTTGGCTGCTGGGTTTGGCCTCTGTTCTTGGCCTCTCCCCAGACCTTCTCCCTTCGAACACATCCCAAATCCTATTTTTCTTTCTTTTCTTTTTTTCTTTTCTTTGTTTTTTTTTTTTTGTTTTTGTTTTTTTTGTTTTTTTGTTTTTGTTTTTTTTTCTTTTTCTTTGCTGCACGCCAGCTAGGGGGAGCATTTGTTTCCTCCTTTTCTCGTCAGTGCAGTGGCCATGTGGTGGAGAGGGAATGGGATGGGGTTAGTGCGGTCCACGTGGCGCGAATTGGCTAGGCGAGACTTGGGAGCGCACGGGGCTACATTGGACGAGTATGCAGGTGATCTGGCTCTCTGGGTCAGTGGGACACATAGTGGCTTCCGACTAGTGTGAGTTAAATTCAAGTTTATGACCGTTTTGTCACCGTTTGAGCATAAAATTCTCATTTGTCTCATTCTCACCTAATTAATATACACAAATGGGAAAATTAATTATTTAGAGGGGTAAATTAATAACAATATATTGACATTAATATTAAACTAATTAAACAAAATTAAATCAAATTACACAAAATCAAAATAAACTAATCTGTATTAAAATTATGCAGAATTAAACTAAATTAGCCTAAAATAAATTATTAAAATGCTCAATAACATAGCCAATTTACATACACAAAAGTGGTAAAATAACTCTATTTTATAGAGTTAACAGACCCGCATTGGGATTTTTACTGAAATAGGCATTAGGGTTGGGCAGGTGTTGACCCGACATCAGCATCATGGCTTGACTCTGGACTTATCCTACCCTAACCATGCGTCTTTCTCAGCTAGTCAACCTCACCCAAGGACCTTTTCCAACCGTCAACTTGATCTCCGTATTGGTGCCAATCCTGATCCCAACACTTGTTGTAAATTGTTGGCCCAACGATGGAGCCAGTCCCATATGCTTGTATTTAGTTCGCCGATTAGAGATGAAATTTTTAAGTTGGAGTTAGTTAACTTTTTGAAAACTAGTTATACATTTTATAGACTTTTCATAAAAAGACAAAAATTGAGATAAAAAAATATAATTTAATTAGAGTTAAACTGAAGCGCCAAATGAAGCGGTGTTTGTTAACCTCATCTTGACTAGTAATCACATTCTAAAATATATATTTTTCAATTTTTAGAAAAAAAGATAATGTTATTATATTTTCTTAAATTTTATAAAAATTTGCTAACATTTAAAAATGAAAAAACATTATTTTTTTGAAAGAAATATTACTCAATATATAGTAATAAACAACTAATTAAGTAATTCGATGTTCAATTCAAACAGCGTTGAAAAAACTTGGAAAGAAAATAATTCTCACTAAAATATAATTAAACATTACACCTTTTTTTTTTAAAAAATTTATTTTAAAGTAATACCTCTTGATACTGAAGTTGATCCACTTTTAACCGAATTCTCATTTGTAAAGTTATATTATTATTATTGATTTAAATATTATTATAATTATTTGATAATGACCTCTCCTAACCTTCATTAAACTTGTGGTTTTTTCCTGTGTTTAGTTTTAAAAATTTGCCGACATGATCCCACTCGATCATAGCAAATACTCTACCGACCCCCAAGGCCAAACCTCTGAGATATGGAATTGAAAAAAAAAATGCATCTTTTTAAACTAAAACTCGAAGACATTTGTTGTGAAGACGAGTTAATAGCTTAATTTTAAAAATATTTGAAATAAATAACATATTTTGGAACTGTTTGAGGTAAATATCATATTTATATTAAATAGTTTAATCATGAAAATATTTCAAGGAAATTTTATCATAAATCTGTTTTGTTTAATTACAGTATTTTTGAAGATAATTTTATCGTGAATATGTTTTATAAGTGTGTCATTTAGCGTGAATATGTTATTTACCATCAGTCAAAAAATTTTGTGCTGGTTTATTTTTATTACTACTGGTTTTTTAACCTATATCACCCTTCTTCCTTAAAATACCATTTTTACCCATCTTCTGGACTCAATAGGAAACGAGTGAGTGACGATTACTGCAATTTTAGAGGAGAGGGGGGGGGGGGGGACAAGGTGTTCTTAAAACAATGGATTGTATTGACAGCTATGTATCTCATACCGAACTGCTTTGTTTTTTTTTTTGTTTTTGTTTTTTTCTGCATTAATTTCAGTAGCTCAGATCAAGCCATATGTTGACTAAAATAAAATAAAACCTTTGTATAAAAAATTGTAAAATATATGTGTGAAATTTGACAAAAGAAATTTCCAAGAAGACTGATCAAATAATAAAGCATTCAAAGAGCGAACGAACGAATAATCCAACCTCTTTTTAGTTTCACAATTAGGGCATCCATAACTCAATTCATATACTAATACGGGATGTATGGATTCTCGAGAAGAGAGGAGCCGTGGTGGTTCCTCCCGGACCGTCCGGATCTCACGAGTGAATAAAAAGTTGGATCTACATTGGATCCCACCTGAATCGCCCCATCTATCCTCCTGAGGAGAAGTTTGGTTTCAAACCCCGGTTCGAACATGAGAATTACGCCATGCTAATGTGCCTTGGATAATCCACATCTCAGAGTTAGGCGTTGATAAGCATATTGAACTATCCATGTGGCTGAGAGCCCTCACAGTCCAGGCACAACGATGCAATTATCAGGGGCGCGCTATACCATTGAGGTAATAGCCTGTCGTGCAGGCCTCCCACTGGGGGCCCGCTATGCCAAAAGCGAGAGAAACCCTTAGCATCACTTTCTCCTCAATATATTTTTTTGTGCTAAAAAGTTTTGGTAAGTGATAAAAGTCTATCAGCTTTCCATTTTTCTTGTCCATCAACTTGCTATTTTCTGAACAATATCCGACGAATTTGTCAAGTTTTACTTAATCAAATATTCTTGATTATTTTCATGTTTTTGATCTTGTTAACCTTAATTTGCCTATTTCAATTACTTATTACTTTTCTTTTTCATTTTGCAATTGCATCTAGTAATATTTTATAATCTCATCAATTAGAATTAGGAAAGGAACTTTTAGTGCTTTAGAAAGGACAAGAAAACTATGCGAGATTTATCCCTATTTTCTAAAATTCCTATTCAAAATTTTAGTAACACCTTATAATTAAACTTTTGATTCACTCTTTAGTTTTTTTTTTGCCCCCTTACAGCTGATTAGTTTTAAGCATGCATCATTGAGAATTCGAACAATAATAAAAACCATGCGTGGGCTTACTTTTTACGTCATTTTTCGTTTCTTAATTGTTAATTTTGTCAGTATATTTTGTCAGCAATAACAAGATGGGTAGTAACTGCCACACGTTGTGTACAAGAGATCTCGAAATTAGTTCGGGGCATGGATTACCGTTGCTGGCGTTGGTATTATGATGAAGCAATTTATGTTTTATAAACTTAACACAACTCAACTAGATTGACAAACTTTTTTTTTTGAAAAAGAATCAATATATTAATCAATACTATCAACCGAAATAGCATTGGAGACTATATGAGGAGTCTCACCAAGCCACACATTGGTACACTTAGCATTAAAGCCGAATCTAGCTAAGATATGAGCAACATGATTAGCACTACGACAAATGTGGTTAACACTTGGGCTATGCAACTGGGAAAGTAATTGTTTGACATCCTCCAAAATCGGACCTTCCACAGACAACCCGTGATCCTCCCCGACGGCCGACACCACATTGATGGCATCAATTTCCACCACTAGGGGGCCAAGACTCGCTTCCTTAGCAAAGGTCAATCCTTCACGAAGGGTTATGCACTCCGCTAAAAAAGGGGAAAATGATCCGTCTATTACCTTCGCTAATGCTCCTGAAACTGACCCTTTCTCGTCGCGAATGACAGCACCAATCCCAATATAGTCGCTTCCTGGTATAACCGAAGCATCGACATTTAGCTTAAAGAACCCTGGTTGGGGAGGTGTCCAAACATCCGAGCCGACAAACTGTGGTTGGGCTGGGTCACAATGCAGAGCTTTCCATTCGCCGTAACTAGCAATGCTCAACTCAAAAATGATGTGGGGATCTCCGTATTCTCCTCCATGAACAACCTTGTTTCTTTCGCCCCACAATCTCCAGCTTAACCAGCATACCAAAGCCAAGTCCTCCATAGAAACTTCAGACTTCATACTCCTTAACAAATCCGCGAATGGGAGGGTCTTCTTATTCTCAATCACGTTCCAAAACCGGGTCATCCTCCAAACTGATTGCGATATCGGGCAATCAACTATAGCATGTGAGGTGGATTCCATCTCGTCATTGCATCTTGGGCAAACACCAACGCAATCTATGCCCCTACGTCTCAGAGAAGCCATCGTAGGAAGGATTTCATGGAAAGCACGCCACACAAACAACCGGACTTTTGGGGGAATTGGTAGACTCCACATCTTCTTCCACCAACCAGCATCCGAGCTAACAGAGGAGGAGGATTCTGATCGCTTTGAGTCCATAATTACCCTGTACCCGGAACGAACCTTGTAAACACCTTTAGGGTCAAAATGCCACACCCATCTGTCACCTCCTACACCATGTCCTAAAGGAATACCTCTTATAATCCCCTGGTCGACCGGCCAAAGAGTGTTTTCAATCTTACACCTGTCCCAAGCCCGGTTTCCTTCCACTATCAAGTCAGCCACCATCCAATGTTCGCCTCCTTCTGGCCTTTTCGTAATCACACGAAAAGAAGAAGGTCTTGGGATCCAAGGATCGTCAAAGACCCGTGTGGAGAGCCCGTCCCCGATGCGCCGTCGAACCCCAAGCTTGATAACCTCGCGCCCCCAAAGAATACTTCTCCATAAATAGGACACACCCCCTCTAGCATTAGCCTCAAGAAAGCTCGTGTCCTTGAAATATTTATCTTTCAGGACTCGAGCAACTAAAGAATCAGGGTTTTGTAGGATCTTCCATGACTGCTTCGCTACCAGAGCTTGATTGAAAGCTGAAACATCACGAAAGCCTAACCCACCATCCTCCTTTCTCCGACATAATTTATCCCACCTCCACCAATGAAGTTTTCTTGACTCACCTTCACTTCCCCACCAGAACCTAGCCATCATGGCTTGGAGGTCCTCGCAAAGTGCCATCGGGAGGCGGAAGACACTCATGGTATAGGTCGGAACCGATTGCGCCACTGACTTGATAAGAAGCTCCTGACCCCCCATAGAGAATAATTTCCCGCGCCACAACTGCATCTTACTCCAGACTCTCTCTTTGATCCTCCTAAAAGCTTCTTTTTTACCCCTTCCCACCAAAGTTGGGAGGCCCAAATACTTGTCGTGAGGTTGTGTCTGCCCTAATCCCAGCATGCTAAGGATTGAAACCCGAAGTTCAGCCCGAACATTCTTGCTAAAGGTTATAGCCGATTTCTGCATATTAATAAGTTGCCCCGAAGCCTTCTCATAGATTGCCAAAACCTCTCTGATATGCGCACACTCATTAAGAGAAGCGCGACAGAACAAGAGACTATCATCTGCAAAGAAGAGGTGGCTAACCTTAGGTCCATTACGCGAACAAGAGAATCCAGAAATAGAAGACTCACTCTCCGACCTCGAGAGGAGGCCTGAAAGACCCTCGGCACATAATAGGAAGAGATAGGGGGAGAGAGGACACCGCTGCCTCAGCCCACGAGAAGGAGCTAGTTGACCGCATGGCTCACCATTAACCATAAAGGAAAGAGTAGAGGTGGTAATACAGTCTACGACCACTCTAATCCACTCGTCCGGAAATCCCATCCTCCGCATTACCCCAAAAAGGAACGACCATTCCACGCGGTCGTAAGCTTTACTCATGTCCAACTTCAGAGCCATCCAACCCTTTCTACCTGTACGCTGTCTACGAAGAGAGTGCATCAACTCGAAAGCAACAATAACGTTATCTGTAATTAATCGACCCGGAACAAAGGCACTTTGGCTAGCTGAAATCAGAGAAGGTAAAATAGACTTCAGACGAAAAGCAAGAACCTTGGTAACAATCTTATACATCACGTTACAAAGACTGATGGGTCGGAAATCCGTCATCTTCCTTGGAGCCATCACCTTAGGAATAAGAGCGATGTTGGTATTGTTGAATGAACGAATAGAATGTTTCCCTTCAAGAATACCAATACAAACCCGGGATATCTCGTGTCCTAGCACTGCCCAATTCTTTTGGAAAAAGATGGCGTGGAACCCATCAGGCCCCGGAGCCTTAGTAGCACCCAAATTAAACACTACCCTCCTAATCTCTTCTACCGAATAAGGGGATAGGAGAAACTCTCTCATATTACTAGTGATCCGCCCATCAATACAATCAAGTACTACATCAGTGTCCGAAACATGAGGGTTTGAGGAAGAGAAAATCTCCGCAAAATAACTACATACAACATCCCTAATCTCCTTATCATCCTCCCGCCAGTGGCCCTCCTTGTCTTCCAAACCAAGAATTTCGCTCTTCTTCCTTCTCGATGTGGCTTTGGAATGAAAGTATTTGGTATTCCTATCCCCATTTTTAAGCCACTCCACTCTAGACCTCTGAAACCAGTATTCTTCTTCCCATCCCAACGCCTTATCAAGCTCCATTTCTGCCTCTCGGATTCTAACCATGGAATCGTCATCGCGCGGACCCTTATGAAGTGTTTCCACCAGATGCTGAAGTCGGGCAACTCTTTTGGGAATATTACTAAATTTCCTCGAACCCCATCTCCTTAACGATCCAGCACAAGACATTAATCCAGAAACCATACGATCTGGAGAGCCATCCAACTGCATATTCTTCCACAGATCCTCAACTAGCCTAGCGCATTCCTCCTGTTTTGCCCACAAGGGTTCAAACGGGAACCGGGTCCCATTCGACTGCCTGCCATTCACACCCTTCCTATTAGGAACCGTATGGAGTAAAATAGCTCTATGGTCAGACCCCCAGAAATCCAAAACAGCCACCTTGGCTCTCCGGAATTTAAAACGCCAGCTAGAATTGGCTACAAAACGATCCAGACGGACTTGGATGTTATCATCTCCGCTCCTCCGATTGTCCCATGTTAATTTTGGACCAACATAGCCGAGATCCATCAAATGACACCACTCCAAGGTTTCCCTAAACTGTAGCATGTCACTGAGAGGCCGTTCTCCTCCACCGGCAGCTTCTGCCGGGTTCAAAATCTCATTAAAGTCACCACCACATATCCATGGTATGTCCGGATTAGGGCGCAGGCGCTTCAGCAACTCCCATGCATGACGACGCGCTTTGATCCATGGATCTCAGAGAAAGAAAAATATTAGTATTGATACTAGAAAAGACCGAATATTCTACGTAAAAGTTTAGAGAATACAACTAGATAACATTATATGCAGAAAATTTTTAATTCAAAGAGAAAAACTCTACATTAACTAATCCATTTTATTTTTCCTAATGGGCCCTATTGATGTTGTTATGTGGCCGAACTAATCGAAGTAAATTGGCTAGAAGTTAAAGGATCATTTGATACAAGGAGGTTGCCATGTGGAAATAGTTTATGTGAATGTGAAGTCTCATTTCTGGTCAAACTGAAACATAGAAACTGCGAAAGAGAGAATTGCTGCTAAACAAAAACATGTTGCCAGCAAACAACGTGCTGCGAGAGAGAGCAATGCTGCTGCGAGAGAAACAGATGTTGCCAAAGGAAAAATCGCTGCCAAAGGAGAACGTGCTACGAAACAACAAGATGCTGCAGAAGACCGAAATGTTGCTGCGAGAGAAGAAATTGTTGCCAAAGATGGTAAAGGCTTTAATTGGAAAGGAGGAAGAAGAGAATTGCATGGGTGTGAGAATTAGTAATTTTATTGAAGTTCTTGTTTGGTGTGGTCACTTTCAATGTTACTTTGTTTTAATGTTATGAGGTTAAATCGCGGAGGAAATAGTTTGGAAAGCTCTCCAACCTCTGTTTTTTACTTTGAGGAACATTCTGAATTAATTTTAATTAACGCTCCATGATTCAGTTATCCACTTCCACTAAATTAAAGCTATATTTACATACGTGGTTATATGCATAACATTGCGATAATATTATCTGTGGCTTAACAAGATATAGAGTTCAAATTTTTCCATCCCCAAATTCAAAAAAGAAAAAAAAAATTACTATGTTAAACGTCTACGCTTTCCTAGATAATTCCCATCAATGACAAAGCTAGACCCAGGACTCTGATCCACTTTAAAACAAAGTTGTATATGTAAAGTAAGTTATTAGAGGGAAAAAAAATGTTATAAATTCCTTCGGAACTTTGTCATTAAGGTCAATATGTTTCATGAACTACGAAATGTATCTATTGTACCCCTTGAACTTTAACATTTGTGTCAATTTATCCCCACAATTAGTTGCTGTTAGTTCTTCCATTATATTTAATGTCAAAATGCCCCCTGAAGTTTGCTTTTGTGTCGAAATGTCCCTGATCTTTGCATTTGTGTCAAACTGTCTCTTGATCTTTAATATTTGTATCAAACTGTCACATCTATCTTATTTTATTTATCTAACATTGTATATTTACCTAAATTTTTTGGAATAGGTAAAAAAAATATATTCTTTTTCTACTAAAAGAAAATGTATATAGGTAAAAAAATATATTTTTTTTTCTACTAAAAGAAAATGTATATTCTTTTGACCCACCTCTTTTTTTTTATTGTTTATTTTAATTAAAATTTACATACATTTTGATTTTCTTAAACAAAAATACGTACATAACTTTTGTTCATTATTTTATTGTTCTAATTTTACAATTTCTAGTTTAATTATGATTGACAATACTATACCCAAATATGTAAACTAATAATTTTTTAAATTAAAAAAATATAACAAAGAATGGGTAGTAGACTAAATTTACTAAAGTTATTTTCATTATGAGTTTAAGCATTATGATTATAATTTCAAATTATGTGAGCCAAGTAAATAGCATATTTGAATCCAAATCTTGCATCTGACTTCTATCAATTATGGTTGCATATAAGTACACCCATAATCCAAATAAACTTGAATTAAAATAAGTAAAATAAGACAAACAAGTGTGTTAAAAAAAACATGCATATCACTTCATTATAATAAAAAAAAATATATTTTTACCTATTCTAAAAAGTTAATAATTATTTGGTAATTATACAATATTAGATAATCAAAATAAGATAAATGTGGTAGTTTGATATAAATATTAAAGATCAAGGGGCATTTTGCATAGATGCAAAGTTCAGGGGGCATTTTGAAATGTAAAGTTCAGGGGACATTTTGAAATTCAAGATAACGGAAAAACTAATGACAACTAACTGAGTGGGCAATTTGACATACATGTTAAAGTTCAGGGGCACAATAGTTACATTTCATAGTTCAAGGGGTATATTGACATTATTGGCAAAGTTCAGGAGAATTTTTGACATTTAAAGATATGGTATATATATGTATATTTTTTCTTTTCTGGAATTGTATAATTGACAAAGCCTCTGCTCTTTTTAACTTAAAAAAAAAAAAAAAAAAACTGGAATGACCCCTTAATCTTCTTTAAACTTTGTGGTTTTTTCCCGTGTTTAATTTTTAAAAATTGCCAACACCCACTCGTAGCAAATATTCCACCCTCAAACCAACCTCATACAGCAGTAAAAAAGGACGTGTACTGACATTCGTAACTATATTATAATTGATCTTTCAGTTTTTTTCCAAGATGTTGATTGACAACAATTCTTTACGTAACGAAGAGGGAAAAAATATCATTTTATAGCCCATCTTCTCAAGTGATAGAAAACGAGTAAGATTTCTTTATAATTATCTAAATGGTTAATAAAATGTAATTTAGGAAGCGCCCTTTTTCTTCTTCTTGTACTTTTTTAAAAACTTTGAGAGTGGAAATTCAAACTTTGCACATTATAAATAAGTCAGGTGTAGAGTTTTAGTTAGCTTGTATTTTCAACCACTTCGTATTTTGTGGCCAATGTTTGATAGGTTCACTCCAATCAAATTATTTATCTTTTTCTCCAAAAATAAACCAATTTCACAGTTTGAATTTCCAAATCTTTCTTAAAAACTCAAAACGTAAAAGTCTATAATTTTTTAATTTCAAGCCAAAATGAGATATTTTTTAATTTTTTTTTTATAATAAATTGGTTAGAGTAATAAACGAAATGAAACAAGATTCATATTATATTGCTATTTTTTTTTTCTGAATACATTTTAAGTTATTATACTTTTTAACTCTAAATAATTCATTTTTAGGAAAAAAAGAAAAAAGAAAAAAAAAGATTCAATACATCAACTTAACTCTAATCAAAATACCTCGAAAACCATTCCAACTCAAATGTACACACCAAACGGGGCTAACCAATTCAAATGTCCATCCAGCTAGTTGTAGTTCCTTTTTCTTAATTTCTTTACATATATCTATAGCGTCTAGGGATCAAATCTGACAGTTTTTAGACGAACGAATGCGGAGATGCACAAAAGATTTCAGGTATCTGAACAATTAAAAGAACTTACATATAAGGTGGAGGGTATCATAAAAGAGCTGAAAATCTATTTCAAAATGTAGGACAAAATTCTTCAATCCATTTTTAGCCACAAAAAATAAAAAAGAAAAGGTTTAACTTTTAATTTTACACAACGATCTCAATTTTTTTTTTAATCCAAATTTGTAGTTGCAATATTTATTTCGGTTGCATAAAAAAAAAAAAAAAGCAAAACAAGAATATATATATATATATATATATATATATATATAAGGGATAAACTTAACAAGTAAGAAACATGAAAAAAAATAGCCATGAATTAATTTTAATTGCCAGCTATGTATAAAGTCAATCTCATTCCCATACCGTACTTCTTTCTTTTTTAGATAAGCCCATAATCTGACTACAATGAATAAAACTGACCTTTGTTTAAAGGGACGTTTGGTTCACCATTTTAACTCAAACTTTTCATATCAGTTTTTATTTTTTTCTGAAAAAGTTTTTTGTCTTTTTTGAAAAGTCAATAAAAATTACTATTGAAACTTAAATTTCCAACTCAAACTGGTGAACTAAACAGAGCCTAAATATCTGTTGAATATATGCGTGTGTACGCGTAAAATTTTACCAAAGAAATTTGCAAAAAGTCTCTTAAGGCATCCAAAGATCGAATCCAACCTCTATAAAACGAGATCTATTAGCTTCACAATTAGGGCATCCAAAACTCAAGTAGAATCACTTTCTTCTCGATCTATTTTTGTGCTAAGGAGTTTTGGTAAGTCCTTACAATATTATAATAATGTATTATCAGCTAATTTATTACGTTTTTCTTGTTCATCAACTTTCTATTTTATGAACAATATTCAAGAATTTGCAAGTTTTACTTTATCAATTATATTCTTGATCATGTTCATGTTTTGTATTTTGTTAATCTTATAATTAGCCTATTTCGATGACTTGCTACTTTTTATTTACTCTTTTTTTTATTACTATTATTTTGCAATTGCATCTAATTCTCTTGTATTGTTTCATCAATTAGAATTAGGAGAAAAAGAGGAACTTCGAGTACTTTGTCAGAAAGCACAAGAATTATAATAAGATTTATCCTAATTCTATAATTCCTACCCGAAAAACATAAATTAGAAAACTTTATAATCGGACTCTTGGTTCCCTCTTTAAATCATTTCATTTGTGCGACCCTGTTGCATGAAATGTTGCAAATATACGAGTCGCACAAGTAATAAAATGATGAGTAAGGTGGTTGACTCACGAGGATTGTGTTAAAATTTAAATTAATTACTGAAATTCATTAATATTAGAATTATTTGAACAATTGATTGAAAAATAGCTAAAATGCAAATTAAACTAAATAAAGTAAATTAAAATGACCAAACAAAGCCAAATGAATAAAAAGACACAAACAAACAAAGTTCTAGGGTCTTGACTTCACTTTATCCTTCCTATGTTCTTCATATTAAGAAATTGCTAATGAGTCTCAATCAATTCATTAATCAGGGGCTCAAAATTAATTTTACTACCTCTCCCATGTGTCAAACGAAATTATATGCATAAGTATCCAAATGATATCCCTATGTAATTTGTTTATCTGCACATTCATTTAGCACACCCTTTTATGATTATCAAAGTGCCATCGGCCTTCTGAACTCAACAACTTAGATTGTATTTCCCAAACTAATAAATGGATTAATCTCTCCCGAGCATTAAAATTCATAAATCAAATTAACTAATTCATTTCCCAATAAATTAAAAGCATTAAGCATATTAAAACACAAATGAATTGAATAGAGATTTCATTAACAATTAGTTAAATCATCAAAATATAGTTCAAGTAGAGCTAAACCTAAAACCAACAAACTACACAATACCCATAAATGAAAATAAGCACCAAATTAAGCATCATCTAATTACAAAAATAAAACAGATAAGGAAAAGGAATAAAAACCTGAATGATTGTTTCAATAAAATCTTTAAGTTTTTCCCCTATTTTTTCATTTTCTCTTTTTTGTTCTTCAAATGTCATCTCCCTTGGAGTTTATTGAAAATAAAATATAAAACTAGAAATAAAAACTAAATCCAAAACCTAAAAATCCTAAACTACTTTTTTTTTTGTGGCTTTTTTCTATTTTTCTATTTTCTTTTCTTTTTCTTCCTCATTTTTCTTTCTTCTTGGCTGCTGGGTTTGGCCTCTGTTCTTGGCCTCTCCCCAGACCTTCTCCCTTCGAACACATCCCACCACCTATTTTTCTTTCTTTTCATTTCTTTTTTTTTTTTTTTTTTCAAATTTCTTTTTCTTTGCTGCACGCCAGCTAGGGGGAGCATTTGTTCCCTCCTTTGCTCTTCAGTGAGCGGCCACGTGGCGGAGAGGGAATGGGATAGGGGTTGTGCGGTCCACGTGGCGCGCACTGGCTGGGTAAGAATTGGGAGCGCACGGGTTACAATGCACGAATCTATATGCGATTTGGTGCTCTGGGTCAGTCAGAAATGTAGTACGAGTTAAATTCAAATTTTTATACATTTTTTAAGCATTTGGATGACCGTTTTGTCCTCACATGAGCCTAAAATTCCTATTTTGCTCAATTCTCCCCCAATTAACATACACAAATAAGAAAATTAATTATTTGGAGTGATAAATTAATAAAAATATATTAAAGTTAATATTAAAGTAATTAAACAAAATTAAATCAAATTGCATAAAATCAAAATAAACTAATCTATATTAAAATTATGTAAAATTAAACTAAATTAACCTAAAGTTTATTAAAATGCTCAAGAACATAATCAATTTATATATACAAAAGTGGTAAAATAACTCTATTTTATAGAGTTATTATACTTGTATTCGGATCGTTATTGAAATAGGCATTGGGGTTGGGTGGGTGTTGAACCGACATCAGCATCATGGCTTGACTTTGGACTTGTCCTCCCCTGACCTTACGTCTTTCTCAGCTAGTCAACCTCACCCAAGGACCATTTCCAACCGTCAACTTGATCTTGGTATTGCTGTGATCCTGATCCCAACACCTATTGTGAATTGTTGGCCCAACGATGGAGCCAGTCCCAGACGCTTGTGTTTGATTCTCCGATTGAAGATGAAAATTTAGAGTTGGAGTTGGTTGACTTTTTAAAAACTAATTATAAAATTTATTGACTTTTCATAAAATGACAAAAATTAAGTATAATTTAGTTAGGGTTAAACTGAAACGCCAAATGAAGCCGTGTTTGTCAACCTCATCTTGACTAGCAATCACATTCTAAAATATATTTTTTAATTTTTAGAAAAAAAGATAATGAGATTTTATTTTCTTAAATTTAAAAATAAAATTTGCTAAAATTTAAAAATGAAAAAACATTAATTTTTTGAAAGAAATTACTCAATGTTTTGTAACAAACAACTAATTAAGTAATTCGATTTCAATTCAAACAGCATTGAAAAAAACTTGGAAAGAAAATAATTCTCACTAAAATATAATTAAATATTACAGTTTTTTTTTTTTAATGTAATACCTCTTGATCCTGAAGTTGATCCACTTTTAACCGAAGTCGCATTTGTAAAGTTATATTATTATTATTGATTTTATTATTATTATAATTATTTGATAATGACCTCTTCTAATATTCATTAAACTTGTGGTTTTTTTTTTTTTTTCCTGTGTTTAGTTTTAAAAATTTACCGACATGATCCCACTCGATCATAGCAAATACTTTACCGACCCCCAAGGTCAAACCTCTGAGATATGGAAGTGAAAAAAAAAAAAAAGCATCTTTTTAAACTAAAACTAGAAGACATTTGTTGTGAAGACGAGTAAATATCTTAATCAACGATGATTCCTAATCCTTGGTCTTCGTAAATGATTGGTTCGTCGTTTGGCGTTCCTTTTTTGACGAACATCACACAAATAAATATCAATCCCCATAACTATCAAGCTCACGATCAATCATGACATCGTGAAAGATCAATCTCCATAATTGCCAAGTCCATGAACAATCGTGGTATTATGACCCACGTTCTTACACGTGTTTCGAATCATTCGGAGTAGTGGGGAACCGCCCACGCTACTACCCACGAGTTCAAATCCACTACTTTCTCTTGATAAATAGAAAGAGACCCCCCTTCTTGAGGGGGGACTTTTCTCTCTTTCTTTCTTGAAGCCATCATCTACGGTCTTTATACCAAAAACTCATAATTTATAATTTCATTGTACGAAAACTTTCATACATAGTGCAACCCACATACACAGAGGACATAACACACTTCCGGCAAACCTCTTTAAACATCGATGGTGTTATCCTTCTTTTCTTTCATTCTTTTTCACTTATCTATATCTTTTTCTGATTGTGATTGTTTTGTGACTTTTATATGCGATGCCAAGAGACCTCAATGATTGTTGTTTGTTTGTTTCTTTATCAACTAACTCCGGTTAAAATTTGATAGTAGATTCCCAGCATCTACATATATTATATATATATGTATATTTTTTCTTTTTCTAGAATTGTATAATTGACAAAGCCTCTGCTCTTTTAAATTTGTTTTTTTTAATGTAATGACCTCTTAATCTTCTTTAAACTTCGTAGTATTTTCCCGTGTTTAATTTTAAAAAATTGCCGACATCCACTTGTAGCAAATATTCGACCCTCAAGCCAACCTCATATGGAAGTAAAAATGGACTTGTATTGACATTTGTAAGTAGATTATAATTGATCTTTCAGTTTTTTCCAATATGTTGATTGACAACAATTCTTTTCGTAGCGAAGGGGGAAAAAATCATTTTATAGCCCATCTTCTCAATTGATAGAAAACGAGTAAGATTTCTTTACAATTATCTCAATGGTTAATAAAATGTAATTTAGAAATCGTCAGAAGCTGCCTTTTTCTTCTTCTTTTATATATATATATATATATATACTTTGAGAGTAGAGATTCAAACTTTGTACATTATAAATAAGTCTGAAATAGAGTTTTAGTTAGATTATATGTTCAACCACTTTGTATTTTGTGGCCTATGTTTGGTAGGCCCACTTCAATCAAACTTTTCCAACAATTAGGAAACCAATTTCACTGTTTAAATCTCCAAATTTTTCTTAAAAACTTCCAACTTAAAAGTCTATAATTTTTTAATTTCAAGTCAAAATAAGATATTTTTTAAATATTTTTAACAATAAATTGATTAAAATAATAAAAGAAACAAAATAAGATTCATATTATATTGCTATTTTTTTCCTTAATATATTTCAAGTTGTTATATTTTTTAACTCTAAACAATTCATTTTCAAAAAAAAAAAAAAAGATTCAATACATCAACTTAACTCTAATCAAAATACCTCTAAAACCATTCCAACTCAAATGTACACACCGAACGGGGCTAACCAATTCAAATGTCCATCCAGCTACTTGTAGTGTTTTTTTTTTTTTTTTTTTTTTTTTTTTTTTTTTTTACATATATCTATGGCCTCTGGGGATCAAATCTGACAGTTTTTAGACGAACGAATTTGGGTATCTGAACAATTAAAAGAACTTACATATAAGGTGGAGGGTATCATAAAAGAGCTGAAAATCTATTTCAAATGTAGGACAAAATTCTTCATTCCATTTTTAGCCACAAAAAAAAAAAAAAAAAGGTTTAACTTTTAATTTTACACAACGATCGCAATTTTTTATCCAAATTTGTAGTTGCAATATTTTATTCCCGTTGCGATATAAAAAAAAAAAAAAAAAAAGGCCAAATAAGCTAAAAATATATATATAATGGATAAACTTAGCAAGTAAGAACCATGAAAAAAATAGCCACGAATTATTTCTAATTGCCAGCTATTTATAAAGTCCATCTCATTCTCATGCCGAACTTCTTTGTTTTCTTCTGCTTAAGTCAACAGTCTAGATAAGCACATAACGTGACTACAACAAAACTGACCTTCGTGTTAAATATATGTTAAACACATGCGTGTGTACGCGTGAAATTTGACCAAAGAAATTTCCAAGAAGGCTCTTATGAGTCAAGGCATCTAAAGATCAAAAGAATGAAGAATCCAACCTCTATAGAAGGAGATCTATTAGCTTCACAATTAGGGCATCCAAAACACAAGTAGCATCACTTTCTCCTAAATCTATTTTTGTGCTAAAGAGTTTTGGTAAGTCTTTACAATATTATTACGATATATTATCAGCTAATTTACATTTTTCTTGTTCATCAACTTTCTATTTTATGAACAATATTCAAGAATTTATCAAGTTTTACTTTATCAATTATTCTTGATCATGTTCATGTTTTGTATTTTGTTAATCTTAAATTTGCCTATTTCGATGACTTGCTACTTTTTATTTACTCTTTTTTTTTTTTAATTACTATTATTTTGCAATTGCATCTAGTTCTCTTGTATTGTTTCATCAATTAGAATGAGGAGAAAAAGAGGAACTTCTAGTACTTTATCAGAAAGCACAAGAAGTATGAGATTTATCCTAATTCTATAACTCCTAACTCAAAAATATGAACTAGAAAAACTTGTTAATCTAACTCTTGGTTCCCTGTTTAAATCATTTCCTTTGCAATTCCTTTAATAAGTGGATTTCGTTCTACAGCTGAGTTAGGTACTAGTAAACACGCCTAATCTTACTTTCCCCATTGTTCGTTTTCTTATTATATATTTTGTCACTAATTTAGCAGCAATATCAAGATGGGTAGCAACTGCCATACGGTGTGTGCAAGAGATCTCACGATTATTTGGGGTAATGATTGTCGTTACTGGCGTTGGTGTTGTGATGGAGCAAGGTAATAAAATTTGTATATCTATATATTTATATATATCAACTGGGAGAAACGAAATTAGAGAAATCTAGCACATCTCAACTGGATTGACACCTGATATTACTATTAAATTATTTAATCATGCAATTAAATAACAGAATAAACAGAAATTTTTTAATGATTCAAGGAGCAAAACTCTAAATTAGCTCTTTTTATTTTTTATTTTTTAAGTTGTCCTAATGGATTCTATGTTGATGTAGTTATGTGGCTGAACTAATCCAAGTTTGGTGGCTAGAAATAAAAGGATCATATGATACAAGGTGTTTGCCATGTGGAAATAGTTCATGTGAATGTGAGGTGTCATTTCTGGTCAAGCTGAAGCATAACGCTTGTGGATGGAACCTTCCGGTGAAGATCGCGGTTTGTCTCCCGAATGGAACCAGGAAGGAGATTTGCGTGAATCTGTCGAACAGGCCAAAAGAACAATGGTTTGAGATCTCTGCGGGGAGGTTTAGTACATCCCCTGGGGTAATAAATTTCTCCCTTTGCCAATTGGATAGTTGTGAGAAGACAGGACTGGTAATCAAAGGTGTGAAAATATGCTGCCAAAGAAGGGAATGTTGCGAGAGGAATAGGTACTGCGAGAGAAAGAATTGCTGCCAGAGAAAAACATGCTGCCAAAGAACAACGTGCTGCGGAAGAGAGCAATGCTGCTGCGAGAGAAACAGATGTTGCCAAAGGAAAAATTGCTGCCAAAGGAGAACGTGCTACGAAACAACTAGATGCTGCAGAAGACCGAAATGTTGCTGCGAAAGAAGAAATTGTTGCCAAAGACGGTAAAAAGGCTTTTATTGGAAAGGAGAGGAAGAAGAGAATTGCCACGTGTGAGAAGTAGTAACTTTGTTTTAGTTCTTGTTTGGTGTGCTCACTTTCAATTTTACTTTGTTTTAATCTTGTGAGGTTACTATATATGTGTGTGAGAAATAAACTGATGGAGAATCACGAACGAAATAGTTTGGAAAGTTCTCCAAACTCTATTTTACTTTTTGTCTATTAAAGTATATGAAGAGAAAAAGCATTTGTGAGATTTCATCGAGATGTTCTTAAAAGGTGTTTTGGCCTTTGGGAAGATCTCAAATGTTGCTGTGCTTCTTATGTTATAAGACATCAAGTTAATGAAAAATTAACTACGTTATACTTCTATGGAAAAACTTTTTTTTTTTTTTAATAATTTGGAATAAACACATATTACAGTACGCAGTGAGAAAAGGACACGTGACACCTCCATGTGCCATGTGTCACGCGCACGCCTCCACCCACTTAGCTCTCTCCCTGCACAAGGAGTGGATGTTTCCTTCATAACGGTAGGGGTGTGAAACTTTTCACCCTTACTGTTAGCCCCTTAGAGCCTCGGGGGCGTGGCTTGGTTGGTTTAAAAGTCAGACTTGGTGACTGTCCCTGTCACACTTATCAACCCTAAACCTAGTGCTATGTAAAGACCTTTATAGGTGTCTCTCCTTTATAGATAAGGAAACATTTGCTAGTGAGAATTGAAAGGAGAAAAAAAAAACTGATAAAACTTACAATTTGCTGACAGCCACACACTAGTTCTAATGAGAAGAGAATATCGTGAAAGTCTTTGAGTTGAGAAGTTTTGAAGTATCTATCGTCTTATGAGAATTATTCATCGGGTGAAAAACTGACGAAACCCTGTATATAATATTTCCAATATATAATTTGTTATTCCAATTAGTTCATTTATAATTTATTAACTCCGCCTCATCAAATCCACAACTTAGTTCAAACCCAAATTGTACAATTCAAATTCATGCACCAAACGTATGTTAGGTAATTTTTTAGTCATGTGATTGATTTGTCCATCCATTATGTTTTAAAAACAAAAAAAATTATGTAGTAGTTTACCAAAACTGAGAGGAACATAAATTATTCAAAAATAATAATAATAATAAACCGAGAGGAACGTAAATTTTATAAAAATAAAAATAAACTTGAGAGGGACATGGAATTCTCCAAATTAATTTTTTAGTGACGTCGTGGAATAATGCAGTTTTCTACTACTATCTATTCAAATGCTATGTTCACATAAGCGTTGAAAAAATATGAAGATGTAAAAATAAACTTGAGAGGGACATGGAATTCTCCAAATTAATTTTTTAGTGATGTCGTGGAATAATGCAGTTTTCTACTACTATATATTCAAATGCTATGTTCCCATAAGCGTTGAAAAAATTGGAAGATGATTATTTTCTTTGATAAATGATTAGAAGATGATTAATCAACTCCCACCGATTTTGGATGACTTGAATCTCTAGCTAAATACAATTCATTTTTTAATAGATTGAAAAACAATTTGAGATAAGAGCTAGGTTGACCAAAACTGAGAGGAACATTCCAAATTATTCTCTCTCTCTTTGACATCTGTGATAATTGTTCGTTTAAAATAGGGGCGATATTATTTCCAGTACCATATATAGGTGTTGCATTCTATTATTATATTTTTGTTTTTATTTTGTAACGACAAACGTAAACTCCTCACATGTTATATAGGTTGTGTCCAACATGCTACGGTTAGCTCTATGTGATGTTGGGAGTGATTAATGATAGAATTCAGGACATGTATATCTGTATTATCTCTTTGTGTGATTCATTAAAATTTGTTGATAAAACAGGTCTATAATCGAGGTAAACTCCCTTAAATTATAAGGCCATTAAGTCAACACTGATGTTTGTATATTTCTGATTTAGAACACGCTTACTATTATTTTCTAAAGGTAAGGTTCTCATTTCAAAACATTTAAACTAAAGAAAAACCATTTCTTTCTCATCATAAAAAAAATAAAAATAAAAATAAAAAAGACATGGGTATATGATAACTCACTTTTGTTTTATTTTTTAATTAAAAAAAATATAAAACCTGTGTGGGAACTATGATTTTGTTAAAAAAAATTTTTACACAAAGACAAAATTGAACGTCCTCTGGTTGGAACAATGAGCCGATGTCGAGAACAAAGTTAGGCCACAAGCTAGGATAGTTTTCAAGTTGTGACAAAAGTTGGGGTTAATTAGGTAGATGGGTAGTGCATGCACTGGTGCTGAGGTTGAGCGATTGGACCAGGACCAATGCTAGGGTCAGGTAGTCAGACTTGGACCAATATAGGGGTCTTACAATCTGCGACCCTGTTGCTTGAAATCTTACAAGTGTATGAGTCACGCAAATAATAAAGTAATAAGTAAGGTTGTCAACTCACGAGAATTGCGTTTAAATCTATTTTAATTACCGAAATTCGTTAATACTAAGATTATTTGAACGATTGATTGAAAAATGGCGAAAATGCATATTAAACTAAATAAAAGTAAATTAAAATAACCAAACAAAACCACAGGAATAAAAAAAACATAAACAAATAAGATTCCAGGGTCTTGACTTCACTCAATCCTTCCTATGTTCTCTCTATTAAGAAATTACCAACTAATCTCAATCAATTCATTAATGAAGGGCTCAAAATTAACCTTACTACCTCTCCTAAGTGTTAAATGAAATTATATGCATAAGTATCCAAATTGATATCCATATTTAATTTATTTACCTACACATTCATTTAGTATATCATTTTATAATTATCAAAGTATCATCGGCTTCCCGAACTCAACAGCAACTAAGATTGTATTACCTAAATCGATAAATGAATTAATCTCTCTTAAGCATTAAAATTCATAAATCAAATCAACTAATTTATTTCCCAACAAATTAGCAGACATACTTCAAAAAAAAAAAAAAGAATTGTATTTAACTGGAGATTCAAGTCATCCAAAATCGGTGGGAGTTGATTAATCATCTTCTAATCATTTACCAAAGAAAATAATCATCTTCCAATTTTTTCAACGCTAATGTGAACATAGCATTTGAATACATAGTAGTAGAAAATTGCATTATTCCATGACGTCACTAAAAAATTAATTTGGAGAATTCCATGTCCCTCTCAGGTTTATTTTTACATCTTCCAATTTTTTCAACGATTATGTGAACATAGCATATGAATGTATAGTAGTAGAAAACTGCATTATTCCACAACGTCACTAAAAAATTAATTTGGAGAATTCCATGTCCCTCTCAGATTTATTTTTATTTTTATAAAATTTATGTTCCTGTCGGTTTATTATTATTATTATTTTGTATGACTTATGTTCCTCTCAGTTTTGGTGAACTTCTACATAATTTCTTTGTTTTTAAATGGCAATGAATTTAATTCATTAACAACTAGCTAAATTATCAAAATATAGTTTCAGAAGAGCTACATTAAACCCTTAAACCAACAAACTACACAATATCCATAAATGAAAATAAACACAAAATTAAAGGAATCAAAGGTTTAAGCATCATCCAATTACAAAATAAAGGAGATAGGGAAAAGGAATGAAAACCCTAATGATTATTTCCACAAGTCTTCAAGTTTTTCCTCAATTTTCCATTTTCTCTTCTTTGCTGCCATCTTCCTTAGAATTTATTGAAAATAGAGTCTAAAACTAAAAATAAAACCTAAATCCTAAACTACTTTTTTTTTTTTTTGGCATTTTTCTATTTTTTTTCTTTTTCTTCCTCATTTTTCTTTCTTCTTGGCTGCTGGTTTTGGCCTCTGTTCTTGGCCTCCCCCCAGACCTTCTCCCTTCAAACACATCCCACCTCCTATTTTTCTTTCCTTTCTTTATTTTACTTTATTTTTATTTTTATTTTTCTTTGCTGCACGCCAACTAGGGGGAGCATTTGTTCCCTCTTTTCTCTTTAGTGCAGCGGCCTTGTGGCAGAGAGGGAATCGGCCGGGGGTTAGTGCAGTGGGCCGAACTGGCTGGGCAAGACTCGGGAGCACACGAGATTACACTGGATGAGTTTGTAGGTGATCTGGCACTATGGGTCAGTGGGACACGTAGCGACTTTTAACTGGTTCGAGTTAAATTCAAATTTTAATACATTTTTAAAGCTTTTTGATGACCGTTTTGTCCCTGTTTGAGCCTAAAATTCCTATTTTGCTCATTCTCACCAAATTAACATATACAGTGAGAAAATTAATTATTTAGAGGGGTACATTAATAACAATATATTGAAGTTAATATTAAACTAATTAAACAAAATTAAATCAAATTACACAAAATCAAAATAAACTAATCTATATTAAAATTATGTAAAATTAAACTAAATTAACCACAAATTTATTAAAATGGTCAAGAACATAACTAATTTATATATATAAAAGTGATAAAATAACCCTATTTTATAGAGTTATTAGACCTGCACTGGGATTGTTACTGAAGTAGGCATTGGGGTTGAGCAGGTGTTGACCTGACATTAGCATCATGGCTTGACTCTAGACTTGTCCTACCGTAGCCTTGCGTATTTCTCTGCCAGTCAACCTAACCCAAGGACCTTTTCCAACCATCAACTTGATCTCGGTATTGGTACCAATCAACACCTGTTGTGAATAATTGTTGGCCCAACAATGGAGCCAGTTCTATACTTTTGTGTGTTGATTCACTGATTAGAGATAAGAATTTTAAGTTAAAGTTAGTTAATTTTTTAAAAACTAATTATAAATTTTATTGATTTTTTATTAAAAAAAATAAAAATTGAGATAAAAAAGTATAATATTTAGTTAGAATTAAATTAAAATGTCAAATGAAGCCGTGTTTGTCAACCTGACTAGCAATCACATTCTAAAATATTTTTTTTTAATTTTTAGAAAAAAAGATAATGAGATTTTATTTTCTTAAAATTTTAAAAAAAATTTGCTAACATTTAAAAATAAAAAAAACATTATTTTTTTTGAAAGAAATATTACTCAATGTTTTGTAATAAACAACTAATTAAGTAATTCGATGTTCAATTCAAACAGCGTTGAAAAAAACTTGGAAAGAAAATAATTCAGACTAAAATATAATTAAACATTACACCTTTTTTTTTTTTTTTTAATGTAATACCTCTTGATCCTGAAGCTGATCCACTTTTAACTGAAGTCGCATTTGTAAAGTTAAATTATTATTATTGATTTTATTATTATTATAATTATTTGATAATGACCTTTTCTAATCTTCATTAAACTAGTGGTTTTTTCCTGTGTTTAATTTTAAAATTTTGCCGACATGATCCCACTCGATCATAGCAAATACTCTACCGACCCCCAAGGCCAAACCTCTGAGATATGGAAGTGAAAAAAAAAAAATGCATCTTTTTAAACTAAAACTAGAAGACATTTGTTGTGAAGACAAGTAAATAGCTTGATTTTAAAAATATTTGAAATAAATTGCATATTTTAGAACTGTTTGAGGTAAATATCATATTTATATTAAATGGTTTATTCGCGAAAATATTTCAAGGAAATTTTATCATAAATCTGTTTTGTTTAATTACAATATTTTTGAAGATAATTTTATGGTGAATATGTTTTATAAATGTGTCATTTAGCATGAATATGTTACTTACCATCAGTCAAAAAATTTTGTGCTGGTTTATTTTTGTTACTACTGGTTTTTTTACCTATATCACACTTCTTCCTTAGAACACCATTTTACACCCATCTTCTGGAATCAATTGAAAACGAGTGCGTGACGATTATTGCAATTTTAGAGGGGGAAAAAAACAATGTGTTCTTAAAACAATGGATTGTATTGACAGCAATGTATCTCATACCGAACTGCTTTGTTTTTGTTTTTTTTTTTTTTTTCCTGCATTAATTTCAGCAGCTCAGATCATGCCATATGTTGACTAAAATAATAATTAAAAAAAACTTTGTTTAAAAAATTGTAAAATAAATGTGTGAAATTTGACCAAAGAAATTTCCAAGACTCGAATAATAAGGCATCCAAAGAGCGAACGAACGAGTAATCTAACCTCTATAGGTTTCACAATTAGGGCATCCATAACTCAATTAGCATCACTTTCTCCTCAATATATTTTTTTGTGCTAAAGAGTTTTGGTAAGTAATACAACTCTATCAGCTTTCCATTTTTCTTGTTCATCAACTTTCTATTTTATGAACAATATATATCCGAAGAATTTATCAAGTTTTACTTAATCAAATATTCTTGATTATTTTCATGTTTTTGACCTTGTTAACCTTAATTTGCCTATTTCGATTACTTAGAACTTCTCTTTTTCATTTGGCAATTGCAGCTAGTAAAATTTTATAATCTCATCAATTAGAATTAGGAAAGGAACTTTTAGTGCTTTAGAAAGGACAAGAAAACCATGCGAGATTTATCCCTATTTTCTAAAATTTCAAACTTTTGATTCACTTTTTATTTTTATTTTTTTCTTACAACTGCTTAGTATTAAGCACGCATCATTGAGAATTCGAACAATAATAAAAACCTTGCGTAGGCTTACTTTTCACGTCATTTTTCGTGTCTTAATTGTTAATTTCGTCATTATATTTTGACAGCAACAACAAGATGGGTAGAAACTGCCACACGCTGTGTGCAAGAGATCTCGAAATTAGTTCGGGCATGGATTACCGTTGCTGGCGTTGGTATTATGATGGAGGAATTTATGTTCTTTAAACTTAACACAACTCAACTAAGATTGACACTAATTAAGTAAGAAACTTTTAATTTACAAAATAACTGCACTCATAAATTTGATCCATGGATCTTAGGGAGAGAAAAATATTAGTATTGATACTAGAAAAGAACGAATATTCTACTTAAAAGTTTAGCGAACACAACTAGATAACATTATATGCAGAAAATTTTTTAGTTCAAAGAGAAAAACTCTACATTAACTAGTCCTTTTTATTTTTCCTAATGGGCTCTATTGATGTATTATGTGGCCGAACTAATCGAAGTAAATTGGCAAGAAGTTAAAGGATTATTTGATACAAGGAGGTTGTCGTGTGGAAATAGTTTATGTGAATGTGAAGTCTCATTTCTGGTCAAGCTGAAACATAACGCTTATGGATGGCACCTTCCGGTGACGCTTGTTGTCTGTCTCCGAGTGGAACAAGGAATGAGATTTGCGTGGATCCGTCGAATACGCCAACAGAAGAATGCACTGCTAGAATTATGCCTTTTAGCGGCAATAGAAATGTGCCGTAAAAAGTGGAAAAAATGCCGCAAAAAGTTTTGTGGCAAAATTTTGTGGCATTTTTTAAAGCCACAACTGCCAATATCGTATTTGGTTGCGGCACTTTTTTAAATGCCGCAAATCCAATACGGCAAAAAAAAAAAAAATCCATCGATTTTTAATTGCCGAAAAATTTCTTGTGACACTTGATACTATATCGCTATTACTTTTCATCGCACCAAAAAAAAATTTTGTTAAAATGATATTCAAAATAATAGTAAATTTATGAACATGCTTAAAGATTTTCCTTCACAAAATTTACCAAACAAATATCATAAATTCAAATATAAAAATCATCTTCCAGTTCCATATGAATATCCAATTAGTAAACAATTCCTGTTTGACATGAATATTGTATATCGAAAATACTCAAATATACTAAGATCGATAGTTCATATGCAATGTTGTTTCCCTATGCTTCTGCTTCTCACGCACAAATGCATGCTTTGTAGTTCCTAATGCTTCTCCTTAGACTTCGCCTTGTTTATCCTGTTAAACACATAAAGCTAGTCAAGAATTGCATGTATTTAATAAATATAAATGCTGATCGATTTGTCGGTCACATTAGTAGTTAAGATGATGAAAAAGAAGAACAAATAAGTTGTTACAATTTTACAAATAAAACAAAGCTAATATTATTTTGTTACCTTATTCGCTTCATGACTTATTTTCTTCTTTGCACAACCCTTTTTCTTCTTCTTTTTCTTCAATACTTCTTCCTACATTAAAATCACATCAATGTCAAACTATAGTTTGCCTTAAAGTACTTACAAGAGGCAAAGGATTAACTGCAATCTTTCGAATAGTTTCAAGCAAGATAGATCAAAGCAATATCTATTGTCTTTCGAAATCTTCCCATGAATTACACAAAACATTAGCAAGCATAAAACTTTATTTAAAAACTAACTAGAAACATCTATGCATTCAAATATATGCGCACACACACACACGCATACATATAACCAATGAAATGAACCTTAACGCTTTCATAATTATGTGCCAAATGCACAAACATCCGTGGTATGCTTTTATCTAAATAACAGATCAAAGCTTGATCTTCTTCGTCGTAAAATGCATAAACATCCAAAGTATGCTTTTATGTAAATAACGAACCAAGTTTTGATCTAATTCATCATAATAACATAATATTTTAAGCGTCTGTTTACCTCTAAAAAAGGGATTACATGATGTAAGGACGAACGTATATCGATGGTTCGATTAGATGCTACATCTTGTGTAAGCGAGGACCCCAAGTCCTACATACATATTTCGAAAATATATAAACTAATAAATTGAACAATAGTCAAGGTCATTCCTGCATTTTCATCTATAGAGTATACTAAAAACTTAGAAATTAAAAAAATAAAAAATAAAAAATAATTCTAACTGCATCAAAACTCTAAATTGTTTTGTTTTATAAAGTGGTTTTCTTTTGTATTACCATTGTATTAGCCGAAACGTCATCAATAGCTCTTCCATCTTTATTTCTCAGCATGTGTTTGAATTTAGACATCAAAGCAAGATGGCTTCACTCCATCATGAGTCATCTAAATTAAAAAAATAAACAAAAATTTAATCATGTAATATGAAAACAAAAACAAAAACAAAATATCAATGGCTTTGATATTAACCTCATGTGCTACAACTGCATGACTCTTTCTCCCAATAATATGATATGTCTTTTGTCTTTTGTCTTTCGTGGCTTCGGCGGTTTCTTCGACTTTTTTTTCTATAAGAGAAATATTAAAAGAAATATATTATAAAAAGCATAAATAGTAAATATCATACTACCATACAAAGTTATCTTACCTTTGCTTCATGACTATCCCACATCTTAACAAGTACTGACCATCTTCCCATAATTCCTTCAACTCATCACCAAGAGGTTGTAAATAAACATCAATCTTATTCCCTGGTTCATTTGGACCATCAATCAACTTTGATAAGACGAGACAAGGCTGTTTTAAGCACATCCATGGCGGTAAGTTTAATACCATTAATACAATTGGGCATGTGCAATGGGAATTGCTCCTTGTCTTGAAAGGATTAAATCCGTCAGCTGATAAACCAAGTCTGACATTACGAACATCAAGAGAGAACTCAGGATGTTGTTCATCAAAACTTTTCCATGCCATTGAATCTGCAGGATGTCTTAAAATGGCATCATCATTACGTTCGTTTGCATGCCATCTTGTGAAAGGGGCTGTTTTTGTTGACATAAACAACCTTTGCACTCATGGTTTCAAAGGAAAGTGCCTAATCATACCTTAGCAGGAGACTTTCGATCTTTACTGCTATTTCCAACTTCTGACTCACATGAACTTTTCTTCCATCTTGATGCATGACACTCCCTACATTCTTCAAGGTCTTTGTCCTTTTTCCAATACAACATGCACTTTTTTGGACATGCTTGAATCTTCTTGTAATCAAACCCCAAATCTCTCACCAACTTTATTAGTTTCAGGTATGAATTCGGAAATTTCTCATTCAGATGGAAAGCATCTTTAAGTAGTTGCAACAACATAGTGCATGAAGTGTGGCTCCATATATGTAGGACTTTCATGTGGACTTTGACTATCATGGCCTTGTAATCCAAAGGCATCATTTACCAATTCAAACATACTAATCTATATGATTCACATGCTTCTTCTACTCCAATACTTGATGTTGATTGAGACGAAGACTGACCATGGTACTTACCCTTATAGGCATGTTAAAATCCACTCATGATTCGATGCTCAGACATTTTTTTTTTTTTTTTTCATTTTGACAATCAGTATTACGACATTTTCTACTAGGACACTTAATCTCTGACTCGGGATGCTTGTTAGCAAATGAAGACTCCTATTTGAGCAAATACAATGCCAAAACAGATATAATAAATTGAAGATTCTTATACATCAATATATAAATATATAGAAACTAATGTGTTTTAAAAGGATAATCTCTCATAACATACTGCTACATAATTAATTACTGTGCAATTTGGCATTTCAGATTCGACTAAATAATTAGGCATTAATGAAAAGCCAAATATGATCTTTGACAGAGATAGAAATTGTAATACCTCAACGTTTATGTGATTCTTAGTTCTTCGATCGGAGACTTCGATTATATCAAAAAAGAGCCATAGCACAGAAGGGAAGCAAAAGAGAGAAAAGAAAAGCAGTATCTTCGCTTGCAAAATGCTGCCTTTTTCTCTGAAACTTGAGACCCAAGATAGGTTAAAAAAAAAAAAAAAATTTTGTTTCATTCTAAGTAAATTATTGATCAACTAATGATATCGTTTTACAACCATTCCTTACAGGAACATAAATGAACCTATCGAGTTGTATAAACTCAAATGAGTAAAAGCAAGAGTTTGACATTTAATAAGATAAGGGACATACTCTGTGTTTGTGAAGTTTACATAACATAATTGTTTGGATAGATTTAAAAATAAAAAATAATAATAATAAAAAAAAAAAGAGTGAGCTATGCTTCTTCATGCCAACAAAACAGGATTAAAAATCCTACCCTCTCCCTCCTCTTTCTTAGAAGTTTTCTTAGAAGTTTCTTTCTATGCTGTTGTTGCTGCTACAATCGACCAAAATGGTTTTACCTCTAGTCTCCACAAACCAAGAAAACCAGACCTCGTAACATGAATCATCAGCAATGGGTATCTCCAACCACACACCATTTCAGCCTGAAATGGTGTGGGTTGTGCTCCAACCCAGCAGCAATTTTCATTCCATTTTGGTGTGAAATTTGCTGCTGTGAAAAGTGTAAATGCAAATAAGCGTTTCCACTGTTCACTCAACACCATTCCCCCACCCCCTCTCTTTTTTTAATTACCCCAGTTTCATATTTCTTAACAAATTTGTTTCTTTTTTGCTACCAAAAAGGAAAGAACTTTCTTTTTTGTCTGTCCCACATTGTTAATTTTGTTTTATTGATGTTCACATTGCGGTTCGTAATGCATTAATTGACCATTTGTGGAAGGAGTATACTAATTCAGATAATTGAAAAAATATCAATATCTTTTTTCTTTTCTCTTTTACTTTTATGTTTAGTTATTAAATTGAATGTTTGGTTCACAACATTTTGTTAAATGTATTTTTTTAATTAATATACCAATAATAAATTGATCACTTTAGTTAAGAAGGTGCAATTTATTAATTTATTATTTTCTGTGACTTTGTTACATAATAAAATATATTTTATTGGATCAATATTTGAAAAAAAAATTATATATGGGCAAAATTCATAACTTCAATAAATAGTATGAAATGAATAAAAAGGAATATAAAAAGAAATTAAAAAAAAAGAGAGAGAATATACATAGAATATTTTTTTTGGTAATCGAAATGGTGTAATGGATTGGAGATTAATTTACTGTTTGATATAACAGTTACATCATTTTGATGTAAAAGTTACACCATTTTGGTGTAATAGGTTGGAGATGCCCTAAGGAGTTTCACCAAACCTTCCAACACAATAAAGTTGTTACTTCTAAGTGATGAGATTTGGCATTTGATTTTTTTTTTTTTTGATTTTTTTTGGGGGGTTAAATTAGAGATGAACTTTGATTAATTTAACATGAAACAATACTAATCATATCAGCGAGTTGAAAACTTTAGTAAGATAACAATCAAGGATTTCTTACGAGTATATAATGACATTCAAGTTAAAAATGGTAATAATCACTCTATTTTTTCTGAAATTTCTAACCAATCAAACAACAAACAATCGACTAATGTAAACTACGGAATCGTACATGACATTGAAAGAAAAACCTAAAGAAAATCATTAAACCCTAGTTTAACCATAGAAATTAGGAAAATGTAGAGAAAATAGACGGAGATCGGCATTTGAGACGAACCTCCAGTGTCGGAGCTCGGCGGAGCGTCACCAGTGTCAAAGCTTCAGTGGCATTGGAGCTTCGCCTACAAAGATAAGAAACAAGGGACGGAGAGATCGAGTTTTCGGGCTGAAGTGATTTTGGGATTATACAAACAATACTTTCATCTAAAAAGTTATTTTATGAGTAAAGCTAGAAAACACCTCTGATATCTTACACCATTTGAGGTGACCCTCTACATGACTTGTCATTTGATAAGAGGTGGACTTATCTTACTAAATGAAAAAACAAAACAACTTTGTGGTGAGGGGCACCAGTGATGCCCCTTAGCTTTTTTGTTATTTTATTTGGTCCAAAAGAAACTTATTTCTATTTCCTTTCTTGTCAAAAGTAATTTTTTTACCAAAGACGTCCAAAGGTAATTGATTTTTTTTTTTTTTTTTTGATAGGCAAAGTTAATTGGTAATTAATATTAAAAATTGCAGCTTAGGTTTACTTTTTTCTTTTTTTCTTTTTTTAAAGTAAAAGTCAGCTCAGGTTTGAAGCTAAATTAATACAAAAATAGAAAAAAAAAATATCACATTTTCTATTTATACTTTCCATCACTATCATATATATGTATATAGACATATTTTTTATTATAATAATAAAATTAATACTAAAACATTATTTTGGTACTTTTCAAAATCACACTTTTAGTTTACCAATGTTCTCGGGACTAAAATCTTGTTTTTTCTAGCGGCATTATAAAACTTCCGTAACATTTACGGCAACTATAGAAAATGCCGCTATTTTGTGGCATTTATTAACAAATACCTTAATTTTTGCGGTATTTAAAAAAGTGCCACTGATAATTGCCACAAAAAGTCATCTTTCCTGTAGTGATGGTTGGAGATCTTTGCGGGGAGGTTTAGTACATGCCCTGGGATAACAAATTTCTCCTTAAGCCAACTTAGCACCAATTGCGAGAAGTCAGGACTGGTTATCAAAGGTGTGAAAATATGCTGCCAAAGAAAAGAATGCTGCGAGAGGAATAGAAACTTCGAGAGAAAGACTTGCTGCCAAACAATAACACGTTCCAGCGAACAACGTGCTGCGGGAGAGAACAATGCTGCTGCGAGGGAAACAGATGTTGCCAAAGGAAAAATTGCTGCCAAAGGAGAACGTGCTACGAAACAACAAGATGCTGCAGAAGACCGAAATGTTGCTGCGAGAGAAGAAATTGTTGCCAAAGATGGTAGAGGCTTTAATTGGAAAGGAGGAAGAAGAGAATTGCATGTGTGTGAGAATTAGTAATTTTATTGAAGTTCTTGTTTGGTGTGGTCACTTTCAATGTTACTTTGTTTTAATCTTATGAGGTTAAATCGCGGAGGAAATAGTTTGGAAAGTTCTCCAACTTCTATTTTTTACTTTGAGGAACATTCCGAATTAATTTTAATTAACACTCCATGATTCAGTTTCTACTTCCACTAAATTAAAGCTATGTTTACATACGTGGTTACATGCATAACATTGTGATAATATTATTTGTGGCTCAACAATGTACAGAGTTCAAAATTTTCCATCCCCAAATTTAAAAAAGAAAAAAAAAATTACCATGTTAGACGTCTAGGCTTTTGTAGATAATTCCCATCAATGACGAAGCTAGACTCAGGACTCTAATCCACTTTAAAACACAGTTGCATATGTAAAGTAAGTTATTAGAGGAAAAACAAATGTTATAAATTCCTTCTGAACTTTGTTGTTAAGGTCAATATGTTTCATGAACTACGAATGTACCTATTATGCCCCTTGAACTTTAACATTTGTATCAATTTACCCCCTCAGTTAGTTGCCATTAGTTTTTCGATTATCTTTAATGTCAAAATGCCCTATGAATTTTGCTTTTGTGTCGAAATACCACTGATCTTTGCATTTATGTCAAACTGCCCCTTGATTTTTAATATTTATATCAAACTACCACATCATCTTTTTTTATTTATCTAACATTGTATAATAACCTAAATTTTTTAGAATAGGTAAAAAATATATTTTTTTTCCTACTAAAAGAAAATGAATATTCTTTTGACCCACTTCTTTTTTTTTTTTTTTTTTTTTGCTTACAATTTGATTTTCATAAACAAAAATACCTAAATAACTTATCTTCATTATTTTATTGTCTTAATATTACAATTTCTAGTTTAATTATGATTGATAATACTACACCAAAATATGTAAACTAATAGTTTTTTAAATAAAAAAATATAACTAAGAATGGGTAGTAGAGTAAATTTATAATAGTTATTTTTATTATAGGTTTAAGCAAACACATGAATGAAATTTGTTATGATTATAATTTCAAATTATGTGGGCTAAGTAAATAGTGTTTTTGAAATCCAAATCCTGCATTTGACTTCTACCAATTATGGTTACGTATAAGTAAACCCACAATCTAAATAAATTTGAATTAAAATAAGTAAAATAAAGAAGAAAAAAAGCGTGTTAAAAAGACATGCATACCACTTTATTATAAAAAATATATATATTTTTTACCTATTCTAAAAAGTTAATAATTATTAGGTAATTATACAATAATAGATAATTAAAATATAGTTTGACACAAATATTAAAAATCATAGGCCTTTGCATAGATGCAACGTTCAAGGGGCATTTTGACATTAAAGATAATAGAAAAACTAATAGCAACTAACTGAGGGGCAACTTGACACACATGTTAAAATTCAGGGGGCACAATAGGTACAGTTCATATTCAGGGGGTATATTGACATTAATGATAAAGTTCAGGGAGAATTTTTGACATTTAAAGGTATGGTGTGTATATATATATATATATATATAATATTTATGTATATTTATTCTTTTCTGGAATTGTATAATTGACAAAGCCTCTGCTCTTTTTAACTTTTTTTTTTTTTTTTTAATGTAATGACCTCTTAATCTTCTTTAAACTTTGTGGTTTTTTCCCGTGTTTAATTTTAAAAAATTGCCGACATCCACTCGTAGCAATATTCCACCCTCAAACCAACCTCAAACGGCAGGAAAAAAAGACGTGTGTTGACATTTGTAACTGGATTATCAGTGATCTTTCAGCTTTTTTCCAATATGTTGATTGACAACAATTCTTTTCGTAGCGAAGGGGGAAAAATTATCATTTTATAGCCCATCTTCTCAATTGATAGAAAACGAGTAAGATTTCTTTATAATTCTCTCAGTGGCTAAGAAAATGTAATTTAGAATCATCAGAAACTCCCTTTTTCTTCTTCTTGTATTTTTTTTTTTTTTTTTTAATTTTGAGATTGGAGATTCAAACTTTACACATTATAAATAAGTCAGGCATAGAGTTTTAGTTAGATTATATTTTCAACTACTTTGTATTTTGTGGTCTATGCTTGGTAGGTCCACTCGAATCAAACTTTTTCAACAATTTTTTATCTTTTTCTCCAAAATTAAACCAATTTAATGGTTCAAATCTCCAAATCTTTCTTAAAAACTCAAAACTTAAAAGCCTATAATTTTTTAATTTCAAGTCAAAACGAGATATTTTTTTAATATTTTTTTTACATTAAATTGGTTAGAATAATAAAAGAAACAAATTAAGATTCATATTCTATTGCTATTTTTTTCCCTGAATACATTTCAAGTTGTTATACTTTTTAACTCTAAACAGTTCATTTTCATTAAAAAAAAAAATTAATACATCAACTTAACTCTAATCAAAATACCTCTAAAACCACTTCAACTCAAATTTGCACACCAAACGGGGCTAACCAATTCAAATGTCCATCCAGCTAGTCTTAGTTCCTTTTTTTTTTTTCCCTCACTTCTTTACATATATCTATAGCCTCTAGGGATCAAATCTGACAGTTTTTAGACGAACGAATTCGGAGGTGCACAAAAGATTTCTGGCATCTGAACAATTAAAAGAACTTACATATAAGGTGGAGGGCATCATAAAAGAGCTGAAAATCTATTGCAAAATGTAGGACAAAATTCTTCATTCCATTTTTAGCCACAGAAAATAAAATAAAAAAAAAAAAAAAAGGTTTAACATTTTATTTTAAACAACGATCTCAATTTTTTATCTAAATTTGTAGTTGCAATATTTTATTCCGGTTGCCCAAAAAAAAAAAAAAAAAAGCAAATCAACGAAAAAAACATATATAAGGGATAAACTTAACAAGAAACAACATGAAAAAAAATAGCCATGAATTAGTTTTAATTGCCAGCTATGTATAAAGTCAATCTCATTCTCATATGGATATTAGAGAAACAAAAAAGAAAATTAATATTGATGTTTGGAAAGATGATCAATATTCAATTCAATCGTATAATTAGATTACAAGATTGTATCGAGAAAATTGAAAGATGCAAAGAGCAAAGCTTTAAAATTAAAAAGAAAAAAAATCCTTTATTCGTACTAATAGGCTCTATTAATGTAGTAGTTATTCCAACGAGGTGGCTGAACTCGTCGAAAGTATGGTGGCTAGAAGTGCAGGGAACATTTGATGCATGGAGTTTGTCATGTGGAAATACTACATATGAATGTGAAGTGTTTTCTGTGGTCAAGCTGAAAAATCATGCTTGTGGATGGAACCTACCAGTGACGATTGCTCTTATTCTCCCAAATGGAAACAAGCAGGAGATTTGCGTAAATATGTCGAATATGCCAAGAGAACAATGGTTTGGAGATCTCTGCAGGAAGGTTTACAACATGCTCCGAAAATCTTGGGGAAATTAAGTTCTCCTTTCGCCAAATTGATGGTTGTTTGAAGACTGGACTGGTCGTCCAAGGTGTCAAAATATGCTGTCAGAGAGTAGAATGTTGTGAAGAAGAAGAAGAAGAATGTGACGATGATGATGATGAAGAAGACGAAGACGAAGACGAAGATGATGATGTTGAAGATGATGAGGATGTGGATGAGGATGAGGATGATGAGGATGGTGATGATAGGATGATGATGATGATGATGAAGGCGAACCAGAGAAGGACAAGTAGAGAAGGATGATGATGATGAGGATGATGATGATGATGAAGGTGGACCAAGAGAAGGACGAGGAGAGAAGGATGATGGTGATGATGAGGATACGGAGGAGGAGGATGATGATGATGATGATGATGATGATGATGATGATGATGATGATGATGGCAATGGATGATGATGACGATGAAGGTAAACCAGGAAAACGATCAAGAGGAAAGGAAGAAGGAGAAGGAAAGGAGGAAAAGGACGAGAAGAAGAAGAAGAAAAAAAAAAAAAGAAGATGATGATGACGATGATGATGATTATGAAGAAAAATAATAATAATGTTGCGAAGAAGAAGGGGAAGATGTTGTGTTGGGTGCTTTTAAATTATTTTACACATCTATGTATTTTAACATTTTCGATGTGAGGACAACATTCATAAATAAAGTTTATGCAATTTACTTTTCTTATATAAAATTATATTAATTCATCTTTTATAGTTAAATCTCTATAAATTACTACCATTGGGTTCCTGAAATTTTTTTTAATCAATCGAGATATTATATATCCACAAAAAAGTGTGTGTGTATGTGTGTATATATCCACAAATTAATAATCTATTGATTTATGCAAGTTATCATGACATAATTGACATTTAAGCACTTTTCGAGCTACCGGGAATAAACAAGGCACGCTTCAGAGTTTTTGAGTGATGAGTAAATTATTGGAGAATATCATGGGAAATGAAAAAGAAGATGAAGTTGAAACCGATAGATAGTTTTGTATTGGAGCCTATCTCACACGAAGATGCACTCAAAACAACAATCATGTTGCACGATCTTCTCTTGTAATAAGCGAGAATGCTAGACCAGAGCTTCTTAATGCACGAGGAAAAGTTAGAGATGAGGTTCAATGAGACATCAATTTCAAGAGAAAACAAGTAACATTGGAATCACATTTTACAAAGGCATCCTAATTAAGTCATGTAACACATTTTTTGATTTATAAGGAGGTTCTTAATTTATATATCAAGTGGGTATACTAAGCGTCACTCAACATCCGTCTACGTTACTATACTATGGCCTTATTATTGGCAAAACTTTCAAAAATTATTTGTGACAGAGACTCCAAAAGTTATTTTTGAAAGTATTTCAATGTTTTGTCAAAAGTGATTTTTATCTACAGAAGAGCTTCCAATTCAAGACCACTATGACATCTAAGAAAATCTAATATAAATTTTTGTTGATTATTAGTATACTTAAAATTAGTTAACCTATTTAACTCTTTTAAACATGTGTTCCAAACATTATTTGAAAAACTACAACTTTTACTTCTATTTTTCTACTAACTAAATACAGAAGTCAAATCTTTGAGAAGCATGCATATAGCGTACCTTTATTTTGGCCACACTCTGCACATGACTTTACATTAACCAAAAGAGCTTTCCCTAGTGCCACTAATTTTTTTTTTTTTTCAGACGTTTTTTCTTATTACGATGATCACTTAAAAACGAAGTATTATGTAAAACTAACAAAACTAACACAGATCCAACGGTTAAAAAAAAAAAAAAAAACCCCACTTTTAAAAAAAAAACCCCATAGCTAGCCTTGGAATTATAAAACGGCCTTTGGTATAGTTTATTGATGGCATGACTTTGTCTAGCCTTAATATGGTGTCCTTTTTTTTTTTTTTTTTTGGACTTTAATTTGGAGCTTTTAACACTAGGATACTTTGAATTTTTTTTTTTTTTATCTTGGTAGAAAAAATATTTTAATGTTAATGTCAGCTTCAGGGATTTCACAAGCACTTAAAGATTTTATTTTAAAAAAGAAAAGAATAAAAAGTCTACTAAAAGATTATCTTAAATTTATAATAAGATTAGATTTAGCTAGATAAATGTGATGTTGTCATCTTTATGCGATTTTAATCAAATTTGAACTTAAAAACACAAATCCTCTGTCAAAAATCAAAAAAAGTCCCAAAAAAAAAAAAAGGCTATAAAAAATTTTATCGCATTACAAGTGAAAATCCATAGATTTTTTTTTTTTTTTTTTTTTTTGGGGAAGAATCCATGGTTAGACATAAGGCTTTCAGGTCCTGACATCCTCCAGCAGGGAACGCTGCCCAAGAAACTAACCCAGTAAGTGACAGCCAATTTTTGTGTTGTTTCACTTTTTCCACACCTTCCCTAGTTGTAGTATCTTCAATGAAGTCCTTCACAAATATGTAAAAATATATATATATACATACATATATAGATATTTATATTCGAGGAAAAAAAGTTACGCTTCAATAGAATATTTTAGTTGATAACAAACTGAACAAATGTTGAACAGTCTAATAGAAGTTATAGTGGATTTTTAGTTAGGAACGAGTTTAATACCCATGAAATGCACGAGAAAGAAAAAAAATAAATTAATTAATTAATTAAGTATTATATGATAAAAACAGTTGGTTAAGATAAATATTATAATTATAATAAATATAATTCTTCTCAAAAGTTCTCCCAACAGTGAAGATGTAAAATTAAAATAATAATAGTACTAACAATAATAAAAACGAAAACAAAAGCAAAAGAGAAAAAAATTTTCTGTAGTTATACTCATTTAAAGAAAAAATGAAAACAAAAAAAAAGAAATTAAATTCAAAAGAATCAGAAAAAACTAATCCTAACAAAAACATTATAACGTTAGGTTATGGTCTAAAAACAAAAAAATGCATGCAGAATCCTTAACTTTAACAAAATAAATCTTCCACTATAACAATTTCAAAATTTTTAAAATTCGTAAAAAAAGTAAAAATAATCTTAAGGAAAAAAAAAAAGCAAAACCGGTAACACACTGTAGGAAAAAGAAAATAAACCAAAAAAAAGGTCCCATAATTTCGGGTAAAAATGGAGATTACAAAAAAGTCTCTGCATATAGGTGGGTGTCCTTTCACTGTAAAACCAAAATTAGGATTCGGTAGTTTAATTAAAAAAGCAACTACTGTGTAATAAAAAAAAAATGTACTGTTTGTTAAACAGTAAATATTGCATAGTAACATCAAAATAGCAAAAGCTCAACTGTTAAAAGTTCGAACAGTTTAAAAAATGTAACATTAAAAAATAAAAATAAAAACAGTGACAACAATAGCAAAAGCAGTAGGGTTTAGTTAACGCTCAACTTTTAGTAGTTGAAAAAAAACAGCAGCAGAGCAGCAAAAGTTCAAAACAATAGCAAAAGTATTAAAAAAAACCAGCACAACAAAAAACAAAAAAAAAAAAAAAAAAGCAGTGGCTTAAAATTTTCAGAACGCAGGTAAAATCTTTAAAATTATAATGTCTCTATTTACGTAGGTTCCTTGTAACTCTTCCATCTTTTTTTTTTTCACAAAACATATAATCCTATGTGGGTCCACTGAAAACAGAATCCAATAATATCATGCAGACAGTAGGGTTTAAATTGACAGAAAATGGTTGATAAGATCTTTAAAATTATCTCTCGTATCAACTCATCCACACAGTCGAATGTAAAATTTGGCCTCTGTTTGCATTATCTCTTTACGGTAAATCAGTTTGCATTATCTCTTGAGATCTCAAAATCTCTTGCTACATATATGAAAAATAATAAAGAAGTCTCTTTCTAGTGATTTTTTTTTTTAAAGAAATTTTTTAATGACGTTTAAATTTTAGCTCATCCCGTATGTTCGTCTCAAAGATGCTCTACGTTTAGATCACTATTTTAATTTACAATTTTGCACCTAAATGCAAAATGTATTTTTGATTGATAGTAAAATATTCAAAGTAGTTCTAAGTTGTTTCACCATTTAAAATAATTAAACTTATATCCAAACTTAAATTTATACATTTTAAAAATCTGCGTCATACTCATTTTTTAATATTCATATTATTCAAATATCACATTTAACAAAATTATTCAAACATATATTCAATTTAAACACACAATTCAAGTTTTACATTTAGATTTATATGTTCAATTTTTTAACTTGATTCACACATTAAATTTAACAGTAACACTTACAAAAATTTAAATTCAACCTATGATCCAAACAAATTATCAAAGGTATCTAATATTAATTAGAATCCATTTAATGTCTTGAAAAATAAAAAATAAAAAAGGGTTATCAACATTGTTATAGATTATATTTTGCTTTTATTGAGAAAGTATACCTTGAATTTTGAAATTTTACAGTTTTTAACCATTGGAATTTGGATAACATTTGGAGCATGTTTAGGAGGATATTTAAAGATGGTGTTTTGAAGGTTAAGTTAGAAATATGTATTTGGGGAGAAAAACTTTTAAAAAAATTATGTGATATAAAAAATAATGCAAAAATTTAAATGTGTTCAGAAGAAAATATGCAAAATAAATCTTGTCTTGTTCGCCTCATTAATATGAGTATTTTAACATAAAAAATATCTCATTTAGATTTGAAATGAGAAAGTTATGGACTTTTAAAATTTGAGTGTTTTTGAAAATGTAAAAGAAGAAAAATTTGATGTAGAATTGAGATTTTAAAATTCAAATGGTAAAATACCATCTGGAACTGGCACCTCAAACAGGCCCTTACTATATAAATTCATATCATTTGTTGGTTAACACATAATTTTGTTATAATAATGCCCAAAATATCAGCTAAGGAACTGACCAATAACATTAGATTATATTTAATATATAAATTTATACATTTTGTTGGTTAATACATAATTTTGACCTGATAATACCAAAAATACCCTTCAAAAGAAAATTACAATTTAGATTATTTACCTTTTTATATCATGTATTTTGCTTTAATTCAAAGAGTATACATTGCATTCAAAATCATGCATTTTATATCATTACATTCCATTGAATAAATCACTCAGTATTTTTTCTTGATCAACAATCTATTTTGACGTAAAAATACCCAAACTACATTGAAATGAAAAATTGTAAAATGACAAAACATTTACATTTCACAACAAAAACTTCAAACTTCTCAACCCTGTCATCATAATCACTCAGCCCTTTCTCACCCTGCTGCCATGCACACCTTCCGAACCCAGCCTCCCTTTATTTAGCTTTTAAATTCAACAGCAATTTTTTTTTTAGTTATTTTTTTTATTTTAAGGGTAATTTGAGTATTTTAAATGTTAAAATTGAGTGTTAATTTCAAATGTGCAATAGATTTATGTATTAAATGTAATCGAGTAATATAAAATTGTAAAACTGTGAAATATTATACAACATATATTTTTGAATAAAAAAATTCATTGTGTGAATATGTAAATAATTAGTACTTAATCTTTCTAAGGGTAATTTGGACATTATAAGGTAAAAAATAAGTTTTGATCGAAAAAGGGTATAAATTTATATATTAAAAATAATATGACAGAATAAAAATGTAAAAGGTCAAAACACAATGTATAATTTCTGGATACAAATAATATGCAAGGTACAAAACATAAATAACCCAATAAAAAATAGTCTCTCCTTTCTTTTTCATGTACTCTTATAATTAAAATGCTTGTAATGTTGAGATCTCAAGAGTGATGGAGGATGCTCCTAAGGAAGGGGGACACCAATTTGGCAAAATGTGAAAGTTATTTCTGTTGGGCCTATTTGATTGGTATGTTTAGCTCATCTTATTTCAAAAGGGAGAAACAGCTACCTAGCATTTTTGAAGAGAGTAAGTGTAATTTATAGTAGGGGTGACAATACGGGTCGCGACACGACAACACGACGACACGAATTTTGCGAATCGAAAACGACACGAATAGTGGACGGGTCAAATTCGGGTCACTCGAAATTGACACGGAAAAGAACAGGTCGTGTTCGGATTGGACCGAACACGACACGAATGGCAATACAAGTCGCGACACGAATCAAAAACGACACGAATTTTACGAACGACACAAATAGTGGACGGGTCAAATTCGGGTCACCCGAAATTGACACGGAAAAGAACGGGCCGTGTTCGGGTTGGACCCGTGTACCCGAACACGACACGAATTGTCACCCCTAATTTATAGCATAGAAATTTAAATGTAGAAATAAATAGCATGATCCCCTTATCAATCCTCCTCTTTATCTCTTCCTCTTCCCTTTTCTCTATGACCTAAAGTTGTGCACAATCTTCCTATCGCCAAACTGAGCACGTGTCCTGTCACTGGACTGAGCACGCGTCCTATTATCGAACCTAACACGTTGTCCCGTTGCCAAACCTCATATTTGGGTTTTGTTAGCGAACGTGAGGGTCCGCCTCATGATATTTGTCATGGTGGCCTTACAAACTTGTCCATGCAAGTCATCATACCTGAAAAATCGTTGACTTTGAAGAAGATGCCTATTATTATTTATCCATAAATATTTCATGTCCTTAGAAAATCCAAAGATTAATTCTTTATAATATTTTATAATTTTTCATCTTTTAAAATCACTGTTATAAACTTTAAAAGTATTTAAAGAAATATGTTATATATATATATATATATGCTACAATCAAGGATGAAAAATATTGATATTTACATGAATATCGATATCGGTTAAAATTGATGTAAAATATGGAAATTCATTTTAAAATACTAAATTTTTAAATAAAAATTTATGAAACTCTAAAATAGTTAATATTACATAAATTAAATGAAACTCTCAATTAAATAAGTATGTGACAAATTTGTATGATAAGAATGGAGCATAATACAGCAAATGATAAGCTGATCTTGACCAATTGAGTAAAACCATTGAAACACAACATAATATAGATATATTAATTACATTCATTGTTTATGTTAAGAAAACATTAAATATTAAAAGAACTTTTAGAATGTTCGAAAGTATTTGCATTATCTTGTTAGTGTAAACAATATCAACACCAAGATATGACTTTCACAAATTTTTTGTCGATATTTCCATGGAAAATTTTGTAAATTTCCATGATATTTTGTCATTTAATACAATACTTTTTTACGGAAATAGATATTTTCATATAAAAAATGATATTTATGGAAATTTTAATGAAAATTTTGCAGATATTCTAAGAAAAAAGTACGACACCTTTATTTCTATATCAATATTTTTAAAATATGAAAATTCTCATCAAAATATTAATGGAAATGTCGATTTTTTCAGTCCTCCACTGCAATTTCTCTTTAAGTAGTGAGTTGAAAATCATGTTTGGTCAATTTTGAAGTCGAAAAAACTTTTTGAAAAAAAAGCTGCTCATTTTTCAGAATGAAGCCCCCACCAAAATCCTTTTGGATCGTTTTTGTACAGAACCAGTGGGAAATGGGAATCTTTTCTGAGCTAAAATGGGAAATGCACATCAACTCTTCATCCAGCCTGCTCCACTCATTTATGTCTGCATTTACTACTAAAGTCTACATTAACGTAAAATGTGTGTGTGTGTGTGTGTGTGTTTTTTTTTTCTTTTTTTTTTAACACATAAAAATCCCAAGTTTTTCCTCTTTCGTTTTTTATTTATTAATGTTTGTTAGTCTTACAAAATGGACGTCATGATATGTTTTGGTATTATTGGGTATAATTTCGTAGGACCGCTGTATTGTTTTATTTTTTGTCTTCTTCTATAGCCGGGAATAATTTACCAACATCATGAGTAATTTTTTTTTTTTTCTAATTTTTTTTTTTCTCGAATTTTAATTTTTCTTATTTTTTTGTCTAAAAAATTAAAAATAAGAAAAATTAAAAAACGATTTTCAAATCCATACAAACGTCGTTTCAGGGTTTTTTTTTTTTTTTAATTTTTAAGAAATGAAATGGTTGTTTTCAATATCATACAAATTCATTTTAGGTATTGTTATATTTAGAATTATACTTCCAAACATCATTTAAGAACCGAATAAAATGAATTCTCATTTCAAAACAATATTGATTCTAATCTCAAAATGATAAAGTCCACAAAGAGAAACAAATGAGAATTGTTTTTAATTTTAGGGTAAATTGATGTTGGAGCAGACGAAAGGAAGGTAGTGTGTACCCTGGTGCGTCAGGGGTGGGGCAAATGTTCCTATTAAAGAAAAAATGTTTTGAAGAAAAATTAGGTGGGTATTTCAAAGTTATGAGCAAGGTCAAACTTGTCACTTTAAAAAATAAAACATTTCAAGGCTTGACATATAACCATTATGTCTATAAAGTTAACGGAAGAGAAACATTTAAATGTAATTTTGAAGTTTTTTTTTTTCCTTCAAAATTTAGGAAGGAATTCGAACTTGCACTTTACAATAAAATCAGATGTAGTACTATCACTAAACTATGTTTGCAATCACTATAATTTTGAAATTTTGAATGAACAAATTATGCAAGAGAGACTATGAATATTCTATCACTTTAGTTCCAAAACTTTTGATTTTGGTAAATTAGGACCTAAACTTTTATTTTTGGCAGTTTTTGGTCCCCCATATTAAAATTGACATATGACTTCTAAAGTTTAACACAGATTATTATACCCCTATTGCCTAATAAATAAAAATTTCAAAAAAAAAATATTACATTTAGTTCAAAATGTTTTAGTTCTTAAGCGTTTCGATAAGAATAAGGGGAAAATTATTATACTTATTGTAATTGTTTTTGTAAAAATTTTATTTTAACATGCAGTTGAAACATGAATATATATACTAAATTAAATATATACATATATATTTTTATAATTCATCAATTTCAATGTCAACAAACAAAGCCACCAAATATCAAAAGTTTAGGTTTAATTTATTAAAATTAAAAGTTCAGGAACTAAAATGATAAAGTGTACGTAATTCAGGAACTAAAGCAACAAATTACCTTAGAATGCAAATTGAAAATCAGCGTTTTACATAATATTAAAAGTTCGGTGTTATGAAATATATTTTAAAAGAAATTCATAGGACCCATTGATTTTATGTCAATCATTATAATGTCTAATAGCATTCTTTTTTTTTTTTCCCCATTAGCAGCAAAAAAAAAAAAAAAAACCATAGCATTTCTTTTTTTTTTGGATAGGCTCTAATAGCAGTTTCTTCAACTACAACTATTCATAGAGTCTATTTTTTATTTCTTAATAAAATTTATTACAAATATTTTTAGGGTTTTTTTTTAATCCTTACAAATAATCATCCTTTTTTCTTATTTGCAACTGAAATTTATAAAATATAGCATTGATTTAACTTATAATCCCTCGATTTTGAAATCCTCTCCCCCCTCCCTCCAAATTTTAGGTAGAATTAAACAATGGAGTTGTGTTCCATATATACGGAATGGTGATATCATAAAGAAATGATAAAAAATTGAACTAAAATCTCCTCTAAAATCTTTGCTAAAACCTGAACTAAAGGGCTCCTTGGTCGGGTCTTGCAAAGAGAGGGCAAATTGAAATATAAGTTAATGAGTTGAATTAAGCTGTGGGTTGAAGGGGAAAAAAAAAGACCACATTGAATTGAGAAAGAATTTCTGTTAAGTGGATAGGGGTTAAAATGTCATCCCCATGTCCTCTTAACCCATATGTAAGTAAATTTTTATGTATTTATATTCTTATAGTTAAATTTTTCTCTTTGTTAATATGTGTACCATTCGAGTCATGACATAACGATCATGATTGGTGAATGTTTTTTGACACCTTTGTGTAATATGAATGAAAATTGAAAGAAAAGAAAATACTAAGATGGAAATTGATAACTTAGGACGTTTAATAGTAAAGGAGTCTGAATGTAAAGTAAAATTGAGTGAAAGGACTAAGAAGGTAAGGCACAAGATAATTTGTCATCTTTCACAATTAGGTGAATTTTGTAATGTAAAACTACGACACCAAGATAAAAAAAGCAAAATTATTAAATTATCCTTACTATCATTTTTTGTAATAAACAAAACATGATTGATAATATTTATAAAATGACAAGTGTCCTAATTAATTCTTAATATCAAACAAGAAAAGGTAAAATTTATTTTCTATCTTACTTATCATACCAAACAACTAAAAGGAAAATTAAAATCTTTCATATACTTTCAATTTTTGTTCCTTCATAGTTTTCCTTTGTTCCTTACCAAATATGGCAGGTAATTTTTCCCCACTATTCAAACCAGATTTTGAATCCATATGCCCTCGCTTTATAGTCTAGACTTAAAAGCTTTTTTAAAATTTTGGTTTTGCTCCGACAACATAAAAAGTTTATAATCGCACCCCACTTAATAATTAAAATACATAATTATAACCATGTTTCTAATTATTTTCATGGGCACCCACTATTCACATGATCAATTTTTTCAAAAAATACTAAAAAAAGTTGAAAAACTGTATAATCTGTAAACTCGATCGACATCTATATGAGGAGTGGTTGCAGGAATAATCTAGTGATAAACAAAGAGTAGATATTGAAGTTTGGACCTTTTTCCTCGAAACATCAATAATTACAAAATAAAGCACAAGGGGGTTACAAAACTTAAAGGAGATAAGAGAAATGGGACATTTGCATATAGATATCTTAAATTCCTAACCCAACAACAAAGACAGGAATAACTTGGAAGATCCCAAATACAAAAATCATATAATAAGCTGACCATGATTCTGATCCCCCTTGTGCTTCTTTTCTTTCCAGAGAATATCAAAAGATTGGTTGAGAATCACATTAACCAATCATAATACCTTCCCAAATACAAAAGCAGTAGAATCCCAGCAAGATTCTGCCAGATAAAGATTCGGTAGCGCTCGAGCATTGGAGGTGCCGAAGAGGGTACAGATCTGAGACCAGAAAACGGTTTCTTACGTTAAAAGGCGTCGAAAAAATTAGTATTGCCGACGAGGTTTTAAATCTTGCTTCCACAATACATAAAAGGCGTAATGTGGTAGTGTAACTAGTTCAAGTCAGGGAACCTACCCGGGTGCCGCGTAGATACATTTTCCATAACCTGTAATACATGATAAAATGAGCTTGATCAGAATGTTTCCGAATTTAAAAACTCGGCATTATCAATTCGATACGGTTAGTAAAGCGTGTTCTTTTCCTCTGTAGAAGAACTATTGGAGCTCATGTAAAAGCTCTTTATGTGATTTATACTACAAAGAGAAGTGAACCTTTTTTCTACTTTGGAGGGACAAAGTGCATCTGGGGGCTCATGCGTGTAAAGCAATATCTCGAACTTTCAAATCCGAGAAAAGTACTTTGCTAAGGTTTTTTTTTTTTTTTTTTATACATTAAAAAAAATAAAAAATAAAGAAAAGAAAAGAATCGTTTAGGTAAATCTCGTTGAAGGCTTTTATGATATCATAAAAAATTAATGCTGAATATGAGAGAACATTATGAAGGACACAAAAGTGACAACTTACTTGGGTTATTCTTAGTTAAAGCGGCAGTTCCCCCAAAATTGCAAGCAATATCAGAATTCCCATTCTGTTGGTAATAACTGTTGAAAGCAAAGGAAGCATGAGACACAAGGGTGTCGGGATGGAAACACGGCCCGTCCTCTTGGATGGCTCTGCAGTCCGCCATGCCGAGCCCGCAGGCCCAATCCAACGCGTTCTGCAGATCAATTTGGGAGACCCCAGCATGCGCCACGCACCACGTTATGCCGTCCACGAAAGTTGTGTTGCCTTCCGGGGGTGATAATGTCATCACTGGAATTGCCATCTCCGCCTTCTCTTGCACCCCAGCTTCCAACGTCACAACTAAAAATAAAAAATTAAAAAAAAATAATAATCGAAGAAATAACATCAACAATTACAATCATACGACTTAAATCAGATAGCATTTATTAAGCCTAACCCTATGCAACGTTTAATTTAAATTATACAGTCACGATCAAAAACCCTACACGAGATCTCAAAGATTGAACCGCGGACCATGTACCGGCGAACAAGAGACATTACTATCTGACTTCCGACTAGTCTCGGATACGTGGACGAGTGGAGTGAAGAGTAATCGAAGGGTTTAGACAAGCAGAATCTACAAAATGACCTAAAGTACTAGTGGCTTCATCAACTGTACAATATATATCCGAAAAAGAGCATAAAACAAAGAATATTGTTTGTCTCTTTAAACTGTACAATATCAAGCTTTTAACTGTACTTTTTGATTCATTTTATTGATGCTTAACCTACGAACAAGCAAGTGATTGGATTTCGGATTTTGTTAACATAAATTAAGGAGCACTCAAGAAGCAAAGTGACTACTTTGTTGTTCAATTCATTATTAAATAAAATTGTTTACAATTTAGACTAGGTGAAGTCAATAAATAAAACTAAGCAGCCAAATTTACACAAACTAGAAATTATTCTCTTTATTGGATTAAACCGGCAAAACTACAAATATCATCCAAAAAATTGCCAACTAGTGTGTTACATCAAAAGTTAAAGGGGAAAGATATTTGCACTTACAAGTGGCACGAATGCAACATCTATTCGAGTCTGCATTTTGCGTGTCTCAAAATAAAATAAAAGACACTATAGAAATGTATCACAATTTTGTTATCCAATCATAAAATGTCATGTAATAGCGTGTAATTTTTTTTGTTATTGACATTGTTATTATTCATACCTTGCTTATATTTTGTGTCCAATATAGTTGAAAATAATCATAAGCGAGTATATGTATAAACATACTATGTAAAACATTCCCAAACTGAGCAATGCCCGAAACAGGAGAAAGGAAGAGTTCCTACATATTATAATATTCCCTACTTTACTTGGAGAAACCACTTACAGGTGGAAGAAGATAATATCCATGATCAAACTATGGATTATTATCTAAATATTTATATTTAAATATATATATATATATATATATTTATATTAGTAAGAATATGAACAAGCACGAAGACAAACAAGGAGTAGCTCTCCGATAACACTTTCATCTCATTTTTCTAGAAAAATAAAATAAGATATTACTAAAACTCGGAATGTTTTCCCTTCTCAGAAAAAAAATTCACACATAAAAACAAACTTTTTTTCTACATATTATCCAACATAAACAAAAAAAAAAAAAGAAATATATAAAATATATATATATATATATAAAAGAGGAGAAAAAACAACAGAAAGAGAGACATTTTATTGAAGCAGTTCAACAAAACTCCGCTGAGATTTTGTAAGTTCACAGGAAATAGAAGACACCCAACAGAGTATGCTCAAAACAGAGAGAGAAAAAACAGAGAAAGGAAAACATACCCAGATAGCATTTCATCACCAAAACACACTGCAAAAACCATAAAATGTGCTTCTTTCTCATTTTTTTTTTTTCCAGCACACTTTTTTTCCTCTTCTTCTAGGGGACAAAAAAGGAAAGACCTTTAGTTTAGACGCCTCCTCTGCTTCCACTAACAAACCACACTTATTAGAGCCAAAAAACCCAAGCTTAGCAATGGAGTTAAAGCTCACTACTTTTTCTTTTCTTTTTTTTTTTTCTATTTTTTTCCTTCTTATTTTCTTTCTCTTCAAGAGAGAGAGAGAGAGAGATGTAGTGTAAAAGATGAGAAGAGTGTTTCAGGAATCTAAAGTTCCTTCTAGGGAAATAATCTTCTTCTTTTTTTAACTTTTTTGTAGTTTTTTTTTTTTTTTTTGGAGTTTTTGAAGAGAGCAGTGAGTGTATGCCTCAGAAGCAAAGTACTGATAATCGCTACAATGACAGTCTAGAGATGGTTTTGGTTTTCGGATTTTCAGAGCATTTTTTTTTTTTTTATTTTTAATGTGAAGCTTTTTGTTAGTGTAATAGAATAATCAGATGGTGGACGTGCCCGGAAAGAAAAGAAAAGCACCAATCTTTCGGTTTGCTTCACAGTCAATGTATCGCGATATATTAAAACCCTCCATCTGACATTTTTTTTTTCTTTTTAGGAATTTAATTGTCAAAATATGAAGAAAAAAAAATCACTGATAATCTTTTTTTAAACTTGCTTCATTATTACAGTGACTTTTCTTTACAGGACTTTATCCTCGTTTGATTCATTTAAACTCAAAATTTTCATATCAGTTTTTATCTTTTTTATAAAATCAATACAAATTTACTATTAAAACTTAAAATTTCAAACTCAAATCCATTCACTAAACGGACCCTTACTTCATTCTTACAGTGACTTTTCTTTACAGCACTTTATTACAAATCGTTCTGTTTAGTATTTTTTTTGTTTTTAAAAAATGAAAAAACTCACCCTTTTTCTTTTTTTGTGGCTAAAAAGGTCCGGTAGACATTATTGTTAGTGGCTATTTTTAGATTATTTAAGAATCCAGTAAATTAATTTTCCACAAAAACTTTTTAAGTTTGAAATGAGTTGGAGTTAAACCGTTAGCCAAACTCCCCTTTAAGAATTTAGAAATGTTTAGTAAATTTTTTTTTTGTTTAGTGAATTCTAAAAAATTATTATAGCGTAACAGAATTTGAAAAACAACTCAGGCGTGGTTTCTGCACAACTACTGTTATTGTCAATATGCAAATTTACTAAAATATCCTTAACATAAATGATAATTCCAAACTACCTCCTTCACTTATCTTCACAACAAATAATGAAATTACATCCCATAATTTGTTTAAAATATTTTCTATTTCTTCTTAAAAATAATTGCAAATTATGATTCTAACACAATGAGAATTTTTTTTAACGGGACATATATCATGTGAAATCCATAATAAAGATCATAATTAGAGGTGATTTTGTAATTAATCCTTAATACTTTAGGACTTTTAACAGTTTCATCAGGTTTAATTTTTTTTCATGTGCTTATTACAATCTCTAATTTACCCAGAGTTTTGAAAAATATATAGTTTTTAACAGAATAGGACATGTGATGCATATGAGGAGCACAAATTCATCAATTTTTAATTAATCAGATTGAATTAAGGTTTGTTCTTTTTTAGTCATCTTCTGTTACTGTTAAGCAGGTCCTTCAATGAGAACATTTGGTGGTCAACTAATTTATTTGGAGTGAGGGCATTCATTAACCTTTAACTATAAAAACTATTAACCTTTAACTATTAAAACTAACTTTAAATCAAGTCATAACAATTTTGTCTTAAAAATAACATTTTTCAAAATTCGCGAGTAAATCTAGAGAAATTGTATAATTGAAGGGGCACAACATATATATCTTAGAGTTTGAAAAACATGTTGATAGTAGTGACATAATTTAGAGAAAATTCGTAAAACTTACTATTTATGGCTTCTTTGGCACACCATTTCAACCAACTCAACTCAAATTTTTTTTTGTCTTTTTCCCAAAATGTTTGGTGAGTTTTTGTCTTTTTCCCAAAAAGTTTTTTGTCTTTTCTGAAAATTCAAAAAAATTTACTATTCAAACTTAAAAATCTCAATTCAAACTACTCCACCAAACTCCCCCTTGCTTTGATGTATGACAGTTTTTTTATGACTCAAATTGGTTGGTGCTCGACACCACTCAATATTTTTCTGAAATCCAAAAGATTTTTCAGCACCACCAAGGCCGGAGCGGGATTTGCAAACCTTTTGGGCCTAAAATTAAGATTAAGCCCAAGAATGATACAACCTTTGAACAAACCCAATCAAGCAGTGGCGGAGGCTAGAGAACTTTTAGAGAAATGGTACGAAATCATATCTTCATTGAAAGAAAAACTATTATAAAAAATCTTATAACATGACATCCTATAACATTTATTTATTTATTTAAGAACATCAATTGTACTCTTAAGTTATCAACTAACACCAATTAGTATCCATGATGACACCAATTAGTCACGGACAGGTAACACTCTCTACCGGTTGGTTTCCAATCGGTAACCACTTAGTTACTGATTGGTAACCAATCAGTAAACACCTTGTTACCAACAGGTAACCGACATGTAATACCTTCCGCTGGCTAGTTATTGATCAATAACCACTTAGTTACTGATTCTCCTCCCCTTTCAACAAAAAATAATATTGTCTTTTTTGCTTAATCGCTTTTATTTACGAAATTGGTAATTAGAATTTAGTATACCTTACACAATATGGAAAATGAAAAAAATACAAAATAAATCTTTGCATCCCATATAGTTAGGGATGACAATATCCCCCACAAGGATCTGCCTCGAACGGGATGGGGATGGGGGACAAAGTTCGAGGATGGGTCATATTCCCAAAGATTAACAGGACAAGGACGAAAAAAGCACTTCCTACCCCACCCCACCCCCGTCTCGATATATATACGTGTGTGTGATTTAATGTATTTATCATTATAAATATACTATAAAACCTATTTTAAAAGTGTGTGCAACCTGTTTTTAAAAGTGTGCATTCATGAAATTAAGATGGAAGCTGGTGATTGTCATGTCTATGAAATTTTATTAAGAGCATATAAGTAAAGGGAAAAGAAACTTTAACTGTATAATTGACGCTTATATTAATTAACATTTCCATGCATTCTAGGAAGCCACATTAGTCATAATTTCATTCAAATCTACTCTACCTGAGGCCCATTTGGTAGAAGTTTTGGATATATAGTTTTAGAAATGTGTATTTAGTTGGAAAAAACCAAAAAAAAAAAAAAAAAAAGTTTAGAGTAAAAATGTATAAAAACTTGAATATATCTAGAAAGAAAATCAATATAAATCTTGTTTCGTTTTTCTAGAAATTCATGTAATTTAAAAAAAAAAAATCATTTGGACTTAAAATAACAAATTTAGGACTTTCAAAGTTTGAGAATATAAACATTTAAATATGTGAATAGTGAAAACTTGTTTTGAGTTGATTAGGACAAAGGAAAAAAAAAATCTAAAAACCAGATGCCAAAGAATTCTAATGAAGGTTCAATCAAAGGAATAACATCAAAAGAGAGCAAGCTCTTAGCAAAAATAACTTCAAGGAAATTGTAACATCGTTATCTTGAAAGAGAGATTACGAGAAACGGTAATTACAGTTGCTGCGCTAATAACCAAGTCGGAATTGGTGTATTGAAAATGAATTTTCCTTTCAATCATTTAAATTAGGTATTTAACTCCTAGGATGAATCGGGAAAAGAAATCTTTGTCGGTTTTAATTCTTAATTTTTTAAGGATTAAATAATGCAAAAAAAATAGGGTTTTGATAATCTTTTGCATGAATGATTTGAGAGTGTGATCAAAAGCATACTTGCAGAATAGTCAATTTAAGTTGCATGGTAATCAAATTACATTTTTGTCCTCATTTTTAAACTAAAAATGTTAAATAATTGAAAAAGGCTCTCTCTTCTTCTCTTTCTCTCTCGGAGTATGAAAAAATGTTGTAGTTTTTGGCTAGAGCTTTGATGCCATCTCTGGGCGCGTCGGTGGACTTCCGTCCCTAAAGTTTAATCCTCGGATTCGTCCCAACGTCAGCTTTCTCGTGATAGTGGATATGTGTAGAGTGGGAAGGATATAACCTTTTTTAGAGGTGGATTATCTTTCTGCATCTGGCATTCATTCAACGGCCGATGACTTGCTAATAGTTGATCTTTTTTTTATTTTGTTGTAATAAGAGCGTTGATGTTTCCGCTCCTTTAGTGTGTTTTTTTTTTTTTTTACTCTGGTGTTTTTATTTCGGTAATAATGGAGGCGTTGTCCTCTACTTGTGCCTCCCATCCGTTTATTATTGGATACCGTGGTGTGAGTGCCTCTGCTACATGAGGATTGGTCTCAGTAGATTGGGTTAGTCCATCAACTATCTTGGTGTTGTTTAATGAGCAATGGTCAAGCTCGAGGTTTATGTACTGAGTGGGTCTTCTCCCTTTTGAGTCTATGTGGGTTGAGTCTCTTTTTTTATTTTGTTGTAATAAGGGCGTTATGTTTCCGCTCCTTTGGTGTGTTTTTTTTTTTTTTTACTCTGGTGTTTTTGCTTCGGTAATAATGGAGGCGTTGTCCTCCACTTGTGCCTCCCATCTGTCTGTTATTGGATACAGTGGTGTGAGTGCCTCTGCTACATGGGGATTGGCCTCGGTAGACTGGGTTAGTCCATCAACTATTTTGGTGTTGTTTAATGAGCAATGGTCAAGCTCGAGGTTTATGTGCTGAGTGGGTCTTCTCCCTTTTGAGTCTCTGTACTTGTATCCACCCCTGTACTATTTTGGTCTTTATTGGTAGATCTAGTCTTTGATTCGAGTTCGAATTACTTTGTATTTGAGACCATTTATCTCTTATGTATTTTTGTTTCTTATAAAATGAAATTTCCCTTTTCAAAAAAAATGTTAAATAATTGATTGGCAAAATAGTTATTTAATTGATCATTCATTTTCTTTCCTTGTCATATGAAACCAGATAATTAAAGAAAACACATTTTCTTTTCTCTTATGCGCATTTTCTTTCCCTCACATATTTTCTCTCCCTCCCTTTTTCCTTGTCTCTTAACAAATGGAGTGTAAAGGTGTGATTCAAACGGATCAAATTGGAAATGATCCACTGTTTTATGAGTCCAACATTTTGGTCGAAAAATCACATAAGCGTATTCGATTTTTTTTTCCCCCCCTTTTACAATTCATTAATCAAATTTTTCTGATAATTTGATGGATAGTATAATGAGGCAAATCGAAGGCATGAAATAAAGGTTCTAGCAAAAAAAAGGTCCGGAGAAAAATGTTCTTTATTTATTATTGGGAACGTAACCGTCACTTCTTAATTGTTTTTCTTTAAATTAATTTTCAAAAAGTTTTTTTTTTTTTTTAGCAATTGTGGATAAAATTTGAAAACAAGCTGCAGAGGCTCCTTCTCTCTCTCTCTCTCCATTTTTTTTTTTTTTTTTTTTTTGCGATTTCGGGTAGATTGTAATCTTTTCAAATTATGAATTGAATTAATTTTGCAAGTTATCATTAAAACTCTATTCTACAATTATCATTTTTTTGTTGCTGCTTTTTACGTTGCCAACTTAAAATGAAAATCAAAATGGAGAAAGAAAATAAACACAAACCCTTAAAATAAATATATAAATCTCATTATTCACACTAGTTAATTACTGAAACACATATAAACTTTTTTTTTTAAAGGACTTCTTGAAATGTAAATGACCCAATTATGCTCCCCCTTTATTTGTCTTAGTACTTTTATGTCTACTCGTTGTTTGATCAAATCGAAATCAAAAATTGCTTTCCATCTAAATTATTTTTCCAAAAGCTTGCAATAAATTAGAGCCTTTCCTTTGTTTGTTAAAGCAAAAACGAAGAAAGAAAGAAAGAAAGAGAAAGAGCGTTAATTATGGATGGGGAATCTAAGACGTACATCACAAGGGAAGTTTTTATGACTTCTCTGTCTTCTCTTTTTCCCTTTAGTTTAGCACTTGTAAAGTTTGTCCTGTGTAACACCTAATGATATAGCTCCCATTAAAACCTCGTGAAATGAAAACGTGTTTTGACATAGCCTATGAGCAACTAAAGATTAGGGATGACTGAGTGTTTTAAGTATGCAATTTTTCACCACCCGTGATAGTGACATAGCGATAAGAGAATGACCTATCAAGACTTGTTTACTTAACATCTAAGGATCGAATTCCATTATCAATTCTGGGGCTACAATTATACTTCTCCAAGGGTTTGCCAAGTTGGATTGGGCATTAATGACCTCGGACTCCTTGTATACTATGAGAAATCATGGGCAAGTCTTTCTTCTATTCCACCTATATGGTACCAGAAAATTCTCATAATGACATTAATTCATCCAGAGTGGTAATAAGTATACTGATATCCTCTTTTTTATTAGTAAAAAATAGCATGCATTTTTTCTATCAAACATTAGACGTGATGTGATATCTGAAGGGTTGCAATTTTATATGGGAACAATAGAGTCTGATATCATCCACTAGTTCATATTAGAAGTGTACGGGATAATTACCAACGACCCAAACCGGAACCCACGACAGATCCAACTGAAACTTGCCAGTTTGATTATCAAAATGACATAACACCATTTTTGACAAACCAACCAATTCATCAGACAAGTATCAAAGGATTTCACTCGAATTATTTTATTTTCGAATTACCTTGTGATAAGTCCTAGCATTAGTAGGATTCGTTGAACGTGTAATGGCAATCCATCTTGATGATGAATTCCAAGATAACAAGAAATAAAAATTGATCGTTCGATATTTGCTCATTCTGTATAAATCAATTAAGGAAACAAATAAAATAAAAATAAAGGATATTTTTTCATTTTTGTTTTATTTAATTTTTATTATTTAATTTTTATAAAACACAAAGATAGTTAACGTAAACGTGCTTCTGCCCAGGACTAGGAACAAATAGAAAAATTCACTAATAAGGAACATTATTAACAAGCTCTATACAAATACAACTAATAAAATCGAGCAAGGTCTACCACTAACAAATCATCTAAAATCAAGAGATTTTCTACATTGAAAATAACTACAAAGGTGTTTCAATCTTGGACTAGAATAGAAGGAATAACTTGTATGCATGAAAGATCTAGAGTTTTTTTCTTTTTTTAATTTTTTTTGGAATTTTTAGAAAAATAAAACTTAAGAAATATGAACGAAAATTGTAGAAGATGTTGAGGCGCAAGGAGCAGACACCAATTGTCAGAGGAAGGCACAAGAGCACAGAAGAGGGAGGCAAGCATAGAGAGCAGTTCACTGGGGCGTAGAGAAGGATAGCAAGCATCCAGGGCGAGGCCCCTAGAAAGTATGGTAATCATCAAGAGAGGGAGAAGGCACATGGGCGTAGAGACGTCAATCATCAAGATAGGGCACAATGGTGCAAAGAGGATTAGGGACTCATTTAAGTGCAATCCTGGGAGCTTTCTACTCTAATATCATGTAGAATTCAAATACGAGAACACAATGATAATTAATGTGGATGTGCTTATGCTCGTAGACTAAGAACAATTAGAAGAAGTCACTAGAAAGTAGCATGATAAATTTGCTCCAAATATATAAAAGTTATAAAATTGAGCAGGTTGCATAATCTTAGCAAATCACCTAAATCAAGATATTTCTTAGATTGAAAGTAGACACATTTAAGAGAGGTTATTTAGTACACCAAGTATACCATGTCATCAAACTTACATGATACACCCGTCCATTTAAAAACTACATTTGGCGTAGTTTGTCTACATCATCTTTATATATTTAAATTTCTTTTTCCTATTATGTAACTAATTAATTATTTCGTTGAAGTTGTCACAAATCCTCTATCTAAATTACCAATATTAATTAATTAGCTTCAAAAAATACTATTTTTTAAGGGGAAAAAACATTATTCTATACATTTAAGTTAGGGAACGTAACTTATTTTTCCCTTTCCAGTAAATGAAATGTTTAACGACATGAACTATGCATGCCATGGTGGGGGATGCATTTGTGTCCGAAATCCAGCATATTGTACTTGAGCACATTCTCGAGAACCAGTTCAAATGAGAAAGAAATATGACAATTTGAATTCATATTCATAACTCAAATTTAGTTTGAAAAATAAAATTAATCAGTATATAAATATAAACATAAATAATATACATACTATTTTGAATGATAAGATAGTATTATGGAAATGAATGAAAAATTTCATTTAAGCAACTTTTTCCTCCTCATTGTTAAAGCCTTGTAGATTATATTAGTTCTCTGAAGAAGAACACAAAGATTATAAAAACAAATCTCGCAAGCATCGTCTCTCATTCTCAGATTAATTTAAATATATATAATAAAGTATTTATAAATTAAAAAGTAATATGATATTTTCAAATTAGTTAGTTAAATAAGGGATTCACTATTAAGAGGGGGAAAAAAAAAAGATTTGCTATTTAGGTATAGTAATTTATGGTAATTTTGACAAAATAATTAATGTAATGCTTATTAAATAAGAGAAATATAATTACATAAAGTTGATGAAGACAAGATACTCTAAATGTAAATTTTCAGTTAGACAGATATATCACGTAAGTATGATGTCATGGTACACCAGATCCACTGAATAATTTTTCAAATAAAAAATTCAACTTTCCCTAATAGACCAAAAGTCAACTCTTCTCTCTTCTAGTTGATTCGTCCTTTACCAAATCGCCAATACAAATTTAATTAAACCACGAAAAAAAAAAAAAAAAAAAGATGCGTCTTAATTAGGAGGTTGGACTATGGTCATGATAACAGACGTGTGGGAAAAAAATAGGGAGAGAGAGAGAACTGCGGGTCTCAAATCATAATAAAAACAAAAGGCTCTTTTTTTTCCCCCTTATTTTAGCAAATCCGACATTACTTCCAATATAATCCAAAAACTCAAATTATAAATACAAAGTTGACCTACTTATAAGTCCTTGTCTGGATTCTTTTTCACAAGATAGGGCAAATCTCTGCAGAGTTGCGTCACTTAATATTTATCTATGCAATCAATATTTTCAAAGATTAAACTATAAGATAATAACGTGTGAAAATGGGACAAAATCTAGCAGTTAGATGCGCAACCAATTACTATTATACTGCAAAACCAAAGCAGACACGAGAAGCTATCTGTGAACAGCTTTGGAAACATCAGGCGTATGTATATTATATATTTATATTTATTTATATATTTATTAGAAACTGAGAGGTACTTGGATTCCCAAATATTTTTTTTCCATTTTGGGGTTGTTGTTAACACACCCCATCATCTAAGAACTTTAACAGTACTTTGGCATAAAAAAAAATTGAATAACAAATATTATGAACTCGATGTGATAATAAATTTCAACTAACACCACTTTGTTAATTGTTCGCTTGAGGGAAAGTGACATATTTTGCCTCTCTGTCGGCCTATCAAAACAGCGGGAATATTGCTGGGGTGTTTGGCTGGCATATTGCTTAATTTTTCTTCTCTCCCTGCCATTTACACCATACGAAGATTCATATTTTGTTATCGTACTATAATTAAGTACTTATTTATTGTTATGATGTTTTTTGTCCCCTAATCTTGGCTACTTTAATTTCATCATGTATTTTCTTATAGTTAATTTGTATTCTATACGTCATGCACGCCTCTAATATCTGTATAGTCTTTGTTCGTACGTGTATACACAATATAAATATATATATAATATATAGACATATACAAGAAGTGGGCAATGTAGAAAGCATAATCTTGCTGCGTCAGTCTCTGTTTGTGTTCCACCGCAGCTTTTATTTTAATGCAACGTGATCAAATTGAAAACATTCATGATTCTTTGATTGAAAAATTCGTAGTACAATTTGAAAAAGCAAATTATTAATATTTGAAAACATATCGTGATTTTTCAGCAGAAAATCTCGCCTTGGGTGAAAGAGAATATTGACCGTTCTCACTCCGGCCGGGTGTTTGATGTTTTAATTATATATTTAATATATGTATATGGTATGGAAGACATTATATATGGTTTTCCCATTGACCATTGCTATAGGAACCACTAAACAAAACAAGGTTAGCATGTTATCAAGAGTTAGTAATTGCATGCAAAATTTAAATAACATGAATTAAAAGTGATAATTCTGTGATATGATTACTTAATGTATGTGAAAAATCACGGGTGCTGAGTACATTAGCTCATCAAATAGAAGAATTTTAGTAAGCAACAAATTACAATTACAATCAGCAGCAAAAACTTCTAAGGTTAATAGTAATTTCAATAACAAGAACCTAAAATTTTAAATCTATTATTAATTAAATTCAACTGTAGTTAATTAATTTTGACAACACATACCAACACAAAAAAAAAAAAAAATAGGATTAAAATTTCTAACACATATGAATGGGACAGTTGCTGATCTAGGATTTTAAGAGCAAAGCGTGCATATGTTGCAAAAAATAACCTTCTCGTAGATGCGAAGAATATATGTAAAGTTCCCACCATCTTAAATTTTTTATAAAAAAATATTAATATTCAAAGACAAAATGAATTCTTATTGCCGAGTTTGCTTTGACGCAAATGATCTATCATTAGATCGTGGGATGAGATTTGGCTAAAAATGCAGAGGCTCAATCCCGTCTTGTATTTAATTATTTTTTTTAAAAAAAAAAGTTGATTGTGGAAGAATGATAAAAGAGATTTATAGTATAAACAAGATGAGTGAAAGTTGTATTGAAAGATACTTGTGTATAAAAAGCAAAGTGATCAGATCAATTTGGCATATATGCACATGTTGCACACATATTAAATTGGCAGTTTTTCGATTTGTAATCTCAGTGTGTTTTTTTTTTTTTTTTAAGCTATGTGGTGGTCTTCGAGTTAACTAGTTTAATGATTTGTCAACTCTTGTAACCCTTGATAGAATAGAAGCTAGAGAGACACGTGATAAAATGACAAATACAGGAGAGGAAGGGAGAGAGAGGAGAGAGAGAGAGAGAGAGAGAGAAGTAAAGGACACATGACTTAAAAATCTTTTAATAATTGCTTTTGCCCAACATCATGTCCAAAGTGGGATTAGCAATCTACAACTACTGTTGGTTTTGATTTACATGTCTGATTAGCACCTTATCACAAAATTCTATGGTTTTAGAATTTTGGGCCTTAATATTATTTTACTCCATACATTTGTTACACGTAATATATACATACATATGTATCTATGTATTATTTATATCCCACCAGCGGATCGTCTTGTCTACTCCAACAGTAGTAATGTCTAGAATCTCCCAATTCAATTATTAAAATTTTCTCTTACTCAAGCAAGATTATTAGGGTATGACCTTGATTTCCTCAAAACAAAGATGAACCACATTCTTTTTGGTGGCAAATGAGTTGGTACCTAACGAGGCTAGCTATACATAGATGGAACCCATCTAAAGATTCCCCCAAAAGTTTACCTAATACGCCCACCGTGAGGATAGTGATATAACAATTGCTATAGTTTTATTTTTTGAACATGAAGATTTATATTTTATGCCTTGTATTATGGCAAACAACAAGAGTAAAAATTATACTTTTTATGATAGGGCTATTTCTCTGATAGTCTAACTATTAGATCTAGCTCAATTGCATCAGATAAAACTATATATAAATTTAATAGAATTTGATAGATAATCAACTGTTCAAAACATATAGAGTCATATAAAAAAAAAAAAAACACTTTTTTATATTATAATTATAACCACAGTTATTATACTTCTCAAGCGATTGATTTAATATTCACCGACATAGTGAAACGTTATGACAAACAACAAGAGGAAAAAAAGAAACTTTTAATGATAGGATTATTTCTCTGACAGTATAAACTATTTAATTCAGACTGTTAGATATAACAAAATCAAATCAAAATAAAATAATATATGAGTTTAATAGAATCTGATACATATTTAATAGTTCAAAACAAAGTCATATGAAAAATACATTTTTTTTAAAATATCCAATCGTATTATTCTTTAAAAAAAAAAAAGTAAAAGGTTGATAAATCTTTTTTTAGGGTTGTTGTAGCTCATAATTTTGCCCCACATACAAACAAAGACTCTTAAAATATGGAGGTTTCGGCTCTCACTTTTGGAGAAATGTCAAGGTTCAAATACACAACAATTCCCACTTGGCTTGCACTTTTTGTTGGCCTTTTGCACGACATAAGTTTTCTAACCTGAACTATCACGGGTCCCTTTATTCTCTCATCATCAATTTCCTTTTCTTTTCTCCTCCAAAATTGTGAAATGATGAGGAAGCAAATGAATGAAAAATAAATAAATAAATAATTATAATCTGAAAAATCATTTTGGGCATTTTTCAGGCACTTGTTCTTTTCAAATTTTGGACCCCATATTTTCTCTCAATCAACATCAGCTCCAACTGTTGCACTCCCACTCTCCTGTTCCCAATCTTGCTGACATGTCATGCATGCTATGTTTTTTAGTTTTGGGCCATGTGTTTGATTTTTATTATTTAGTATCAATCTAATCTGTCCCCTTCTTGTTTGTTAGCTTCCTTTGGTATTTTTAATTCATGAGAACACAGTTGAAAATGATCATATGACTACAGTCACTTAGCATATATGGATATATACATATATTATTTGTTCCTATCAGATCAATAGTATTTTTATTTAATGCAGGTTGAAAATACATTCTTTCTGTTTTCCGGGAAAAAAACAGTTGAGAAATGATCAAGATAATCACAAGTTAAAAATAAACGTAAGTATGGTCCCATGAAGCTGCCAAGTGACGCTCCTACTCATGATGACTTTTTCTCTGTCCTGTGCAAAATAAATAATTAATACCAATATGTTACTTCCTCTGCTTGATATAATTAAGGTCTTGAGTTTGACTCGGTCCAAGCATAATGAACAGGATATTTAAACGATATATATGTGAGAGAACAGGATATTTAAACGATATATATGTGAGAGATCACTATTTCAAATAGTGAAATATCCACTTTACCCTCAATCGTTATGATTTTTGTCTTAATAGCAAGATTAAATTAATGAATAAACAAGTAAGCATTTCCCTATAGTACTCTGATATGTGAGTGTGCTGGAGGAATTGGCATTAGTCTCGAAGACACCATGGTCCCGGTGGTCCAGCTGCACCTCTGGCCCAGTGGCTCCTCTATTCCCAACTAAAAATATTCTTTGATTTTTTCTGAATATTTTCTAATTGTAAGGTTTCTATGAGATTTTTTTGAAAAGTTTCGATTTTACCTCATATTTTAACCGTTAAATATCTCAAATTTCAAATCTAAAATACCAAATAAACTTTTTAAAAAAATGATACTATTGTACAAGTTAAAAATGACACTATTATACAAGTTCACAATTTTATTCACCGTAAACAATGAAAAGAAAATTAGATCAATTACAAACTTGGTTCTTTGGAATAAAAAATAAAATAAAACTAGTTAAAATGGATAAATAATATTAATTTAGTGCAAATTTTTCGTTTAGTTCATGTCTCTTAAAAAAATTTATGGCTTCGTCAGTGGCACAACCTGCAACTTAACACAAAGCCACTATTGTACATTGATGATTGTTATCTACTATATATTAGGCCCTATCTTGCTTGCTTAATGACAGCAAAGTTTTTGATTCATCAACTTGCGTTTATGCCTTCTCCGCTCCTCTTGACAAAGATTTTCCTAGCAAGTGGGAGGCACTGTGATCACTCTTTAAAAAAAATTTTAAAAAGAAAAAAAAAAAAAGTAGTAGCAATTCATGTCGCTATTTTCTTTTCTTTTCTTTTTCTTTTCTCTTTTTTTTTTTTTGTTTGTTTTTGTTTTACCCTGTCTAGTAAAAACTAAGAGATTTTTTTGTGGCTTTAATAGCTCGTTAAATTTCAAGGTTACTTTGATTAGAAAAAAGCCTACACAACCAAAAGACACACGGCCAATTTAACAATGAATTCTTTGATATATTTTGAAAACAAAAGGGCCAAAATAGCAGTAGTTATAACTTTTAAATTGGAGATTTTAAATATGGTAAGGTTCTTATACCTCTAAATTCAATAAGATCATGCAATTGATCATAATCGTAAGATTTAAATGACGTGGTGCATATTATTAGACAGTTGTATATGGTGAAATAATTTTTTTGGACAACACCATAATAGTCATTTAATAGGCATCATATGATTTAAATTGTACAATTGAGGATAATTTTAAATGGGGACATGAATTAAACAAAATTTCAACTTTTTAACCGTTTGTCTCTCTATTACCTTTTTCAATTTTTTTTTTCTATACTAAAGTAAATGCAAGCATGTAAATTGAGTTTTTTTTTTTTTTTCACTTTTTAAAATTTGTTATTCATAAAGTTCATAGTTAGTGTGATTGATCTTTGATGCATTTTTAGTATTTCAAGTTTGATATGAAGAATTATCCGGACAGCCGGTGAATGTGGATAAATCGGATGTCTTTTTGGGCAAGTCTGTTAATACTTTCAAATATTATCCAAAAATTATCCATTTGACTTGGAGATCTTCCTTTCAAATATCTAGGTGTCCCTCTATTTAAAGGAGCTCCTAGACGACGACATCTTCAGACAATTGCTGATAGTATTATTGCTAAAATTTCAAAATGGAAGGGGGAAACTCTTTGTATGGCAGGTAGACTTACTCTTATTAATTCAGTAATTGCCGGTTCTCTTAAACTCCTTCATGATCTACAAATGGCCGATTAATCTAATTCGTAAAATTGAAGCTACAATGAGGAATTTCTAATGGACTGGTAGCATTGAGAAAAGGAAGCTTGTTTCGGTTGCTTGGAAAAAAACTTGTCTTACTGGAAAGGAAAGGGGTCTTGGCGTTAGATCGCTTGTAGCGGTCAATATACCTTTTCTAAAGAAAATAGCTTGGACAGTGAGGACTGAGAAATCTCTTGCTTGTGACTATTTGAAAGGTCAAAGACCTTCGTTACATCAAAACTGGACCTGTTATGTCAAAGACTTTTGGGATTTCTATGAAGCTCTTAGGCCTGAAGATCAAAACGATTGGGGAGAAAAAATCTGGAAGTGGTCCAGTTCAGCCATGGCAATCTCTGAAGGTTTGGAAAGCGATTAATGGTCGCCTTGCAACTGACCAGTTTTTAAAGACTTAAGGCTTTGCCAATCCTAGCTATTGTCGTTTCTGTTGTGCAGCTGAAGACGATATTAATCACATTTTTCTTCGTTGTAGTTTTGTGATGGCCATATTGAGTCGTATGCAAACAATTTTCAATAGACAAATTGATTGATCAAGCGATCTCAAGAAACTTCTCACTTCGGCGTTTAAGGTGGATATGAATGCACAAGTAAAGAATTTGTGGGTTTGTGAAATCATCTAAACATTACGGATTTTTTGGAATCTGAGAAATGCGGTGATGTTTGAAGATAAAGCGCCAAATCTGCACCAGGCCTTTGTTCTTTCATGTTGTATTAAAGAAGAGGATCCGTTGGATTCTGGTACTTTGCATAATTCAATTGATGATTTGTTGATTCTAAAAATTTTCAAAATTTACAGGATATCAAAGGTGCCAAAAATTATTGAGGTCCAGTGGAAAAACCCTTACTCAAGGGTGGATAAAAATTAATATAGATGGTATTACTAATGGTTCCCCTGATAATGCTGGATGTGAGAGAATTTTTCATACTTATAGAGGTTTTTATAATGGTTGTTTCGCTAAACCTCTTGGTATTCTACATGCATTTGAGGCGGAACTTATGGGCGTCATCACTGCTATTAAATTTGCTATTCAATTCAACTGAACACAACATTGGTTTGAATGTGATGCTATATATGTAGTTGATCTTCTCAAATTCAAGAGTTCGAATGTGCCATTCCTTTCCAGATGTAAACTTGCGCTGCATTATTAATTTGGAGAATATAAACTATTATGTTTCACATGTTTTTCGTGAGGGTGGGTAATCTATTGGCTGATAAGTTAGCGACTCATGTGATTTGTATCAAAGACACTGCTTGGTGGTTTGTTTGCCTCACGATTATTTCTTCAAAAGCTCTCTAGGGATATGGTGGGGTTATCTTCTTTTAGATTTTGTAAGTAGCCAACCTTTGTTTGTTTCTTGGTAGATATGTACTGATCTTTTTTCCCATTGACGTTGTTTTGGTCAAAGTGTATTTAATGAGGCTTATTTGAGATTATATTTCATGATGAAAGTTTCGGTTTAATTCTTTGAAATTGATCTCCGGCCACATGGGGTTTTATTATTATTTTTAGTATCCTTAGTAGGGTTGTTTTTATTTTGCTCTTGCTTTATTTTCTTCTAAACATTCTTGTATTTTCTTTTTTTCATTAATAAAAATGGAACAAGAAAGGGATGGAGATGCTAAGGAGGTGCCGACATAGTCGGGATATCTAGGTGAACCTATTGATATTTGTTACCATCATTTGGAGGGGAAAAAAAAAAGTTCGAAATAAAGAATACAAAAGGTCAACTTGGGACATAAGTGAAACTGTTCTTTAAAAAAGAAAATTTAACTATTACAATTTGAAAATTTCAAAGAGCAATGGAGGAAAAAAGTTGGAAAAATTTTTGTTAGGGTTCAAGTAAAATAAAAATAAAATGTGGGCAAAAAGAAACTAAAAAAAGTTGTTCTAACATAATTAATGATATTTAACCTTTATTTTTATTTTTACTAAACCCAAGTGGCCAAAAGTGCGAAGTCAAGTTCACCTTTGAACAACGATATTATCATTGTCAAAGGTGTTGATACGACGACAAATACCGTCGCTAAAAACCTTCAACATCTACGCATTAGTGACGATATTTTTGACGACAACAATGTCATATAACGCTAACAAATTTTGTTTTAACAACAAATTTTGTCATCCTTGAAGGATTTTTTCTCTTACTTTTATCAATAATGTTTTGAGCACAAAAAAATTTCGTAATATTCACGTCACTGTTTTTATTCTCATGGCGTTGAGCTGAGTCACTTGGGCAGGATCGGCAACTACAAATACAAAGTGACTCTCGCAATATACAACAGAGGAACACACCATCATTGAATAATTACCTTTTAACATAGGTTATTTTTTGTTAAAAATTAAAAATCCAATATCCTACAGAAGTCACTTTATAGTAACAAAGTCTTATCTCAAGAAAATATAACTTAGTCATTAGAGCAAAATTTCGTCTAATACCAAACGAATTTTTCTAAACTAGAAAATTAAATTATACAAAGTATTCAAATGTTAAGCAATAAACTAAAGAATACAAATAAACCTTGAGGATAATATAATAAGAAATCATGATCGGTATGATTGCCTCAATATCAATTTGTGTTGAAAATTATGTCTGTAGACTTTTTCTCTCAATTAAAGGAATTTATTCTATATTGAGAATGAAAGAATTTAATTCTTCTATTAATAAGAGATTTTATTCTCTCTTTAATTGCACTAAAGTTTTTCAAACACAATAACTCTAAATGTTTAACATCTTGAACATTAAGGGTCCGTTTAATGAAACGGTTTGAGTTGAAATTTTTACGTTTGAGTTGGTTGACTTTTTAAAAACTAGTTATAATTTTTGTTGACTTTTCAGGAAAAAATAAAAATAAAAACTGAGATGAAAAATTTGGGTTTAAGATGGTTTGTCAAATGGAGGCTAAATATTTTTAATCATCGACTGTTACTCCTATGTCTCCTTTGACTTCAAGTACGGTCTCCAGTAGATCCCTACTTCTTCCTCATGAGTTCAGATTTGTTATCCTATTTTCCTGTCTCAATGGATGCCGACTCAATAGTGTTTTAACAATTTATTAATTTATTTAAGAATTTTTAGTACTATGCATTTTTTATGTGATTAAATTTTTAATTCAAACAATATGACATAATAATATTGAGAAGACAACCAACAATATATGAAAATTGGGACAGCAGATCTCGACTCCTACCTCATAACTAGGTAAACTTGTACCTTATATAATTAAGTAGAATTCAACTTTAGTAATACTCCTACTTTATGGCCACATAGACTTATATATCTGATCACGAAACTCGGGTTGAAGTCATTATTAAGGACTTTCATATAATGACTAAAATATCAACCAACATTAGTGATTGGAGAAGAGAGTTTGATATATAGTATAATCTTATTAATCATGGTGAAGTATAACCAAAAAAACTATATTACAACTAGTATTATAATTTCTAAAAAAATATATAGTGTCATAATTACTATTTAATTTTGTAGCATTAAACGTGAAAATTTTTAGAATAAGTTCAAAAACTTATTATATTTCAATATTTTCACTTTTATAAACATGTAATACTAGATATACCACCATATTATTTAGGTACAGATCTTAGCTTATAAGAAAATAAAAACTCGAAGGAAAAAAAAAAAAAAAAAGAGTCAAGGGTCAAGACTTTAATTGAAATAGATATCTAGAAATACGTAGCATAGCAATTGAGTGCTGAAGTCGTTGGAAGTCATTTTCATGCATAAACAAGCTTAATAATTCCAACTTTATTTGTCTGTACAAACAAGAAAACAAAAGGCCAAAAGCCAAGTTGTACGTTTTGTTGAAGCCTCATTCAATTCTTGTCATCACCAGTACATTGAAATAGTGAACGAATAAATGAATAGAAAAGCTATGCCGCAGAGAGTGGGCCTTTTGGGAAAAAAAGAATTTCTTTTTTCTTTTCTTGGTTTTTGGCTTAATAATTCTTCCCTGTTTGGATGTATATTTTGGTGTGTCCTACTTTACTAATCTAACCCTGCATCCAAACATCTTGTGCACGCAGTTTAACGAGCTGGCAATACAAAATAAAGGAAAAACAAAAGAAACCTTTGCTAGAGTTTGGAGACCTCTTTGGCAATTGGGGATCATTGTAAATTTGCAGAGAACATGCACGGAGAAGGTGAAAGATGAAGAACAAAAGAAAGGTTTGATCAAATGATGCCTGTCTTTACCACCAGTGGTAGTGATATAGCGGTTTATGACGTCTTTTTCAAGTCTCTCTCGGACTTGGCACCAAATTCGAATCCCCACATGCTACTTTGAGGTACAACTTAAAAGTGACATTTTCCGTGGGAATTATGGACTTGTGATAAAGTGGGTAACTTTTAACAGAGTCTAATTAGAGAATGAGTCAAGTTCTAGTTTTATAGTTCCACTAAATTTCCAAATGAACAGTCGTGTGAGGACACCACAACCACTTTGGTTATTCATTTTCCATTGCGGCTATCAATAAGACAACAAAAAAAATGTGTTTCTCATTGTAAAGTATTTTTAATTGCAATTGAAAATAGAATTGTAGCTGGTCAATTTTTAAATGTTTTGAATATATTTTACAACTAGTTTAAAGCATGTGCGATGCACATGATTAGACATATTTGAAAAAATTTATCTAGATAAGGAAAAAATATATTAGTACCATTAGACAAAAAAAAAAGAAACAAAATACTTGAAATTTAAAAAAAAAAAAAAACAGGCATGAAAAAAAACCAAAAAGATAAAAAGGACTAAAATGTTAAAAATATACCGATCAGAAAAAGAACAAAAATAAAAGAATAATTTTTTACCAAAAAAATCAACCGAGTACCTAGAAAAAAAGGACATGAAAAATGACCAAAAAGATAAAAGGACTAAATTGTTAAAAGTATGCAATAAAAAACTACAATGAAATTTTAAAAAAAAATGCATGAAAAAACACCAAAAAGATAAAAGGATTAAAATGTTAAAAATATACCAATACAAAAAAAAAAGGGACTAAAATGAAAAAATTTTAAAAAAATTGAGCCGAAAGAAAAAAAAGGAAAACTAAGGGATCAAAAAAATAAAAAATAAAAAATAAATTTCACCAAAAAAATCAACAAAGTACCTAAAAATTAAAAAAAAAAAATGAGGTATGAAAAAAGACCAAATAGGTAAATGGACTAAAAAGTTAAAAGTAATCAATACAAAAAAAAAAAAAGAAAGATTAAAATTAGAAAAGAATTGGGCCAAAAGAAAAAAACAAAACAAAACAAAAGGACGCAATAAAAAAATGAAAAAAAATTTCGTCCAAAGTGAAACGTTTTGGACGAAATCCAAGTCTACAAGAAGTGATATTCACACTTCTTAATTATGTATTGTATAAATTATCTTGATAAATATTTGAGAAAATTTATCTATACAGGGGAAAATTAAAATAACAAGTTAAAAAATATACCCATAAAACAAAACAAAACAAAATAACAAAGGACCTGAACATAATAAATAATAAATAATAAATAATAAAAGAAAGAGAGGCAAAAAAATACAAAAAGGGTCAAAGGACTAAAATGAAAAAAATGGACCAGTACAAAAGAAAGGACTAAATTGTAAAACAAAAAAAAGGATTGAAAACAAAAAAAAAATTAAAGGATTAAAAACTAAATATGAAACATTTTCATCTAAAACGGTTCGTTTTAGACGAAAAACGAATCAACAGTAATTATTAGGTAAAGAAGAAAGAAACAAAGTAAGAGAGAGGAGAGAGCGGGCTAATAGTGGAGAGCGGTAGCACTAGGAAGAAGGATTCCTTTCTCCGTCACAAAATGAATCAAACTGAAATTTCACTGAGGAAAATTATACACGCATTGCTTTCCCGTTTCTTGAATCCAACCGTTGAATCAAATATGAATAGTTCGTTAGAGAATTCGATCTTCAAGTAAACTATGTGTTGTATCATAGAAAAAAAACTATGAATAGAACTTCCCTCAAGCTAGGGAAAGGATAGGGTTAGAGAAGAGCGCTGAAACAATAGATAGACTAGATGAGATTATTAGAAAAAAATTTTAACTCGTATCTTATACTTGACCCGAATAACATCTTAAGATACCGTTTTCATACAAATTGAAATAAATTAAAATAAGAAAAATACAGAATCAACATTTTCTACCACCAAAAATTATTCCTACTACAAAAAACACAACATATCAATAAATTAATTTCCTTAAATAATATTATTAGCCCACAAACATGAGTCCTACTATAGGACCCACATTTATCAACGGTGGATTTAATAAAAATAAAACTACTGTTCAAAAGCTTTCCCGTACCATGATGGAATTTGTTTACAATAAAGTCTTGAAAACCATCCAGCTGTCTATTGGAGACAATCTCATAAACGCACATATAAAAATACACATATTCAAGACGATAAGGTCTATATAGTAACTATACCATCACTCCTTGTTTGGAAAGATTTTTCTAAATTTAATGTGTCTGCCAAAAGCATCTTCATAAATTTTTATGACAATAATTTTCTTGGAACATTTATGGAGGATATCACTGAATTGAATTTTCTCCCAAGTCAGCTAGCTCGACCTATCAAATTATAAAAAAATAGTTTAATCTCAAATAAAAGAAACTATTCACTAAACATGATGTGTCACATTATCATGTTTAATCTCTAATTAAATGTTGATATGATGCTAAATATAAAATTTTCTTAGTTTGTTCGTTTTTCATTTTTTTTTACCCAAGAGAAGAGCGAAATCTTTTTGCATTTGCGTAGAAAAATGCTAATATATATATATCTATATATATACACACACCAATGGTGATTTTTTTTTTTTTTTTGGCTTGTATACCAATAGTGAGTATTAGTACTAAAAGCATTTCGTGCAAGTTAAGAGCATGAGTACATAAAAAAGATGTTCTTTTGCTTGAATGCCTTCGAGTTCTAATCAATGCTTGTCTAGTGATTGGTTTAAATGAAATCCAACAGCCATTGCTATACATGTTACAGTTTTCCCGCGCGAGCCTTTTTTTTTTTTTTTTTTTAGGTTGAAAGACCAATTTTGTTAGTTAAGCATTAAGAAAATATTAGAAATTATTACCAATAATAGTGATATAACACTAAGAAGATGATCCATCAAGACTCATTTTACCATCGTCAGGGCCGGCTTAAGCAAGTTTAGGGCCTTAGGCAAAAATGTTAAAAGGGGCCTTTTCTAAAAAATTATAAAAATTAATTTGATTATTAAAAGATTTATTAAAAATTTAATTAAATCCATTTAAACTTTTTTTTTTCTTTTGAGTTATTCACCCCTCCTTTTAAAAAAATATCAATAGCTCTTTTGGGGATTGAATAAAACTGTCTATTCACTCTATTTAACCTTTTTCAATGCTTAAAATATATATAATGTACATGCACTTGTAAAACAGGTCATGTACAATATTTGTTTATATGACAGAAAAGCTGTTGGATGATGCTTTTTAAATAAAATTAGAATATTTGTAGTTTAGCATTTAAAGCATTTAATTCTCGTAGATAGAAATAAGAACTTGAAACAAAAAACAACCGGTTTTTCTTAATCTAAAAGAGTCATTTGATTGAATGAAAACATTTCATGTATAATAAATAAATAAATAATACATAATGTATGTTGAAAGAATATTTAAAAAAAAAAAAAAATCATTCCACGATTGATCTCTCTAATAAAAAAGGCTTTTTCAAGAATCTGTTTTGGACAAGGTTCTCCAAAATTTTTGGTAAATATTAGTTTAGTTATTCCAAAAACAACTGTAAAGATTATATTACTTAGGGGTCTTAAGTGGGGGGGCCTTAATGAATTGAGGGCCTTAGGCAATTGCCTAAGTTGGCTAAGGCAAGAGCCGGCTCTGCCTATCATCTAGGGATTGTAACTGTAAGAGATGTATAGATTCTCGAGAAGAGAGGAGCCGTGGTGGTCCCTCCCAGACTGTCCGAATCCCACGAGTGAATCTCGCTATTCATTGTGATGTTGCAGTTATACATCTCCATTGACCTGCTAAATTGGACTGACTCTTGGTGACTTTGAACTCTTTAGATGTTATGTGAGAAAATATGAATCAAGTCGTTCTTCTGTTTGTATCAATAAAGTGTCATATCGGTGACATTTCGGAAATGTGAAGGCACTTCTCTTTTCTTTTTACAAGTGAATAAAAGAAAACTGCTTGAGATTAGTTAATAAAAAAAGGATTTCATACGTCGATCTAGTACAATGCAACCTATTTTCTGTTAATGAATGGTATTATACATCAGCCTTATTATATTGTTTTTCTTTTATTTTCTCCGGGTGATCATGCTTTGCCAAAGGGAAACGAAATATATGTGAAGCAATTGTAACTGATTAGGTGCGATATGTTCTCAAATCTTGATTTGATTTGGAGAGATTTTTTTAGTTAAGAAATTCGAATTCTACGTATTATAATATAAAAATCTCCATTTTTTTATTTTTTTGAAAACCGATTTTGTTTTTTTGTTTTGTTTTGTTTTGTTTTTGTTTTTTTTTAACTTTTGGTGTTTATATGTTCTTTTTATTTTACTATTTTCTTTTCAAGTTTTTTTTTCTTCCAACCTTCTACTACTTTATCATCATCATCATCATCGGTATCATTATTATCATCATTATTATTATAATTATTGTTATTATTAATTTTTTAAAATTTTTACTTGTCTTTTCCTAAATTTTTTTTTATACATTTTCAAGAGAACTTTGTTTTTTCTTTTTTTTTTTCCCTTTAATTTCTCCATTTAAAGCTCAAGATTCTATTACTTTTTCTCTTAAATATTCTTTTCTAATCACTATCTCAATTTTTTCATTCAAAATTCTAATTTTTTAAACTATAATCAAACCTAATTGTGATAAGTTGTCTTGTCTTCATTAAATGATCAAACTTGTGTTTTTTTTTTTTTTTTAAGAGTTTTCATGATGGATTAAAGGAGGTTACTTTCTACTACTTTGGATATATTTATGTGATTATTTTACTTTTTTTTTTTGCATGAAAATTAATTTCCATTTTATTATATTTCCTTAACATTTAACATAATAATAAATTTGGTTGTAAAATATGCACCTTATTAGTGCGTTTTTGTTTTTGTTTTTTTGTTTTTTTTTTTTCTTTTCTTTTCTTTTTATGAAACTATTTGGTTCTTCATGTTATTTTTCCATATTTTGCTTTTCTATCGTTAACTTTTTCTTTATCCCCTTTTTACTTTGTTTTACTTGTATTTCATTATTTTTCTTAATTTTCTGGCTTGTCTTTTTCCAATTTTTTTTTTTATACTTCTTCCTGCAACTTTTTTCTTTTCTTTCTTGTTTTCTTTTTTTTCCCTCCTTATTAGAAGCTCAACGTCCCCAATTTTCTCTCATAAAGTCTATATTATATCAGCTTTCATTTTGATAACTCTAACATCCTTAATTGATTGTAGTGAGTTTTTAAAAACATAGTATGAGATTACTGTTGTTTTAAATAATCATTTGCAATAGAATGGTATAAAATTTTGATTTTAAACAACATAATGGATATTGTAAATATTATGAAAAAACAAAATAAACAATATTATTATGTGTCTTGTATAATAAATATTAAGTCATCATAATTTTACAATGAAATGTAATTTTTGAATTTAAATAATAATTATTGCCCGTCTGGTGCCATCAGTTTGAACTAATATATTTCAGTTCAAACTGAACTTGCAGCGTTTGGTGACTAGTTCGAACTGAACTAGTCATTGAACCGTTATACAGTTCTCCAACTATGTTCACTGTACAACTGTGTAACCACGTGGTGAGATTCGCAACCTCGTTCGCCGAGCTCCGAGCTGAACAAGGCAAGGCGATGCAGGGAAGTGAATTGAAGTCGTCTGATCAGATTCCACGCCCAGAGCAAGGTAGATGGTACTGGCCCTTTTTCCTTTTATCTCTCCCCATATTCATTTTCCATTTGCAATCTCCAAGCTTTGAACTGACTTTCAGCGTACCATCTGCCGAACAAACGGTGCCCGTTCCCTTCGACAACGCCCGATCCCCAACCGCTGGCCACTCCCTCATCCGGTGAGCCAAGCAACGGTGCCCGTACGTCAATCGGCCTCCAACCCCATTGGTGAGTTCAGATTTAAAGCTTTCTTTCTCTACTTTCTCTCTCTTGTTTCTCTCTCATGGGTTTTGCCTTTGGGTGAAATTTTTTTCTTGAAATTTTGTTGAGAGCAAGCGGGTTGGTAACATTAAGAGAGAGAGATCGAGACCGATAGATAGAGAGAGAGAGAAAGAGGCCGGCCTGTGCTAAATTATTTTTGGTTTTCACATTCTTCGGTCCCTGAGTGGTGGGTAACTGCGCCGTGGACGGAGGGGGGAGTGGTGGGCGTCGTCCCCGAGTCTCAGTCCATTTCTTCGGTCTTCCTTGGGGTACACCGAAGAGGACGAGATACTGGGTGAGAAAGAGACACAGAAATCCATCCATGGCCGGTTGCAGAGAGAAAGCATGATGTTGAATTCTTGTTTTTCATTGTCGTTTTCCATTAATATGGTTTGTTGGCCTTCTTGTTATTTTGTTATTATGTTGTCGTTTTCTCTCCAACACTTGTTGTTGACGAATTTTTGTGGTAAACGGCAATAATTTCCACGATATTGTAAGGAAAGATGAACAAACTATGATCTAGCTGTAGCTCACCTTGGATGACATCTGTCCCCCCCTTTTTTCATAATTTTTTATTTGGAAAAAAAAATTGTGTCCGAAGCCAGGATGACTTGATTAGAAGCTCAAATTAGAAATTGACGAATCATTTTCCTAGATATTTGTTGAAATAAATTAAATGAAAAAGAAATTTGTGTCTTTCTTTCGAAAGGTGCAGAAATTTTTTTTTTTTTTTTAGATTAGAGATTTCATTATTTGTTTTTTTTTTTTTTCCTTCCCAAGCAAACTGATATTTTCCTGATTTATTTTCTGGGCATAAAATATTTCCGGTAACAAGTATACATAGAGAGCCTCTCTTTGCTGTCGATTGTAAAACCATCTCACAACCTACGGAAGGCTCCGTATTTTTATAACATTTTATAAAAGCAGCAACTTTATTTTGTTTCTTTAATTCTTTCTCTTTTTTTTGGTGTGTTTCTCTGAAATTTTGTTGATGGCAGATACTATTTTTTTTTTATGGTAAATATTCTGTTAAACTGATAACGTTAATGAACATATTTTTTATTATAACATTCTCTGGGACTTCACCATTTTTTTATCAACGTTATTTTCCGCTGTTTGCTATCTTTTTATTTGTCCTCTGATTTTTATTTTTTAGGTCAAACTTTCGGTCCCGGTATCGACGGTTGCACATGCGTCAGAGATTTAGGTCCGCGAAGCATAATCGGACAACACGCTTGATCACCCACTACATTCGCGTTCGGAAATCATTGGTGCGACCCATTGCTTCCTGTCCTGTTCCGCCCGCCTCTACCGTTTATTCATCTTCCGACTCGAATTCCGTTAACCTGGTAAGCTTTCTTAAACTCGCCTAAAAATTGTTAGTTTTTGCGAATGTTGAGTTTCATGATTTCGCGTTCGGGTTTACAGTCCTTTGTGCTAAATTTGTTTCGATGCTATAATTTAGAAATGTCTACTTTTCCGTTGATTGTGATAAGTTGAATTCCGATGTTGTAGTCGGTTTTACATTTTTCATACCCAAGTATCGTATCCTAATCATACACGTATAATGCTTAGCTTTTTTCCCTTCTCCTGTATTCGCTGTATCAACAAAATGTCTCGTAAATCGTCGGGGGAGACGTATGTCTGGAACCCCGTGAAGGAAAAACGGTTGCTCGAAAAGTTGGATGACTTTTACTCATCCAACCCCGGTAGACAACCCAGCATGCAGATTTACGACTTATGGGCCAATGAGTTTAACGCTGAGTTCGGTGGCGTTCCCGCTCACGGCCTCACTTTATCCCAGAAGAGAGAGCGGATGAAAAAAATTTATCAGGGTTGGAAATATTTGCAAGTACATACTGGCCTAGGGTATGATCCGGGACTAGATATAGTCGTTTGCTCAGATGAGGCGTGGCAGAGCTTCATCAAAGTAATATTAATTTTCTAATATAAGTCCTGCTTATTATATTTATTAACCACTTCAGTAGTTCAGACGGATGATGTGACATATCTCATTTGTCAGGTACATCCAGAGTGCAAGCATCTCCGTTACGAGGGCCTTCGCGAGAAGGAGTTGCAGTACAAACTCTTCGACCGAACTCATGCGGCAGGCGCCTATGGGTACGGATCAGTTACGATGGGGGACGCCCCTATTCCATCCGTGGACTACGAGTTGAACTTCGACAACTCTGAAACACACCCGTGGTTTGAGGAGGACGTAACCCCGACCGCTGGTGGGCGGCAGGCCAACCCGCGACAAGGGCCCCACGTAGCCGGTCCGTCCCGACGTAGTGGAAGCCTAGGTAAGAGGAAGCAAAGGGATGCAGCCGATGAGATGGCTGTCTCGACCATGCAGGAAGTCCGGGAGTACTTCCGAGGCCAGTCGCAATCTGGCGGTGGCAGTGAGCAATCAGTCAAAAACGGTGGCCTTAGACAGTGCATGAACATAATGAAGGCGATGGGTTATTCAACACATAATCAGCTGATGATGTGGCACTACTTTGATTCCCATCAACAATTTATGGGTCCATTCTGCGAGGTTGATGACAACCTTCGGAGAGCCATTGTTGACGAGGTCATCAACCCCCCGCCGCCGCCAGCTATATGACTGTTTATGTGTTTTCCTTGTTTGTTTCATTTTTCCAGTTCTTTTTTCGACAACACTGAGACTTTATTCTTATTATTGCCCAATATTTAATTATTGATGCGTGATTTATTAATTTTATGTAACAATTAACATTAGCTTTCCTTGTTCGTTGTATTAACCACTTTTACGCTTTTTGGAAATGCCGATGCATTACTTTATTTATTTATGTTATGTGGGCATTTGGCAAAAATGAACAACTATGTCAGGGGTGTCCAACTAATGTAATATTTTTCTGTCGCACGATAATGTATAACAGGAAGTCTAGTACAAGAATACTGCAGCACGGCAATATGAACAGGAACGACTATGGATCCGGCCACCATTATGAGGATGACAACCAGGGAGCCGAAAACGTCGAACGCGACGTTGACGCTATGGCTGCAATGTTTGTGGTAGCAACGAATACATGGCTGCGTAACAGGCGAGGTGATCCAGTGCCGATGTATAATTCAAGCTTAACAGGTCGAATGCGGGTGAACGAGATACTAACTGGCCACCCACTTGTAATTCGTGAAATTATAAGTATGGAAAAAGGTACATTTAGAGCACTAAGCGACCTATTAAGCAATCGGATGTTATTATCGCCAACTAATAACATGACCGTCGACGAGCAGTTGTTCATTTTTTTAACAATAATCACACAAGGGGCAACAATCCGACAAACCGTGTACTTATACCAACATTCGAAAGAAACAACATCCCGTTGGTTCACGGCAGTGTTATTCACCATTTGTGCGCTGAAAGACGAATTTATCAGGCCACCCGCCGACATCGCGGTTCAACCGTTGATTGTGGAGCATGGCTACAAATATCGACCATGGTTTGATGTACGTACAGAATCTGAGTTACTGATATCATCGTATGTCACAATATTAATAGAAATCAGATGTAAGTCGAATTCTCATTACCATGTAAATTATGCAAATATTTTGTAGGGTTGTATTGGAACGATAGACAGTACACACATCCCATGTGTGCCTCCGGATGAAAATGCGGACGCCTGGTTTAATCGAAAAGGCCAACACTCCCAGAATATATTAGCGGCATGTTCGTTCGACATGAAATTCACTTACACGTTAGCCGGGTATGAGGGATCATGGCATGATGCTCGAATGTTGGAAGACGCAATTGCACACAAGGGTTTCCCGATACCTCCTCAAGGTAAAAAGAATTTCAAACTTTTGTTAGTAGAATTTTCATATTCCATTTATATTTAAATAGAATATTCGGCTAACCATTCATATTGTGGTAATTATTTTGTAGGGAAATTTTACTTAGCAGATTCGGGGTATGCCAACAAGGGTTGTTTCCTGAGCCCATATCGCCGTGAGACATATCATTTACCTGAATATCGGAGACGGCGAGCCGGGCTAGGCAACCGAAGAGAGGTGTTTAACTACACCCATTCATCGCTGCGGAACTGTATTGAGCGGACATTTGGTGTCTGGAAGGCGAGGTTCAAAATACTGAAAGGCATGCACAGCTACTCGATGAAGAAACAAGCAATGATCCCCGTAGCTTGTGCAGTCCTGCATAATTTCATACAGACCGTCTCCGTTGGGGACCCATTACACGAAGAGTACGCCGCAGATTGTGCCAGTCCGGGATAATGTCGATGTAAACGCAGATTACGTGTTTGACGATGTGTCCGATGGTATTGGCTCCAGTACAGGACCGCGGCATGTTGATACGAGGATGGATGCAATGAATCTGCTGAGAGATAGGATGGCTGATGAGATGTGGAACAGATTTCAATCAGCCCCGTGGTATAGAACCACGTGATAGACCAAAATTTTTCGTCAATGTTGGTAACATTAATTATGTAATGTTTAATAAAATATGTTATTCAAAGTTTACTGACCGTTTCCATTCAATTTGTTGGTGTATTTTATGGCTATTTCCATAATGTAACAATTAATTAATTGGAATGATGTAAATTAATTGGTGTTATACATGAACATAATGAATGTTGACAATTTGCGTCGATAGAACGTACAATAGATTGTTAAAATAAGGATAAATGGAAATTTTAATCTCCGAGTAGTTATAAATATTGGTTATTGGATAGTTATAAATTTTGTTGATTTCTTGAAAAAAGACACAGGTTAAAGTGCAAACCCGTTTAGTTGGAGTTAAGATAAGTAAAAGAACTAAAAACACAAAAAAATCATTTGGTGACATTAATTCAGCGTATATTAATTATTACGTTTTCGTTCAATGAAACCCATAATAGAATGTTAAATTGTGTTCACTCTGAATTGAGTTTAAAATTTTGTTAAAGTTCGAATGGTTCCAACAAATTTATATGGAAAATAAATTTTGTTAGATTTTCAGTAAAGGGAAAAAAATTGAAGTGAAAAAGTACCATTTAGTTGGAGTTAAGATAAGTTACTGAGGGCAAAACTTAAAAAAATTGGTTAACTCAATTTGTTAACATCCAAACAGGGTCCTTGTTTTTCCCCAACTTTTCAACTCAAACTTTTTTGCCAAACACTCATCAACTCAAACTTTTCAACTCAAACTTTTTACCAAACACTCAATTTTTAAACTAAACTTATTTTAACTCAAACTAAACTAAAATATTTCAACTCAAACTATCACACCAAACTCCCCCATAGAAATGTTTAGGGGGTGTTTGGTGTGTTAGTTTGAGTTGAAATATTTTAGTTGTAATAGTAAATTTTTTGAATTTTCAGACAACATAATAGATATTGTAAAACTTTTATGGGAAAAAACAAATAAACATATTATTATGTGTCTTGTGTAATAAATATTAAGTCATCAAATTTTTCAAAAATGTAATTTAAAATGAATTGGAAATGAGATATCCCATTATTATACTCTCCCTTAGTTTTTAAATTAACTTTTTTTTCGTAACTTTGTTTATATTATACATTATAAAAACTACGATTCTATAGGTGCATCGCACGTATTTGATAACTAGTATTGAAAAAAGGTTCAATCAATTGTTCAATCATCAATCACTTTTTACTTTTTTTTTTTTTTTTTCTGTTTCTTCCTGAATTAATGATCACCTCGTTATTTTATTCAGTCCTTTTTTTTTTAATTTTTAACCTTTTCCACGGTTAAACGAAACGGAAACAACAACAGAAATAAGCGAAACGCGACGGCAGATCATTTCCCGGTCAAAACCCGCGTTGACCGTTAAAAAACAGTCAACAAAACCTACCCAGATAGGCCATGCAGGGGCAGTTCCGTCATTTCGTATGCAAGAAAGATCAAAAAGCCTCCGCATCACCCTGCATCATCACCCATCAGAGTAAACCCACGCGCGACATATTTTTTCTATCTCAGTAAGCAACCTTCGCCACGTGACGATCGCTCAAACGACGTCGTTTTCCACGCACTTGTCGTCATCAAAATCCGAATACCCAAACAAAAAAATGGGAAAAAAATGGAGAGAGAGAGAGATATAGAAAAGGGGAAAATCCCGAGAACGCACGTGCCGGACTATTTTCTCTTTTTCGAACCTCACGTGCCAACACGGTGAGTTACTTTTTATTTGATTTCAAACCGCGGTTAAATTATGACAAAGGATTAAGATTAATTCACTCATAAGTACTACCTAATCACGTCCCTAATTATCTCCCGTACGCCCGTAGTATAAATATCCCCCAACCACCTCTCTATTTTTTCCATACTCACTTTCTCTCTCTTCTCTCTCTCTCTCTCTCTGTCTCCAGAGCTCAGAGAAAGCCAAAAACCAGAGAGAAGACCCCCAAAATTTAAAGCTTCTTTTCTCTCTGTAGTACGAACTGGCGATCTCTGTTTGGAAACCCTAATTTCTCAGGCCTGCCCTGAAAAAAGCCTGTTCCTACATTCAAAGCGCATATTATATAGCTCCAGAGCTTTTCTTTAATGGAGGTCCTGCTTGTTTTAGCTCTATTTCGTTGCACACAAATTCTGACCACCTGAGAAACAATAGAGTTTTTCTTTTTTTTTTTTTTTTTTAATTTTTCGTTTCTATTTTCGAGTTTCAAAACAACTTCTGGAATCCGATTCCATCGCGATCGGTCGTGTATAGATACATAAATATAGATATACAGTTTTGCGTTTTGTGTTTGTTTTCTCGGTGAGGGAAAACATAGGAGGGGATCTGAGATAGGGGCTTCTTCACTAAGATGTTAGAGCTTGGCTTTGGCCGTGACTCAGACGGTGATTTAAGCTTCGAGACAGCGAATTCAAGTCAGAGCTCGATGAGCAGCGAGAGCTGCAGCAGTTTCAGCCGCCTCTCCTTCGACGCCACGGCGGCGGTGATGCTCGAGCCTACGACATCGTCGACGACCAAAAACGACAACAAAACCGACGGCAGCCTCTCTCTTAAGCCGCACAGATCGTCGGACTTCGCCTACTCGGCCATACGCTCCGCCACGTTCGGCCGGAAGTCCGGCCTCACTTTCCGCGACTTCCAGCTCATACGCCGGATCGGCTCCGGCGACATCGGGACCGTGTACCTCTGCCGGTTGAGAAGCTCCGACGACGGCGAAGAGGACGGCGATCGTCCGTGCTTCTACGCGATGAAGGTGGTGGATAAGGAGGCTCTGGCGGTGAAGAAGAAGGTGCACAGAGCGGAGATGGAGAGGAAGATCCTCAAGATGCTCGACCATCCGTTTCTCCCAACTCTCTACGCGGAGTTCGAGGCCTCGCATTTCTCCTGCATCGTTATGGAGTTCTGCTCCGGCGGCGATTTGCATTCTCTCCGCCACAAACAGCCTCAGAAACGTTTCTCTCTCAACTCCGCTAGGTACGTTTTCTCTATCCCTTTCATGTCCAACGTAATGTATGGGAATAGAGGAAAAATTCAAAAATCGTAGTTTGAATTTTTTATTTTCCTGATTAGAATTTTTTCGAAGGCGTTTAGTATAGTCTTAAAAACAAAAGGAGGACCTCTGATTTGTTTTTTTTCGTTTTCGTGTTTTGTTACGAAACGGGACTAAACGACTGCGATTGAGATGTTCTTTTCTTTGTCTGCTTTAACTTCTGGTGCAAAGTCGTCTCCAGTGAGAGGAATATTCTCGGGTGTTTTTTATTTTTGTTTTTTTTTTTTTCTCTCGAATTTTCTCTTTGTTTTTTTCCTCCCGAGAAACAAACAACTCTTTTCTGGGAAAATCGCTTTCTGCTCATGTAACTATTTATTTTTTTTTTCCCCTCTCTCTCTCCTCGCCATGCAGCTGAGATTTGCTCCTATTGTTGTCCAATCTTTAGCCGAGCACTTCCACTATAGATAATCTCTTCCTCGATTTTTAGATCAATTTATTTACACGTCAATCTTTTCTTTTCGTTTATTTCGAAATCACATTTTCCACTTTAAGCACTTCGATACTTTTTACCTTTTCATGCAAGCTATCAGAGCTAAAATGAACACCAGTTCTTCCTTTTACCTTTTTGTTTATTTTTCAGGTTTTACGCAGCTGAAGTTCTTGTAGCTCTAGAGTACCTCCACATGTTGGGAATCATCTACAGAGACCTTAAACCCGAGAACGTCCTTGTCCGATCCGACGGCCACATCATGCTCTCCGACTTCGATCTCTCTCTATGCTCAAACGCAATCCCAGCCGTTGAATCTCCCGACTCCTCTCCCTACGTCGCGTCTCCATCAACTCCATCTTACTCCCGCCCGCACCCAATCACCACCACCACGACCGCCACGTCAGCATCAGTAAGGTCCTTCTCGTGCTTCCCAAGCCGGTTATTCCGGTCGCGGCGGGTCCAGACCCTGACGGCTAACCACCGGCTGTTCGTCGCGGAGCCGGTGGCCGCCCGGTCGTGCTCCTTCGTGGGCACCCACGAGTACGTGTCTCCCGAGGTCGCCTCCGGCGGGTCCCACGGCAACGCCGTCGACTGGTGGGCCTACGGAGTCTTCATCTACGAGATGATCTACGGCCGTACGCCGTTTGCCGCCCAATCCAACGAGGCGACGCTGCTGAACATCGTGAAGAAGCCGCTCGTTTTCCCGACCCCCACGGCCCGGTCCGCCCTTGAGCATCACGCGCGGGACCTCATATTCGGATTGCTCGACAAGGACCCGACCCGGCGACTCGGGTCTAAGCGCGGAGCCGCCGACGTGAAGAAGCACCCCTTCTTCAAGGGCCTGAACTTGGCGCTGATACGGTCGTCGCCGCCGCCGGAGGTCCCGGGATTGCGGAGGCAGAGTACGACGACGTCGTTTGGTCATGGTGGTGGTAGTAGGAACGCTGATAGGAGTAGATCACGATCAACGGCGTTCGATTACTTCTGAGAGGGGAACGGCGGGATTTGATCCACGTGTCCAGTCGGTCTTGCCAGATTTTGTCACTGGCAGGAAAGAAAACGGACAGTTGTGTATATTCGAGCTGTCTCATGGTCTTCTCTTCCTTTTTTTCTTTCTTTTTTTTTTTTTTAATTTGCTGTTATTTTTGAGTACGTATATTTACGTAAATATTTTTCTCGGAAGTTGAGGTGGAAAAAAAAAAAAAGAAAAAACAAAGATGTAATGTTACTTCTTACACGTAGGTTTTGATCAGTGGAGAGAGTTAAGCTGGGTAGAGAGAGAGAGAGAGAGAGAGAAAGAGAGAGAAGAGAATGAGTTAAATAGAGAAGAGAATGAGTTAAAAATTTGTGGGTATATTCCATTTACAAGGTTCTGATCAGTGAAGAGTATGTCGAAACAGTGTTGAACCTTGGAGAGACACTGTGGAGTACTCTTTTATACAAGAGAGATGGTGGGGTAATATATATATATATATATATATGAGGGAATGAGGATCATATTCTGCGTTTTTTAACCATTGCCCATTATCCGATTTCATTGGACGGTCTACTTGGGAAAACACCTATTCCAATATTTCTTTATGCTGGATTTCCACGCTATATTACTTGGATTCTCAAAAAAAAAAAAAAAAAAAAAAAAAAAAAAACACACCAATGAGGAAATTATATTATTAATTAGCCCTTCTTGACTTGTTTTTTTCCTCTCACAAGTATTAGGGATGATTCTAGAGAAAACAAGTATAGTTTAATTAGGGCTTTTTTTATCTTTTTTGGGTGCCCATTTTCGTTTGTTTCTCTAATTGGCAAACAAGAAGGTTATAATTTTTGTTTTGTGTTGGGGATCTTGCCTGCAATTAGGAGGAGGTTCTTGGAAGTTTCTATTTATATAAAAAGGTGCATTAGTATAATTTGGACGGCTTCTCATACTTGTGAAAACTTTAATACAAATTATAAAAATAAAATGGGGTCTCTGTTTTCAAATGGAGCATCTTTAATTAATCGCTTTATTAAGGTTGGATCAATATTGAACATGCTGTCATGTATCCTGTAGGTCTTCCTTTCGTCATTTGTTTTTTGTTTTATTCATGTATAATTGTTAAAGATCTTTTCGAGTGGCTTAAAATATTAGCAAGAGCACTCCTAAGAAAAATTCTTTAAATATATTCTACACAAGCAAATAAAACTATGAAGGTTTGTTTGGCTCCCATTTGCTGGAGGAAAGAGACAAAAATTGGTTTCGTCAAATCATACAATAGGACCTGGTACAACATGAACTATTTCACTAGTATACCATGGAAAATATATATATATATATATATATATATATGTATACGATGGCTGTACCTATAATGTTACTACTACTTGTTTTTGCCCTTTTTTTTTTTACCCCTTCTTTCCAAAAAAACATTAAAATTGTGCTTGCATTTAACTACAGTACATCTTGTTAGCTTCTTGTTTTGCATTATTTGCAAAAATTTTAACAGGTTGATTTACGAGTGTTCATTTCAAATTTGTAACATACCGTTAAAATTTTAGATTAATAACTAATAAAATAATTGTAAACAGAAATATAAAATAGGAGGTCCAACCGTAAAAAATCCCTTCTTATTCAGATGTATTTTCTTTAACACTCCATATCTTTTCAGATTTTATGTTGATAGGTTCCTTGGAATTTTACGAAGTATATGTTTGTTACCAACTAACTATGAAGCTACTCAGAGAGTTCTCACGCCAGTTTGCATCAGCCTGGGATAATAATTCATAATTTTTCATATGTTTAGCTAAAGTTTGGTATTCTATTCGTTATTGTATAGCACAATAATTCCCATATCTACAATTAGGTTTTACAACTACCCTAGATATCGCTACCAAAAAAAAAAGGGGGAAGGAATTGCAAATAATTCTTCAAAAATAGTTTTCAATAGATTTATAATCTTTTGGTATATATTATGTATACAATATGTGTGGGTGCATTAATTGGTCCAACTGCTAAGCCCTCCGAATTATTTTGAATAAAAAAATAAAAATAAAAATTTTAAAAGAGCAATTTGATAATTTAAAATTTAAGGAAAACATCGGCAATAAAAAAGAGACAAAATGAATTGGAAAGATAAGTACATTCATGCACCTAATTAGATTGTAAAGAAACATAAAACATATCTACCGACATAGTACGAAATACTACATTTTATACCGGAATTTTCTCTCTTTTTTCGCATGGAGCACCGGAAATATTTTCCTTCATAAATTAAAAAAATTTTTCCCCGTAAAAAACCACACCCCCAAAATTCCGTAGAATTTAGACTTACAAGTTGATGTCATTATTCATGCTTGTAATTACCTTAAAAATTTAAGCAATTTCCGTTGCCTTTTTTGACTAAAAGAGTTGGTATAATCTTAGTTAATATGTGTGGCTAAATAAAACCCTCCCCCATTAATTAGTTAATTTTTGTTTGCCAACGTCCTCCTTCTAGAAACCAAAAAAGGGGACCCACTGAACACCCGCCGCGTAAACAGTAAGGGAATTTGACAATTCACGTGGGGACACAACGGAAACAATCCAACGGCTGAGATCATCCCTATCATCTGCCTACTTTTACTTTAAATTTTTATATTAGAAATTCTTTTAAAAAGGGTTTTTAAATCATTGGATGATAATAATTTAGTTGAAATCAAAGCCCCAAAAGCGGGTAAAGGGCAGGAAAATAAAATAAAATAAAAATGAAAATAAAAAATAAAAATAAAAAATAAAATTTGGAGCTTTTGCATAGGCCGAGGTTGTAATACATTAGTTTTAAAATACTTTATAGTCATAGGAAGACAAATAAGCATGCGACACCACGCTCTGTGCGGCGCGTGAAAAGAACGAACCAATAGGAAAGAGGTGGTTCATGTCACCGTCGGTAGGGAATCTCAAACCAAAAGAAGAGGCCTTTTTGACAACACATGGGCTTGTCCATGTGACCACCTGCCAACCAGGCAGCCCAAGCAGCTCACTTAAAGGCACTGTCCCCTTCCCTGTCTGATCACTACCCCACCCAAAAGGCTGTCCCGTCAACCCAATCCTCTCGTGCCACGTGTCACGTCGCCATGTTTGCCACGTGCCACTTTCCCAACCCCTCTTTGTAACCAAGGAAATTATTGGGTCATCACTTAGTGAATACTAGTGAGTATTGAGTGAGGGGCTTTTTTGAAATGATTTTTGAACCAAAAATAGTGTGGTAAAGTGGGTTCTGATGGGAAAGAAGATGGGGAATTGAGTGATCAAGATTAGGAGGCAAAGAAAGATAAAAAAAAGAAAAAAGAAAAAGAAAAAGAAAGTGTGTGAATGGGAATGGGTTTTGTAGGCTTATCATTTTATTTTGATTGTATAGAAAAGAAGTGGTTTTGATTCTCTTTCCCTAAAAGGGTAATGGTAAAAGTAACTTCTTATGGGAAAAATCAAATTATTTATTTTATTTTATTTTATTTCTTTAATATTCTCATGGGTAATTGAGATTTGGGTATGACTTTCCTTGGGTGAACATTGGGACTGTTTTTTTTTTTTTTTTTTTTAATCCCCAATGGGGACAACTAAAAAATTTGCTCTCTGTTTAAATAGTTTGACTTTGATAAGAAGCTTAACAAGACGTTTTGTCAACAAATTCTCCTCATCTTACTGCTTAAATATGAAAGAAATTTATTGGGTTAAGAGCAAAAATGGTGTTGAGATTGCTTGTGTGTTTGCAAGGTGTAAAAATTGCCCGATGAGATTTGATTTGTGTACAACAAAGTGCCAGCTATGTGATTCTTGCACAAATTTGTCAGCAAAGTTTGAACATTTCACACCTAACCTGCGCATAAATTATTGTACCAATTATGGGAAACGCCTAAAAATTACCATATTATCATTGATTGTGGTCGGTTGGGTTTGGACTTTGGACCAAATTACGGTTGTCTATGGAAAATAAACTAGTTGTAGTGATGTACTTTCTTACGAATAAAATATGTTGATAAGGACCTTCATAATTGACTTTTAAGTCTTTCCCTTTTTACATGAGGAGGAGAGGATAAGTACGAGTTTGGTCAAATTAGTTGGGAGGACTCAAAGAAAATTGCTTAATGGCGTCAATGTTAAAGGGGTATTTCTTTTTCGGTAATATTCATTACAGAAGTTCATATATAGAAATAATTAACCAAAAAATATATATAATATATTTATCAAATTGTTAAAATAAAAATATTTTTACAAAAGTATAAAAATATATGTAATATGCTTATCAAATTCTTAAAGTAACTTTTTTTTCATTAAAAGTAAATTAATTATTCAACTGATAAACAATTTTTTTTTGAAAGGAACAAACTTGTTTATAAAATAAAGAGTAATTGGTCAAAATAGCCTTTGAATTCTTTTAAAGGTGACAGTTTGATCTCGTATTTTAAATTTTAGTCAAAAAGACCCTAAACTCTAAAAATATTGGTAACCTTAGTGAGGATAATCAATTGGCTAATAAGCTAGCGTCTCATGTGATTTATATCGAAGACACTGTTGGTTGTTTGTTTGCCCCACAATTATTTCTTCAGAGATCTCTAGGGATATGAATGGATTACCTTCTTACAGATTTTATAAGTAATCAACCTTTGTTTGTTTCTTAGTAGATATGTACCGATCTTTTTTCCCTTTGACATTGTTTTGGTCAAAGGGTATTTAATGAGGCTTATTTGAGATTATATTCAATTATGAGAGTTTCGGCTTAATTATTTGAGATTGATCTCTGGTTACATGGGGTTTTATTATTATTTTTATTATCCTTAATAGGGTTGTTTTTATTTTTCTCTTGCTTTATTTTCTTCTAAACATTCTTGTATTTTTTCTTTTTTCATCAATAAAAATGGAACAAGTAAGGGATGAGTATGCTAAGGAAGTACTGATATAGTCGAGATGTCTAGGTGCACCTATTGATATCTCTTACCATCATTTAGAGGGGAAAAAAACATTGAAATAAAGAATACCAAAAGTCAAATTGTGACATAAGTGAAACTGTTCTTAAAAAGAAAATTTAACTATTACAATTTGAAAATTTCAAAGAGCATAGAAGAAAAAAGTTAGGAAAAATTTTTGTTAGGGTTCAAGTAAAAACAAAAAATAAAATAAAATGTGGGTAAAAAGAAACTAAAAAAAGTTGTTTTAAGATAATTAATGATCTTTAACCTTTATTTTTATTTTTACTAAACCCAAGTGACCAAAAGTATGAAGTCAAGTTCACCTTTTAACGACAACATTATCATTGCCTAAGGTATTGTATAAGATGCGACCACAAATATCGTCGCTAAAAACCTTCAACATCTACATATTAGTGATGCTATTCGACGACAACAAGGTCATATAACGCTAACAAATTTTGTTTTAACAACGAATTTTGTCATCCTTGAAGGATTTTTCCTCTTACTTTTATCAACCATGTTTTGGGCAAAAAAAAAAAAAAAAAACAAAAAACTCGCAATATTCACGTCACTGTACTTTTATTCTCATGAACATTGAGCTGAGTCACTTGGGCAAGATCGGGAACCACAAATCCAAAGTGACTCTTACACTATACATCAGGGGAATAGGTTATTTCTTGTTAATAATTAAAAATCTCGTATCCTACAGAAGTCACTTTATTGTAACAAAAGTCGTATGTCAAGAAAATATAACTTAGTCATTGGAGTAAAATTTCATTTAATACCAAATGAATATATCTGAACTAGAAGACATAAGATTATACAAAGTAATCAAACGTTAAACAAGAACCCAAAAAATACAAATAAACCTTAAGAAATCATGATCAAACATGATTGTCTCAAGATCCATTTGTGTTGAAAATTATGTGTAGACTTGTTCTCTCAATTAAAGGAATTTATACCATATTGAGAATGAAAGAATTTAATTCTCCTATTAATAAGAGATTTTATTCTCTCTTTAATTGCACCGAAGTTTTTCAAACACAATAACTCTAAATGTTTAACATCTTGAATATTAAATATTTTTAATCATCGACCATTACTCCTATGTAGATGCTTAAACGTCCTCCTTTGACTTCAAGTACGGTCTCAAGTAGATCCATACTTCTTCCTCATGAGTTCAGATTTGTTATCCTTTTTCCTGTCTCAATAGATGTCAATTCAATAGTATTTTAATAATGTATCAATTTGTTTAAGAATTTTAATTGTAAAGCATTTTTATGTGGTTAAATTTTTAAATATTTTACACCTAAAGTGCGCTTAAATTATTGTACCAATTATGGGAAATGGCCTGAAAGTTACCATATTATCATTGATTGTGGTCGGTTGGGTTTGGACTTTGGACCAAATTACGGTTGTCTATGGAAAATAAACTAGTTGTAGTGATGTGCCTTGTTACGAATAAAATATGTTGATAAGGACCTTCATAATTGACTTTAATCTTACCCTTGTTACGTGAGGAGGAGAGGATAAGTACGAGTTTGGTCAAATTAGTTGAGAGGAATCAAAGAAAATTGCTCAAGGGCGTCAATGTTAAAGGGGTATTTCTTTTTCAGTAATATCAATTACAAAAGTTAATATATATATATATATAAATAATTAACCAAAAAATATATATAATATATTTATCAAATTGTTAAAATAAAAATATTCTACAAAAAAATATAAAAATATATGCAATATGCTTATCAAATTGTTAAAGTAACTTTTTTTTTCATTAAAAATAAATATATTATTCAACTGATGAACAAACTTTTTTTTTTTTTGAAAGGAACAAACTAGCTTGTTTATAAAATAAAAAGTAATTGATCAAAATAATATTTGAATTTATTAAAAGATAACAGTTTGAGTCTTGTTTTTTTAATTTTTGTCGAAAAGATCTTAAACTCTAAAATATTGATAACTTTTAAGCATTTCCGTTCAAAATCGTTAACTTTATTAACGGAATAAATCATGTGCAAGACATGTGATCTAATATAAAATGGCATTTTAGTAATCTATCAACAATAAACAATTTAAAAAAATGAACAAATTAAATTAAATAAAAAACTAGAAAAAACAAAAACTAATCTAGTAGATTTAAATTAAAAAAAAAAAAAAACCGTAATCCCCAAAGTAATTATAAATCCTGAAAGAGCTAAATCATGTAAATACCGCACATGAAAATCCAATTTCCCTAAAATTGAAATCAACAAGTAACATAACAAACCTAGATTTCCAATCCAAAAGGGCAAAACAGACGGCACCTAAAGTAGAAGGAGTGGAAGAAATCACTGGCGGGAGAACCAAGAAGGGTGGGCCGAGGTGGTGTCATTTTTCAGGGGTGGTTTTGGCGGATTTGCCATTGACGTTTAAGCTGCGAGTGGCGAACTCAACTCTGATGATGGACTTGGACTCGAGGCTAAACTCGTTCCTGGTGAATTTGGAGAGCAAGTTGGAGTTCCCACACCTGAATCTCCTATCAGAACCACCTTGAATAGTTAATCATAGTTCCATGTTTGGCTCATCAGTTTAATTCCAACTAAACTGTACTTTTTCATATCAATTTTTTGTCTTTTTCTGCAAAAGTTAATAAAATTTATAACTAATTTTTAAAAAGTCAACTAACTCAAACTTAAAAATTTCAACTTCAAACCGTTTTACTCAAATGCACATTGTCGTCTTCCGCTCTGTGCCCAGCCAATTTCTTCTTTCTTTCTTTTTGGCTTCAGAGGAAGAAGCCCAGAGACAATCTTATCAACAGTTGTGTTTTATGTTTGTAGAATAGAAGTAAATCTACCCTGTTTGGTGTTTGTGTTTTTCAGTTATTTTTTTATTTTTTATTTTTATTTTTATTTTTTTGTTTTTGTTGATTTTAACTTTTGCTGTTTGAAGGCATGAGCTGGAAAAGTAAGGGACTTGAGTTGTGTCCCTGGGAAACTGGGAAGTGAGGAGAGTGAGAGAGGGAAGGATATAACTCATTCCGTCAGTAAAGTTCGTAGAGTCATAACAGTTTTGGAAATAAAAATGAACTGAGACTGTTAATATTTTAAGAGTTTAAGATTTTTTCGATTAAAAAAAAAACATTAAATCATCACTTTTTAAAAAAATTCAGGGACAAATTTTAATCAATTACTCTTAAAAAAAAAACTTATTTGATAGTAATTATAATGTTTGTTTTAATAATTTGTAATTTATTATATTTTCTCAATTGTATGTTATAATGTTAATTACCCTCACCATTGGTGCTATGAATCGAGTCCTACTACTATTTCACTTATGATTTCATAATATTCTTAAATAAGTGACAGACAAAGAACATGACGATACTACTAATTCTCTTTTTATTGATCAGTATAAGAATATTATTTAAAAAAAAACACACAAAAAAAACCATTAATAGAAAATGAGCATTGCTTGTTAGTTATAAAACTCACTTTCTGGTTCCGTTTAGTTTACTAATTAAAGTTAAAAATTTTAAATTTTAATAATAATTTTTATTAATTTTTTAAAAAAGATGAAAAAAATTTAAAAAAAAAATTTTTTTTAAAAAAAAATAAAAATTAAGATAAAAAAATTTGAGTTAATATTGTAAATCAAACGTCTTCTTATTTACAGAAGTACGTGGCTCAACACCCTTTAACATTATCTCGAATGAAAAAGAGGTGAATTTTCACTTTAATGATTTGGCCTTACAGCTGACGTCGGTACAAAAGACAAAAATGTAATAGGAAGTATACCGTGTTATGGTAATGATGGTTCTGGAGGGACCTTTATTTCTCGTCACTGAAAAGACAAATTAGAAGATACACTTCCACAAAAATAGAATTAACCAAAAGAAGCAACCTCATTAAAGATTTGTTTGAAATGCCTGTTCAAATATAGGAATTAAGATGTAACGTAACACTAATTTTGTTTTATGTAAAAACATTATTCTGTGTTATACAATATAGACTGTTTAATTATTGTCATATAAAGGTGATAATATGTTTCATACGTCAACTTCTGTTTTGTTTTTTTATGTACTCCTGCATGTTATAATATAGGTTAATCATGTCAAACTTTTTTAAAATAGGCGAAATTTTGAATTGGTTACTTTTTCTAATTAAGGGTTCTGTTTGATGAATGAGTTTGAATTGAAAATTTCAAGTTTTAAATAGTAAATTTGTATTGACTTATCTGAAAAGATAAAAAAGTTTTCAGAAAAAATAAAAAATTTTTTCGAAAAAAAAGAAAAACTGAAATGAAAATTTTAAATTTGGAATGGTTTTCCAAACGAAGTCCTAAATAGATTAAAAAAATAGATAATTATCCCTAAGTTTATCGAACTACTTAAAGAACATAAATAATTATAAAAAATAGATTACCCAGATTTTTATAACCAAAAAAGATTAAAAAAAAATCATATGGATCATTTGGAAGAATTTTATCTCACATACATGTGTCATTGAAGCAATTAATCCAAACAAAGTCCTTCTAACTAGTTTCTAAAGAATTTTTAATTCTGATGGCAAAGGATAGTTTTACAATGGGAGCACTTTATCGAAATGATCATTAATATCAACTTTACGATTTAAATCAAACGGACGTTTATCTTCATGTAACAATACAATTTAAAATTTCTCTTATAATATCCGATTTTGTACACCTAACTGACAACTCTAAATAAAGACGTCCTACAAAATTCCTCATGATTACAAATCCCCAATTTATGAATATTGAAGATGATTATAACATCAAAATTAATCAATTTGCTAAGCTTATTTATTGAGGGAAATTTATAGGGGGGAGGCCTAAAATTTCGCCCATGAGCCACTATGGTGTGTTAGATGGAAAATAAAGTCTAGATCTGTGGTCTGTGGGATGTGAAATTTCGATAATGCCTTTTTTTTTCCCCCCTTTTCCCTATCCACTCAACCAAAAATTTTCCCTCCCACTCATATTTTGATAATTTGATTTTTAATTGTATCACCATTTTATGAGAAAATTTTCAATTGTGCCCATATTCAAACTTTAATTTGTCAATTTTTACTCTTAAAATTTCAGTATAAATTAGTTATTTACCTACTTTATAAGTAAAGTTTGATTATTTCCACACTTAATAATTATAATATTTAGTTACGTCCTTGTACAAGAACAAATTATCTTTTTTTTTTTTATAGCACTTAAGGGGTGTTTGGTGAAATAAGTTTAGTTTAAGATTTTTAAATTTCAATAGTAATTTTTGTTGACTTTTCAGGAAGGACAAAAAACTTTTTTAGAAAAAGACAAAAAAAAGTACAGTTTAACTTGAGTTAAACTTAAGTGCCAAACACCCGTAAACTGAAAAAATTTCATGACTCCGCTGGTAATGGATTAAAGGAATTTAAAAAAAAAAAAAAAAAAAAACCTTTTTCCTCCTTGCTTCATAAATTCTCAAATCTCTCAACAAAAGATGTTAGAGATCAAACCTCCACTCTAATTTTTTTTTTTAAATAATAACCCACAACCCTTGGTGTGTGTATACACACATACATATATGTACATATATTTGAGTTTTACTTTTCTACTCTCCATTTTGTACAAACGTGACAGTTGAATATTCAAATTTACCTGTATACTTTTCTCTGTTACCGAGCTAGCTGCAAATTTTCAACTCCCACAAAATCGAACTGTTTTGGCTTTGCATGCTTCTCATCACGTGAGCTTGCGTACTTAACAAGATTTGCGTTCTTTGGATCTCCACTCTTTGTTTCCAAATCAATAGTACCTCATGAATGGAAAGTTTATGCTCTGTTTAGTAGTTGAAGGGAAAGAAAGGAGGAAAGTGGAAGAAAAGAAAGTACATAATTTTGGGTGAAAAGTTTCCATACTAAAAAAAAAAAAAAAAGTATATAAGGGTCCGTTTGGTTGGTTAGTTTGAGTTGAAATGTTTTAGTTGTAATAGTAAATTTTTTTGAATTTTCAAAAAAGATAAAAAACTTTTTAGAAAAAAAAAAAAAAAGTACAGTTTGAATTGAAATGAGATGATGAGACAAACGGATTTAAGATTTTTTTTATCAATTTTTAACTGAAATTTTGATAAAAGAAATAAAATAAGGTTAAATTCTAAGTTTATTGAATAAAACGAGGACTTTTAAAATTCACGAGACAAAATCTAAATTACCTTAAAATAAATAAAAATAATCTTTAAATTAGATATCCACATTTATCAAACTCAATTCATAGTCTAACAAGTTACTTTTTAAAAAACAAATGTACTCTTCTGTTTAGATCGTCAGTTGAAAGTCAAAATTTTTAAATCAGATTTGGTTGATTTTTAAAAAATTAGTTATGCTTTTTGTTGATTTTTCATAAAAAGATAAAAATTCAATAAAAAAAAATACAATTTAGTTGAATTTAAAGTTAAAACACTGAACAAATCCGTAACAGAATATTTAATATTTTACAAAAAAAAAAAAAATAAGAATTAATTGGGCCTTCAAGTCCAATCTTCTTTTGCTTACCCAACCTTAAAACATTCCACCAAAATGAACAGTTTGAGTTGACCAGTTTGAGTTGCAGATTTTAAGTTTCAATAGTAATTTTTGTTGACTTTTCAGAAAAGACAAAAAACTTTTTCAGAAAAGACAAAAACTTTTTAGGAAAAGGACAAAAAAATTAGGTCAAACTATAGTTTGAACTGATAAACCAAACTGATGCTTGAATTATTAATTTGATGGTTAATTCTTTTCAAATTAATTGGTATTATCATGTAAAGATCACAAGGCTATTTTATTATTATTTTTTTCATTTTCATGTCCCAGATTTCAATTTTAAAAGTTGTAAATTATCAAATAATTTGTATTCTAACAGTAAAACAACAAAATTAACTTTGATTAAAATGCATTTGATCTTCTTGTAGTAATTACAATTCAAGTCACATTAGTTTTTTTCTGGAAAGAAGTAATATTATCAGACAAACTGATAAATGTTTTAAAACTTTAGGGATAAGAATGTGATTGGACATGTAATTCAAGGATGAGAAGGTGAAACCATTGGAGACAAAATTTTGCCTATTTAATTCTAAGGGCGAGTTTGGAGATCATTCAACTCCAACTCATTTCAAACTTTTTTTTGTCTTTTTCTTAAAAAATTTTTGTTTTTTTCCCAAAAAGTTATTTTGTCTTTTCTGAAAATTCAAAAAAATTTACTATTATAACTAAAATATTTCAACTCAAACTAACACACCAAACACCCCCTAAATCTATATATCAATTTCTCTCTTTTAAGGGGGAGGATGGACACCATTTTATTTTAAACTCATTTCAAACTTTTTTTTGTCTTTTTCCTAAAAAGTTTTTGTCTTTTTCCCAAAAAGTTTTTTGTCTTTTCTGAAAATTCAAAAAAATTTACTATTACAACTAAAATATTTCAACTCAAACTAACACACCAAACACCCCCTAAATTTTCGTCCAATTCAAATTTTAAAAATCCATAATTCTTGTTTTAAATTAAAATAAAATAATTCAGATATATAAATGAAAAGAAACAAAACAAAATTCAAATAATATATATATTCGAATCACATTTTATAATTTTACATTTTTTTTATAATAAAAAATATAAAACTCTAATTTCAGCCATCCTTTCAAATGCGTAGTAAAATATTGGTTGCGGGGTTGTACGTAGACTTTGGTGGGAAAGCAGAGTTGATACCGTCACCTGAGAGTTCACGCAGCAAAGTCGTCAACGGACATGAGGTCGACGTGGCAATTTGTGATTGGAAATGAGAAAGCCGAAAGCATCAGATCTTTTTTTACCAGTACGAATGGCCATCAAGTCAATTTGAAAGGAATGATGATAACTGTACAGCGTCAGATATGAAACAGAACAAGACATTTGTGGGGCCCAACTCGTCCTCTCATGGGCCCCACATGCCTATTAGCCTCTGCTCCAGACGGCGTCGCACGTGCTTATGCTCTTTATAAATGGAAATCAAGAAAAATAAGAAAATATGAAAAATATTCAATTTGAGAGAGACCGGGGAGCAAGAAGCAGGGAGGGTCACGTGAGCTGTGCCTGCACCGTAACTTGTGCCTAGTGAGACACTACTAGGCCTAGTCTTACGTGGCCTACCCATTTTCCTGTGGTCTGAGATGTAATTCTCAGTATTATTACTCGAAAAAAAAGTAATAAGCATTGGTTTAGCCTTAAGCTTTACAATCATTTCATTCCAAACTTATTTTAATTTTTTTTTAATCTTTTTTTTTTAAAATTTTATCTTTTTCTTAAAAAATTTTTTATATTTTCTAAAAATTCAAAAAAATTTACTATTACAACTAAAATATTTCAACTCAAACTAACCAACCAAACTCATCCTTAAAGTTTATATATATACATTCTCCGTACAGAATGGTCATCCAGTGATATAGTTCATACATGAGATCAGTATAACTCGAGGAAGAATTCAGTACAATCCATTAAAAAGAAAAAAATAGAGAGCCAGAGAAAGATAAGGAGAACTTTCTCATACAGTGACTCGACAGTATTAAATGGGAAAATTCCTGTAGATGAGAATAGTTTGTTGTATGGTGACCAAACATCCGGTGGTAGAAAAAAATCAAGTTGAGGGTTCCCGAAGATTTCATTGACATTTATGACAATTGTTGATGTAGCAAAAGGAATTGCCGCCGTCGATGATGGCTCTTCGACAATGGATTCTTTGACGGTGGGCTCGTGACGATGGGGTTGACAGTGAGCAACTTAGCTTAGTGCAGGCCATGCTTGACGGCTCTTCGATGATGGTGACTCTCTTTTGGGGTTGTATCCTAGCTTACCTTCTCTCTCTCTCTCATCAACTCCCTCCATTTTCGCATCCAACTGCCACACGCAAGTTACTGTTTATGTCTGGTAAAAATGGAGTGTTAGATAACAGAATACTCGTATATATAGACAATGATAATAATTAGTAGTTGCACTAATACATCATAGCATATCGACATTCTTAGGGCCCATTTGGATTACCAAGTAGAGTTGATGTTTGAAAATTTTGATTGAAAATGTACATTAAATTGAAAAATGAGCTATGATTCTTAAAAGGGTTTTTTGAAGAATGCTCTAAAAAGAGCCCATTTATTGTCTTATTCATAATGGTTATAAGATTTTTAACTTCTTACAATATCAAAAAAGAGTAATCAACAAGGAAAGAATATGAACAACGAGGTAAAAATCCAAACATGTGTACTAAATGGGTTCTTGCCACAATTTTCTCTTTTTAAAAAGTATAAAAATTTAAAATGTATTTAGGAAAAAAAATACAATATGGATATTATTCGTTTCTCTTGTCATTTTATGCAATAAGAAAACTTTATCAACAACAAATTACAGTTGTAAAAGATTTGAAATCTAGATTTAAAAAAAAAAAAAGAAAAGAAAAAAAACTCCATCGAGGCAAAACCCATGCTGTGATAACGAATTTTGACCGATCATATTCTCGAATTTTAAATCTTTCCCAAAATCTTGCAATTGACTGGAGACAATGCACCAATTCTTAGTGTCATACGAACTTCATGAGACTTTTGCATTAAAAAAATTAAATTGCAAAAAGAGCCATTATATGTGTCACACACATATTCTGATTTCGAACTTAATTTGTTTTTCCTGAATTCCATTACCAGATAGATACGAGAGATAAATCAAATAAGATCCAAGAGAGTCAATTGCAATACAATACGAATTTCATAGTGCATTTGGTGCACATATTTGGAATGGAATTTTTAGGTTAAAATTGATTAATTTTTCCAAATATTGTTATAATTTTTGTTGACTTTTTAGAAAAAAAAAAAAAAAAATAACTGAAGTATAAATTTTAAGTTCAGAATGGAGAGTTAAACAAACTTTAAGCTTGTGTTTGGTTCGCCAGTTGTAATTGAAATTTTTAAGTTGGAGTTGGTTGATTTTTCAAAAACTGGTTATAATTTTTGTTTACTTTTCAAAAAAAAAAAACAAAACTGAGATGAAAAAGTACAGTTTAGTTGGAGTTAAGTTGAAATGCCAAACGAAAACTCGATTATCTGCGGAAACTCAAATCTTGGATAAGATATCCAATTCAACTATCTATAATTTAAGTTTGCAGATATGCATCAACTAAATTCCAATATCAATGGATTCTTTATTATCCGCAGCAAAATTGACCGTAATAATCTTGGTATGACCAAAAAAAAAAATTGCAAATAAGTTTGACTCTTTTTGTTAATTAATTTTCGATATAAAATATCAACAAAAATATGGTAATAAAAATCTCAACATGATCCTCTTTTGCTATCCTTGATATTTAAAATTAATAAACTTTCTGCAACTGCAAGAGAAATGTTAAAATCCACATATCATGATCAATTAGTCAAAGTTTAACAAATGCACCATGGATTCATATCAAGGATCAATTTTACCTTGTTCATGATGCTATTTACCTTGATCTCTTCAAAGGTGTATGTGATAGAATATAGTATCGTATATGAAAGTGGCCAAACTAAAAAATCTACAAGAAAAATCAACCTTTTCAAGAACAACACCTTGACATACGTTTCAAGCCAACACTTTCACTTTTCAACAAGACATGATTCTCTAGTGATATATATCCATCAAAATGTGTGTGAAGTGGCCAGTTAAATTATTTCTATATATATTGCTTTTCTCACAACTTTTTCCCAATCTATATTTTATCTTCTCTCCATTATATATATATATATTTTAAATCTTCCTCTATGTTTGTTCCCTTATATATAGATATTTATACATGTGTGTGTAGGAGGCAGCATAGCAACTGATTTTTTTGAAATTACTCATCCCCTACTCTTGATCTAGAGAGGACAACCAATAGGAAGGAATTTATTTATTCTTCAAAATTTTTATTTTTTCCCCCTTATCATTCACTAGACTATTTTTCTTCTCACCCTTCTCTCAAAAATACATTATTGTTTAAATTAGGTGCCGGCCATGTTCATCAATAACAACTTTCACACATATGCATTAGCAACCCGCATCACACGGACAAGTAGAGTTGTCTTATATATCATCGTTATGTTCATGGACGGAAGACTTGATTTGGAGTGATAGCCATGTTTGTCCGTGAATTGTTTTGACTCTCTATTTAGAAACAGGCTACGGTTCATCAAAATAAGTAAACCTTCAGAACTCCTTAGTTTTCACCTTTTTCTATATTAGTAATACTACTAATAAAAAATTCAGCCAAAAAAAAAAAAAAACTACTACTAATAGAAACAACTCAAGTGTTGGAAAGAAAACAAAAGCTAAATCAAATCCTATATCCACGCTGTATGAACATCGATGGGAGCAGTATTATCAGCACCAATAACATCAGTGAGGAAAAGCACAATTTACTGATTTGAAAGGTGCATAGCAATGTTTTTCCTTGTCATTACTCTGTCTGTTCGGAATGCAATATCGAGTCATGAAATCACTATGTTCAATTTACCTGTGCTTTTACCATTTTTGCCATCTTTAAAAGTCATTGTACAACCATTATGGAAATTCCCATTTCTAGATGAAGAAGCTTTTGAGGCAACGTGGGTGTCAACAGTTGAAAACAGTTTCGACGAATGTGCCTCCTAATTCCACAATGATAACAAACATGAATAGAGTTTTGAGACGTAATTGACATTTTTACCTATTTTTATGGAGGAAGTGTCCTTTTCTTGTGTGTAGACATGGTCTAGATTGGCTTTGTATCCACAGCATTTTGAATCTTGGAAGTTACTATATTGTTTTTGACTTGTACTTCAGATTCATTTTTCTTTATTAGTATACTGCCCTAATAAACACACACACACACACACACACGCACACACACACACACACACACATATATATATATATAGATATATTTTTCCTTCACTTACGTTGGAAATGTCTTCTGTGAACCCGAATACATGTTTGACATTATCTGGCCTTCCGATATTAAAACCTCTTCAAGCTTGACCAGTACTCCAATGGTCAATTTGCTCGCTTTTTCTTCCGACTCTGTGTCACGGCTTGAAGTCATGCTATGGTCATGGTCTCATGGATAGGTTCTGTTGTAGTATGGCCATATCAATAATCAAAACATTTTTATTCACTTGTAGCTTTGAAATCCCATCATCAAACACTTTATTCTTTGAGACCATTTTATTATTATTATTATTATTTTTCCTCAAGATGAATACAACTTTTCATAGGCATCTTCCAACTCTTCCATGTAATAAGTAGTTTTCATCAGACACAAAGTTAAATGCTTCCCATATTCAGGCTCTTCTCCTTCATAGTCATTCTCGGTATTTATGTTTTCGCGTTGTGCTTTGTTTTTGTTGTTTACATAATGATCAGTAACAATATGACCGAATTCCTCACGTTCATTGCATCGAATGCCATTCTTGTTATCAAAATAGTGCCCCCTATCTGAACAGTGCCAACTATCAGAACTGTTCCAACAATGTTTATTATATATTTTTATATAGTTGAGAGTGTGCAAAAAATTAAAAATTAAAAATTAAAAATTTGATTTCAAGTTGACATATGAATAATAGTTTAAAATGCCATTCTAAAATTACAGATAGTAACACGTAAACAATCTAATAAAGATATAGACGGAAGTGGATGAAAGGTTTTAAGGCATTTTTGGTTTACGTGCTATGCACGTAATGGTTTTCAAAATTTGGAAGGCAAAATAAAGGAGGATATACACGTCCCGTTTCTTTTGGTGTTCAGTTCCAAAAGAGGGACAAACATTTTCATTTTGCTCTAATTTCTACATATACATTTCAGGCTTCTTACCTGCCACGATAGTTGCATTCTGCATACAAACTATCATTATTCTCCTCCTTCAATAATTCAATATACAAGTTGGAAGAACGTGCATAGCACGCGTTTACTAAATTTGTTGATTTTTTAAAAAAAAATACGTGAATGGAATTTGTTTTCAAAAAAGATTTCATTATTTGATTTACCATTAGTCCAAAAAAAAAATGTAGAGAGTACATTTTGAAAAAAAAAAAAAGAAAAGAAAAGAAAAGAAAGAATTATATGGATTAGACAATGAATTATTTAAGGGATACTCAAGGGAAAATACTATTTTAGAGAGTTAAAAGAAAAAATGTTTAAAATATTATTTGAGGACATATTAGAGAAAAATTATTTCAATAGGAACGAGCTAGAATAAAAAGGAATTCATTGCAACACATTTACAAATATAAGACATAAGGATTTAAAAAAAGCAAGAGAAGAAGGGGGACAAAAAGCGCACAGAATAACAAAATAATTTGATCAAATTTTTGAATAGTGAAAAGGAAACTCTAAATTATTTAAGAGTAATGGATAGACATATACACTCTGTATTTTAAAGAATAATGACACATAGCGTCGGGACGGGGTGGGGATTGCTTCCCCGTCAGCACCTCACTCCCAACTCAAGGGGAGAATATTTGCCCCTCAATACTTAAAAAATCATAGATCCCTGACTTTGATATCTATCTCTCTCTATATATATATATATATATTTGGACACATTACCCATCAAACTTTTACTTATTTATTTATTTATTTATTTACAATTTTAGTCTCTGACATTAAAATTAACATAAAAGTTCTATAAATTTAACATAAATAAATGCATACAAACCATCTAAAACATAAAGTTTTGCAGAAATAATCACGTTAAGTGCTAGTTAAGAGCTAAATTTCTATGGCTTTCAAGTTTTAACTTAATTTTGTAGTTAATGTAACTTATTTTTTTGTGAACTTTCATGTCGTCACATGATAGTTATACAATGGATGATAATCTCCGTTACAAGTTATAGAAATTCATTGTTAATTTTATGATAAGGGACTGAAACTAATAATAGATTTAAAAAAAAAAGTTTAATGAGTGATCTGTCACATTAAAAAATTCAAAGACCAAAAATGTCATAGTGCTCATAGTTCAAGACTATTAGCACTAATAACCAAATACAAATTCAAGGAAAGTCATTTTCAACAGGTAAAATCATCATGATAGTAGGAATCATCGCGCTTCCGATCTCAGTATATCACACGGACAGTTTATCATACAGGAGCTTTATCTCAGAAGTCACGGAAGGAAAGTCTTCACTAAAAAAAAAAAAAAAAACAAAAAAAAAAAAGGAAAAACATTTAGTCTTGAAGAAATGATCAATCATAACAGAATGTAATAACAAATTCATAGCATTGGGTTGAATCATAAGGAAGCCACAACAGTTCAATCTGTTCATAACATCTTTTTTCCCAAATTACCTGCAGCATTGACATCGCAACAATTGCGCAAGTCAAGTGTCTCAAGATTAGGACAGCCATCAAGAACAGCCTTCAAGCCATCATTAGTAACTAGGATTCCAGAAAGCTTTCAGGTGGCGTAGTTTGGACATATGCTTAGCAATAGCAATTGCCTCTTCATCGAACTCCACCTTCTTATCATAACCGATGTAGACGACATAGCCATGGCAAGCGACAAGCGTCAATGACTTTTGTTGGAAAAAAATGGTTTTAAACCATTTATTTGAGCAGCTTTTTTGAGGTCTAAATTTGAGTGGGACCCACTTGGTAATAAATTAACGGGTCTTCGGTGGATTTGCGTTATCCGTTGCAAGGAGATCGAAATCATATATTTATACACCCAAAATGGTACTTGGATGAATGAGAAATTGATACTCAAATTATACCCATCAAAATAAGAATTTTGTTGTAAGTTGCTTATATATGTGGAGTCCCACATTGCTAAGACATGAAAGCTTGATGGACTTTATAAGGATTTGTACTTTTGGACTTGGGTAAGATTGTGAACCGAAGATGCTCTCTCACGCGGGGGGTGCAAATCACAGCCTCGGTAGGTTAGGGTCCCAATGTGTGCACCCACACGACATAGGAGACGCGAAATGTTGATTCGTCGAGCTTGTTCCGCACGAGTTTTGTTTTGGAAAATTTTTTTTCCGACATAAATTTCCAGATTTTATTTTTCAAAATATAAACAGTTATCTGTTATGATTGTTCATATTCCAAGAGGTAAATAAGCATTATTCCAATGGTTTAAATGGGTAGCACTAACGCATTGCATTAATTTGAATTAAAACCAATGACTTTTGGTTTTGTAACACCTCTTTTTAGAGCCTATAAAAGGAGGCCTCCACAAGCTTGAAATCACACACTAGAACACAAATCACAGATTTTCTTCCTTTTGTTTTCTTTTCTACGTTTTCTAGTGGTGTTCGGGTTTTGAAGTTTGGTGATAGAGGGAAGGCTTTGGTTTCAAGTTCGCCGGAAGTGGTTTTCGATCGTGCTAGACTACCGTTGTTCGTCGTTGTATCCTGGGAGACAGAAGTCCGTTGAAGTCTCGTGCACTTACCGGAGGGGACGAATCTGTTTCAAGGAAAGCGTGTCTCGCGTATCTCGACGATTTCTTCTTTGTGTTGTTTCATCCTAGTTAAGGTTGAATTTCAGTGTAACAATTTTCTTTATATTTGAATTTCACTTGTTCGTTGTTTATGCTCTATATCTTCTAACAAGCCCACATGACATGGGCGATGTGAATGTCAGTTTGTCGAGCTTGCTCCATGCAGTCTTTGTTTTGGAAAATTTTTTTTTCCAACATAAATTCCGGATTTTATTTTTCAAAATCATAAACAGTCATCTATTATGATTGTTCATATTCCAAGAGGTAAATGAGCATTATTCCAATGGTTTAAATGGGTAGCACTAATGCATTGCATTAATCCGAATTAAAACCAATGACTTTTGGTTTTGTAACACCTCTTTTTCGAGCCTATAAAAGGAGGCCTCCACAAACTTGAAATCACACACTAGAACACACATCACAGATTTTCTTCCTTTTGTTTTCTTTTCTACGTTTTCTAGTGGTGTTCGGGTTTTGAAGTTTGGTGATAAAGGGAAGGCTTTGGTTTCAAGTTTGCCGGAAGCGGTTTTCGATCGTGCTAGACTACTGTTCTTTGTCATTGTATCCTGAGAGACAGACGTCCGTTGAAATCTCGTGCACTCACCGGAGGGGATGAATCTGTTTTAAGGAAAGAGTGTCTCACGTGCCTCGACGATTTCTTCTTTGTGGTGTTTCATCCTAGTTAAGGTTGAATTTCAGTGTAACAATTTTCTTTATATTTGAATTTCACTTGTTTGTTGTTTATGCTTTATATCTTCTAACAAGCCCACATGACGTGGGTGACGCGAATGTCGATTCGTCGAGCTTGCTCCGCGCGGGCTTTATTTTGGAAAAAAAAATTTTTCCGACATAAATTCCAGATTTTCTTTTGTAGAATATAAATAGTCATTTGTTATGATTGTTCATATTCCAAGAGGTAAATAAGCATTATTCCAATGGTTTAAATGGGCAATGACTTTTGGTTTTGTAACACCTCTTTTTAGAGCCTATAAAAGGCGACATGCACAAGCTTGAAATCACACACTAGAACACACATTACAGATTTTCTTCCTTTTGTTTTCTTTTTTGCGTTTTCTAGTGGTGTTCGGGTTTTGAAGTTTGGTAATAGAGGGAAGGCTTTGTTTTCAAGTTCACCGGAAGCGGTTTTCGATCGTGCTAGATTACCGTTGTTCGTCATTGTATCCTAGGAGACAAGCATCCGTTGAAGTCTCGTGCACTTACCGGAGGAGACGAATCTGCTTTAAGGAAAGCGTGTCTCGCGTGCCTCGACGATCTCTTCTTTGTGTTGTTTCATCCTAGTTAAGGTTGAATTTAAGTGTAACAATTTTCTTTACATTTGAATTTCACTTGTTCGTTATTTATGCTCTATATCTTTTAACAATCTTAAAACAGATTCAAATCATAGACGATGGACAGGTTGTACGAATTCGGGAAGGAGTTGCTAATGTTGTTTTTGTTGCAGTTACTGTTTGCTAACATTTTTTTTTTTGGGTACAGTTTATGGTTATATATATACACACACACACACGGTAGTTTAACTTTTCAAAACAAAGAACTACTAACGGATTTTTTTTTTTTTTTTTTTTCCAGTTTCTATGTATACATATATATATATATATGTTAGTTCAATTTTTATACATACTTATAAACGGTTTTTCTTACAAATGATGGTTCCGATTCTTAACATAGAACTTGTATTTATTATGTTGATTAGCTATATGTATTTATAGCTTTCTTTAATTGGCCTTGGTGTATTTGTTTGCTCTATTAATAATTAGTTTTGTTATAATATTTGGCTTGTTTCCAGAAATGGTCGGAAACATGAACATTATGCCAACTGAGAATCCATCTGTGACACTGGTGCCATCACCTCGGTAGCCTCATCTTCAACACAGCCTTTGGCGGTCTCGGTTCGTGTTAATCACAGAAACTGGATAAATTTACCAAACTGATTTTTAAGACGTGGCAACAAAAGATGTTGTTCTATCTGACCACTCTGAATCTTACAAGATTCCTAAAAGAGGATCCTCCTATGATTAGAGAGGATGAGACAGATGCCCAGTAGTACATGCTTTTGATGCTTGGAAGCATTTTGATTTCTTGTGTTGGAATTATATTCTGAATGGCTTGTCTGATTCACTTTATAGTATGTATAGCATGAAGGGATCGGCCAAAGAACTATGGGAGTCCTTGGATCATAAGTACAAGTCTGAAGATACCGGTACTAAAAAGTTCTTGATGAGACAGTTCATGAACTTTAAGATGGTGGATTCCAAGACTGTCATCAGTCAAGTTCAAGAGCTTTAATTAATCATTCATGGAATTCATACTAAAGGAATGGTAGCTGCAATTATAGAAAAGCTACCCTCAGCATGGAAAGACTTCAAAAACTATTTGAAGCACAAGAAAAAGGAAATGAACATAGAAGACCTTATTGTGAGACTACGTATTGAAGAAGATAATAGGGGCTTGAAGAAGAAGTTCTCCAACAATGTTGTTGTCAATTCCGCTAAGATTAATATGGTGGAGCATGGTCAAAGCCCGAAGAACAAGAAGTTCAACAAGACGGGTTCTAAACTGGACCTAAAGGTAGAGTTTCTAAGAAACAGAAATTCCAAGGGAAGTGTTTCAATTGTGACAAAATGGGTCACAAGTTGGCTAATTGTAGATTGCCGAAAAGAAACAAGAAGAAAGAGGCCAATGTGGTGGATGCCATCACCCAAGAAGTGTCTGACATCAGTATTTCAGTTGTGGTTTCTGAAGTCAACATGATGGACTCTAACCCAAAGGAGTGGTGGCTTAATCTTGGTGCCACCCATTATGTTTGGTCAGATAGAGCTGTATTTACTGACCTAGTTCCTTTAGAAACTGAGAAGAAGCTGTATATGGGCAATTCTGCAACTTCTAAGATCAAGGGTCAAGGGATTGTATTCTTGAAGATGACGTCTAAAAAGGAAGTGAAGCTGCACAACGTGCTGTATGTGCCCGATATCCGAAAGAATCTGATTTCCGAAACAATGATTAGCTTGCATGGCTTCAAGATAGTTTTTGAGGCCTAGAAAACAGTTTTGTCTAAATATGGAATCTATGTGAGAAGGGGTTATGTGAAAGATGGAATGTGGAAAATGAATGTAATGGTTGTTAAGCCAAAATCCATCAATAAGAATAAAAGGTCCTCCGCTTATATGCTTGAGTCTTCTAACTTATGGCATAGTAGATTAGAACATGTTAATTTTGATACATTGCATAGATTAATTAACTTGGATCACATACCCGCTTTTGAAATTAATTCAAAACATATGTATGAAACTTGTGTTGAGGCAAAACAAACAAGATTATCATTTCAAACAATTGAAAGAAATACTGAACCACTTAAATTAATTCATAGCGATATTTGTAACTTAAAATTTGTTCAAACAATAAGTGGTAACAAGTATTTTATCACTTTATCGATGATAGTATAAAATATTGCTATGTGTATTTGCTTAAAAGCAAAGATGAGGCTATAGAGAAATTAGTTCTTTACAAGCAAGAAGTTGAGAACCAACTTAATAAGAAAATTAAGATGGTAGAAAGTGATCGTGGTGGTGAATATGTAGAACCATTTGGTGAATTTTGTGCACAACATGGTATTTTTCATGAGGTCACGCCAATTTATTCTCCTCAGTCAAATGGTGTGGCTGAACGAATCGTACTTTAAAAGATATGATAAATGTAATATTGTTAAGTTCTGGTTTGCCACAGAACATATGGGGGGAAGGCATTTTGTCGACTAACTATCTTTTAAATAAGGTTCTCTGGAAGAAAGATGATAAAATCCCATACGAATTATGGAAAGGAAGGAAGCTTTCTTACAAATACTTGAGAGTATGGGATTGTCTTGCTAAAGTGTTGGTACCCGGGCCAAAAAAGATGAGAATAAGTCCTAAAATAGTTGATTGCATCTTCATTTACTATGCCCACAATAGTAGTGCATATCGGTTCCTTGTGCATGAATCTAAAAACCCTGACATACACAAGAACACGATAATGGAATCTAGAAACGCATCGTTCTTCGAACATGTATTTCCTTGTAATTCCAAGGAAGATGGTCCAAGTTTGTCTAAACGAACATATGAGACTATTGAAGAGAATAGTCATGGATCCAAGAGCAAAATTATGAAACTGAAAAAGATGAAGAAGAGCTTAGACGAAGCAAAAGGGCAAGGACAGAAAAATTGTTTGGACCAGATTTTCTGACATATATGCTAGAAGGCTGAACCTCAAACGTATAAAGAAGCTGTAAGCTCAACTGAAGGTCCTTTATAGGAAAGAAGCCATAAAGAGTGAAATTGATTCTATCATGCAAAATCATACTTGAGAGTTAGTGGATCTTGTTCCAAGAAGTAAACCATTAGGTTCTAAATGGATTTTCAAACGGAAAATGAAGGCAGATGGAACAATTGATATGTATAAAGCCAGAACTTGTAATAAAAGGATATAGACAACATGAAGGCCTTGATTACTTTGACACATATTCTCCCGTGACGAGAATAACTTTTATAAGAATGATTTTGGCGATTGCCGCACTACGGAATCTTGAAGTCCACGTCGATGGATGTAAGATAGCTTTTCTTAATGGAAAGATCTTGAAGAATAAATATTATATGGAATAACCCGAGGGTTGTATAGCTCCATGGACAAGAAAAGAAAGTCTGCAAACTTGTGAAGTCCTTGTATGGACTTAAGCAAGCCCCAAAACAAATGGCACGAGAAATTTGATAGTGTCATGATGACAAATGGGTTCAAAATCAATGAGTGTGACAAGTGTATTTATGTCAAGAATACAGAAGATAGATATGTCATACTCTGTCTATATGTAGATGACATGCTAATCACAGGTAGCAATGATCGGATGATCAAATCTACCAAGGATATGTTGAATTCAAGATTTGACATGAAAGATATGGGACTGGCTAATGTAATTGTTGGGAATTAAAATCATAAGGTCACCTGATGGTCTTATATTGAGTTAGTCATACTATGTGGACAAGATACTTGATAAATTCAATAAAGATGACTCTGGTGTGGCCAGAACTCCAATTGATTTAAATCAACATCTATCTAAGAATAAAAGAGAAAGTATATCTCAAGTGGAGTATGCTAGAGTGATAGGGAGTCTAATGTACTTAATGAGTTGTGCAAGACCAGACATTGCTTTCACTGTGCGTTGTTTGAGCAGGTTTGCGAGTAATCCAGAGGCTGACCACTGGAAAGCAATTGTTAGAGTACTCAGGTACTTACGTTATACTCGTGACTATGGGCTGCATTATACGAGATTTCCTGCTGTTCTAGAAGGATACTTCAGATAGGAAGCTGAATATCTGATATACAGGATTCTAAGGCCACTAGTGGATATGTATTCACTTTGGGAGGTGCAGCAGTATCATGGAAATCTTCTAAGTAGACAGTAATAATACTAGATCCACAATGGAATTTGTGTTTGTAGCTTTAGATAAAAGCGGCGAAGAAGCTGAATGGCTATGACAGTTCTTAGAAGATATTCCAGAATGGCCGAAACCTGTGTCCTGTAATATGCATACATAGTAATAGTCAATCTGCTATTGGCAAGGCACAGAATGTCATATATAACGGTAAGTCAAGACACATTCGTCGTCGACACAATACTGTTAGACAATTAATCTCAACTGGAATCATAATAATTGACTTATGTAAAGTCAAAAGAAAATATTACAGGATCCGTTAACCAAAGGGCTTAAATAGAAATCTAGTTGAGAAATCATCAAGGGGAATGGGACTTAAGCCCATGATATAATAGGTCGAAACAGTGGAAACCCAACCTAGTTGACTGGAGATCTCCAAGATCTAGGTTCAATGGGATAACTAAACTGTATAGACCGAATAGAAATCACTGTGGGGGTTATCCCTCTAACTCATTCCTATGATGAAAACAGTGATACCCGTATATGAGATAGGTTAAGCTATGCTTTTAATGATTCTTAAGCGTCGGGAATCCGAATGGAGTAATGCGGGATACTCTTGATTAAGAAATCACCTATGTGAGAGAGAAGTGTGGCCGTTTCAAAGAAGAATTGTTATGACTCAATTCTTTAAAACTCTTGCAGAACCAGGACAATATCCATACGGCCAAAATGGACATAACCATAAGAACTGAAACTATGTCAGGAAAATATTTGTGTGAGGTATACTATCATTTATACAAATGACAGAATAGTTTAAGGACAACACGTGTCTACTGATTAGCCAATAAAGTAAGTATATTTTTAAAGTGAAGGTTCAAGAGTTAACGCCTACCTATCCTATGCAGATGTTAACCGTAGAACTCTATCACCGTGTAGTGTCTTTTGTTTTCCCTCGTCGTTGGTCAATTTCATTCATGTGAGGGATTGTTGGAAAAAATGGTTTTGAACCATTTTGAGGAGCCATTTTGAGATCTAAATTTGAGTGGCACCCACTTGGTAAAATTAACAGGGTCTTGGTAGATTTGCGTTCTTCCATCATGAGGAGATCGAATCATATATTTATACACTCAAAATGATATTTGGGTGAATAAGAAATTGATGCTCAAAGTGTGCCCATCGGAATAAAAATTTTGTTGGAAGTTGCTTATATATGTGGAGTCCCACATTACTAAGACATGAAAGCTTGATGGACTTTATAAGGATTTGCACTTTTGGACTTGGGTAAGATTATGAACCTAAGATGCTCTCTCATGCACAGGGGGGTGTAAATCACAGCTCCGGTGGGTTAGAGGCCCAATGTGTGCGCTCGCACAACATAGGCGACGCGAATGTCAGTTCATCAAGCTTGCTCCGCGCGGGCTTTGTTTTGCAAAATTTTTTTTTTCCAACATAAATTTTGGATTTTATTTTTCAAAATATAAACAGTCATTTGTTATAATTGTTCATATTCCAAGAGGTAAATAAGCATTATTCCAATGGTTTAAATGGGCAACACTAATGCATTGCATTAATCTGAATTAAAACCAATGACTTTTGGTTTTGTAACACCTCTTTTTAGAGCCTGTAAAAGGAGACCTCCACAGGCTTGAAATCACACACTAGAATACACATCACAGATTTTCTTCCTTTTGTTTTCTTTTCTGCGTTTTCTAGTGGTGTTTGGGTTTTGAAGTTTGGTGATAGAGGGAAGGCTTTGGTTTCAAGTTCACCAGAAACGGTTTTCGATTGTACTAGACTATCGTTGTTCGTCGTTGTATCCTGGGAGACAGATGTCCATTGAAGTCTCGTGCACTCACTGGAGGGGACAAATCTGTTTTAAGGAAAGCGTGTCTTGTGTATCCTCGACGATTTCTTCTTTGTGTTGTTTCATCCTAGTTAAGGTTGAATTTCAGTGTAACAATTTTCTTTATATTTGAATTTCACTTGTTCGTTGTTTATACTCCATATCTTCTGACAAGCCCACACGACATGGGCGACGAGAATGTCGAGTTCGTCGAGCTTGCTTCGCGCGGGCTTTATTTTGCAAAATTTTTTTTTCCAACATAAATTCCGGATTTTATTTTTCAAAATATAAACAGTCATATGTTATGATTGTTCATATTCCCAGAGGTAAATAAGCATTGTTCCAATGGTTTAAATGGACAGCACTAATGCATTGCATTAATCCGAATTAAAACCAATGACTTTTGGTTTTGTAACACCTCTTTTTAGAGCCTATAAAAGAGGCCTCTATAAGCTTGAAATCACACACTAGAACACACGTATCACAGATTTTCTTCCTTTTGTTTTCTTTTCTGCGTTTTCTAGTGGTGTTCGGGTTTTGAAGTTTAGTGATAGAGGGAAGGCTTTGGTTTCAAGTTCACCGGAAGCGGCTTTTCGAATCGTGCTAGATTACCGTATTGTTCGTCGTTATATCTTGGGAGACAAGCATCCGTTGAAGCCTCGTGCACTCATCGGAGGGGACGAATCTGTTTTAAGAAAAGCGTGTCTCGAGCGTACCTCGACAATTTCTTCATTGTGTGTTTCATCCTAGTTAAGATTGAATTTCAATGTAACAATTTTCTTTATATTTGAATTTCACTTGTTCGTTGTTTATGCTCTATATCTTCTAACAACTTTAAGTGAGGGCAGCGGCGGCCAACAAGTTTCAGAGACCTTTTCGAGAATGTGCAATGTGAAAGTTCAAGCTTCTCCAACAATGGAAGTCTGGAAGCTGCTCTGCTTAATACACTGTTCGAGAAGTGGCCCCCATGAATCCGAAGGATTTTGATCTTACGAAGACCTGTCCACAAGAAAATTAAAAGAACAATATAACAAACAAGTTTACTTAGTTTTCCAGGAAGGTTTTTAATTATCAAATTGGTATTCGAACTAATTAAGATAAGGGAGTCAAAAAAAAAAAAAAAAGTTTATTAGAGAGAACGAGCTCTCGAAGAGTTTTGTGACAAATCTGCCGCCTAAAATGGTCCCTTTGCTAGCAAAATATGAAAAAGACAACGAACAATTAGGGAACAATGGCTTTAATATAGATGCTGCCAAACGTTTTTTGGCTGATGAAATGCGGAATATATATCATTAATTCCCAAACGTTTTTGAAGTTGTATAGGTTACATCTGTAACCTTCATGTATTAATTGCAGTTAATACCGTATTTATGTTGGAAAAAGAAAATTGTGCACAAAACCAAACCCACGTGGAGTCGGAAATTTTATGCGACATTTGTGCCCGCACGATGCCAGTTCGCACACAAGTCCTTTGGCTCGTCGTGGCTTTCCAGTCAAGAATTTGCACCCCTCTACACTTGCGCGCATGAGAGAGTCTCTATGCTTAGTTGGTTACCAATAAGCAAATTTGCAAATCCTTAAAAACCTATTGGAACTTTAATCTCTTTCCCATATAGGGCAAGAGTTTTTTTCCTCATTTTCTTTTTCCTAATTTTCTAACTTAAAAGTTCACTTTTGAGAGTTAATTTCTCATTCACCATTTTATTGTTTTGAGCGGATAAACATTCGATTTCGATCTCTTTGTGGAGAAGAATACGAATCTACCATGAATCGACACTAACACAAAATGGGTCCCACTCAAATTCAAGCCTCAAAATGTCCATTAATATATTTTTTATGAGCCATTTTCCAACACCCTTTCCATTTCCATCTACGTCCAATTGTGTAAAAATAAAATAAAAAATAAAAAACAAAAAATAAAACCATTCGAAGATCTTAGTAACAAAAGTCTAGGATGGAGAAATTGATAAGCTAAGACATGAATATGGAACGTTTACATGCCAAGACCCAGGTGAAAGATCCTTCAATGCGTTGATTTCCTACTAAAAAATGGGGCCTCCATCAGGAGTTTTGTTTGTCGATCGATGTGAAAGGATCGAAAACTTGAATGGCAAAAACGGATAAATTTTCTTCATTATTCAGGCAAAATCCCAAAACCAATCCAATCATGAGCTCCAAACACATACATTAGCTCCTTTCCATTCTATTGGTGGATTCCGCAATTTTTCTACAGGTCATGATGGGGATGGAGGCGGGACATCACCAAAATTATTCTCAACAAACATTATTTATTTGAACGTACATGCACTATACAATTAAATACATTCAAACATAAAATAAATATATATATATATATATATGTGTGTGCATATTTATGCGCGCGCGCACACACACACACATATATACATCTATATATGACATTGTAATCTAATCGATATGTTACACAATTTTCAAAAGGATTAATATCTCGTTTTCTAGTAAAGTTTGAAAAGCATCCAGGAAAAGTGAGCTAAGAGTTTCTCAATTCAAGCCAAGGCAAACAGAATTCAAATTTGGGTACAATCAGGAAGTGGCTTCAAATGGAATACGATTGCTGAACGAATATTCAAGAAAAAAATAATTAAAAACAAAAAAATCGAAATCTCTACTTCCATGAAACAGAAGAGTAAAATTGTTTAAGAAAACGTGGTCGTTACCTTTCAGCATTGTACATGAGCAGTTCGCTGGTGGCAGAGTCCTCGAGAGAGATCTCGACAAGTTCGCCGGAGCTCCGCCCGACGGCGCGTCGGCAAATAGCCTTCAAGTTCAATAGCAGAAAGCTCCACTGCGAAAGGCTGCTGAGATTGCGCATGTCGAATGGTCCGCCATAGCAGAGGATCCTTGCAGATCTCGAACCACGACGAGCACACTCTCTGAGCTCTCTTCAGGATCTCTACAGCGCCCAAACGAGTGAGATCAACAGCGTCATGTCTCGCGGTAGCGACAGCCAGTTCGGGCCTTGCTCCTCCGACAAGTAAGACTCCATCGGTACGTGGTGGCAGGGACTTTCCTGGAAAATCGCGAAGTGTTTGGTTCGCGGGAAAATGCGAAGAAGAAAGCGGAGGAAAACAATTTATATTTATAGGCGACGTGAGTGAGTGAGAAATGAGGACGTGCTGAGGGAGAGTTAGAGCATGAATTTCACTATTAGCCACTCTTACTAAAAATTATTTCACTTTTAACCTCTCTAAGAAAAATCAATTTCACTTATTTGCCCCTAAAGATTGGAACAGTCTCAACTTGGCCCCAAAGTATGTTTTAGCATCCTTTTGATTCCATAGTTAGAGTTGAAATTTTTAAATTGAAATTGCTTAACTTTTTAAAAATTAGTTATAATTTTTGTTGAATTTTCAGAAAAGACAAAAACTGAGATAAAATTCGAGTTGGAACTTAGACACCAAATGAATGCTTAATCTTCTTCTTATTTTTCTATTTAAACTTTGGATAAAGGGTTTAAACGCTACACTTTTTTCTTTTTCTTGATTTGGTTTGTAAGTATTCTCTTATTAGTTTTTGAGATTTTCTTACATGAAACTTTGTTGTTGTTATTAAAAAGGTACAATTTCTCATTCCTATATTTCTTTTTGTGTAGTTGATTTGCTTAATTTGGTATGTAAAATGGTAGATTATTTGTTCGCTATATCAATTATGTTCATTAAGTATCAAAAATATTCAAAACTAATAAGAAGATTAAACATCAAAAGTAAAATCTAATATAATTTCGTACATGATTTCACCATGAGGTGTAATCAAGTGTAAAGTTTAAATCTCTTGTGTTTAAGTTCAAAAAAAAAAAAGTAAAATTAAATGTATAACTAGTATTTTGTGTAACTATAAAGATTATGTTTGATATTAGGGATTTATAGCTAAATAATTCTTTTTTAAGAAGTTTTTTAATAAATGATCAAAATTTTTAATAATTAATTAAAATGTTATTTTTTAATGGTTAATCAATTTTCTTAAATGATCAATCAATGATTAATCTCATCATAGTCAATCAGTAATTGATCATCACTAATTAACCATAATGTAAATCATCAAATTTTATAGTTAATGATTGATTGACTATTAGTCAATTATCAATTTTAATAATTAATCACTGATTGACTAAATATGAAAAATTACAAATGGTCATTTTCTTAAATAAGGAAAAAAAAAAAAAAAAACTAAACCATCTATTAAATTAGGTGATTAAGAAAAGCTACCCAGCCTAAGTACGAGTTATTTTGATAATTAAAGTATAAAGGCTACTCCAAACTCAAAAGGCGTGTTATTTTGTTTATTCAGCACAAATATATATATATATATATATATATATAGAAGGGCTACCCCAAACTTAATACCCACGCTACTTTGTGTAACAAAGATGCAAAAATATAACGAGATTATTTAAGCTCGGGATGTCAACGTCCCCTCAAGGAGGGGTGCCCGTTTTCCCCGAATTACGCAGTTTCGAGGCCGGGATAAGAAAAAAACCGATTAATCATCTTCGGGGATGGGATGAGGATGGTATTGATTACCTCGACCCCAATCCCGCTCCGATTATTTATAAATTACCCATAACTAAATGCTAACCTATAGACACGTATCCACAAAATGAGCTGCTGCACCCTCACTGCCCAATTCCCCACCGGAGATTTCAGCCCCGCCCCGTCTTCGGCGGTTTATGGGACAGGAATGGTATTCGAAAAAATGACAGAAAACCAACCCGTTTACAGCCCTAAATTTAATCTATTTCTCTGTCTAGCACGCCAAATGCAAACCAACGAGACAAGAAAAACAAACAGTGAGGCTGAAACATAGCCAACCTTCCCAGTTTCCATTGTAAACAAGACAAGCATTCATAAGCCAGAAAGACCAATAATTACAAGGCTTAAGTTTTGTCTTAACAGAAAGCAGCCTAGATAGAAACATCTGCAAGGAACTTCATGATAATTGCATGACATCATCTCTATCATCCCTTGCAAAACCAAAGAACCTATAATTCCCAGACGGCCTGACCTGAAAACTTTACCCCAAATAAAAAGGGAAAAAAAAAGGACAATTTCAACATTGAATTACAGCATATTTCCTGCAAGAAAATAAAAATTGGGAGTTTGTGATTTGGATCTCATAGATGTTTCTTTTTGTTACCTTAAGTTTCATACTTGAAGCCAAACTACTTTCATATGCACAAAAGGAGATATAGCTTGGCTTGAATGAAGAACAAAAGAGCGACTCTGGATTCTGGATTCTGCCCGACAGATACTCAGTTTTGGATTAAGGAAGGTCACGAATTCACCAATAGTCGTCATCCAAGGGAAAATCGTAATCGTCAAAAGAGTCACCCCCACACGATAAATCAGCAAAGTCATCTTCAAATCCTCCAAAACAATCATCATCATCAAATTGAGAATACTCGTTGTTGATAGCATATTCATCATTATGGTCTTCAGGTCCAAAATTCTCCTCGTGATTGCCTACATAATACTCATCCTCATTGCCATCAGCATATCCATTGCAATCGCCCTCAGAATTCTCATTGTCGTTGCCCTTAATAAACTCATCAGTATTGCCTTCAAATTCAGAATACTCGCTTTCGTCATCTTCAAGATACTCATCCCTGTTATCATCTTTGGCATACTCATTGCCATCAGAGACATAGATCTCATCCTCATCATCATCTTCAGCATCCACACAGCTATCATCTTCGAAATACTCACCCCCTTCTCTGCCTTCACCATCCTCATTGATATCATCTTCAGAAGACTTGTCCTCTTGCTCATCTTCAGCATACTCATCATCGTCTTCTTCAAAATACATGTTCCTAGTATATATGTTGTCATCATCTTCTAAATACACGACCCTAGTATACATGTTGTCATCATCTTCAGAATGCACATCAAACAAGTTGTTATCAACAGGAATCCCAACTTCATGGCTATAACTGGCACGAACCCTAGCTTGGTGAGCTTCCTCAAACAAACGCATTGTTCCATCATGAGGAAGCAACAACCGTTTAATCTGTTCCTCGCACCTCTTCTGCAAGTTACCTTGCATCCTAATATTGAAACAACAACGCAGGTCAAGCGACTCCAGATGAGGACAGCCATCAAGAACAGCTTGCAAGCCAACATCAGTCATCTCATCTCCAACAAGCTCCAGGTTGCGTAATACAGGAAAATTTTTAGCAATAGCAATTGCATGTTCATTGAAGACCACCTCCTCATCAGGAGTCGCCGGCCTGCTTATGAAGTTTTTACAACCGTCCCCTTGGAAGTTAAATTTCAATAATTTCAAATCAGGGCATTGTCGCCCGACAGCTTCGAGAGATTCCTTTGTCAAAGATCCATTTGAGAGCTCAAGCTCTTCCAGCAATGGAAGTTTGGCAGCCGCTGCACTCAGTCCTCCATCTGAAATTTGAAAGCAACGAAAAAGACGAAGGCATTTGATCTGACTTGGCCTGTTGAAAACGTTTACAATAAGTCCACAATAGCATAGACAAGGTAACAGCAATTTATCTTAAAGTTTTGGTAACGAGTAGTCCTTCTCGATCAAAATTGATAAGACAAAAGTTTTGACACCATTATTTGAACTTCTAGCTGATCAGCGGAAACAAGTACTTGAAGAATGATGCAAGAATGTGCTAGTTCAACAAAAAGGAAAATTGGCAGAAATGAATATCCAAGTGGATTAGGTGTTTAAGCAAACTTGCAAGGTGGGAAAATCCACATTTCCATAAGAAAACAGGGAATAGAAAATTGAAAGTAGTCCTAGAAATGATGGGTTGACCTCGGGACTATTTTTACAATATAAAATAACTTGTGGTCCTACAAAATATACCCTTGTGATGACTACTCTTTGTCGTCTTCTTGACATGGTGATGTTTTCTTCTAGCATTTTAGAAAGTACAAATGAAAGAAAATTTGAAGGGGTGCCAATAAAAAATTGATAGGTATATTATTACTTCTTACACCAAAGTGTATGCTATCACACACACACACACATATAAATGTTATATCAACTACTAGACTACTAGTTCTTATCAAACGTGACAAGGCCAAGATATTATAATAATAAAAGCGGAATTTGGGACCACAACAAACAAAACCAATTTGCTAACAAAGTGGCATAAAATCATATGAAATCAAGCAACCACAAGATTCAATCTTCTAAAAAAGAACAATTAAATATTAGTTAAAATGACTGTGTTGACATTTTCTATATCACACACTACACACACAAGCATAAATTATATATGTATATATATAGATATATATTTACATATGAATTTCATGCAGATTAGGTTAGACAGAATACCCATAACAACAAAGCAAAATATAAACAATCACTTTCTCAAAATTAAAAAGAGAGAGAATAAGAATCTTAACAATGAACGGCCAGAAAACCCAAAATCAATTTGATTAAGCATTACTCCAATTAAAAAATTGAAAGAGAGAGAGAGAGATGAATACCTGTTAGTTATATACTGAAGCAGACGATCAGTTGCGAAATCGCCGATGTTGATCTCGACCAACTGGCCGGAGCTATAGTCGACGGCGCGGCGGCAAATCGTCTCCAAATCGGAGGGGAAATCTGGAGAAGAGAGACCGCACAACTGAATGGTGCGCCACAAGAGAGGATCTCTGCAGATTTTGAGCCACGACGAGCACACGAACTGAGCACTTCTCAGGACATCGATGTCCTCCACGCGAGACAGAATCGACATCGTCAAGTCCCGCGGAAGTTCCGCCCAATTCCGATGTGAACTGTCGTTTACCGAAAACGATTCCATTGCCAAAATGATTCTGGGATTTCCCCGGGAAAATAATCAGGGATCGGTAGAAATTTCGGGTTACGAACTTGAGCGGTTGACTTCTTATTTGGGAATTTTTACTTGAGAACTGTGTGTGTGTGTCTGTGTGTTCAATGATTTATTATTATTATTTTTTTTCCAATTTGAATTATAATGATTTTGATTTTGTTTTCGTTTTTGTTTTTTTTAAGAGACATTAAAGTATCGAAAAGATATAATCAATGGAAGAAATATGATTCCATCTATAAGATATCTATTTCTACCGTTAAAACACAGCTAAATACATGACTAATTAAGCAGCTAAATGCATAATTAACTAGACACTAAGCAGAAATAAGATAAAATAATAATATTAATTTTGGAAAAGATATAATAGCCATCATGATATCTGAAAAATAAAAACTAATTAATATAAGTCTGTAAAAAACCAATTAAAGGATACTAAATCCAAGTTCTACTAGGACTTATGGTGAAGTAAATACTATTTGATTTTCTCTCCTTCATTGATTAAATGTACCAAGAATATAGAGATAATTGAAGGGATAATGAGATAGAAAAGCAATATGCTCTTCTTTTCACACCTCCAATCAATTGGGGTTCTTTTCATCAAAGCAAATTACTTTTGAAACTCTCATAATTAAACAAAATAGTTTTTAAAACTCTAAAGATAAATTAATTTGATCTTTGAGAGATGAAGACTTACTATGATCATGCCATGATCACCATTTTAGTTAAATAATAACGTACAGTAACAATAAATAAAAATAAAATCAAAAAATATATATAATGATAATTGAGATTATATTAGTTACCAAAATAGTCAAAAAAGCATGATAATAAATGTTCCTAATCTATCATCAAAGAATTATGTTGAAGTTCTTACAACCGTCATTTACCGTTTCAAAAGACTAGAATATGTACTTTTTTATTTTTTGAGAAGAACGGTTAAAAATGTTTTCTAATAAGTAACGGTTACTAATTTACATCAATATTCGTAAAATTTTATTTTTTTTTAGTAACGGTTGAGAACTTCTTTTTTCGGAAAGATGTATATGGAGAATTAACGAATAACGAATAACAAACTGTTATAACAAAGATGTATAAGAGTACTAAAATTGCCTAAAAAACTAAGAATAATTTTGTTTTTGGCATGAAATAAAAATGAAAATGGTCTAAGAATGATTTTTGAGATATTTTTTTAAATTGATTTTAATTGTGGCTTAGAAATTGGTTTGGGCACAATAAAAAGAATAAAATTGTATTTTGATATGTTTTTGAAATATATTGAGTGTATAAACCTTAGAAAATGTAAATCATAAATTGGAAAAAAATTTATTTATTTATTTTTTAATAAAAAATGAAAACGATTTTTTGTATTTATTTTTTACTTTCCAACTTTGCAAATGCTGTTTGAGAATTATTTCCAAAACACCCTTGTAGGAAATCGTGAGATTTTCTTCTAAAAAGTTTCCAAACCAATAATAAACGGGACAATAATGTTTTTGTACATGGAAGTTCCTATGTATTTAAGTATTTAACGGTTGAATTAGATAATGGTCTGGTCTACTAATCATATAAAAAATTTACCGCACAAGATATAGATTCGTCTTTGTTTATCAATCTAACCTCTTGAAAGTTTAATTCAACACTTAAAATTCAAATTTCTATCGATAATAAAAAAAGGTCATTTATTATCATAATGATCTTTTATATCTTTTTTCTTCGTATTAAATTTGAGATTGAATAAAGAAATCTAAGGGGAATTTATGTCTCATTTAAGTTCCCATTAAGTTTTTTTTTTTTTTTTTTTGGGGAGTAACTAGGGGTGAAAGTGGTGCGGTTTAGAACGGTTTGAAGCATTTCAATCCAAAAATGCTGTTTTACAATTTGAGAATTCCAAACCATATCAAACTGTTAAAACTAGTAATTTGGTGCGGCTTAAATCCAAGCAATCTAGGTTCGGTGTCGTTTGAAGTCACGGTTCGAATCATTAGACTTGAGAATGATGAAAAAGCTAACAAGAATTACAATTTTTTTTAAGAATGAAATTAAGTGTTTGGGTTTTTTTTTTTTTTTTTTAATTTGGTGAACAAGATAACGAAAACTTGATTATATATGAGGTGAGAAAAATTAAGAAAAAAAAATTTTAATTTTTAACTTTGCTTTCTATTTAAAATTTTAATTTACCTAAAAATATTGATTTTTAAAAATAATTTATATTAAAAATATGTATGGTTTTTCAATTTGACTGCAAGTTCAAAATCTCAAACCAAATCAAATAAAAAATTCAATGGTTTGGAATGAAATAAAATAGAAAGCGGTTTGAAAAGCCGACGATTTTACTAGTGTGATTTGATAATATGATTTAGGCGGCGTATAGATTTACACTTTCACTCCTAAAAAATAACCAAAAATAAAAAAATCTCTAACTTTGAATTATAAATTTCATTAAACTCTACAATAGTCGACGTCATTGATCACAAATATTTTTAATAGGTGACAATTTGATTTTCCTTCTTTTAATTTTGATCAAACAATACCAAATACTAATAGTTAAAGCCACTTTTATCAAATTTCTTTAAATTTGTCTTAGAAAAATGAAATTATTAAAAAGACCAATGTAACAAAGAACACTTGTTTCATTTTTTTTTTTTTTTTTATTTGGCTAGATATAACAAGAACGAACTTACTCTTGGAAGAACTGCGTCATGATCTTACAGAATGAGCTCATTATAATATCTTTGAAGTTGCCCATCCATCTTCCAATGGACTCTTCTAAATTGTCTAAGTCAAAGTTACTTTAAGACGCAATATTCATTTAATAAGTTAGTTGGAGATGAAATTTTTAAATTAAGATTGATTGACTTTTTAAAAATTAATTATAAATTTTATTTACTTTTCAAAAAAAATTAAAATTAAAATGAAAAAGTATAATTTAATTAAAGTTAAACTTGAATACCTGAGTAGTAAAATCAAATCTCCTATTAAAAATAATCTACTTAATTCTATTCTGTTAATGTCCTACCTCACTATTACCCAAATAAATAAATAAGGATTTGTTTTGTTTTCAGGTTTTAACTATAATTAAACAATACTATTTCGACTAGATTTTTGTTTTTGTTTTTTTTCTTTTAAGAAGAATTAACAAAAATTAGAATTAGTTTTTGAAAAGTTAACCAACTCCAACCTAAGTATTTAACTTTAACTAGTGATCCAAATGGAAGTTAAATCTACTATCTATCTATCAATTATCTATTTACACAATTAAAACTAAAGTTTTTCGTCTTGATTTTTTAATTCGGTTAAAAGGGTATCGTCCTCTTTTTTTTTTTTTTTTGAATTTTGCAAAATATTTTTGATTTTTTTTCTCTATATTGCACAAGAGAATTTTGGTCCTTTCTTTTTTTTTTTTAATTTTTTTCTCTGCCATTCGTGTTGACACTTTAAAAAAAATAAATAAAGGTCTTAAATTTGTTAATTTCGTAAAATATTCGTTTTCTTTAAATAATCAATATTAATATTAGAATTATGTGATGCCCTAGAAATTCATAAGCTTAATTAATGAATTGTTATTATGGATTTTATTCATTAATATGCTTTTAGTGAATTATTTTGATGAATATCAAATTTCAAGATCATGACTGATAATATATGTATCATCGGTGTGATGATGTCGATGATTTAACAATGTTGAGTTTCTCTATTTAAATGAGAAATTTTAAATACCTAAAACGTGTGATGAACGACATGAAAATTTATACGAAAAAAATAAGTTATGTCGTATTAGAGGTATAGCGATAATTTTTCGGAAGGACCCCGATTTTTATTAGTAGATTGATTTAATGATCTTAGTATTTATTTTGATCATACTAATAGTCAAGCTTTGAGAGCATGTTTGGGAATTAATGTGTCACATGGATAGAAATGAATTATTAGTATTTACTCTTAGGAAATCCAAAGGTGGGAGATTAATCAAGAATTGTGCTTGATTTGAAATCAATGGTGTAGATTTGATGCTAGAGAATCCTAGGCAAATCAATGGCCAAACCTTGGATGAAAAGTGACCAATGAGAACTTAGATTAAGGATTGGTGTGATGGAAGATCCAATGGGTGAGAATAAGGATGATAACTTTGGATCAAGGGTGGATATTGAAAGAAAGAAAGAAAAAAAAAAAAAAAGAAGGAAGCAATGGGGGGGGGTCGGTTTTGTTGGTTCAAGAAACAAGAAAAAATTGTGAACAAAAGAGAAATGAGGAAAGTGGTGCATGCATGCAACCACAAGTAAGAAATGGCATGGTTTCTTTGGGTAATTTGACCTAGAGAAGAAGCAAGTGATAGTGACCTTTCATCTCAACTTTTTGAACCAAATTTCACCTACTTTTGCTCCCAAAACAGCCGGCCATTGAAGGGCTAATTCAGCCAATATTTTTCAAATTTCATCTCCCAAAAGACAACTCTCTCAAGGCCAAAGTTAGCTAAGCACAAACCCCTAACACCCCATTTTCTTTCTCACACAAACCAAGCTCTAAACAAAACCAAGAACCACCAACACTACTCTCCATCTCCAACACTCCTCAAGCACCTCCTCCATCCATTTTCAAGGTCTAAGGAACCCCAACACCAAGATCGAAGAAGTGCGAGACGGAGTTAGAGGACGTTTTACTAGAGGTAACCTAGTGGTGCTCTTCGAGTTTTAGTTATTTTTGGAGAAAAAAAAAATATGATGTTTAGTTATGATCTTAATATTAGATTTTTCTTACCTAGGAAAAATTTTTGAGAAGAACTCGGGAGGTTCGAGATCTTGAAGGATCCCCGGAGTATTTCGGTAAGATTTGTGAACTTTGTTGAAGGTCGTAGTTGTTGTGGTGATATAACATGCATTAAAAGCTTTGGTATGAAAAATAAATTATATATTAAGATTCTACAGAGGATAAGCTTCATTTTAGGCTTTGGAATCACTTGAATTGCTTTTATATGTATAAAGTTATGTGCATTTGAAGTTGTGACAAAAAACTAGGGAAGAAATGAACCTCCGAGCCACTGACCAGCCACGGGTTTTTTATACTCCGAACCATTTAGACTCAAAATTTTGGTTTAAAAGTTGGAGAACTAAAAACTAGATTCTTTAAGCTTTCCAACAAGGTATCATACACCTTGAATGGATAAATTTACAATTTTTGGTGAATTTTACAAGTTTGGTCTACGAACCGAAAAACCTTGCTGGAACCCGGTACTAGCTACGGGTTTTGTTGATTTTGACTTAGCAAACCATGACATTTTATAAAACTGTTTTTACCATACAAAATAGACATTATAAGCTTTCCAATGACATATCTTTTGTCTTATTTGGACTTGTAAGTAAATTGTTATGGATTTTCAAATCTTACTCATGAATCTGGACTGGTGGTGCAAACGTGGGACCAACAGTGACAAACCTAAGTTTATGGTATGAAATGCTTAAGTACTAAAAGAAATAACTTTATCACTGTAAATTAGACATCTTAAGCTTCAAAATGAGATATCATGTGTTTAAAACGGTTATGTATATGAATTTTAATAAATCCTTAAAGATTGTATTGAAATCTGGAAATCTGAGATTTTACCATAAGACACTTAAGAAAACGTCCACATTATCATTTGAAATGCTTGAAATCTGAGGAAAGAAATTATAGAGACAGAAACTAGATGTTTCAAGCTTTCCAACAAGTTATCAAGTGTTCAAAATGGAATTATACTCAAATTTAAATAAATCTTACAAGATAAAGCCCTATACCGATAAAATGATTAAACATTAAAATGTGACATATGGGTAAACATAACATACGAATAAATTTAGTTATGAAATGAGTTGATTTTAAGTGTATGATCTAATGATTTGAAAAACCCTAAGTTTTTAAAGTTGAATCATAAGTTTTAATGGGCTAAGATAAAGTATACTAGAAGGTTACTGGGCCTATTCCATGAGATTGCCTTGGCCCAACTAAATGAACATAACTAAAGGAATTGGACTAGCCCAATAGTAAAATAGAGGTATACCCTTAGGTGACTTCTTATCACCTTGATTGATTAATTAATAAATAAATTAATTAATTAATTAATTAATTCATAACCAAATGTAATTTAATAAAGGAATTAATTAATTTATTGATTATTAATTAATTAATTAATTATAAGAGTTAATATATGATAATCAGGATTATTATGTTAAATAATTACATAATTATAATACATGATTAATTATAAATTAATTAATCATTAATCATTAATCATTGATATAATCATCAAAATAATTAGGGATGATTAACTAGAGATTAATCAAACGTTAATTATCAAATTTATCAAATTATTAATTATTAATATTAGAATTAATAATTATTAATTATTATATGAGAAAGAATATTTAAGTAATAATTATTAATAATTTAATTATTATTAAGTCAACTAAAATTATATGATTTAATTTTAATAACTCAATTAATTAATGTAATAATTAAATATTATTTAATTAATTATTTAATCAATTCAATTAATTAATAAAATTAATTAATTAAATTAAATTAATTAATTAATAATAATTAGTAGAAATTTATTTTAGCGTTTAATAATTAATAATAATTAATTATCAAGGATAATTATGATATAAGTAAATTAAGTTCACTCTAGTTTACAAAATAAATGAATAATTGAATAAAGTAATATAACCATGATTTTATCTAATAATGAGTTATTGTTAAATCAGGACAATTTCTCAAATCCGCATAGTAGGAGATACAACTCCCGAAGTTAAGCACATAAGACAAGTAAGTACAAACCTCACCTACAGCATAAAACAAAATGTTTTCTTTGATGATGCTCAACGTTTGTTATGACTTGACTTGATGATGTGATGAGTCTATAAATTATACGTATTGCTTTGATTAAGTATTTGATGTGCATAAATTCTCTTGCACTGATATAATTGACATGCCTCACAGATATGTATGCCGTAATGATAAATGCATAGTGACATGTAAATCTACACATTGTCACAAATAATAAGAATGAGGCTAATGAAAGATAGGATTAAGTGTCGTACCAACCTCCAATTAGTAAGAGGATATGATAAGAACGAAATTATAAGATATGACCTAGGAGGTTGTTAGAGGGTCGCTCCCCTAACTCCCCATTGGTTGCGCGCATATGAGTACGACATAGGGGCCCTTAAGTAGACAAGATATGTATATAATGAAGCATAATTGAACACACATGATTCCATGCATTTTGAACATTCTTGATAATTACATGTGATGATATGACTTATGAAAATGTTTTGTGAGATATTGTTTGTACTTGCTGAGCGAAAGCTCATACGTGTGTGTTCGTGCTGTAGGTAACGCGGGTAAGCAGCCTATTACTTAGATGTTCTTATGGACAGGCGAAGCTATGCGGAGGCGGTGAAGGAAGGGAGTGGGATACCACCACGAAATTAATTTCCGCATTTAGATTTCGTAATTTATTTTGTAACGACCATAATTATAGTTATGTCCCAATGTTTTGGTATTACTAAATTAGTATGAGTACTCTATTAGAAAAAGACCTTTGACTCTTTTGCTTTAATCAACATGAAGTTATAGCTTTTTAAATATTATTTAAACATGAATTTAAATAGGATAATTATTTACTAGTGTTTTTTAATTTCCACATATAAAAATATTAATAATTCTAATTTTTATAGTATGAATATGATTTAAAAGAAAAAAAAATTTTAGTATTCTTTTTAGAGCCGAATTTAAATAAGTGTTAAGACTTAAGTAAGTTTGTTAACGGTCCGAAAAGTCGGGTCGTTACAAATTAGATGGTTAACTTGACCATGAATGCACATATAATAACAGAATGGTATGTTAGTTTGAGTTGAAATATTTTAGTTGTAATAGTAAATTTTTTTGAATTTTCAGAAAAGACAAAAAACTTTTTGGGAAAAAGACAAAAACTTTTTAGAAAAAAGACAAAAAAAAGTTTGAAATGAGTTGGAGTTGGAATGTGATCCAAACTCACCCTTAGTCAAATAATTTTGAGTTAGTTGTTGATTTACCGCTTATATCTTTTTTCTCTCTTTCTCTCTCTTACCTTCCATTATTTCAGGACTTGTTTGTTTCGTCATTTTATTTCAACTCAAACCATATTTTTTTTGTCTTTTTTCTAAAAAGTTTGTCTTTATTCTAAAAAGTTTTTAATCTTTTTTGAAATTTAAAAAAATTCACTATTACAACTAAAATATTTCAACTCAAACTAACGAACCAAACGGACCTCATTCTTTTTAAGTAGCTGTTTGTATATTTGGTTTATTTCTTCTTTTTATCATTTCTTTCTACCTCATGGATTGCAGGTGCACAAAATGTGGATAAGATTGAACGACTAAAATAAAGGTGTTTTATCATTGTTGTTGACAAGTTGCCTGCTGCGGTAATGATTACAGGTTGCACACGACGTGGATGAGATTGAATTAAAACAAAAACAAAAAAACACACACACTGGCTATCATTGTCGTTGAAGGTTTGCCTATCATTGTTGTTGAAGTTTTGCCCAAAAAGGACAAGCCTCAGTACTTAACGACAATTATGAAACAAATTCAGAGCAAGGTAATATTTAGTTTACTTTCTTAGTTTAAATTAAAATATATTTTTTATCTTAATTTTTATTTTTTTTTAAATTTTTTTATCTTTTCTAAAAATCAACAAAAATTACTATTAAAACTTAAAATTTCTAACTCAAACTCATTCACCAAACAAACCCTAATATTGAATTGATTAATTGTTTACATCCAAAAAAATTAAATGAAAAATAATCTGCCAACAATAATATTGATTTAAAATGATTGTCAAATATCTATTACAATTATCTTTTGTAATTCTTTATATTTTTTAGATTGATTGATGATAGTATATGATATTTAAATATGTTTTTTTATTAATTTTTCATAATATTTTTGGATAATTTATCCGTTTTTTTAGTTTGTAAATGTGTATTTAAATAGAAATCCATTCATAATACTACTTATTAATAAATTCCCTTTTTATTCTTAGTTTATAAATGACACGACGTTAAATTCTATGTCTTTTTTTCTATCTTTTATTTATTTATTTATTTTTCAAGTAATAATAGTAAAACTTGGTGAGTCAAGGAAACCCCCCAAAGGCCGGAGAAACTAGGTGGGGAGAAAATGAGAGGAGGGAAAGAAGAGAGAAAAATGTACAATATTTTTATAAAAAAAAAAATCATAATAGAATAAAAGACCACGTTCTTAATTTTTAAAACATTAGAGCTTTGTTTGCCTCATCATCTTATTTTAACTCAAACTATACTTTTTTTTTTTTTGTCTTTTTCCTAAAAAGTTTGTCTTTTTCTCAAAAAATTTTTTGTCTTTTCTGAAAATTCAAAAAAATTTACTATTACAACTAAAATATTTCAACTCAAACTAACCAACCACACGGACTGTAGGACATTCTTAAAGTGGATGGTTGAAGAGGGTCATCCATTCTAATTTCTTAATAAATATATAAAATATAAACAAAAAAACGTTCCCTCTTGAGTTGACAAAATTTGCGTAAACCTAAGTTTGGGAGGGCGTGGGATTTAGAGATGTGGCCTCTCAATTGGCTTTATAAGCCAAGCAAAGGGTGGTGAATCCTTCAAAACTCCTCCTTACTAATGAGTACTAGTTTGAAAGCCAAATGGTTCCTTTCTTAATCGTTTTTTAGAGCTTGGAATAGTTTTGGGAATTTTGCTCAAAAGAGGGTTTTATGGCACACAGGCAATGCAAGATGATTCTATGTTTTTCAGGATGCTTCGATTCCACAACCTACTACCTTCAAGCACATCACTATCTAATCAGAACCCGATACGTTACGTGTGGAAGATTTGATTTTACATGACCAATTGTAGATACGGTCTATCAGAATCAAATCAAATTTAGAGAACTTGATAATATATAGAACTTCAGAAGTATTCCTGCCAATAGTTTTTTTTTTTTTTTTTTTTTTTTTTTTTTTTTTTTTTTTTTTTTTTAATTCCCCTTACTCTACTAGAGAGATGCTATATGATAGAGGTAGTTCTGAGTTCCGAAGAATTCCGAACTCATAATTGTGAGCTATCCCGAATGAGTGTCAAAATGATACGATCGACGAGGAACATGATTGCATGGATGCAAGTGTTCGAAAAATCTCCCATCTCTCTGTTAGCAAGAAGCAAAAACCTTATTTTTCTAAACAAAAGCAACCCTCGAAAAAGCATAAAACGGTATCTTAGGAAATTCGAGTTCTCTTTTTTCAGGTACACTATGCTCTACACTTAAAACTACTTTTGCAATTTACAGAATAAGTACACACGTTATGACTAGCTAGAATGAAGAACAAAGCAGAAACAATCTTCGGCACGTCGAACCGAGCATTGGTGAAATCATAATCACCAAAAGTCGGTAGAATCATTTCCGCTAAGAGAATTCAGAAGAGTAATGGCCATCGCGTTCATGACACTCGTCAGAACGACAAGGGTAGTCTTCTTTATCAGAATGTCAAAGGTAGTCACTGGAACAGCTAGACTACTCTTCACCAGAACTCCGTGAAGGGTCGTCTTGAGGAAGTGATTCGTTATCAGCATCATCATCAGAATCAGAATCAGAATCATCATCACTAAGAAAATCATAGTCACTGGCTAAATCATAAGGAAGTCGCAAGTGTTTAATCTGCTCACTACACCTTTCCCCCAAAACTCCCTTCAGATTGACATTGAGACATTGGCGCAGGTCGAGCGACTCAAGATGAGGACAACCATCAAGAATAGCTTTCAATCCGAGGTTGGTCATCGGATTCCCAATGAGCTGCAGGTGTTGCAATGCAGGCATGCTTCTCCCAATAGCAATTGCAGCATCGTCCTCGTCAGCCTCCTCCTCACCTTCACTATCTAACGTGGAGGCGCTACATATATGGCAATTTAATTTCAGTGATTTCAAACGGGGGCAATAGTTCCCAACAGCAACAAGAGGAATTACCGAGAACGCGCAGAGTGCAACATCGAGTTCCTCCAAAAATGGGAATTTCGAAAAGGCATCAATCAACCCCTCATCTGAAAGGCTAAAGCAAGAACGAATTTGAATGCGTTTGATCCTCCTCGATCTGTTACAAAAGAGACAATGCGGCACAAATTAGCAGAAGACTCAAGGTAACTAAACTATTTGGAAACCTTTGCATCAATATGTTCTTCATTGGAATTCAAAAATGGAAGTCTCAATATGTTTTTCTGAAGCTCTTTTTGCCTGTTTACATGCTTTCAAGCTTACCAGGAGAAACCGAGCGTTTGTGGAATTCGTTAAGGAAAAAAATAAGATAATTGCTATTGGAACTTCAGAGAGTCTTGTAGTTGCAATACCGATATAACGTTCTGTGTTAGTATGTAACTAATGCTTCGGAGAATATGCGTGATAACGTAATGCTAGATTCAAGGATGCAAGAAAGACGTATACACTCAAGTTACAATAATCTTGTGAACAAAGATTTGCAGCTTCCCCGTGCTAACTCATCGATGAACCAACGTTAAAAGTCGGTGCTGGTTTCCATTAACACACATATTGCTATGAAAATGCATGAAGATTAAATTATTAACTCACAAATTAGATTTGAGTTTGCATGTTTATAAGAAGTGGATGCAGGCAAAGAATTGGGAACTGACCAATCGTGTTTATGAACGTGAACTAAGATTCTTTTCGAAACAAAGATAAGAAATTATAATCTAAACTTCCTAACAAACTTCGTACTAATCCCGTTATGATTAAATTTAGTTGAGTTTAAACATTGATCTCTCAAGGAAATTCCATAGCCAATTAATTTAGTTAAGTTCTCAAACAATCTATCAGTAAATTCACAGTCTTGCCTCATGCACTGGATTTTTAGTCATAAATTATTGGACCTCAAGCCTGAAGCAGTTATAAGCAAAAGGATAAATTGCACTGGTGCCCTAAACTTATCACACAATTACAATTTACACCATGAACTTACAAATTTGTGATAAACTGTCTCATTGATATCTATTTTTTTTTTTTAAATGGAAATCGACAGGTATCTTACATATAGGTCTTTAATTAAGAGCATGAAATTTTTTTTTTCAATGTCAACCCGTGTTCATATTTTAAAAAAATTAATTCAAAATTTTCAGTTTTAATAATTCATTAAAGCTCTCAACGTCAATAAATCTGGCTTAAAATAGAGAAACGTAATCGTTCATGTCATTACTTAAATGACTCGTACACAAATTACATGTCAAATTTTACCAAAAAAGAAATTAATATTATTATCAATAGGGTAATTCGCTACAGATTTGTTAATTAATGATGAAAATTGTCAAAATTTAGTTTAGTGGGCAAATGGCAATTATGCCATAAGTTTAGGCGTACAAGCGTTAAAAAAGCCTAAGCAAAACATGAACTAGATTCACGCTTTAAACTGAGCTAGCTCTCAAAAAAATAAATTCAGCTGCCCTTAAAAAAAGAGAAAATAAAATTTAAAAAAATCAACCAATTTCTCCATTCCATGCACCATCAATCTGAGAAGAAATTAAAAAATAATAATAATAAAGATAATGATTAATAATAGCAAATAAACTATAGAAATTTGAGAAAGGCAAATACTTGGATATTTTTTAAAAAAGCTCCAGAAAAATGGAGTTACAGAATCTCCAAACGTTTCTCAAGTCAAGCCAAGAATTAAATTTCTGAAAAAAGGTTCAAGATTTGACAGTAGAAAAATCAAATAATTTTGATAAATTTTCACAATAATTCAAATACCTGTTAAAAAAAAAATCAGCAATTAAACTCCAAAACGGAAAAAGATGACAGAAACGAAATATTACCTGTCGGAGATGTAGTTAAGCAGTTGATCGGAGGCGACGTCCTGGTCGAGGACGACCTCGAGCAGCTGCCCGCGGCTGCGATCGACGGCGCAGCGGCACATCTTCACCAAATCAAAGCGCTGCGCCAAGTGAAGGTCGCCGGAGAGGTTGCGCATGTCGATGGTCCGCCAAACCAGAGGATCCTTGCAGATCTCGAACCACGACGAGCACACGTTCTGAGCGCTCATTAGGACATCTATGGCTCCCAACCTCGAAAGGATCGACAGCGTCACGTCTCTCGGCAGCGACAGCCAGTCCGGATCTCGCTTTTTTCCCCCGGAAGAGGATGCCATGGTTGAGTTGAGGGTTGGCAGATTTTCCCGCGAAAGGGAGAGGGGTTTTCCCGGGAAAGCGAGCAATAGTTTGAGTCGCTTCGCGGTTTTGTTGAGACGGAAGGGGAAATGAGCAAGGGATTAAAATATGAATTAATTTACTACAACTGTTATTATTATTATTATTATTATTATTATTATTTTAAGACGGAGTAGTCGAGTTTTGATTTTAGCATGATGTCCATATAGGTGGGTATTTAAAGAAGAATGTGGACGTTGGCAAGGGTCGTCGAGGTCTTGGTGTCAATGTACGTAGATATTCTGCGAAAAAGGTTATTGTAGTAGAGTTATTTAGGATCCGTTTGATTCATCAGTTTGAGTTGAAAATTTTAGGTTCAGTTAGGTTTTGATTTACAAATTTCGTTATGTGTCAATATTTCGAGAAAAGATACGTGTAGCGGAGTCATTGAGATTTTGGTTTACGGATATCATTGGTGAAAAAGTCAACATAGATGGATATTTTGAAAAAAAAAAAAAAAAGGTGAATCTATCAAAGTCATCGAGGTTTTAATTTACAGATAATAATAATGAAGATGTTGACGTATGCGGATATTTTGAGAAAAAAAAAAAAAAAAAGAGTAAATGTAGCGGAGTCATTGAGGTTTTGATTAACTAATAATGTCGACAGAAAATCAATGTATCGTGATATTTTAACGAAAAAAAACGGATATTTTAAATAAAAGCTTCAATTTCTTTCGGGTTGAAACTTCACAAAATACCAAACAAACAATGTTACTTAATTTGAACTAATTTTATAACAAAAATAGTACATTATTAAAGTGAGTTAGTTCACATTATATTGTAAGATATTGTCCTACTTATATATATAGTACATTCCAATATTATTGTGCATACTCACAACAGATAAGGTATAATAACAAGATTGAACACTGCCAAATAAAATAGAGTACTTATAATCTCCAATTGCCTTTCATATGAAAAGGAGTTTTTAGTATGTTGGAAAACATTAGGTAGGCTTCAATCTTCATATGGTCTAGCGAACCTTGTTTGCAAAGCTTAAGCTTCACTATTTTGCACATGAAGGGTGTCCTTGGGGATTTTTATGGATGGATGAGGAGCTTTGTGATTTTACAGATGGATAAGGAGCTTCAAGATTCAACCGTGGCTAATGAACTTCACAACGAATATTGCCTCTATCATGGTTAGATATGCCGCCATAAGGGTAAAATTGTGAGGACTCAACTCTAAAATCTCTGGTGTCCGAACTCCGAGCGCAGTCTCTTGAGCCTCGATGATCATAGTGACGAAGAGATTGCATGTGTGAGAAGTGAAGAAAATAATTGAATGGGCGGTGGTCTAACCAAGGTCAGTTTCGTCCAGTCACTTTCTTTTATGTTTGAATTGTCATTTTCCGTGGTATGATTTTGAAATCGTTGGATTTTTTTGGGGCATTTGCATGTCTTTCTCAAAAGAAAAATCTTCCTAGGCATTTTTATTTTTTCTGGACATTTCATAAAAACATCCTAAAAGTTTACGAATATTCATCGATATTGTAGATATTTTTGAACATTAAAAACATTTTTTGGAAACCACAAGAAAAACATGTTTCCCCATCCTTGTTGAGGCTCAATAATATGAATAATGCCGTGTACATTTTACATCCATGCAATTTACGTTAACACTTCCCCATCCTCGTCATATTAGGGGGCGGGTACCCCAGTGCCCTATCCCGTGGGGTTCTGGTTTGTGTTTTTGTTCCTGTTTCATGTCTCTAGTTATGGGTGGTTCCTCTTCAGGTTTATATGTTGCTTGCGAGATCTTGGTCTTTGTGGCGTATTTCTTACTTTCTTTGGGTCCGGTAGATTTGTTTCCATGTGGAGTAAGGGTAGCTTTATTGTTACTCATTCAATCAAAATTTCTATCAATTATAGAGTGATGTTAAAAAAGCCTTGCAGATTTGATAGGGTGATTTGTTTTCACTTTTAACGTTGATTTTAGTGATTGTATCGTATCAATTTTTTAATGCAATTTCCATTGTTTAGGAAAAAAAAATACACTTAAAAATAGTTTGAAAAATATTTTAAGGGATTAAACTAACGACGTTTACATTTATTTACATAATACCAGCACCGGGATTAATTTTGAAAATTTTTTAAATTAGAAACTAAATTTTATACATCTTTAACTTACATTTTTCAATCTTGAGTTTAATCTAAAAATTTCCATCCAAAATTTTAATAGAAGAACCATTAAACACTCTTAAAATTCACGGACTGTCTATGAAACAAAATTGACTAGAGAGACTACTTTAGTGGCCCCCGGGGGGTGGGGGGGGGGGGGGGGGGGCGCCACGGGGGAACGCATTTCTTTTAAAATAAAAGTTTGGAGAGATTTATGAACCATTTGTTGCACCGGTTTGGAATGAAAATTTTCGACCAGGATTGGTTAGCTTCTCAAAAACTAACCACAATTTTTCTTCTAGAAAAAACGAACCAAAATGGAAATTTTGGGTTCCGGTGTTGAAACCAAGCGCCAGATTAAACACAAACTTCCTATTAACAAGCAAACGAATCTCCTGCCTCGTAAAAAAGCAAGCCTGGAAAATGAAAGCAGGATACTTTCTCGGGAGAATGTTTCAGTACCTCGCACCCGAGTTCTTTTTTTAATAAAAAGAGTACAAAGTCCATCCAAAATAAAATAAAGGAGTGCCCAAAAAAAAAAAGAGAGAGAGAGAGAGAAAGAGAGAAAGAAAGATATCCATGGATTTACCTTTACTATAATGCATTTGCTTATACAAAAAAGTGATTCCACACCTCTTCACATTTTGATTTTTGATGTCGTCACTCGAAATGGTCTCAAATTCATCAGAAGTTATCAGGCACTTAAAAATCATCATAGTCAAAGGAACCATCTGCACTGTCGAAGTCCGGATAGTCATCAGAATCGCCTTCAAGATACTGATCAGAGAAGAAATCAGCAACACCAGAATACCAACCGTAGTTATCATCAAATGATCCATCATCAGAATAATCATGACAATCATCACCGGAATCATCGGGACCAATGCGAAATTCGAAGCCCTCGGTTGATTCATGAGGAAGCCGCAAATATTTAATCTGTTCGGCACACCTTTTCCCCAGTTTTCCTTTCAAGTCAATACTCAGACACTGGCGCAAGTCAAGTGATTCGAGATGAGGACATCCGTCAAGAATAGCCTGCAAGCCCATGTTAGTCATGGGATTTCCAAGAAGCTGCAGATGGCGCAATTTGGGCATGTGTTTTGCAATAGCAAGTGGCTCTTCATTAATCTCCAACTCCTCATCAGGATCCATGTGCCAAGGGTGATAAGCTTGGCAATTCAACTTCAGTGATCTTATACGAGGGCAATAGCGCCCAGCAGCTTCTAGAGTTTCTTTTGAGAAAGAGCAGAGTGTAAGATCAAGGTCCTCCAACAATGGAAGTTTTGCAAGGGCTTCAACCAATCCCTCGTCTGAAACATTATAGCAACAAGCAAGCCGAAGGCGTTTGATTTTATCACAGCTGTAAAAAAGGGTTACAGAAGCAACAAGACTACCAAGGTTAGCAATAATATAGACAAGGTAACTAATCTTTCGCATGTTCAAGTTTGTCATTAGAATTTACAGATGGAAGCTTCAACAAGTAGGATTCAAAGCTTATCAGGAGAAACAAGTGCATAGAAAATTTATCACAATCTGCAGTCCACTTTTTCAAAATTTAAAAAAGGCTTTTCTAGTGGTGCATCATTGCAATTTATGTCCAAAGTTACCACATATAGTAAATACATGATAAAACTTTCCACAGCGAAGAGAAGTTCATGTTTAATGGGAGAATCGTTTAAAGTAAAGTTGTCGTCAACTCCGAACATTAACATGCCAATAATCCCATGTGTTTTTAAATACAAGAACAAAAAATTTAAGGGTCGCAAATTATTACACAAAAACAAACCTTCTGTGAAATGACAGACAATGTGTCAAAAGCAGTCAAAGGCTATGGAACATATCAAAAAAAAAAAAAAGAAAAGTTCCAACATTCTAGTATAGCAGACAACAGAAAATATTACCAACCAAAAAAAGGTTTCCTATAGTTTTCACCAATTAGATTTCAAATATAGATTAAATAAAAGAAAATAGTAAGATTTCAGGACGAGAAATCTGCAGTCCCCTGCTTTAAAATTTAAGGCAGGTTCTCTAACTGACTCACCATTATCATTTATATACCAAAACACAGAAATATTCAAAGAGAAAATAATTTAATGTCGAATTGGGAAATTGTTTAAGAAAGGTGTCGTCAGTTTGGAACCATTGACACGCCAAAACATTTTCTATGCAGCAGGGCAGCCAATGATTCAGGCACTAATAGTTCCTTAACATGCCAAAAACAAGACTCACCGAAAGAAAATAATTCACAACTAAGTTCATACCATGATTGAAGCTACCCACCATAGACAAACCACCTTATCCAAAGATTTTTTGTTACTTAAAATGCCAATAAACAAAGTTACCTTGCATAACCTGAAGGTGAAGCCAATCGATATTGAACGAGAATAATCTATATAATTTGTTTTATTTACTTGCATTAGTGATCATTATAGACGTTGTCATCGATCTTGAAGGCAGAAATGTGGCAAGGCGACCAAGCAAAATTCTGGAATTATTTAATTCAAACCTTATTAGATTAGAAGTTATGGCAAACATATACTACTTATAAATTTCATATATATATATATATATATATATGTAACACTATAAACAATCAAAGACATATACAGCAAGCAGATTGACTGCCAATAATCCCAAATGTTTCTGACTCCAGGAACAAAGACACTTCAAACATAGAGCGACCCAGAGACTAAGCAAACGAACAACAAATTGTTGAAATATATCTAAATTTGCGAACGAAATTCCACTAAAAGCACCATGCAGACAAAATCATTAAGGGTCACAATAACAAAACAAACCACCCCCCCACCCCCCAAAAAAAAAATCAACTTTCTGTGAAATTACAAATAAGATGTTAAAAAGTCAACGGTTATGGAGCAGATGAAAGCGAAAAGCACTAAAATTCCAGATCGACAGAGTACAGTATAAATTCCAAACTACAACATAAAAGAAAAAAAAAAATCAAGCATTTTCCACCGATTAGAGTCCGGATATTAAATCGAATCCGAAAGAAAGGGGGGGGGGGGGAATTGAAATTTTGAAGAGAAATGAATACCTATCGGTGATATACTTGAGAAGAGCATCATTTCCGAAGTACTCGATGTTAATGTCAACCAGACTGCCACAACTCCGATCGACGGCGTCGCGGCACATCCTGTCCAAGCTCATATTCAAACCCACTTCGCCGATGTTATACATATCGATTTTGCGCCACACCAGCGGATCCTTGCAGACGTCGAACCACGGCTTGCACACAAACTGAATGGTCTTCAGGATCTCCGTCGCGCGCAGCCGAGAGAAGATCAACGCCGTCACCTCCCTCGGCAGTTCCAGCCAGTTCCGGAGTTGTTCCTCCGGAGAACCTCCGCCGCTCCCCAAGGAAAGCCCCAGTTCCATCCAGTTCTGGAGTTGTTCCTCCGGAGAATCTCCGTCGCTCCCCAAGGAAAGGTCCTTCGACGACGAACCACCGTCGCTCGAGGACGGCTCCTTCGTCGGAGGACCTTCCATCGAGGAAGAAGACACCATTAGCGACGACTACTTGGGGGAACTTGAAATTCGATTGTTTTGAAGAGTTAGGGTTTCAATCGGCTGGAAGAAGAGAACAGAAGAGGATTTTGCTTTTGGAAAACGTACGAGAAATGGGCAAAAAATATTAATTTATGTCCGAAATATGAGAAATTAATGGCTGCGTTCTCATTTTTCTTCCACGTATGCATACTTCTTTCTCTTTCACGTTAATACATGTGAATTATTACGTGGGTCCTGAATTTTTAATTTTATATAATTTTAATCTTTGATTTTTTTTTTTTTTCATAATCAAAATATTACTAAACTATTATAATGTTGCTATGATAGTTTTTTTTGTTAAATTTTTACATGAAATTTATTAAATAATATTATTTTTTGATCAAATTATTAATGGATTTTATCTAATAATTAACGAAAATGATTATAATAGTAATATTTTAATAGTTTTAGAACATGTCACGTTCTTGTTTGGTAGTTGAACCGAATATAAACTATTAAAAATGTTATTACATTAATCCTTCATGTTATTTTTTAGATGAAATCCGTCGGTTAGCATTACACTTTGATCAAGCTACCAATGGACTCCCTCCAAACTTAACGGAAAAGACTACTATAATAATATTTTAGGGCTTCTTTGGCACACCATTTCAACCAATTCAACTCAAACTTTTTTTTGTTCTTTTCCCAAAAAGTTTTTGTCTTTTTCTCAAAAAGTTTTTTGTCTTTTCTGAAAATTCAAAAAAATTTACTATTCAAACTTAAAAATCTCAACTCAAACTACTCCACGAAACTCCCCCTTAATAATTTAGAGGCTTTCCAGTTATGAAAAAAAGATCAGAGACAAAAACTACACAATGTTCAAAATTTTAGAACTAAATGAGCAATTTATCCAGATTAGTAAATGGAATTTAAAACTCTCGATTTTAAATTTCTGGTGTTTATTTTTGTATTTGAAAATTAAATGACATGAATTCCACCTAAAAATAAGGAATTAGAGACTTATTTGGAATGGACTAACATCTCATGTCCAATTCCACCTAAAAAACCAAAGTTACAGTCCTTACAGAGGCCCCATACAACTCATGCCAACAAAAACCACTACAATCACCACTGATGTCGAGCACCCACCCACGAACGTCACCCACTCCGAACTCTACCTTGACTTGTGGGTTAGGAGTGGTCTTTGTACCAACCCATCCCGTGTATAAAAATACTCTTTATACCTGTCCCGTAACCCATTTAAATTGTTGGAATGGGATTGGTTTTGCCCGTTGTGGGTTTGAGGATACTCAAATATTTTGTTTATTAAATTAGCTATCTTCGTCATATGAAAAATAAAAAGTAAAAAGTAAAACATATATATAAGACTTTAAGTTGTTTATTATAGTTTTCAATTTTTCATATATTGAATATGTTAAAGTTTAATTCTTAAAATTACATATATAACATAATATCTTATAGATGTCTTCAATAATAATAATAATAATAATATGTAATTAAATAGGTCGGGTAAGCGGGGACTAGGATCGGGATCCTCAAAACCTGTCTCCCTCATGATAGGTTAAACTTTTAACTAATTTATAACCCAAATCCGTTTAGATCAGATTTTCCTCGTTTCATTTAATACGAGTTCCCACATGTTGATGGGATAAATTGTCATCCTACTTGATCCTCAAGAATCACATAGCCATTAAAAAGACAATGTGCCCGGGGAGATGGTTGAAAAGCCGATAACCTCCCTCCTTTGCCTTGCCAAGACCACACTCACCTCTAGAGCCTTCAACGTGGAACGCAAAGTTCCATCTCTAGAGTCGGGATTCCAAGGGCTAGTAAGGCGTCGCAGCCAAGCTCCTATTTTAATAGCGAGGCATACATAAAAGAAACCCCATCACAACAAAGGTAGAGACCATCAGAGCTTATTATGTGTTATAATTTTGGTAATTTCTTCCTTAAAACATCAATTTTTTCTACTTAAACCAATATTACTTAGTTGATAAAAGGTAATATAAAAGGGAATGTGACGCTGCAATTACAAGCAAAGTAAGAGACAACACTTAAGGATAAAATAAGGAAGAAGTTGGGTTTTTTTTTTTTTTTTGTTAAGATATATATCAATCATTGGCTTGTGTTTGGTATAATGGTTTGAGATTAAATTTTTAGATTGAAATTAGTTATAATTTTTATTTACTTTTCAGAAAAAGATAAAAACTAAAATAAAAAACTTATGTTCGGATCTAGAGGCAAACGTACTATTAAGTTTATGATACTATTTTTTACCAATACATGACATTGAAATATATCCCCGATGATAGAAGTATGAAAATTATAATTAATAATAAATTTGGTTATATATTATATTTTATACTATGTTAGTTCTTGAATTTTGTTTTCACAGATCACACTTCTAAACTTTACTACTGTTACTCCAATGGTCATTCTATTAATATTATGCAAAAATATATATACACACAAAAATTGAACATGTTCTGATCACATGAGTTTTATTTGTAAATAAAGTCATAATTAAATATTAAGTAGTGCTAAGAATATTAACTCTAATCCCAATTTATTGAACACCAACTCACGTGTCATATTTTTCATCTGCCATAGAGCTATTTTGGAGATATAGTTTCACTCGCAAAAATATTTTTTTATTATTTTAGTCTTAATTAAAGCTCATGTAAAATGAATGTATTTAATTTATATTCAGTTTTTTATGGAGTACTGATATAGGAGTCGTTTCGTAATAGTAGAAAAGTTTGAGATACTATAACTTGTAAAATTGAAAGTTAAGAACCAACTTGATGCCGGGGGTATAATTTAAGGGTCATTTGTGAAAATAACCCTTCTTTCTTTAATTTAACATCAACCACTGTATATATATATTTTTAAATTAATTCAAAAAATGTTAATCTCAAAAATAAGAACAAATTGTATTTTTGTCCCCCGAACTTTGAGTGTTCTTGTAACTTTACCTCCCGAACATTGAGAATTGGTGTTTATACCCTTTCAAACTTTGAACTGTTAACAAGAATACCCCTCGAACTTTAAACCATTGGCAAAAGCACCATTTTTGTCATATTTTAGCCATGTGAGACTTGGAAAAATTTTACTTCTACCCCTTAAACTTTAGTGCCTTTGTAACTTTAACCACTGAACATTGAAAATCGTATTTACACCTCTCGAACTTTAAACTACTTAGAATTTCATCCACTTAAAACTGACAAGTATATCACTAAAAATAATAAAATTTAATTTGAACTAAAATTTTATCATTGGTTAGATTTAAAATTTCCCAAATTGTATTTATGATTTGAATTGAAAAATGTCTCAAATCGCACCATTTTCAACCCTACGACAAACAAACCCTAGCTACAACCAAATTTCACTCGAACATTCACGAACCGGCACACTATCATCTCACTATCCTTGGCATTGGAATGGTAATTGTTTGGGACAGTGCAAGGACTGCAATTGTCAATAATGGTTAACAAGAGCCAAATGTTGATCGTTCGAGTCATGTGTCTACATTAATGGATTGGGAAAAGAGGAAGAATTTGTTATAAAGAAACATTATGAATGAACTCCTTATAAATATAAATTGCAATTACAAAATCATTTAAGTTACTCAAAACTAACAAATATGCTAAAATTAAGATATTTTCTAAATTAAAAAATAATCCAATTAAATACAAGTCAACTTTTTCTACAACTCTTAATGGTTGTGCATCAGGATTATGATGAAACCCTTACTATTATGGGTGTTGATAGAGAATTACATACCGCAATCTTAACTGTCCAATCGTCGAATTAGCCATAGCCAATAAAGCAAGGGAGTCAAGACCTAGAGAAAGTTAAGATGAAGCCAAATAAGCTAGAATCTGACTCATGTAGCAAAATGATTGAAAGTGAATGTAGCTTCTCGCAGTCAACACTGACTACATAACAGAGCAGGTTTCAGTTGACTGCTCCCCATGATAGCTGAAATTAGCCATAACGGTATTCAATCCCGTGGAATATGAGAGTTAATTACAAGGATCGATTACCCTTAATCAATGGGAACATGATTGCCATAAGAAAATTAGCCATGAACCAGAAAATTAAGGAAAAGTGTGCATTTAAGAGAGTTGAGAGATCCAAATAAGGAAACTAAGCCCCCATTTGAATAAGTTAATTGGAGATAAAATTTTTAAGTTAGAGTTAGGTTGGCTTTTCAAAAACTAGTTATAAATCTTGTTGATTTTTCAGAAAAAGATAAAAATTGGGATGAAAAAATACAATTTAATTGAAGTTAAACCTACTTACCAAGCAGAGTGTAAGCATTTGAAGGTTACAACAACAAAAAGAGAGGGTCTCGATTGATGAAGGGCACATAACAAGACATAATCACACCCATACTCTACCATTTTCTCCCTAAAAACCCCAAATATACTTTTCTCCTATTATTATTCATTTTAAGTTTTATGAAGTTATTTATATTTTTATTTTCTCTACAAGTGAAAACCCCCTAACACACCATAAAGCACTAGCTCTTACGTTAATAATGAACCTCTATTAAATTCATTTCTCTCATTTATTTTTTTCATATATTATTTATTCACTAATCGTTATATCGATTCTAGACTTGGATTTACATCAAACAATGTCCAAATCAGTTATTTTCCCTTGAACAAAATGACTGTGTACCCGTTAATTAAAACCTATTTTCATAAATCTTTCCTACATTCCTTTTCTTAAACAAGAATCACAAACGGGTCCTCATAAATTACAATACTTAGAAGAACATGATCAGCAGTTAAAATGATAAAAACACAGTATTCGGTGGTAGTCTATTGTGTTACCGACTGCAACATGCTGTGATACTAAAAAGTAGCTCCATCATAATTAGTATCCGATTGTCACCATGTTATCGATGGGTTCTGATTATAATATATATATATGCACACACATACACAAAACCATAGTCTACTATGTTAACGAGTAACCACGGTGTCGTGTGAAGGGGTTGATCGGGCTGATAGATGGCGCTACTAGGGATTGAGGTGAAGTGCTATTGAGACTATATGCCGCACTGTTGAAGTCTAGTTTTTTTTTTTTTTTTTTTTAAATAATTTTGATATGAAATTAGGTTTAAATTTTCTACTTAAAGTTATTTATTTAAAAGGGAGAATATGTAGTACAATCTCATTAAGAGTAACTACAAATAGAGTTCGATCCAACGGTGTCAAAATGATCGTATGGAGAAAGAGATGATAATGAAGTAAGGCATAACAATATTTATATACTTTAACAAACACACAATCTTTTTCTTTCTTTTTAAATTTTTAAATTTACTTTTTTTTTTATCTTTCTTTTCTTTTCTTTTTTTTCACAAAGGTTCTTCAATACACAAACCCACCGACCACCGTTACAACTCCCTCTGACCAGAAAACCTCCTCCCGCCGGCCATCATTCAACGCACTATCGCTGAAAATCCTATTTAGAGATTTTGTATGAAAACTGGATCCAAGGTTGCGAAGAACTTCGCAACCAAGAGTTCACCATCAAGCGATGGCCGATGAGGCTTCTTCTCCGACTTCGTTGAGCAATAGCTGGCAATGGCACAAGTTGCGCGATGACCGACAGCTCCAAGATTTGGGGGTCCGATAGCCATGGCATCAGTTAAGGAAGGTTTGTAACGCCCCAAATTCTAACTAACAATAATATTAGGAAATTAACATTAGAATTAATATGGGTAATATAATGAGATAACAACTTCTTAATTCTAATGTTTTGTTGAGTTATTTTCACAGGTGACACGACGAGAACTCAATGTGCTAGAACAAAGTTCATGCCAAATTGATAAATTTTCCTTTTGACGATTTGATGAATTTATGTGACGATTGTTTTAGTATATATAGTATGATATGTTATATAAATGGATATGTAAATGTCTATATAATATATTATAATTATATTCTGATAGCTATACGTATATTTATATATAATTAGTTGTGTTTATATATATATGAAGGTAATATATATATGATATATAGTATTTGTGATGAAGTTAATGTTTAAAAAAAAAAAAAAAGGCAAAAGTACGTTATTCAAAAAAGACTTATTTTATATTAAGTTAATTTTCAACTCAATTATGAATCTTTAAATGTCGAAAAATTATTCTGCAATTTAGATAAACTTATAGAGTTTTTCATTAGCTTTCCAACACCTACTCATTTGTGCAAATCCGATATCAGAAGAAGAAGTTATGACCAGTATACTATCCGGATACCTGTTAGTTACCAACCAGTTTACCATGTGCGATTGTAGGTGTGAAAATTCTAAAAGTTAACCTAGTTGTTTTCTTTTCTTCCCACACGTTTTCACACCCTAATGATAGCCATTCTACAGCTATTAAGAGACAATTAAACCAAAGAATTCAATCTCAATTAATTCCAAAATTTATTTGGAATTAAATTACTCATAAATTATTTTATAATTTTTAAAATTTCTCTTTTTACATGCTCTCTCTCTCTCACCTCCCTAGTCTCCCTCTCCCTATGATTCTCATTCTCCTTCTTTGCTCTCTCTACCCCTCTCACACGCACAAATAGAAAAAAAAAAAAAAATCTGCCAAACCTTCAAATTCTTTCAAGCCCAAATCAAAATATTTCAAGGTATGTTTCGGTATTGTTTGATGATGATGATGATTTTGTTATTTATTTTAGTTTGAGATTCTTTGAGGGGTTGAATGATTTTCTTGATGAGTGTCTTCATGTGAGTTTGAGAATATGATAAAAAATACTTATCGAATGATAATAGAAAGAATGGCTATATGGTTGATTTTGTAAACAAGACGAATTTAGGATTTTTGATTTCTTGATTTATGATTTCATTAGCATGGTGATTGAATAATTTTATGTGTTAGAAAGATATCTCATGGCTGTTCTATGTGTGTGTATATATGAATTATATACATTGTGATGATAATTTTTTTATATTTTTAATGATTTTCGGATTTGACCACTGTTACTAGAATTTCTAGATTTTATGATAAGTATTCGAAACTACTTTTAAGGATGCAAACAGCCTCTATTTTTAACAAATTTAGTATTGTTGGAAAGGCCTAGATGTCTATTTTCATTTGAAATTAGTCTCATATCTTTTGGAGATATATGTGAATTATTATGATTTTTCAAAGAGGCAGAGGTCTGGCTGCCAGATTTTATACAATTTTAGCGGTCCATTTTCAAAACTATTTTTGAGAATCCAAACGGTCTTCGTTTTTAATAATTTGATATTGTTAGAAAACCATTGATGTCTATTTTCATTTGGAATTTGTTTTAGATCATTTAGAGACATATGTGAATTTTTGTGATTTTTCAAATAGGTAGAGGTCTGGCTGCTAGTTTCTATAAAATTTTAGAAATCAAATATAAAACAATTTGTGAGGGTTCAAACAGTCTTCATTTTTTTACAAATTAGATAACATTAGAAAGATCTGGATGTCTACTTTCGTTTAAAATTTGTTTTAGATCATTCGGAGCCCTATATGAATTTTTATGAATTTTTAAAGGGACAAAGGTCTGACTGAGAGATTTATAAAGATTTGAAATTTTATGAAATTGTTTAATTTTTGTGTTGTGATGTTATTGAATGATGAAATAAGCCTTTTAGGCATTGCAATGATATGATAGATGTGTTTGATGAATTATTATGAACTTTTGTTGATTTTATTATATTCATTACTCATAGCATGAACGATTCTAAAGGTGAGTACCTGAGACCTTAATCGCGCGTCACCATCAGAAATTTTGAAAAGATTAAGTAAGGCGTTTAAGTAAGTACACTCTCACCTACAACATAAATTAAAAATTTGAGAAGTATATGTTTTGATGTTAATAATGATGTTATGACGTTCTTAAATAATACTTCTCATATGATGACGTTTTGATGAAAAGTATATATAAGGCATGTATATGTATTTTATGTTTTAAAATGACATTGTACACCTTTGACGATGATGATGATTATGTTGTCCGGTGAGCGGACTTTTGTCGTTGTTGGTTTGGGATTTGTTACCCCAACCCTTCCATAACTAACGCCCTATAATGGTACAATGGCAGATCCAATATATGATGGTTTTTAAAAGTTAAAAAGTTTTTAAATAATGTTTATACTTATGATGATAAAAAAAATGTTTATTTACATTTATGATATTTAAGTGTCTTACTAAACTCTTGCTTATATAAGTTAATTCATATTGAAGATTAAAAAAAAAAAAGTAAGATATAGTATTGGAGGAGCTTGGAGTGGATGTCAGGACGATATGTAATAGTAAAACGGGAGGAATGATCATAAGATGGATATTTTTAATTTCAAATAAAGTTTTGAGACTTTAGTTTTTATTATTTGATTGGATGTTCCTATGGACTTAAGTTTTATTTCATGAATTAGGTTTTAAAATATATATATTAATTATGAATGTTATTTTGATATAGTTTTTTTTTTTAATTATAGAGTTTTCTAAAATTATCTAAGTAAAGTTTTCCGTTATGTTAAGGTTTTTATTTTAAGCTTAATATTTTCCGTAATTTTATAAGAGATAAATGATTAAATAAGAAGTCAACTGTAACAGTCCGTGAGTAGTCGTTACAAGGTTGGCAACCGATAGGAGGTGGGCTGGTAGTCTATAAGAGACATTACTCTTTGGAGATCTTGTAACAGGTTTGGAGTCCCACAAATCTGGAGTTCCGTCGGTTTCTAGCATTTGTGGGAGTTCCTGCGACGTCAAGGTCAGCGAGGATGATTGGATTTGTTTCATAGAGGTTGTCATTTTTTCTTTTTGCTCCACAGATGTCACCATTTTTTCTGGCAAAAGAAGTTTGGATGGCTAGAAGAGAAATGGCAGTTGGGGGTATTTTAGGCATTTCAGTTTTAGAAATTTTTATTTGGTGCAATACTGTATGCACTTCATGTGACTGTATATAAAATGGTAACTACGAATAGTGCTCTACATAGGAGCTCTACCACATATTCTCCATATTTAAAATCCAAATTTTGAAAAGTGGTATTTCTTTAAATCACCACTATAGAGTTAAAGTTCATCTAAGCACTATAAAAAAAAATAGAAATAACTTTTTTTAGCGAAAATGAATATAATAATGTTTGAACTATCAAGAAGAGTGACAATAATAATATTTCTTAAGACAACTAAAAAAGTTAAAAACATTTAAGGATTAAATGCTTTTTAAACAAATTTGTGGGGACAGATGGTTCTGCTCTTTTGTTTTTTTGTTTTTTTGTTTTTTTTAAGTTTGTAACATATATTTTAGCTTAAAACTTTTTATGGTTTCCTTAAAAAAAAAAAAAAAAAAAAGCTTCATCTTTCTTTTTATATTTTTTATTTTTCTTGGAGGTGGGATTTCAGATTATTCATCCTCTAATGAAATCAGATGTGAAACTTACAATCAATAAATGTCAAATATCAATAGTTTCTACTATTACTTTCTTTTTATGAAGATAACATTTTCCATAATTACACATTTCGTAGATTTTAAGAAAGAAAGATAGTTTGTCACTATTATTACGTTGGTGAATGATTATGTCACTAAACTTATGTTGGTCCTTTTCTTGTTTTTTTCCCCTTAGTCCTCCTTGAATGCAAGGCGTTTTTAATACACACCCCTAAAAACGACTTTTTCCTGCCTAGAAAATATCTCCCATTGGATAGGTGGGTAAATAAATTGAGTCAAGCATCTTTGAAATACACTTACAAGTTACAACGCGATTATTTTCATCTTGAATCGAACCTTCAATTTTTTTTTTCCCAGGTTATTTTACGTATCTTGGCCTAGCCTAAGCTTGCAAGTTATAGATCCAATTACTTTTTTTTTTTTTTGGTCCATTTAGATAAAATATTTTAAAAAAATAAATTTGCATTCAAATTTTCATAAAATAAGATACTAAAAAAATATTTAAAAAAAACTTTCTTTTTAAAAAAACACAATCTAAAAAGTCTCTAAACAGTGATGAAAACAATCACTACCTGGCAATTATTTAAACATATAATTAATAAATGTCTCTAGTTCTGCAATTAGATAGATCCAGAAGTTATAATTTTATGTTTTTAAGTTGATTCACGTACAATATTCTATTTAAAATATTATAATATCGTACAATTTATAAACTATTGATACAAATAACTAGTATCAATAAAAAAAATATCACATAAAATTAATTAAATGTTATAATAAACTCAAAAAAGTTAGAGGGTGTTTGATAAATGAGTTTAGTTTAAGATTTTTAAGGATGAGTTTGGCATCCTAATTCAAACTCATGGATTTAAACTCAATTTTTATCTTTTTCTGAAAAAGTTTTTTGTCTTTTCTGAAAAAGTCAATAAAAATTACTATTGAAACTTAAAAATCTTAACTCAAATTCATATACCAAACACCTCCTAAGTTTCAATAGTAATTTTTTAGAAAAGATAAAAAAAAATTTCAGAAAAGACAAAAAAACTTTTTCAAAAAAAGACAAAAACCATGATAAAATAAACATAATTTAGTTTAAGATAAAATTGAAATCAAACTCACCCTAAAATGTTGTTTTATAAAAAATGTTACCTATAAGAATATATCTATATATATATATATATATATATATATATATATATAGAGTCATTTCGTTGAATGAAAGTCAAAGCGGAAGATAGCCATAAAAAATGTCAAACCATGACCACTAATTGCGCCTGATTACAACCAAGAACCGACCAACCAAAACAAATCCAGAAAGAACGAATGGCCAAGCAAAAACAACCCATTCCATTACACATACCCAAAAAATAAAAATAAAAACTTTCAATATTTTAGTCTTTAGAGAGAAGAAAGAAAGAGAGAGTGCCTCTCTGTTTTTTGAATCGCTAACTCACTTGTAGGCTCTGAAAAAAAATAAAAATAAAAAATTTCTAGTACTTTCTGAATAAAGCATAGATTACCCTTTTCTCTGTTTTGTTGATCCACCATTGTTAGATTTCTCTTGGATCAAGGGCTATTCTAGATCATTCCCTTGCTTCTTTCTTTCTTTCTCTCTTTCTTTTTTCTTTTTTTTTTTTTTCCCTTCTCTTGAATATCCGTCTTCATGGAAAGCATGAGTGGGGTCAGAGCATTTTCATCTCCTGAGTTAGTGCCTCCTGATATGAATCAAGGCCAGCGACCAGAAGATCATGGTCTTGAAGGTAATTTGATAAACAGTCCTTTTTTTTTTTTTTCATTTATTTTGATCAGTTTATTGAATACCAAGGGAACGTTTGTTCGAGCGGAAAGGAACGGAATGGTTACGTCACTCCTACGGAGCAAAATAATCTGCTTTTGTTTCTTGACGAATTTGAGGTCAAATCATCATAGTTTTTGTTGTAATATTTGTTGTATTTTTGAATAGGAATTTCTACAAACGTAAAGTTGTTGTTGAAACTAATCCAAGACCACAACGAGGCGAGCATGAGAGACGGCGGTGATGAAAGGAAGGCGCAGAGAGTGGCCGGAATGATAAGCATAATTGAAGATGTCAAGACACGGATTCAGAAATCTCAAACACAAGTTAGCAGAAAAGCGGAGCTCCGGAGATGCAATACAGATCTAAAAACAAATCCTCCGAGAGACAAAAAGGCTCAGGAGCCAATAACCGATGAGAAAGAGAAGCTGAGAAGGCAGCTCAGCGCAAGCTTAGCAGCAAGAAAGAGCCTAGAGATAATGTGCACCAGCTTGGGGAAAGAGAAGGAGATTATGGCCGCCGAGCTCTCGAGGAAGGTTCATGAATTGACTGGAATGGAGGAGCTCATAAGCGATCTAAGGGCGCAAAACGACATGTTGTTGGGGAAGGTTAAGGCCTGCGCTGCCGAGCACAAGGAGAAGAAAGAGCAAGAGACATGCGTTGGAAACTCAGCTCTCCAAGAGAGAAACCAGGCTCTTTCGGACCAACTCCTGAAATCCCTCGAAGGGTATCGGTCTTTGAAGAGAAAGCTCAAGGATTCACAAGAGGAGAAAGCGAAGGTCAACGCCATGTTGGAGGAAATTCAAGTGGAAGTTCAAGCTGGCCTTGGCAGATTACACAATTTTGAGAAGGCGGCGGATAATGTCGATATCGGGGAGGAGATTTCCGCTCTGTCGCATTTGTTTCAGTCCTTGAACATGAAGATTTCCAAGCATAAGCAGAGGAAAAGTGAGTCTCCCAAGAGCAAAAAGTGAGATCAAAGTCAGTTAAGGCTTCTGTTTTCCAGATACCAGGGCATTTTTCGGTCACTTTTTTGTGTAGACACAGAGTACTCACACTTCGTTTGTTCTTGAATGTCTGGAGAAACATTTTGTGATGATGTATCAAGGAAAATAAAAACGAAAAGGAAAAAAAAAAAAGTGGAAGTGGAATAATGAAACTTTCACGTTGGTTGTTCATGAGCAATTTGACTTGTACATGTATATTGTATACAGATAATCAACCCTGGCCCCACAATGCCTGTACAATTCCAAAAGTTTCTTCTCCTTTCCGGTTCCTTTAAGCGCATTCTTTAACACGATGTTAAAAATACGGCTCCAAATCCTTACATCACAACATCAAAATTATATCAAATTAAGATAAATCTTATCTACACTTAACGAAACTTAATGAAGATTTTACGGTTCATAATTCTGTTTCATTAAGGTAACTTGGGATGCACTATTCTCATGGGAAAGCTCCATCTTTCTCGCCGTTTACACATGACAATTCTTTTGGAGCCCATTTGCCATCAATCAGTCAATTGGAATAAAATATACGTGTAACAATTTGTGTTTGATTCATTAGTTGAAGATGAAATTTTTAAGTTAAAATCGATTGGCTTGTCAAAAACTAATTATAAATTTTATTGACTTTTTATAAAATAAAAATAAAAATAAAAATTGATATGAAAAAGTACAGTTTAGTTAGGGTTAAACTTAAATACCAAACGAAAAGTTTAAATTTCATCCTATTAAAAAAAATGCAATGTTTTGCACGCCTAATATCATCAAATCAACTTGATATTACTAAAAGGAAAATTCAAATTTAGGACAAAATCATACCTTTTGGCTAACACAAGCTACCTTCATCACGTTAGTGAGTGGACAACTTTTGGCAACCATCGTATATAATATATGTATATATATATATAAACATGTATATATATGCATGTGTGTGTGTGTAAGCGATTATCACGGTGTTGTTAACAAAGCTTAAGTTGCTTAAATAAACAGAGTAAAATGACGTCGCTTTTTATCTACACTATTTTTTATATACATACATGTAGACTTAGGGTTTATTTAACATTTAAGTTTAACTATAACTAAACTGTATTTTTTTATCCTAATTTTTATCTTTTTCTGAAAAGTCAACAAAATTTATAATTAATTTTTTAAAAATCAACCAATTTTAATTTAAAATTTTCATCTTCAACCGAGTAAACTTAATTTTTATTTACACATGTTCCTTAGCTTATCACTATTTTATTTGTTTTTTTTTTCTTTTTTTAAGCATAGAAAGATTCTTCTAAACGAATTGAGTTTGGCTTATGTAGTTGTACCGTTTTTTGGTTGTTGTTCTGTTTTGGGTTGGATTCATTCTTATGTCATAAAAATATGCTAAGGATATCAACTCTAATCTTAATTTTTTAAATACCAACTTACATGAGATGTTAATAATTATACTAGTAAGCTTTTAAAATTGGAGTGTATCTACTAGCAAGAATTTGATAACGCACAGTTTCATGAATTGATACTCAAAAATAGATATTAAAATTTATATTACTAGCAATACTCTTTATTATGTAGTTGCTACTAGGTAATGAATTAAACATTTAAGCAAAATGGAAAGAGCCCATCTTCAAAATACCATATTTTTATTAGAAACCATGTTTATCCATGTCTACGCACCTCTATGAGAAATAGTTTCAAAATCTGACTTAAAAGATGTACAAGTTTATGTATACATGACATTCATAATTATTCAGTAAGACTTTGTAAGTTACAGGCAGCAATGGAGTTCAAAACCCATAAATTGCTTACTACTTTAGCACCAGATGATCTTGCTAGTGCCTCGGCATCAGACCGCCTATGGTTGAATATCTCATTCCTCTTGGTGGGGTCAGATTGATCAGGTAACTCAAGGCTGTAAATAACGAAGGCTTCACAAGTGGAAGAGCCCGATGACAACCCTTTCTCGTAGGCTGCAACAGGTTTTCTATGCAGAATAGTCCCTCCAGCAGCCGTAATGAGGTCTTGAAGATAGCCTTTGTATGAAGGTAAAAATTCCCCCATAAGGTAGAACTTAAACCCATCAAATAGCTTCGGTTGCTGCATTTGAAAGAGATCATTGGTAAAGCATACGAATATAATGTTTACAAACAAGCAACAGGAATGTGTTCAAGCAAATTCTCGTTCTCTTCATCTTATAAAAGAAAGATCCTCATCCAATAATATCGACAAAGTCAAACTTATGCAAATTAAAGTTATGTCGGAAATAGAATAATGCAAATGCTGACTTTTAGACAGCTTTGAAAGCCTCATAGGCAGAGAATGGCAAGCAACACAAAATAGCCTTTAGGCACAAAAAATGCTCTCTGGTTTCACTAATTTATTAGAAGGCAGCACGGACCAAACCTTGTTCTGGACCCGGAGTCTTCCAAGTCGAGGGCCATCCCTGATTCTGTGAGTGTCAACAAGAATTTCAAAACTCTCCTGGTCAACTAATTTCATTGCATCCATGCACGCCTGGATCCCTATTTAAGAGAGAGAGATGAAAGGCGACTATATCAGGCTCTTATCTTCTTTCTATAATAATCAAAATGCATTGCAATAAGAAAATTCAGCACTTACATTTCACGCTTAGTATCCATTTCCCATCCAAAATCCCCATTAAAACTTTGAGTGTTCTTCTGCATGCTCCACTTTCATCAGTTGATGCAATAACATGAGTGACGTTCGATTCCCAGTTTTTGGATACTGTAACTCCGGAAATTTTCTCAAATTCAAAAACTATTTTCTGCAGTTACAACCCAAAAAAAACAAAAAACAAAAAAACGATTAGATAAGCATTTCACAGTTTTCCACATCCATGGGATGGAACAACTGAAATTATAAGCAGCTTATTTACCCTCTCTGAATTCGTGAGAGCCGAACAACAAATAACTAATTTCTTAGAGGATCCACTAGAACACCAACGAGGAGCAATACCAGGATCATTCCTAACAGCAACTTTAATTTCTTGAACAAATGATGGCCTAGAAAAGAAGAAAATTGATATACAATATTTCAGGAGGGATGTTCGAGTCTGCTAAGTTTTTAGAACTTTTAATAGGAGAGATTTACTTTTCAGAGTTGCATTTTCTCTTCCTTGCTCGAGATTCAGAACGTTCACAGGGAAGCTTAGAAGAGGAATGAAGAGGACACAACATGACAAAGTTATCCTGAAGCACGACCACCACAATTAGAATAATGTGTATCTTTAGAAAAGGGTAAAACAATCAACAGAAGTTTGGACAGATAATCTTTCTAATTCTAACACGTACCGTATCCCATCTACATTGAGGCATCAACTTAGCACAAGGGACGTGAAAACTCTTGCGGCAACTCTTATGATAACACCCAAGGGCAGCACCTTTCAGTCCACAGCAACTACACTTAATTCTTCGACTTCTAGTTAATTCAGCTTCAAGATTCATGGCAATATCTTCTTCAAAGTAAACATTGGGTGCCCTTCAAAAATTTTCAACACTTGATTAGCCAAAAGAAAGTTACAAACAACTAATATCAAAGATTAGCTTAGTTTGCCAAACTTATAAATTGCAAGACCCCATTAGTATAAATCTATGTTACTTGTAGGAATCTTCACTTTCAAATAAGACATTTGTATGTTTGTACTATCATTTCCCATCCTGAACACTCAAAACTGCTTGCAGACTATTTTGGTAGTAACAACAAAAATTCAGTGAAAGAGAAATTATCATACACGCATGTCAAATATAGAAAGCATGTCAAACACAGCAATATGATAAGAAAATATATTTTATCTCATGCAAGGTACTTTTACCATTCAGTGCAATTCTTGTGTGAATGTATAATCTTGGACTCTCCACTGTAATCTGCGGCAATGGGTTTGCCCTTGTGATAGTGAATCATCTCTCCTGAAGCCTGTAATTTTGGTTTGGTTTAGAAAACAATGAGTGCAGCTTTATTTATATTTGATATACACATAAGGGAGTGGATATCAGATGGCAAAGAAAACATGATCAAGGGAATTATTACCTCAGTGTCTTCTGATGAAAGACAAAAAGCACATTGGATTTTACTGGAGGTGTTCTCACATCTCTGCAGTACCATATCGTTCGCCAGAGAGGGTGATTTTTTCACTGTTGATGGATCAGCTAAACTTCCAAAACCCAGATTTATTTGAATATTTCCCATGGTTTGAGCTTCCTTCACATGAATATTGTTGACAGAACCAGCTTGGATGTCATCAGGTATTTCATCGTTCGAGTCAGCACTGCAAGAACTTTTGGATTTTCCCTGACTTCTCAATCCCCATTACTTGACTTAGATTTTCTGGAATGTGTGCTGCGGTTTTCTGTATAATCGGAGACATTCTCTTTATTAACCAGAGGGACGAACAAAGCAGATAACTGAGCTATGGCATCCTTTTTTGTTTGGTTTTCCCTTTTCGATACTTCTTCAGAATCCCTTCGCATAGAATCTGACCTTTGTTTTTTTGAGCTCACTGGTTGCGGTGTCTGGTTCTGGACATGGATCTCATTATGGCTTTTTCCGTCCTTTGAGGTAAAATCATTATTGCATCTTTTCTTTTTCCTAAGGGAGCAGGCAACTCAGTTATCATGTCTACAATACCATCATCTGAAGATTCAGCTCCGCCACAGGGAGCGTGAACTTTCTTACTCCTTTTGTGCGTCTTAAACACACCTTCAGATTTCTCGTTTGAGTCCACATTGGTTCCAAGAACCACATTAGCACTTTTCAAAGAACATGTAATTCCAACCTTCTCTTTTGCCTTCCGACCCCTCTTCTTTAAAGTCTTAGCACCCGTTTGATCCACTGCTTTGCCTACTTTCTTACCCTGTGAGATTTCTTTCAGGTCCTCTTGAACTACGTCAAATTCGTTGGTATCAGCAACCTGCATTTTGATCAGATTTAGGAACACTGATGACTTACAACAATGTATGCTAAAATAGATTTCAATAGTAGATAAAAAGTGCCGTAATTTATACCTGAGTCTTAAGGGAACCTGTACAGAGCTCAGGAGAGCAAGGTCTTTGAGTCCATTCAAACATTTCACTATCAAACATGTCAGCACCATTGGAGGACTTACCAAGCTCTTTTCCCTACAAGCCATTAGCAAAATGAGAAGACGCAGTTCATAGCAGTGTTTAAAATGTAGAAATAAAATTTCTTTATTCACATTATTCTTTTCGTTTCCTCACAATCCAGATTAGAAATAACTGTAAGCAAATTTCAGTAACAAAATTAAAATCAAGAGGATGACTTTTCATTGTACAATAATTAGTAAATCAATTACCATCCAAGTCACATATACAACAGCATATTTGATGTCAGTAACAAAGTAATATGTACTCACTTCTGGGGTCAATCTAGTTGAATTTTCATCATCCGAGTCCATGATATCACTGAAAGTAGGAGCATCTGGAAGTGGCATGTCGATGAACGGATTCGTACTAGTCTCCTGGCTCAAATTTTCCACGCTTTCTTCATCTCTCAACCAAAAGAAAGGCGAAAGATTTGGTCCTCCCTTCTCATCTGTAACTGGCTGCTTCTTTGGAGTTTTTGAGCGCTTTTTGGATAATTTATCAACAGTTGCACCCAAGTCACCTTCAGACTGTGACTGCGGAACCTGAACCCTTTTCTTTCCTGGAAATGAAGGTTTTTCATGAAAAGAAAAGGAACTTCTCAGATTGGAGTTACTTTTTTCTCTTGTCCCTTGCTCTTTGAAGGAATCCTGTTTCTCAACGAAAATTTGACCAGAATGCCCCCTCTCATGAATATTGCAATCTTCCACTTGCTCTTTCACATCTGTTAATATCGGGAAATGATATTACCCAAGGCAAAGGAAAAATCAAAAGAACCAGCTATGGTTTCTGCATTTTAAAACTAAAAACAATAAAATGGATATAGATGGACATATGTTTGAGAAACTTCACATCCAACCAACACAAAAGAGCATCACCAGGTTATAGACGACAGAAATGTGTATGCATGTTCGACTTGTATCCTTGTACGTAAGCAGATGTCATTACTAAAAGTCAAAAATACCTACTAAAAATCAACATCTTGCAATCTTAGACTGCCATTTTGCAGTGGATGACAAAGAACAGCATTTTAAAAATTCTTATGATGAAGAAAACAAATTAGAACAACTTAGAGCATGTAATTTAGACATCATATTTCTCAATAAAGTTATGGTTGTAATACGGTAGAGAAGAAATGGTTCTTGTGGTTATGGAAATTTTATGAAATTTGAATTAATAAGCTTTTCAGCACTGAGATACTAGCTCAAGGCGTACTAATTTATGTGGTTACCCGTAATAACCAATGTCCTTCATGTGTTTTTTCATATCCTTGCATACCAAATCCATGTATAAGTAAATACCTGATAACTTAGTAGAGGGTGCATTCTGAGTAATAAATATATTCATTCCTGAAGAAATCTCCATACTCTTGTAGATGCTAACCAAGTTATCCATGTGCGGAGCAGGACGAACCTCTACAGAAAATATTAGAAGGTACCCGCAAGTAATTAGAAAACAAAGTCAACGAGTTCTAAAGCAACTCTAAAATCCCTGTCAGATCCAATATGCCAATTTGGAACACCCAAAACGTTGAAAAGTAAGAATTTTGAGTTGTAATTGCCCTCAATATGTTGTTGTAAGAATTTTGAGCTGTAATTGCCCTCAATATGTTGTTGCGCATGAAAATTTTTAATTCCATTACCAAATTGTGAAGTAATATACAAAAACGCAGGAAGCCTTATGCAGATGAAATTTGTGAGCTCTTTGTTGGGTAAGGGCATTAGTTCCACAATTAGTACTAATTGTAGTACTAATCACAAGAGAATATATATAATTTTGAATGCAATATATTGTTGCATTTGTTAAACACTCTCCATGTATTCTGCTGCAACAACTTAACCCAAAAAATAATCCATGGAATGCTGATTAAGAACTTCTGTCTCTTTTTTTTTTTTTTTTTTCCTGCTAAAGAATTTTGTTTTTACAGTTTGAAAACCGGTATAGATGAAAATCCATAACAAATATATCCATGGGATGCTAATTAAGAACTTATGTCTCAGTGTAAAAGCATACCTCTACGACGGTATGGAACTTTACAGACCGGACAATTGGAACCCGATTTCATCGATTTCACAATACAAGAACTGAAATAACAAATTATCAAAAAAAAAAAAAAAAAAAAGAAAAAGAAAAAGAAAACAACAGCAACAACAACATTGCTAATGTCAGTATTCTCTCTACAACTCGAAGCAAAAGAAGAAATCCATGAATCTGTTATGGAGGAAAGAGCCTTACTTGCAGAAAACATGATTGCAATTAAGCGAAACTGCGGAGTTCAGTAGGCTCAAGCTGCCAAAAGTTCAAAACGAATTTACGAAGATTTTCAGAAATCTAATTAGAAATTGTGAAATAGAACGAGAAATATTGCTAACACGGGAGCAAAAAAAAAAAAGGTCTGTTTGGCTGCCGAGAAAACAAAAATCATAAACCTAGAAAATAATTTCTGAGACAGATCTCCAACTTTATCGCAGGACGAACAAGAAATAAAACAACAGAGAGACAGAGAGAGGTACCAAATGGGGCATTTCAGTTCCCTGCCCATTTTCTCCAAGTGGTTCGGATCTCCCACATCCACCATTTTCGCTTTCTGTCGTGTTCTCTGATCGGGAGAGAGAGAGAGAGTATTGTACTATTCTAGTATTGTATACTTTTATAGAGTAAATAGCTTTCTCGAGAAGCTCTCTCTCCTCCCTTCAAATTTTTAAGCCCGCCAAATTATATACGCGCCTAAACTTTCACCGCTTTTGGTGAATGGCGGTATCCGTGATTTTTAATAGGGATAGTATTCAAAATAGCATAACGAAATGCATGGTTTTGAAAGGATAGCAGATATGAAATTATTCTTGATAAATAACATAACTAAGGGCCCGTATGTTTTGTAGGTTTAAACTTAAGGTTTAAATTTAAATTTTTATCTTTTTCTGAAAAAGTTTTTATCTTTTCTGAAAAAATTGTTTGTCTTTTCTAAAAAGTCAATAAAAATTATTATTCAAACTTAAAAATTTCAACTCAAACTCATTCACCAAACGGGCCCAGATAAATGACAAGAAGAAAAACCCAAAAATACCCCTAACCCCTCATTCTCTCTCTACCTTCTCTATCCCCCCCTCCTAGAACTATCAATTCCCGTCCCTGCCTCCGATGACAAGATTCTGTGACCGGCACCATCACGACCACAATAGCTGGTGAGATTCACGACCTAAATCATCACCAACTCCATCGTGACCATGATCAACGACAAGATTCGCAGATCCCAACGGCAGAAATCGTGAATCTTTTAGTGAGGCAAGAATCGAGACATCACGATGAAAATCGTGATTCGTTGTCGTGAATTTTCTCACTGCTGCAAGTGCATTTCTTTGTCAAATTCGAATCGGAACCACAAGGTCAGAATCGCAATAAAATTCGACAAGATCTTGTCGTCGGTGGTGCCAAATCTCCGACGATCCAACAGTTTCGTATTCTCCGTCTCTGTGATCGTATCCTTCGACGGCTCCATGCCCAATACTAGTAACAGCTAGCATATTTAGGGGTAAGGGTTAGGGTTAGATTTAGGGCTGAATTTCGAGATAAATTGGGGCTTTTTGCAATATTCAAAATTTTATAGAAGAAAATATAAATACTAAAAATAACTATAACAATTTTTAAATATTAACATTGATTGGTAATAAATGTAATATTATTCTATTAACTAAAAAACATTAAATAAGGATATTTACCTCTAAAAAATAATCTTTACTTAACTTAATCATCAATAAATTTCATATTTACTGAAAAAATTTGATATCTACTTGTTAGATAGAAAAAAATAAAAAATGACATTTACCTGATTTATTTATTAATAAATCTAATATTAACTTGATAAATATGATATTTACTCTTTAAATTAAAAATAAAAAATAATGATATTTACATGTAAATATTAATATTTACATGATTTATTTATCACTAAATTGAATTTTTGTTAGTACTATTATTTACTAATAAATCATAGATTTGTTAATAAATAAATATAATATTTATCAAAAAAGATAAAATATTTACATATTTATTAATTCTCAGTAAATAATCAAATTTATGAGTAAATAATAATATTTACTCAATAATAAAGTGTAACGGCAAATAATCAATTAATTCATTTATTTACCTATAAATCTTATATCTATCATAATTGTTATCTTTATCAAGTTCTGTATTTACAAAGATAAAAACCAGCATTAAGTTATATAAATCTCATTATTTACTTGAATTTAACTATTTAATATGTATTGTAAATCTGGGTATTTACCAATAAATAGCAATATTTACCTGTTTTAGAATTAATAAATATAATATTTTCTTAATAAATCTAACTCAGTAAATCCAAATATTTACATATAATAAAATGGATCTAATGTATAAAATAAGATGGATTTATAGAATAGATAAAATCAGTAAATCAAATATTAACAAATAATAGTAAATCTATATATTTACTAAGAAATACTGGTATTTACACGTAAATTCTTTATTTATCCTTTATTTTATACTTTTTATGTAAATAATAAATCAAATATTTACTTAGTATTCTTAAAAAAAAAAAAAAGATTTACTAAATAAATAATAGTAAATCTATATGTTTCCTAAGAAATAATGATAGTTGCTCGTAAATCCTTTACTTCTCTTGTATTTCATACTTTTTATGTAAATAGTAAATTTAAATCTTTACTAAGTATTCTTAAAAAATATATATATTTCCTAAATAAATATTAATAATTGCAAATAAAGATGTTAATTTTCATTAAATTTCATAAGTTACAAAATGTACCGTTACTTTATCCCAAATTAAGCCCTAATTCAATCAAACCCGAACCCTAAAATTTATTAAATTTCTTAAATTACAAAATGTACCCTAAAATTATCCCAAATTAAGCCCTATTTTAATCAAACCCTAAAATCTCCAATAACCATTGCCGCCGTCGCCTTCACCATATCACCGAATAACACGTCCCGAAGCTCCCGAGAGCATCCGCCGTAGGCCCAACGCCAAAGATTTGAGCGCGTTGTTGGAACATCGCAATTGAGCTTGCGAAACGTCATCTTGCCAGTGAGATTGTTCGCAAAGTTTCTGAAACCACGGCCAACGCAATATCATCATAGATCTGGGAAACGTGTGAATTATGCATATCGCGATCACGTGAAATGTCGAATCTCCGATGAGAGATCACAACCTTTGTTTCTTCATCACGATTGGAGATTTGTTTGTGATCTCATCTTGTCATCGACGCGAGATCTAAGGTCCACCACTGGCCAGACAAGAACGACAATTACAGCATTGATCTGCACCATTGCCGCTTGCATCACGAGCCTATTAGAGCGCCGTTGGAGATCTCGGGTAGTTGTAGTTCAGGCAGCCATGGTTTGGGGACAAAAAAGGAATTCTACCATTAGAAAAAGCCAAACCTACAATTTTTTTCAATAAAAAGTCATACATGCTATATATTAACAATGGATGTAAGAAATATGCTTTTTAATATGATTTCCCTTTTTAAATATTACCAGTTTGATTATTATATTGCTCAAATTATGTAAGAATTAAAATACAGACATATATATATATATGAAAAGAAAAGAAAAGGAAAGGCATAGAACTACAAAATAAGGAAAAAAAAAAAAGGAAAAAAGAAAAAACCGAAACACCATGCTAAACTTAAAAAACAAAAACTAAACTTCTTAACAAAATTTCAGAAAATTTTAGCCAAAATCCTTTTTAACCAAATTAATAAAAAAATATATATCAGAATTAAATGAGAAAAAAAAAGAAAAAAAGAGAAAAAGTACAGAATGACAAAATAATGTAAAGAAATAAAAAACTAAAACTCCATATGAAATTAAAAAAAAAAAAGTCCAAAACTCCAAAAAATATCTACACAAAACCTTTTTTTAATCAAATTAAAAAATCATAAAGAAACTCCCAAAAAAAAAAAAACTCCACAAATTAAGAAGGAAATAATTAAAAAAAAAAACACATAACGACATAAGAAGAAAAAGAAAAATAAATGTACTTTTAACCAGATTAAAAAATCACATCAAAGCATCCTTACAAAACTCTAAAGAAAAAACTCTAAAAAAATATATTCCCAAATTCATTATTGATGATAGACATAAATTTGTTATTGAATAGATATATAGAGGATTATGTATATGTGTATATATCTGTAATGAGAAACGAAAAATATAAAAGAAATTAAAAAAAATGAGATAAAAGAAGAAAAAAATGATAAAAGCATAAAAGAGAAATGAAAAGAAAAACAATGGGTTGATATGTATATATGTATATATATCTTTCATATATGTTAAAAAAATGTAATGAGAGATGAAAAAGATAGAAAAAAATAAAAGATTAAAGCATAAAAGAAAATAAATGGAGGAAACTTTCCTCTTTCTCTCTCTCTCTTCTCTTTTCCTCTAATGCGTGAGTACTAGAGTTTCTTAATATTTTCTCTTTCTTAGGGCCGGATTCCAGTAGTGGCCTTTAGCATGTTTCTGATTTCCTGGCCCTAAAGATGAAGGTAGAAATCATATGGTGAGGGTATTGACAGAGACGAGCTCGTGGTAGAAGGATGGATGTTGTGAGAAGGAGTAAGGTAAGAATGAGATAGTTGGTGGTGGTGTGTGGTCGGCACATACTAGGCACATTCTATAGCAGCTCGGCTTTGGCAACCCAATTTCTTTTGATTATGATATTCGTTTTATCGCAATGACTATTTATATGTGATTAGTGTTCTTGTCTTACGATTTGTAGGTTTGTGTACTTTTGGTGTTTTATTCTTGTTTGTTTGTTTGTTTTTTTTTTTTTTTAATAACGGAGGTAGTTTCTCCACCTTCCGCATTGGTTGTTCATCTGTCAAATCTGAGTCTTAACGGTGTTTGGGTCCCACTGGAGTTACTTCTATGTAGAGTTATTAGTGGCCTTTGTGTTACTGAGCTTGGTCAACGATTGATTGGGAAATTTCATCGACTGTCGGGGTTTTATCAAAAAAAGCCTTACACATGCTCAATTTCAATGTGTCGAAATATATACCTGGTATCGGGCCTCAAGTATACGTTTTTCCCTTTAAGCGTCTTCAGATTTCACTGATGAATCCGCTCTTATTTAAGGGTTTTGTCTCATGTAATATAGAGTTTGTTATGTTCGGTGTTTTTTTTATTTCCTTAGTGAAAGTAATGAAATTTCCATTAAAAAGAAAAAAGAAAAAAGAAAATAAATGAGAGTAGAAAAAGAAAAAGATAAAAGAAAGAAAAAGCATAAAAGCATAAAAGAGAAGTAGAAAAACAATAGGTTGGCATATGGCAAAAGAATGAGAGAGCATTATTGACTATTTTATATATGTTAAGATTAATATTTTACCTTTTATTTTTAGAGAATTTAACATTGATGTCTCTAAATTTATCACCTTTTGACAATTTACCATAAAACTTAATTTTGACAGTTTTCTCCATTGAACTTGCTAAATTGTTGCTATGTACCTTGTATTGAAATAATTTTCCGATAAATCAGTCATGAAAAGCTCACGTCTCATGTGAATACCGAAAACCACATTTCCGACCAAAAATTTGCAAATCTAATATAAATCCTACTGCAAAGCCTTCCAATTTCAAATTTTCAATTTAGCTTGCGTTCCGTTCGCTGGTTGGAGGTAAAAATTTTAAATTGGATTTTGTTAACATTTTTAAAAACTAATTATAAATTTTGTTGATTTTTCATAAAAAGACAAAAACTTGTGATAAAAAAGTATTATTTAGTTATAGTTAAACTGGAATCCCAAACAAAGCCTTAATGTAAAATCAACTAAAAGAGATAAATTACAATAATTAACAAATTCATAAAGCAAATTGTTGAAATTAAAAATTTGAAGGGTAAGTTGTCAAAAAGATGACAAACTTAACGGGCATTAATGCTAACTACCCTTATAAGTTTCACGAGATTTTTGGAATTCTCCTTTTCTTTTCCAAGTAAAATATGATATTCAATATTACAATTTCAAAGTTTTATAAAGTAACTTTTATTTTGTCTTGCTAATGTTTTTAGAAATTTGCATACGTGGGAAAGGCATAAAACAATGGATTTGGCTAATATATTTCCTTTTTTATGCCCCTTATGTTTATGACATTTTAATTAATTTGACGTGTCGTGATGTATAAACATGTTTTATATTGCTTATATTACTTTGAGTGCCATTTTATTAAATTTTTTATGCGGCAAAAAATAATAGTGGCATAATTGCAATACGAAGGTTTACGGTAATTAAGAATTGATGTAATCTTTTGCCGTATTTTATTCGAGTGTTTATGAAAGTGCCGCAATCAATTACAACATTGAAAACTGCGGTCTTTAAAAAATGCCGTAAAAATTTGTGGCGAAACTTTTTGTGGAATTCTTTTTCACTTTTGCGGCGCAGTTCAGTTGTCACAAAAAAGCACATTGGTTGTTCAACTATTGAACTAAAAACTCAAATGGACGGTACGTTTGGATCAAAGGTTTGAGATGAAATTTTTATATGAAGTTTATTGATTTTTTAAATATTAATTATAATTTTTATTGATTTTAAATAAAATAATTAAAATTAAGATGAAAAACTTAAGTTCACATCTGAAAACCAAACACATGCTTACTCAATTAGATTCTCAGTTTACTCAACTATGTGATCTTGTGACAAAAACCACTAGCGCCACATATGCAAGCAATTTTGCCACCTAAACCACCTCCAAGTGATGTTTCATCCCGTGAGTGTAAGCTTCCTCGGGTGGGTCGCTTAAATCCCTACGAGTTTTACGAAGCCAATCATCATCAAGCAATGTCTCATGGAAAAAATTTCAAGCCATTTAGTTTTGGTTGTGATCAAAATTAACGAGAATTTCTTTAGATTTTCTCTACGGCAACTATATTTCTAAAATCACATCTCAACTTTTAGAGGCTCCGATCAAAATTAAATCCTGTGATTGAAGATTTTTTTACGCTTCAAATTATTGCTTTACGATCTTCCATTTAAACTTACCATTTAAACTTGGCAGAGTCGAGTTCTTTAATCCATGGAGAATGACGACAAAATTAGAATATCTTGTAGTATTTACATTTAAATATAGATTCAGCTTTATCTCTTAGGAGTATTCGAAATATTTAAAATTAAATTATGTTTTTTTAAAATTAATTTAGATCTCTAAAAACAGGTAAGTCGTTCAAATTGTATTCAGAGAGATAAAAATGAGTTGATCATTGACTGATTATTTAGTTTCTATGCACAATAGGTTGTGTTAAATTCATTGATTCGATTATGTGACCGAAGCAAGCTACCAAAAATCTCCACAAGAACAAGTTCCATTTCTAAAATGGTGAAACCGAGTACAATCCCTAACCACAACCTCCCTGTCATAGACCTTTGATATGAGCTTCAAAGCAACATGGCAATCTACACAGACTCTCAAATTTTTCATAATACGAATCGGTGTCCCTGGTGCTGTGTTAACAAGCATGAAAGCAACTGCAATTTTCTCGCTGTGAAAGGATAGAGCACTCTCCTTTTCCTCCTCTTCTATGTCGGCAAGTACATTTCCTGTATGAGGCGCATAACCTTCCTAATAAAGATACGTGATATTAATTAGATATATATTAGTTTCTGATTATAGGAGGTTGTTGTATTTCCTAATCTATAGGAGGTTGGTTTCCTGTTCTCGAGGTGGTTAGTTTCCCATTCTCAGCTCTTGCCTTATCGTTGTATTTCCTAATCTATAGGTGGTTAGTTTCCTTGTACAGATTCTTGACTCTTGTATATATTTGATACGTTTCAATGAAAATATATGAAATCATTATTTCATCAAACCTTCAAAGTCTTTATGGTATCAGAGCCATTTTTCTGAACCTCTCTCTCTTCTCCCTCTCTTTTCTTTTCCTGCCGACAACCTTACACCTCACAGTGCCCACGTCTCCGCGCCGCCGCGCCAGCCCTCTGCGACTCATTATCGTAGCACCAACTCCACTCTAGTATTCTTCAACCATGACCACCGAAAACAACCAACTTCTCATACCCAACACTCAAGAACCCACGAAACCTCTTATTGCCATCAATATAAACAATTCTGTGAAACTCACATCCACCAACTACCTATCTTGGAAGCTGCAAATTGAAGCTATTCTCATTGGTTACGGATTGCAACAGTTCATAGATGGATCTCTTTCAACACCCCCTGCCACAACCACTGTCAACAACGCTCCCAGTCCTAATCCCGAATATGTGACTTGGCTTCGTCAAGACAAATTAATCTTTGGAGCATTAGTGGGGTCAATTTCTCCGACTCTCATACCTCTCATCACTCAATCCAAAACGTCTCGTGAAGTTTGGATGACTCTAGCCAACACATATGCACGGCCCTCTCGTGGACACATCAAGCAGATTAAGGATCAAATTAAGCAGGCAACAAAGGGGTCACAAACAATCTCTGAATACATGCAGTTCATAAAAGCTCGCACGGATGAACTAGCTATACTTGGCAAGCCCATGGACGATGAAGACATCATTGAGAAGATTCTTGATGGTCTTGATGATGACTACAAACCGATTGCTGATGTCATCAATGCACGCGACACAACAATATCGTTTGATGAACTCCATGAGAAGCTGATTAACAAGGAATTATCCTTGCGTCCTCCTACCGTCACTTCAACTCCTCTTCCCATCTCTGCAAATCCAACCTCAACTCGGTCCAATTCCCGACCAAATAGTTCCGGCCATCAACGCTCCTGGGAACATGTATCACCCACTCCTAATGCGAAGTCTGATCGCCCTCCGTCTCGGCCATACCTTGGAAAGTGTCAAGGGTGTCGCGCTCAAGGACACACGGCTCAACAATGTCCTCTATTTCGCCTCACACCAGTGAATCCACAATCCACTTCGCAGTCACGAGCCCTTCGTCAATGGCAGCCCCGAACTCCAAACTCATGGCAACCTCGTGCTCCGACCCCATGGCAACCACGTGCCAATGTCGCCATTACAGATCACTTTGACGGCTCCAACTGGCTCCTTGATAGTGGTGCATCGCACCATGTCACCACCGACTTGAGTAATCTCTCCATTCATGCTCCTTATTCAGGGAATGACGACGTTGTGATCGGTGATGGCACGGGTCTCCCCATTTCACACACTGGTTCTACATCTCTACATACTCCATCTCATACTTTTTCCCTTACTAACGTGCTTTGTGTTCCCACCATGCATCGCAATCTTATTTCTATTTCTCAATTCTGCAATACCAATAACACTTCCATTGAATTCTTACCCGATTCATTTCTTGTGAAGGATCTTCGCACGGGGGCAATACTTCTGCAGGGTCGGACTAAGGATGGTGTGTATGAATGGCCGGTTTCCTCTATTCCCTCTTCTCCGTTGGTCGCCTTTTCTAGTGTCAAGACCACTTCGTCCGCGTGGCATCATCGTTTAGGTCATCCATCGTTGTCCACTCTTAGGCATATTGTTTCTACTTTTCACTTAGATGTCTCTAGTCCATCTTCCATGCATTTCAATTGTAATGCGTGTCAATGCAATAAAAGTCACAAATTACCATTTGCTACTTCTACTCTTGGTTCTAATTGTCCGCTTGAAATTATTTTTTCTGATGTGTGGACCTCCCCGATCCACTCCATTGATGGTTTCAAATATTATGTAATTTTTGTTGATCACTTCACCAAGTACATTTGGCTTTATCCTTTAAAAAGAAAATCTGATGTTCATGAAGTCTTTGTTCGTTTCAAAACCCTTGTCGAAAACTACTTCCAAAAGAAAATCATCACCTTCTACTCAGATAATGGGGGGGAATATCAAGCACTCACATCCTATCTTAGCTCTTCTGGCATATCTCACTTAACCTCACCTCCCCATACTCCTGAACATAATGGGTACTCTGAAAGACGTCATCGTCATATTGTCGAAACAGGACTGTCCCTTCTCTCCCATGCATGCATGCCATTGTCATACTGGTCATATGCCTTTTCTACTGCTGTCTACCTAATAAATCGTTTACCCACTCCCACACTTCAACTCTTCTCACCATATGTCAAACTTTTTGGTACATCACCCAATTATTCCAAACTTCGGAGCTTTGGATGTCTCTGCTATCCGTGGTTACGTCCATACGCATCACACAAACTAGCTCCTCGATCCATTCCGTGTGTCTTTCTTGGCTACTCCTCCACTCAAAGTGCCTATCTATGCCTTGATCCGGTCACCTCACGCCTTTACACATCCCGTCATGTTAAATTCGTTGAGTCCATTTTTCCGTTCACCAACTTTCAATCTAATCTTCCCCGTCCATCATCTTCCACGTCTTCCCTCTGGGTCTCTTCCAGGTCGTTGTCTCCGGCCACCATCACACCATCTCTCACTCTTGACCCTGCCTCCCCTGCGGACTCCACTCACACCACCACGACCACATCCGCCACCATTCTTCCTCCTTCCCCGAGCCCATCCCCTTCCATCTCTACTTCCTCACATGACTCCCCACGGCTACCACCTCCCACATCCACACCTCCTTCCCCACCACCACTAACTCCAACGCCCATACCTCCTCCCCAACCGGTTATAGTCACTCGTTCCAAAAACAATATCCGCAAACCAATACAAAAACTCAATCTCACTGCCCAACTCTCTACCAATCCTGACCTTGAACCATCCACCGTGACCCAGGCCATCCAAGATCCCAAATGGCGTCAGGCCATGTCTGAGGAGTTTGATGCTCTTGTTCGGAACGGGACATGGGACCTTGTTCCATCTCATCCATCTCAAAATATAGTTGGCTGTAAGTGGATTTTTCGCACTAAACGCTTATCTGATGGTTCTATTGACAGGTACAAAGCTCGTCTCGTTGCCAAAGGGTTCCATCAACGCCCGGGTGTTGACTATCATGACACCTTTAGTCCTGTTGTCAAACCAACTACAATCCGACTTGTTCTCTCTCTTGCCGTCATGCGTGGTTGGTCGCTACGCCAACTTGATGTTAACAATGCCTTCCTTCAAGGGTCTCTATCTGAGGATGTCTTTATGGCACAACCACAGGGTTTTATTGACACCGACCACCCTCATCATGTCTGCAAACTCCGCAAAGCAATCTACGGTCTCAAACAGGCCCCACGTGCCTGGTACCATGAGCTCCGTCACTTTCTTGTCACTTCCGGCTTCACCAACTCTCATGCTGACACATCCTTATTTGTCTACAACTTCTCTGATGTCATGATCTATCTATTGGTCTATGTTGATGACATTATTATCACCGGGAATAATGACACTGCTGTCCAACAGTTCATCACTCTTCTCTCCAACAGATTCTCCATCAAGGATCTTGGTTCCTTAACCTACTTTCTTGGAGTTGAAGTTATTCCACATCAGCATGGTATTTTTCTTTCCCAACGGCGTTACATCCATGATCTTCTCTCTCGCTCTCACATGACCAGGGCCAAACCCGTGTCCACGCCACTTGCCACTTCTCCGACTCTTACACTTCACTCTGGCTCATCCCTGTTTGATCCTACAGCTTATCGGGCTCTTGTTGGTAGTCTCCAATATTTATCTCTCACCCGCCCGGACATTGCTTACACGGTCAACAAGCTGTCTCAATTCATGCATTGCCCCAAGACCGAACATTGGATTGCCGTCAAACGTCTACTCCGATACCTTTGCGGCACTATTGATCACGGGGTTGTTCTCTCTCGGAAATCGTCATTAGCTCTCCATGCTTTCTCGGATGCGGACTGGGCTGGTAACAAAGATGATTTTACTTCCACAAGTGCATATCTCATCTATATTGGTCACAATCCTATCTCTTGGAGTTCAAAGAAACAACGGACGGTGGCCCGCTCATCTACTGAGGCCGAGTACCGTGCTGTTGCTACAACCGCTGCCGAAATTCGCTGGATCTGTTCGCTTCTCACAGAGCTTCATGTCATCTTACCTCAACAACCGGTCATTTACTGTGATAATGTTGGTGCCACATCTCTTTGTTCAAATCCGGTTTTCCATTCTCGCATGAAACATGTTGCTCTTGACTACCACTTCATACGCGAACAAGTTCAAGGGGGTTCTCTTCGGGTTGCCCATGTTTCCTCTGCTGATCAGTTAGCTGATGCGCTCACCAAACCTCTTCCCCGCTCTCGCTTTCAACTACTGGTGTCCAAGATTGGCATCACCTCCCGGTGCTCCATCTTGCGGGGGCATAATAAAGATACGTGATATTAATTAGATATATATTAGTTTCTGATTATAGGAGGTTGTTGTATTTCCTAATCTATAGGAGGTTGGTTTCCTGTTCTCGAGGTGGTTAGTTTCCCATTCTCAGCTCTTGCCTTATCGTTGTATTTCCTAATCTATAGGTGGTTAGTTTCCTTGTACAGATTCTTGACTCTTGTATATATTTGATACGTTTCAATGAAAATATATGAAATCATTATTTCATCAAACCTTCAAAGTCTTTACTTCCAACTTCAATAACTTTGTGATCTCTGCTAGCTTCGCATATGTCTCCTCACTCTGTGGATGTGATCTATCACCCATAACAAACTCGTAAACACGGTTTCTCAACTCAACAAGACTGAAACCAGGAGTTTTCCTCACGTGTTGGTTGACCATTGCCCTCCTCACCTTCTGAACATCTGACCAACGATTCTCCGATGCATAAAGATTGGAGAGAAGCACGTCATCCCCACTATGTCCAGGCTCTAATTGGTGGAGCTGAGTTCTAGCCAACTCCAAATGCCCACGTACTGTGCATGCTCCTAGCAAGGTCCTCCATATAACAGCATTCGGCTGCAATGGCATTGTTTGAATGTATTCATAAGCTTTTTCGACCAAACCCACCCTACCCAACAAATCAATCATGCAACCATAGTGTTCTATCCTGGGCTCAATTCCATATTCCTCTTTCATCTTTCTAAAGTAACCGAACCCTTCATCAACCATTCCACAATGGCTGCAGGCATACAAGACCCCCACAAAAGTTATCTGAGTAGGCACTAAACCTTCCCTTACTAAGTCCTTGAAAAGCTCAAGTGCTTCTTTCCCAAACCCGTTAACTGCCAAACCAACAACCAATGAAGTCCAAGAAACCACACTCCTTTCCTCCATCTCACTAAACACTTGTTTTGCCTCCATAATGCTCCCACACTTTGCATAAAGGTCCAAGAGTGCATTACTAGCAATCAAATTCGAACACAACCCAACTTTCAACATGTACACATGGGCCCTCCTTCCCAATGCCAAAGCTCCAAGCTCACCACAAGCGGACAATAAACCAACCATGGTGAACCCGTCCAGCTCCACACCCTCAAACCCCAAGTCTCTAAAAAGCACCAGAGCCTCATTGGGCCTCCCATTGCAAGCAAAACCATTGATCACAGTATTCCATGCGACAAGATCTCTCTGCGGCATTAACACAAACACCTGGTGCGCACTCTCGGTATGCCCGCAACAAGCATAGAAATGAAGCAACGCGTTCTGAACAAACACCAAAGACTCAAACCCATTTCTCAAAACGACAGAATGTATCTTCTCACCGTCCTCAACATCCGCCAACTTCGCCACGGCCTTCAAAACAAAAGGGAAAGTGTGCGTATCGGGTTTAACAGAAGACATTCTCATAATGCGATAAAGCTCGAGAGCTGGCCTCGGATTCTCGCTCTCGGCGTACCCTCTAATCATAGTGTTCCATGTGAATATGTTCGGCCTATCGATTTGGGAAAAGACGCTGTGGGCATACGACATCGGAGACGAGAGAGAGACGGCGGCGAAGATGAGGTGCTTGCCGATGTCTGGGTCGGTGAGTTGGACGCCGTGTCTGATCGAGAAAGCGTGGATTTGCGTCAGTTTGGACAGGGACGAAGCGCAGAGCTGCAACAGAGAGATGCATTTTCCGACGATGTTGTACGGGGTTGGGTTTTTTGGCACGCAAGTTGATGAACAGAATGTCGGGTGGGGATTGTGGTGGTGACTACTTGTTGAGTTCTGATGGGAAGGTGATGAGAAGTGACGGACAAAAGATGGTTTGGTGAGAAAGAATTGCTTTGAGAGCATCAGATCATCTTCTCTGAGAAACTCAATTGTTTTTTTTTTTTCTTTGTAATTTTTTTGAATTTGCATGTTGATGATTTAAATTAAAACCTTATAAGAGAGGCAAACATAGAAGTAACACTATATTATGTATGCAAAAAAAAATCGGTACTGTTTATGATAAGTTTAAAGGTCGAATCCCCATCTCAGATTAAAAAAAAAAAAAAAAAAAGTTGAGTTCTGTTATCTACTTTTAAGTGAAAAATTTATATTATATGGGGCAAATTAAATCAGTATATTAGGCGTGTGAACTCAAGGTTATTTCACAAATTCACACCGAGAACAAGTATAATTCACAAATCAATCACAAGACCCAAAAAACAAATACCCTTTGTTTGGATTATATATCCAATTTCAAAAATTAAAAAAAAATTTACAAAAGTGTGTTTTTTCCAATTTTTTCCATCATTCTCTTATTTTGAAAAAGAAAAACTATCTCATTTTTAAACTTACTTTGCAAATTAATATTTTGAAAAAAGAAAAAAAAATCTTTTTAAAATCTTCTCACAATATACCATTTTCAACACCATTTCTTCTCATTTCCAAACAACTTTTTGTTTTTAAAAAGAAATTTTTTATATATTTAAATACTATCTTATTCTCAAATTGAAATGACTTTCCATTTCAAATAAGAAAAATTTTCTTTTTGAAAATAGACATGTGATATAAATAGGGATAATATTATTTAATTTGACACGTGAAATTTCTTTAAAAACTTTTTCCACAAGGTAATGTTTTGATGGGACACTTTTTTATGCAGGAATGTTTGCGGTAGGATTTGGAACTCTGTTTAATATATTTACTATTTATAGACCTTATTGTCTATAGTCATAGAACTATGTCTGTAAGCATGCACACAATGAAAAAACTACTGATATATATATACATATACATATTTCAACATGATGCCATAGAACTTTATCCATACGCTTACATACAATAATTAAGAAAATTAGAAGCATAGATGTGCATGCGTGTGTATACTACATAGTCAGCGATTGAGTCACGAGATGTATGTTAAATGATAAAATTTTTAAAAATCATATATAAGGATAATCAATTTTTAGTGTAGACAAAGTGAAAAGAATATAAAGTTTTTAAATATAAAATTGAAAAAAAAAAAATCATTGAGACGGAAATCCTCACTTAGCCATCGGTGACTCCGCCTCTACATATAAGTATATACATACATAAATATATACACATAGTATAATTATAAAGGGGGGAAAGGTGTGCACAACAGAAATAGTGTTGGAGCAAAACTATCTTAACCCAATACATTTAAATTTTATTGACCAAGGACATTGTCCAGAGGAAAGGACATGAGGGCTATTAAGTACAAAGGAGGAGAGTTGGCTGCTCTGAGAGTTCCTCTCGACCTAAACTATAGCTAGAGAAGACTCTAAGGAATGAACAAAATACATGATTTTTAAAACCACCCACATGGGGCAATCCAACAAAAAAGAAGATCTAATCAAAAATTTCCCAATGGGCTGTATTGGGTGGAGGATCAAAAGTCTCCCACTTTGTTGTGACAACCACAGGCTTTATTAGTCCAGCATTTGATATCTTCAGCACATCCAGACTTTCCACGCACTTCTGCACTCTCTTACCCTGCAAAACTCCACAATGGAAACAGAGATAAATCGTGTTCTCACGGCTATATTGTTCACTACCATCATAAAATTCTACTAAAATTATAGATGGGATGATAAGGATCCTGATCTCGGACCTTCATCATCAACTAACAGGTCAAGATTCACATAATGTATGTCAAAACACATATTTTAACATGCAATACATGACTCGAACCTTTAACCTGATAAAAGTTCACTAATAATTATTTCAATGTCCCACTTGCTTTCTAAATTTAAGGGTTGTTTCCATAAGCAATTACTCATCATTCCTAACATTCCCTAATTGTATTTACTCAGCAAAAGAAACCATACAAGTTAATAAGAGATAAATGTAGGAGTGAAACGAAAAATTTTACCTGCAAAATCTTTTCAGCAGAAGCATTTCCTTCTGCAGGAATGTTGTCCAGCTTGATTGCGTGTCTCATGAGCATCTCGATTAATGTTGTGATCTGAACTTCAGACACCTTCACACCACTCGAAATCGATTTCTCAATCATTGAAACCTGCACAAAAGTTTTTTTTTTTAATTATTTTTCATATTTATTTTATGTTAACCCAAAATTTTTACGCTAAATAGATAGTGACTCAAAAAAATTGAATTTTACATTTTAAAGAAATGAGATTCAATCCTGCGACGAATTCTCATTAGTCACATCAGTGGGCTCACCCCACTACTTGGAACCTGCCACTTTGCTCTTTTTTAAAAGACAGCCAACATAGCATATTTTTCTTTTAGGAAACAAACATAACATTTTTAACACATAGTATATGATTCTACTTAAATTTGTCAGTTTTCTCTTGTTTTTTCACCTCCTCAGAAGATCTAAGATATAACCCATAAAGTATACTAATAGACAAACATATGATATCACCTATATAGGAAATTGTTATGGTCCTTTCATCATAAATTATATAGAAAATGAAAAGTGTAACATAAGGTTTATTTAATATAATATGTAAGTTAAAAAGATGTAATAATAATTTAGTATAATTAAATTAATCGGTGATGTGTTTTTTAAAGTTCATATTATGTAAAATAACTATCATACTATACTTTTTAGCCTATCTGTTAATCCACACATACATATTAGGGATTTTCAAATATCAGATTATACGGATTAGGGGGGTAATCTGTAGTTCAATCTAACTCATAGAACATTATATTTCGCATATTAGATTTGTGGATTCAAGCCACATTCTTATTTAGGCGAGATGTAAGAGGGATTGTTGTTGTTGATGGGGGTGACGGTTGTACAAGAATTGTGTGTGGGGTAAACTAAAAACTTTTTAGGTTGTAGTTCTATTCTCAATCTAAAACGGGCTGCGTTTTTGTGAACAAAAGAAAAGCTACAGTCGTGGACTGGACAGCGGGATCTAAATAGGGATACATCAAAATATATTCAATCCATATATAGGAATTTAATAAATTAAAAAAAAGAGTAAATTGTTCGTTTACTCTCTAAACTCTTGACATTATACAACTTTGATTCCTGAACTTTTTTTTTTTTTTTTTTATAGTTAGAATGTCCTTAAACTTTTAAAATACTCCTACAATAGTCCTTTTTGTTATTTTTTAACGGGATTTATTAGTAATTTGATTAAAAAGTGATATTAACTTTGGATTCTGTAAAAAAAATTAACGACCAAGACTACTGAGGCAACATTTTTAATAGTTTATGATCAACCAACTACAAAAAAAGAACAGATAATGTTACTAAACTTTTAAAATATCACTACAATAGATATTTTTGTTAATTTTTAAATGGAATCCGTTAGTAATTTGATAAAAAAAGTGATATTAATTAATAGATTCCATCCAAAAATTAACATAAATGACTATTGTAGCACCATTGTAAAAGTTTATGAGCATTCTAGCTAAAACAAAAGTTCAGGGACTAGAATTACATAAAGTTAAAAATTCAGATACTAACTTAATAATTTATCCAAAAAAATAATTTAGAGAATATAAATTTGTGGTTTGGTTTTACACATTTTATGGATTGAAAAACTATCGCATCCTCAATTCTGATATATTATCACTCTTTAATTTTTTAATCTAATCCAATTCAATCCCGCTTTAACGGATTAACTAGATTCACATTTGGTAAACCCCATAATATATACCACTCCAAACTTGGAGAGGAAAAAATCTGTGATCGTATTGTGATATCATTATCACTATCACGGCCAGCTGTGTTTTCTGATGATCATGATCACCATTGACCCAATCATCTTTTTATTCCAACCAATCATCTCAATATGCCTGACAACCAAACACAAAACAGAGAGCTGACCTTTTGATAATCACAGAACATGGGCTTCGTGGCTCATATGTATTATTATTATTATTTTTTTAGAGTCCGTTTGGAGGGTTTTGAAGATATAATTTTGGATTGAAAATAATGTATGACATGTGTTTAGTGCTAAATTTTGATAGTAGAATTTGAGTTTCAATTGAATTGTGTGTTTAGTAAGATATTTGAATTGTTAGAGTTAAAAAGTGTAAAAATTTAAAATATATTCGGAAAAAAAATATATCATTATGGAGTTTGTTTCTTTTGTCTCGAAATTCTATACAATTAAAAAAAATCATCTAATTTAGATTTGTATACATAAAGTTATGGACTTTTAAATTTAGAATTATAAAACTGTGTGAATAGCGAATTGAGGTAGAGTTTTAGAAAAAACGCCTTTGTAGTTTTTAAAACGTGTGTTTGGAGAGAAAAACTGTTAGGAGTGAAAAATTGTAAAAAAAATCTTAAAATATTTTCAGAAAAAAAAAATCAATATAGATTTTGTTTTATTCATATTGAAATTTTATGCAATTAAAAAAAAAAGTAATCTCATTTGAATTTGAAGTAACAAAGTTATAGAATTTTAAAATTTAAGTTTTTTTTTGTAGACATTTAAAAATATGAATAATAAAAAATAATTTTGAATTTAACAAAAAGAAAAAAAAAAAAAAAGGGAAATCAGATGTCAGATTTGGTTTCAAACAAGTTCTAAAGAATTTTTCTTATATATATTTATATTTTGTAGAAATGTTTTCTTATTTATTTCTCATGCATAGTATAATTTTCAAAGTTTTTTTTTTAAGGAAGTTTCAATATTTTTTTTTGTTTTTGAAATTAGAGATAAGAGTATTCAAATTAGAGATAAATTACCGTTAGGTTTCCAATATTTAAATTATATGAAGTCTATTTTTGAAATGCATGTTAAGTTTAAACTCAACTATACTTTATGACTGGTTTTTTTTTTTTTTTTTTGTCTTTTTGTGAAAAAATTAATAAAAATTATAACTAATTTTTAAAAAGTTAATTAATTTTAACATGAAAATTTCATTCTATATTAAACTCAACCCGAACACTAAACGCACCCTAAGATTCTAGCGCGTCCTCTATTTATAAGATTACATGTAGAAAAAAAAAAAAAAAAAAACCTTGAAGGGAGGTTTTTTTGTTACGAAATGGCTATTCAGGACATTATTTTATTATTATCTTTTATTTTGATAATCCAGGACATTAATTTTTTTTTTTTTTTATAAATAATCCAGGGCATTATTATTACTTTATTCCAAATACCTGTCATCAATGACAAAGCTAGGAAATTAGGAACTTTGGTGAAAGAGACTAATAATTATAAGTTCTAAATTTTTGGAGAACCAAAATGAATTTTTTAATTTATTTTAAAGGAGATTATTAATAAATTTGAGTCTTCTAGAAATATATATACATATGTATTATATAGTGATCAAGAAAAAGTTGAGGGGAATCTTCTTAAGCTTTTACTGTCTCTGTACCGTATTAATTGAATTATCCTAATATGATTAAAAGATACATATTTATTAATTGATTTTGTTATAATTATAACGTGTCTTATGTTTACAAGCATAATTTATCTATAATTTCACGCTTAATTATATTATAAAATATATAGTTTAAATCCTTCTGTCTATAAGTGAGGTGAAAAAAAAAAAAAAAAAAAAGAAGGAAGGCCTTGCATATTATAAGTTTGTACTTTGTACTACCATACGGACATTGGACTTTCTTTTTTCCTCTTTTTCTTTTTTTCCTTAAACCATAAAAGTAAAGAATTTCTCACCTTACCTATTGTAGGAAAAAGACAAGTAAACATAAAAAGAAAACATAAATTAAAACAAACAACTAAATTTGTGTTTTGATATCCGGTTCCGACTAAAAAAATTCATATCAATTTTATATTTTTTCTTAAAAATCAATAAAAATTATAAATAATTTTTTAAAACTCAATTAATTTTAATTTAAAAATTTTATTTTAAATTAGAGAAGCATCCTAAAAAACAGCTATAGAAACAAAAAAGGCAGAGCGAAGGTTGTGATTACCTGCTCCGCGAGCTTATCAAGCTCGAAGGAGATGTTCGAGATGGCGCGATGAGCGGTTTGGATCCTGGCATTCCTGCGCATCTCGATAAATCTCTTCTCGATGCTTGCCGGGTCCTCCATTAGTATGATTTTTGATCTGTCTTTGACCCCGCACGTGTCCAAATACTCCCCATTTTCCCTCTCCTTTCCCTTGAATATCAGCCTCTGCTCCCCCGCCTGCAGCCCCGTCTCCCCCGTCAGCACCTTCTTCACCTCCCCTGCCCAGGTCAAACCCCTCGTCAACGAGGGCATTTTCACCATTTCATCTTTTTTTGTCTAACTCTAAACAATTATTTTTGGACCTTTTTTTACCTTTTAAGATATTTGATTATTATATCTATATCATGACCTGTTAATTAAAAATACTTATTTTTATTAAAATAATAGATAGTTTACCATGCATTGAAAATTAATAGAGAACAATGTAGAGTGAAAAAAGTGTAGATCAATAAACATTACCAAAGGTAGCTTGAGAGCTGACGGAGATCTGGTATCGGAGCGCTCCGAAAGCGATTCGGAGGCGCAAATTCGGAGTTGAAACATCGGGCGCTCCGATCCTTTTCTGCACCAACATGCCTCCGGGTCTCATCTCCCACTTGATCTCGGTTTCGACCTCGACCTCGACCTCGACCTCGTTAGACGACGTCGTTTTGGAGTAGTTCCCGCTCATTTTCCCACAATTGGAGCTTCTCTTCATCATGATATGTGAAATTAACGTTAATTCGAAGAAAATCAACGTTGAAGAAGGAAATATCTGGGTTAAGATGATATTTTATTTATTTATTTTTTAAATAAAATTTTCTGCCGACACACAGGTTGTATTTGGGCTGTGACTTTTTATATAGCGTGGAGGAGAGAGGGAGGGGGTGCGGTACGATTTACGATGCTGACTAGAAAATATGGGTACCAATGGGAGGCATGCCACGTGGCGGATCCTGTCGCGTTGTGTGAAGTAACAGCTAAGCAGAGAGAGTTTTTGCCGACAATCGTTTGGGAACAGCTTTGTTGCACACAAACGAAATAATGCTTGGCCTCCTTTGAGTATTTATTCTTTTTCTTATTCTTTTTTTCCCCCCTACTAAATTTGTTTCTATATATTCGTCACATGTGCATTTTGTATTGTACTATTGATCCAAATTTGTAACAATTACTTTTAAAGATTAACTTCGGATTCTCGAAGGATCTACAATAGGTTAACAGCGTATGGTAAATTAATCCTGTTTTTGATCGAATCTGTAGATTATCAAAATTATTACTCTACAACAAAATTTGATAAGCATTTCAGGAATTACTTTAACAGACCTACTTCTGTGTAAATTTACAAAAATTCTTTGTAAAGTAACTATTTTGAGCTCAATCTCTATTTATCTTCTTATTTATATAAGGATATAATTATAAAATAAACTATAGATTAGATACTTTTATTATCATTTCTTTCTTTCTACCAAATAATATGAATGCAAACCTCTCTTTCCCTTTTTTTTATTTTCCTCAAATATATATTTTATTTCTGTTTTCTTTTTTTCGTTCCTTTTATCAAACATAACATAATGATCAACTATTTTACCACATATATACAGATATATGTATTTCCTGGTTTATTTTACCACATATATATATATATATATATTTTTTTTTGCTGGAATATTATCTTACTTATTTTTTTTTTTAACATCTTTTCTTTTCTTCTGCTTATACATCAGAGACTTGTACTGTGGGCCACGTGGAGACGCTCTATAGGATGGTGACTCTTCGTCTAAGTGTTTATCTTTAGATTTAGCAGCTTCGTTTTCATTGGAGGGCTAGGGAGAGAAGACGAACTTATGCTTTACCCACGTGAAGTTAGGGTGGGACCCGCAGCCGAAAATGTGTGATTTTTCACTTTCAGCGCCGGGAGAGACTGTAACAGACAACTGCATCGACCAGATCACGAGACGATCACAGCCGTTCGATTAATCTTTAGCCGTAGCCGTTTAATACGATGGTGATGGGTTATCTGTTACTTCAGAGTGAGCACAATTAAATAAAGTTGCTTAGGGTTGTAATCCCCGTTGTTAGCAAGGGAAAACTTAGGCTTAACAAATTGTTGTAGTATACTATAATCAATAGTGATTGAGTCTTTTGACTTTAATTTATGTGTTTAGCTCTTTAATTACGTCTCATGAAAAAGGTTTTTTTTTTTTTTTTTAAATAATTGATATTACTTCGGATTAATCACTTAATGATTGTCGAAAAAACTACCAAAAATTAAACAAACATGTTATTGGGCTCGTTTAGAAGGCCAATTGGACTTCGAGATTGATTTTAAGGCTATGTTTGGTAAGAGGGATAGAGAAGAGGAAGAATGGAGAGAGTTGAAGGGATGGAGAGGATTAAATAAATCCTTTATGTTGTTTAATAGGGGGGGGGGGAGTTGAAATGATGATTGATAATTATCTGTGTAATTACTATATTGTCTATTTTATAAAATATATAATTTTTTTTGAAGATAAATCCGTCTTTTTAATATAAAATTGATAGGAGAGCTTGTATCCTTCCATTAATGGAAGGATGAAAAATGGTGGGCTAGGGTGGAGAGGGCACCTCTCCATCTCTCCTCTCCGTCCTTTATTCCCTCCAACCAAACAAGGGAACGAGTGTCTCCCTCCACCTCTCTCCCTCTGTCCATCTATCCCTCCAACCAAATCCACCCTAAGTGAATGTTTGAAAACGTGTGGTTGGTTTAACTGAAAATTGAAAATGAACTATAATATTTAACTAACATAAAAAATCTTACATGTGTTCAAGGAAAAAAAAATGTAGCATTATGGTTTTTGTTTCATTATTCTTCTCATCGTTATGAGTACTTAGACAAAAGAATCATTTTATTTTAACTCGAAATAAGAAAGTTATGGATTCTTAAAATATGACTTCTTAAAAATAAAAGATAAAGCAAAAGAGATGTTAATTTGAAATAAGGTAGTAAAACAATTGATTTTCGAAAAAAGGAAAAAAAAAAAAAAACTTAGGTTTCAACGGGTGTTTAATTTCCATCTTAGTTTTGAACTTCAAAATAGTTGTGGGTAAAATATGTTTTGTTATATGATCAAGCTCTTACCTTATTAAATATGATGAAATATCTAGTTTCAAAATATTTTTATATGTCTGATAAGTAATTTTACAGTGTACGTATAATATATACTGACCTATTTCTTCGGCACTGACTTAAAAAAAGATAGAGACGTTAATTAATACTTATAGGGAAGTATCCAACTGTCTTAACATAAGATAGTAATGGATCCACTTTTGTAGTAAATTCTACCAACTCCGACCAACCGATGCCAATTTTGTGAGGAGAAAACAAAGAAGAAGAAGGGAGAAAAAAGATTTGCCATATATCATGAAGACGCATCAAAATGTCATTAGTAGTTGTTTTTTGTTTTTTTGTTTTGTTTTTTGTTTTGGCATGGTTGCCTCCTAAACCCCATATTTTTTTGTGTTTGAGAAATCAATATTTGAAGTAAAAATATTTGATAATCAACCTCTCAAACTTTAAAATCTATTATAATTAACTCCAATTGGAAATGAGATTTGTTTCAATTTTCTTGACAATGATTTGCACATATATCTCTCAAGGTCAGTGGCTTGGCTAGTTCTCTTTTTGCTCCAATTGGATCTCATATAAACAAAACATCCTTGCTTGTCGGGATAGTTATCCTTGGATTCATCACGGAGATCGAAGGGACGGAGTTTTATTTATACGAGATCCAATTTTAGTTATAAAAAAAAAAAAAAAAACCTTGGTCATGTCTCTTTATAGAAGGTTACTAATTAAGAGTCACATGTAAGAAAATCATAAGAAATTAATTTAACCTCATTCTTGATTGGGGTTAATTGTAATGAATTTTGAAGTTAATTAAAGGGGTCAATTATCGATACTTTAGGTTTAGGAACTACATTCAAACGCGAGAAGTTTAGGCACTAAATTTATAAGGATTCCAAAAAATAAAAATCTCCTTTTTTAAAACCAAAGAACTTTGGCTTTGCTACCAATATGACAATTTAATCACCTGATCATCAAAGAGAAATATTAGGTTAATTCTATTTTTTTTCCTGGAATTATACGTTAGATTTAAATTTAATCCATATTTGAAAAAACATTTCAAAAGGAGTTCTTAATTTATTAAGTTATCATAAGTTTGTCCTTTCATCCAATCGACCATTAAAAGCTCAATGAAAAAAGGAACATCACCGTTTATGATTTAATAACTTGTTTTTGTTATTTTACAAATCAGGGAATGGCTATAACTAAGAAAGAACGGTGCCTAATTTAAATGTCGAGATTTTAACATTTAGTAGAATTAAAGGACTAATTTATTCGTTTGGTAACGTTTTAAAAGTTAGGGATCTATATTGAATTTGACCTATGATCCTAGGACAAAATGAAAATATACCCTAAAAGATTATCATCATGATTAATAGCTGCATATAGTTAAAATAAGTGCAATATATGTATATATATATATATATGAATGTATATACGATACGTATAACATGTATAAATATGTACGATATATAAACAGCTTGCGAAGTTCATGATTGTTTTAGTTACAATTATTTGAAAAAAATGGGTGTTCCATGCCAATTCAGGAAATAATAATTCTGATGTAAAAGAACATGAAATAATGCTCTGTGCAGGCACATCCCATAATGTGAGAGGCAAACATATCAACATTCAACCGGACATGCTTTTGAACAAGATGATCATCATCTACCAAAAGTGATTTATGGATAGGATAGGGCCACATGATTCTAGATTCACAAATGCATTATTATTGATTTGTGAACGAGTGGTTCACAAAAGGCTACACATTTTTGTATGTATATGACTATATGAGCAAAAAAATCCACGCATTTAATTATATTATTTTTCCGTGATTAGAGTCCATGCATCTTGAAGCCGACATTATATATATTATTTTTCCCTGATGCAGTGCGGCAAGAGTTTCTTTTTTACTTTACTGTTTTATTTTTCTAGTATACACTTCCGCTACATCAACATAAAAAAAAAAAAAAAAAAAGAAGAAGAAGAAAAGGGAGCTAACACAATGTAAATCGAGATTTTATTTTATTTTATTTTTTTATAACTTGAAGAGCGAGGATTCGAACTCTGTATTTTTAGATAGAGTTAGGTTTGGTATTACCGTTAGGCTATATCTGTAATTACTACTGTAAATCGAATTAGTTGTAGCGTTTGCACTTTTTTTTTTTTTTAAAGTAATGTATTTATTTATTTTTTAGAGATGCTCTACCATCTTTTTTCAATGTTAAAAAAAAAAAAAAAAAAAAAAAAACCGTAGATATTGATCACAAGGCTGACAGTAGATATGGTTTATTATGAAGCTAGAGTAAATGTACGTTTGGTTCATATATTGAAACTCATATAATTTAATTCGAATCCTTTAAAAATTAAATTGAATTTTTTTGGTTTTGAACCATGGCCAAACATAGCAAATGTCTAGGTTCCATTGTATCGAGTATTTCTGATCGGATATTATAATTTACGTTAGTTTTCACCTATGGTTGGTTTTTAGAAGGCATTTAAAGGATTTTCAATGATGAGTTAATGATTATTTTTGTCAAATTTGTTATAAATAATGTTTGTCAAATAAATTCGACCTTTTTATTTTATAAATTGTGATGATACGAATAAGTAGAGGAATCAAGATATCCCGATTATTAGGTTAACATTCTTTTAGCACCTTCATAATTTATTATCTATTTCACATGAAATTAATAGTTAAATTAATTTTATTGTATTTTTAAAGAAACAAAAGCACTTCAAAAAGGAGACCAAACATAAAAGCAACTCTTATTCTACCATTCTAGATAAGGATCTATCCGGGCAATTACAATCCCTCACTAAAACCAGTTCCCAGAAACAAGAAAAAACCCAAAGGGAAAACGAGTGCATGATTAAGGATAAACGAAATACCTCAAAAACTTGAAAGAAATCTTTAAAAAGGAAGACCATTCATATCCCTATAAACTAGGGGTAGAATAAATTATGGAGCTGAGATCCATCATTGAAACTGACGATGTTGGTTCGAATGATTTACTAATTTAAAATCTTCCACACCATTAGCTTCATGAAAATCATGAGACTTGCACCTTAACCATCAAGTCCCCCATTTACAGAGACGAAGCAAGTAAGGCAGAGCCTAGGGCTTAAGCCCCCCCTCAACTTTTTTTCCTTCCTATTTACCTATGTATGGATTTGAGTATATGTATAAAAAATTGCATAAAATCCCACTAAAAAATCCGATCCGTATCCCTCTAAATTTATCTATATAGTTATTAGTCCCTTAACAAAACTTTCTGGCTTTGTCACTACCCGCATGGGTAAAGAATGAAGTCATCTACTACGAAACTTTGAAAGAACTTAATGATCAGATTTATTCATGAAAAGATTGACCACATAAATAGAGTCACATTCAATCCACAGCTTATGTCATTGAAACTCTCAAGCTTGTTGAATTGTCAAAATAAAAGCAGCTACCAAGTTCCGCTTCTAAAGCCAAAAAAGGTTTTGTTCTTGTTAATAAAATGCAACATGTAAAAGAAGGTCGTGTTATATAAGAGAATTTTTCGCAACACTATACATTCAAGGCAACCAAACTCTTCTTTTTCTACACAAAGAAAAACTTCCTCCCTTTTTTTTATTTTTTTTATTTTTATTTTTAATAGTGAAATCTACTTTGCGTGTGGATATTCCTCTGAATCATTTATTTGAATGGAAAGAGGACCACCGATTTCAAAAAGTTTGACATAACATATCCCAATTACACTGGCACCAACTAGACCTTCTATTACAAACCAAGCACTCGACTCAAATGATATTAAAACTCAAATGATATTAAAAGAAATAATAAAAAATAAGAGTATCAAAATGTCCAAGAAACAACTACAAAAGAGCGGGAAATAGAAATAAACTATCAAAAACTGAAAGTGCCCCCATTTATCTAAGAGAAATTAAAAAATTTAAAAGAAGAGAAACAACAAGTAAGACTTCAATGTCAACCATTGTTTGAGAACAACTACAAAAGCATAATAATCTACTTCAAATGGAAAAAATTCAAAAAAATGCCTCGTTAAAAACTTTATATCTAGAAAAACTCAATACGAAAAAAAAAACCCGAAACAAAAAAGAAATAAAAGGTTGATATATATATATATATATATATATATATTCCTCAATGGAGTAATTTCTTAAAACATAGCAAAAGAAAAAAAAAAAAAAAGTTAATTGAAGGGGTTTGGTTTGGCAGAAGTTCACACTAGAATATCATATAAGCATGTGTGGGGAAATGGTAGTCATATTCATATAATTGGCCATAGACAAGAAAGCGGACAGTGGGATAATTAATTGGACTGATTTGACCCGTCTGCGCCTAGGATACCATAAAAATTTTACATCATCTACAATGCCAGACCAACATGAAATTAATGCAAATATCCATACCGCGAAACTATACATACATACATATATATATATATATAATATGAGGGTGTTTAGCATCCAAATTGGGACTGATTTTTTTGAGTTCAGTTGGGACTGAACACTTTTGGGATGTAAGTCCAACCACAACTGTTCTTTGAACCGTAACACAGTAAATCAAACTTGGTTTATTGTTCACCACCCTCATGCTCCTCCCCATCGGCGCCCATCTGCTCGCTGGCCTCGCGAGCCACTCACCGCCAAATCGCGAGCTTGCCAGCCTCGCGAGCCAACCACTATCAAATCACGACAAAAAGCTCAGCGTTGGGCATGGAGGAGAGCGAATTTTCGACGACGAGGTGAGGCGGAGGAGTGAGCAAGGTGGCGGTGGCTCGTGAAACCCACCGGCTAGTCATGAATTTAAGCAAATTATCAAGAGGGGATTTTTAAATGAAAGGAAAAGGAAACTTCGGAGGTCAGAGCTACGATATCATGAAAGAGCTTGGGAGGCTGGCGAAAATGGAGGTGCGAGGGCGGCTCTGGATCAGGCGTGAAAGAGAAACTTCAGCGGCATGAGGTTGGAAACTGGCGCCGGAGTGTGAGTAGAGAGAGAGGGAATAGAGAGAAAGAGAGAAAGAAAGAGGGAAGGCTTGGGGCTGCAGTGCGAAAGAAAGAGAAAAGGGGGAGGGACTCATGTGGGGGAGGAGAGAGATCCTTAAAAATAATATTTAAATTAAATATGATATCATCAAAAGCGTATTTTTTGTTATTGTTTTTAAATTGGTAGTAAAAATCAATTCACCCTTCAATATTTACCTTGCTTGTTTGTGGCATGCTCCCTAATTAACTCCTTATGGGATAAAATGAATCAGATTTCTATGCCTTTACTTTCAACGTTTGTTTGTTTGTTTGTTGTTTGTTGTTGTTGTATTTTATGACTATGTAAGAAATATTATAAAAGATTTTGATGTATGTTGTTAATGTGTGTTTTTATTTTAGTTTATGTTAATTTTTTCATTTTTCCATTCACAACCTACAATGGAATGTTAACTTTGAGTTACACTTTTTAACTCAAATTTTTTATATCCAAACAGGACCTTAACTCAAATTAAACTTTTTATCTCAAACTTTTTACCAAACACTCAAATGGTGTTTGGTGGATGAGTTTAGTTTAAGATTTTTAAGTTTCAATAGTAATTTTTCAAAAAAGACAAAAAACTTTTTCAGAAAAGATAAAAATCATGATGACAAAAATACAGTTTAATTTAAACTAAATTTATTTCCAAACATCCCCTCAATTTTAACTCTTAACTTAAAAATCTTAACTCAAATTCATCCACTAAACACGGTCTATATATAAATATGTGTGATCCTACATGCACGAGAGCAACCGTATCTAGCTGTTTGGTAACGTATTGATGGCGACCACTACGTAACATCAATTTATGGCAGCAGCAGAAAGTTGCAATTCATGAGCAAACTTTTCTAGCTCCATCATTAATTTTATTTATTTTTTCTTAAAAAAGACAAATAATTAAGAGTACCCCTCACGTCATATCGTGTTTATTGGTTATGAAAAACGACATTTTTGCTTATAAATGTGCGTGCTCTAGGCTCTAGCTATAGCCGCTTATTCAGATTATTAGGGCCTAGAGGTGGGATTTCGGCCGCCCGGCCCGGCCCGAGCCCGATGGGCCATTTCAAAAATTCGGACCGGGCCGAATTTTTGAAATGCAAGCCCGGCCCGGCCCGTGGGCTTAGAGCGGGCCGGGAGCGGGCCCGGCCCGGCTCAATTTTTAAAATTTTTATTTAATTTTTTTATTATTTATAATTTTTGAATAAATTTGTATATTTTTGATAATTTAATAATTTATCTTAATATTTTATCTTAGATAAAAAATAAAAACTTTTATACTTTGTTAAAAAAATTTTATTATACTATTTCTATTAATTTTTATATTTATATTTATATTATAATTGTTTAGTTAGTACTTAATAATTATAATATTAGTTAGTTAGTTAACTTAATATTATAATTAAACTTTTAATTTTAGTTGTTTAAGGTAATAATTAAACTTTTATTTTATTTTTTATACATATAAATTTTTTAATTATTTTTTTAATTTTTTAAAATAATGGACGGGCCGGACCGACCCATTGGGCTTAAACATTCGGGCCGGGCCGGCCCGGCCCGGCCCGTCGGGCCTAAAAGGAGAGCCCGGCCCGGCTCTATAGTTAGGGCCGGGCTTGGGCCGGGCCGACAAAATGCGGGCCGGGCCCAAATTACGGGCCGCGGGCCGGCCCGTTTGGCCCGGCCCAAATTCCCACCTCTATTAGGGCCAACTTTGTTCAAATGTTTTAACCGTATCGTACGTTCTCTTCCTCACAACAACATAAATATCTGCTCGAAACTTAAGTTCTATTTGTTCTCATAGATCTACACAGAAAATGTGTGAGCTTCTTAGTTCTCGAGAACAAACAAACTAATAAATTGGAATTGTATGTGTATATAAATATATAAATATATATATATATATATATAATGCTGGAGAGAATGCGATAAATCTCTTCAAAGTTGAAAAGCCAAATGTTTCATATTGGGAACATACAAGAAATTAAATGGTTTAAATAAATTAAGTGATATCAAGTATCACTTGTGTATGAGTGAACCGGCCTATACTACTACATGCACGGCATACGCACGTCAATTGAGCGTTTAGGGCGCTTTTGAGATTTAATCTGAATTATTGATTTGATCAATTATGATCTAATATCAGAATTAGATGATTTCAGATTTAATATGAACTGTTGATCGAATAATTGCAATCTAATTGTCAAACTTAAATTATTGTTGTCAAATGGTTTTATTTGTTGACAAATAAATATGTCTGTTTTAAGTGTTACACCTTTCCAATTAAAAAGACACTTTTTAACCAAAGATTGTGTCTGTCATAACAGTTTAATCTTTTCATGAATGTACATGATTTTGATTATAAATAAGACTCAAAATTAATATCAGATTTTACTTTTGTTCTGGAAGTTAATAAGATTGTTACTTATTAAATTCAAGAGTTTGTTGTATCTTAAAGATAATTTGTCACAAAAAAAAAAATGACGGTTAGCAAACTTCATAGTAGGGAGCAAATAAAACTTTAAGAAAAGTAATTTCTTATGCCTCAAACTCCTCAGACTTTCTCTGTTTTCTGTTCTGGTTTCTTTGCACTCAAACAATTTTCCACGATTAGAACATTAAGAGTACCTTTTCCTAGCATGAGAGGACCGGGAAGGACATGGACACCAATTATCTTGCTCAAGGTAAACCTCCACCGCATAACGGAGATGAAGAGAACTGATAGTATTTTAGGATTCGTTAAAAAAAAAAAAAAAAAGATTGATGATAGATGTACAAATGTAAGAAGGCAAGTTCCTTCTACATCAAAGAAAATGATATTATCAAGGGTACAACACATACTATCTTCAACATTTTTTTTTTAATCAACTAAGGTCCATATTGTTAAATTCAAGTTTTTTCTATTTTTTTAGTACCAGTCTTGTGATAATTTAGCAAGAATTGGTTTTGCGGCATGGTTTATGCAGCATGAGATACAATTTGGTGCAGATGATTGACGGATCATGAGCTGGTGAGTCGTGAATGGTGAGGCTACTGTTTGGTTGTTGGGACAGACAATGTTGTTGATTGGTCATCTTTGTAGATCATAGATCATCTGCACGTAATTAAACGCGATGAATACTCCTCGGAGCACAATTTCATCCAACCAAATGTAGGGCTGACAACGCGGACAACACGTCCAGAAAAACGGCACGAATTTTGTAGGTTAGCATTGGGAAAAAAGGAATGCAGTTCTGTTTTTGGTCGACTTGAATCGACATGACCGAATTGATGCATGGCATCATTTGTGGATCCGCGAATTAATGAGTTGGCCGAGCTTCGAACCAGATCGGTAAGCCAGGCTCCCAATTAGACACATGAAGTGGCCGAGCTCTCACTTGGACATAGGGCGAACGCAAAGGTACTTTTAAGGTTGATGTAGAAAACCAGATATCTAAAATTCTTTGAAAAAGAAAAAAAAAAAAAAAAACAAATCTGTTAACAAAACTATCAGCAATAAAATTAGTTTTGTATGCGTGTGTTCGTATGTATATGTAAGTGTTTTAAGGCAATTTTTAGTTAAGATTGTATCAAATGAATTACAGATCGTCAAAATGTTGGGGTTTTTTTTTTTTTTTTTTTTTTTTTCCAATTAATGTGGAATTGTAAAAGGTAAATATATGTAGTAAAATTAATAAATAAAAGCAAGCACTATATCCTCTAATTTTTTTTGGTGAATCATCACCTAATTTTTTTGTGCTTTGGCAAATTGCCCTTTTAAATTATCATTTAGTTGAGGCTTTTCTGCACTATTGTCCACTGGAATTACTTTGCGGAATTTAACAAATCAATCCCTGAAAAAAAAAAAAAAAAAACATAAAATTTTCTCAATGGACATGGGGAAAGTTTTGAAATATGTTGCAAAATTAGTCCAATAGAAAACAATAGTTAATTATTATAAACAAATTTCTACATGCAATTTTTTCAGTTGTGGGGCCTGTAACTCTCTTTTATTATAAAGAATTGAAAACACAAGTTTTCAACTTAACGCCTCCTACCCGAATCCCTTTTCTTCTCTTGACCTCTTTCATCTGTTGAGCTAATCCCAACGAGGTTTTTACATCTGACCATCTTAAAATAACACATGTCATTTTCCTTCATCTCTAACTCACAAATATATTTTACAGACTTAATTCATAATCTTTGGTTTTTCAATTAAGATGTAAAAGTGTAAATAAATTACCGTTAAAAAAAAACTATGAAATAAAGAATAATAATAATAAAAAAGACAACTCCATGGTAGTCATGAGATTTCATGGAAGTTCTGTGAAGAAGATGAACCACTGAAACCCCACTCCGACCATCCACAACACCTCTGGACCTGAGTACGTCAGTTCCGACGATGATCCGTGAACGACGCCTCTAATCGACCTAAAGACAATATTCTGTGAATAACAATTGCAGAAATTGTTGCGATGTCTGCTCCGTCGATGACCATGAAAAGGTTGAAGAATTTGAAGAAAGTTAGTATCTCTCAAGAATTTGTTGTTGGTGAGATTGTAATACATCTCTTTGAAGTTGAAAAGTAAAAAAAATATCACATAGGAAAGATAGAAACGAGCAATGTGGCTTTATAAAGACATGTATTACGTGAGTTACTTGTGTATGAGTGCGACCACACTCAGTGGCAGAGTCAGAAAATTCTTTCAAGAGGCTGACTTAAACATAAAATTTGAACCAAAATCGCTAAAATCTTTTGTCATCATTTATCAATTCGTATCTTTGTTTTTTTGAATACTAAACTTTAAAATTTTTCCTACTAAATGAACTAAACTCTATTAACTGAACTCATAATAGAGTTTAGTTTAGTTTAATTTTAAAGTTTAGTATTTAAAAAATCGTGAATTTATATAGTAATATGATTGATTTTGATTCATTTGAGATAATAAATCTCAAATGTGAACAATTGAAAATAAAAAATTTGGGTGAGACTTGAAAAAATTTCTGGGTGGCAAATAAGGGAGAAAGTTGTTAGATATTTTATCCTAGGAAAAAAAATAATAAAGAATTAGGGGCTAATATATTATTTTTTTTCAACAAATTTGGGGTCCCTCAGGAACCACTGTCTCTGTCTCCGCCTCTGCCACATGCATGAACGCTCGCGTGAAGGGTGAAAAGGCGATAGGACGTTAGGATGCTTTTTGAGGCACACGAACGTATCGTCCCAAGAAGCTCACTTTTTCGTTACTTGCATATTTGCATACGGAAAATGGACCGTTCATTTGATCAAATTACTAGAACAGTCAGAATTAAGTATCTATTAACTAAAATAATTAAGTGTTTGTTGTCACCATTTAGGCTTTTCATGAAAAGTAACATTTTGAATAGAAGATTTTTTTTTTTTTTTTTTTTTTTAACAGTTGCGTCCACTCATAAATAGAAACGTTTTTTTTTTTTTAATTATTTTTCTTATTTTTTTTTATAAACAAAATCTAAAATGAGATCTATTATATTTTTGTTCTTGGATTTCATAACTTTGCTACTTGGTGAATTCATGTCAAGCCTCGTTTAGCTTTTGAGTTTAAATTTAAAATTTTCATATTAATTTTTATCTCTTTTTTTGAAAAAATTTTTATTTTTTTCTGAAAAAGTTTTTATCTTTTCTGAAAAGTCAATAAAAATTTTCACTCAAACTTATTCACCAAACGAACCGTAATCCTGTTAGCAAACTATTCCGCCTTCAACTCTCACTTTTCTGTCATGTTTCTCTACAACCATCTGCAGTCTTCCACCTTGAAATAAAAAAGAGGAAAAGGAAAAAAAAAAAAAAACATTTGAGATCTATTCATGGATGGGATCTTCATCTCATGGGGTTGAGACATGCATTGGTAGATCCGCATATATATTTATATATATATGTATATAGGAGGGCTCACACATACGGCAGTGGCGTATGTTCTGCAATGCATCCGTGGCCATTGGATGCAAAATGGACGGCACCGATGAGAGGGAGAGAGAGAGAGTGCTGGGATGCAACATGGACGTCCGTGTGATTGATGATGGCCGCAATCAATACGTAGCTCTTGTTCTTCTCTGGCGCCGCCGTCTGCTTCTTGTGGAGGAGACGGGAGGTGGGGAGAGCTCTGAGGGTGGCAGCAGTGGGTTGAACGACGGCGATGGCGGCAGCCGAAGATTGTGAAAACAAAGAGAGGAGGAAGTATATTATGTACCATCACTAAGAACCGAATTGGGAAGCAAGAGAAAGGCATGAACAAGCACGAAGAACAAGAAGAAGCTGAAGCTAAGCTTGAAGGAGACGCCATATTTTCGGTGCCAAAAGACACAACAACTCGTTAATATATATATACATATTAAAAGGAGTAGATAAATTGAGAAGTTGATGAGAAATGGGGCTATTGGTCTGCATAAGCAAATGGGCTCCCCCCCTCCCTTCGATGACGGCCATGAGTTCCGGCGAAATTGTCGACGCCTCCGGCCAGGTTTTCGCCGTCGATGGGCTCTCCCTCTTCCTCTCCCCATCTTTGCCCCGCCGTTCATTTTCAGCATTTTTGGAGTTGTCGGCCATGACCGGTGAAATCGTTGACGGAGGTTTAGCCGCCAATGACCTCTCTCTCTCCTTCTCCCTCTTCCTCTCTCCCTCTTCGCCCTGCCGTTCACGTCCGGCATTTTTGGTCTGCTATACCCGTGAGTATTCCTATATATATATATATATTTACATACAGACACATAATATAGAGAAAATTAAGTGAACAACCATGTTTTGAATACTATATAATAATTTTGTCCACCACAATATTAAAATTGATAATTTTTAGTATTATAAAATAACAAAATTATCAACTTTAATACTATGATGAGCATAAATATAAGGTGTCAAATTCATGACATTCTTGCATATAACCCAAATATATGACGGCCTATTGATGAAGCAGATTTAACAAATGGTCCATTTGATTCATACACCTAAAGGTCTTTATGATCGATTTGCTCGTGAAAAAAAGTGTGTTATTGTCCATGTGTTTTACCAAAAAAAAAAAAAAAAAAAAAACAATCTGGTACCATAGCCATGTAGAAATCCATTTAATAACCAAGATCATTTCCCATTGGACACCTTTTTAAAGTTCTAGGGTTGATTTGCTAAACTCCACAAAGTTCAAGGGAAAATTGTGCAAAGACTCAAATTGATAACATTGTTTAAATTAGTAACGGAAATTTTTCATTACGGAAGTAGAATACTTGGTAGATAATTTTTCCATTTTTCTTAATGCTTTTATGGCATCTACTTTAGTCTTTTTGTGGATTTGTTTATGTATTTATCTTGCTTGTGTTCAAGTCCGACGTCTTTGTGTGTTCTTTATTTTGCTTTTTTACTTGTAAGAACATCATTTCCTTTTTATTTCTTTTAATAAATTTGAATGAGAAACTTGGTACAGGAGTGGTTAAGAGGATGTCAATGTAGTTGAGATGCTTTTAATGAAAGTTGCTCATTATCACCATTCACTAAAATAATAACGGAAATACCCATGTTGGCCTCACATTTTGTTTTGTTTTGTTTTTTGTTTTTAATAATTGTTTGACAAAATTTAGGGGTTAATTATTAAAATTACAAATTCAATGAGCAATATTTTCATGAGGGGAAAGAACAATAATTCTTAACTTTATGTATTTCAATTCTCAAATAATTATAAAAGTGATGATTATTTTTCAATTATCATACAATTACAATATAAATAATTAATATACTCTTGTTATGTACACACAAGCAATCACACACACGTTTCTCATGAGGCCTTTAGAAAGAAGAATCATGTGGGCCTATAAGTAGACCTTACTAAATTATAAGTATCCATGAGTTCTCTTTCTGTCAGCAATTAATAAACTCTTATTCAATTTAAGAACTTATTATCTATAAATAAATGAATTACCAAGTTAATCATTCAATGAGTAAATCCAAAAAATACTCGTGATGTATTAACCGTTGATTTTGATTGGTTTCAGTTTCAAATTACACTAGTTGGTTGTCAACACTAAACTAGTAAGGCTTAAGGGTATATTCTGTAACGACCCATCTAAGTTGGCCATTACATTATTGCTTAATCTAAATTTACTTACAATTATTAAAAATACTTAGGCTTGAGTACTGAAAATCTTGGAATTATTTTTATTATTATTTTAACTTATCATTAAATCTTTTGTCACATACTCTAAATTATTTTTCATATGACCTTATATATCATAAACTTTATTATATAACATAATCTGAAATTTTAATAACAGTAATAATAATTTTTAAAATAGTTTTTGCGGAATAATTTGCATAGTGGTGTCCATACCGACTTCGCTTGCTTAACATCTCCATCTGCATTTGCCTCTAAGCAATATGCTGCTTGTTGCTTACCTATGGTATAAATATAACTATTGAGCTTTCGCTTAGCAAGTACAAATATAGATCTCACATTGCTTAAAAACATGAATAACATGTCTGGATGCACGATCCAATTATAGAATCTACGACATGATCCAATTATATTCAATTATAAATGTCTTATTTTCCATTATAAACTTATTATTTTTCTTTTTTTGTGGGCCTCTATGTGTATGTACTAGGTGTGCGCATTCCTCAAAAAGTTCGGGTTTGCAAGGTCCCTAATAGTTATGGGAATAAATTTGGAACTTTAAACTAGAACATTACATAATATGACATGATCCTCCACTATCCGAAGGAAGATTGGTACGGTACCCTACTTGTCTTGAACTAGTCTTAGCCTTTAATTGGACTGAATTTGAGTATGCCTAAATCACACACTAACTTAAAGTCTTATTCAAAGACTAAGTCTAAGACTAATGTTCCTTATGAACTTATTAGTCATGATGCAATGGCAAGAAATAAACTTGAAATCATAGCATAAATATAAAGTATGACATTTACATAACAAGCTAGAAAAAATTTGTGGCAAGTATATAAATGTGGCATACTTGTGAACCATGACATAAACATTGGTGTGGCATATACATGATTGTGGTATGTCTTAACGTATCATGGCAGTCACGTAATTCATAACACACATATTGTCACTTCATGAACATAGGGCAAAGCATTCTTGACATGGCAAGTGCCTATCACATAGCTTGAAAACAATAATGTTTTTCATATTATAAGCAAGGTTCGTACTTGTCTTGCTCGCAACAAAAACACTTCCTTCAAGGCCACAATATAAAATTCTCTTCCTGAAATTTATGCAAGTTGAGTATTAATTTATATATGCTCTTTGGATAAGATTAATCCTAAATTCCCCTTCAAAAAGAATTTAAGACTTAATCTACATAAGCTATAGTTATGAGACCATGGTGTATTTCAAAATCTAAATCATATATTTTTACTTAGAAAAGATCTAAAGTTTTTAATTCAACCTTATCTTATTATTTTATAAAAAGTTTGTCTTTAAAAATACCCCATATTTTATTTTTAAAATTTTCCTTTTTTTTTTTTTTTTGGCTGGGTGCTGCCTGACCATTGTGCAGCCATCGCCCAAGGACTGCCCCTGGGTTGCAGTGGCATGCAGTCCCTCCCCCAAAAATTCCCGTTTTTGTGAAACTTTGAAAAATCTTATCTCTCAGACCGTTAAGAATTTGACAAAACGTTCTAACTTAAAATGTTCGTCTACATGCTATCTAAATTTTTAATGTTTATGGCCTAGTCTAATTTTGGCCATAAATACTTCGTTTTTTCAAAACTCCGAGACTCAGCAGTTTTAACAATTTTCATCGAAAAAATCAAAATTTCACTCTCGGAAAATTTTGAAATTCATATATAAACACCATAGTTCAATGTTCCATAGTTTTTCTAAATATCCTTAATAGTTTCCATCTAATAGAAACTCATTAAAATTTCTAAAACTCTTAACAAAGATCGAAGTTCAAAATCTCGGATTTAAGTTCGATTTCTAAAAATTCTACAATACACATAGTATAATCATGAACATATTCATATGAACAATCATAAACTCTATATTGTCAAACCACTGATTCTAAAAATTTTGACAACATTTCTACTTAAATATTAACCCATAAAAATTTAAACTAAAAGAGAAATAACTAGAGTCTTGGTTGAAAAACTACCTGGACAATCGGAGTTTCCGTCGGAAAACTGAATTAGAACCTCCTTGAAAAGGGCTTCTTGAAGGGGCTTGGAGGATTTCTTCAAACTCTTATGAAGCTAGGATGGTGTTTGGAAGGTGGGAAAATGGGAAGGAAAATTTTTGAAGACTAAAGAAAATTTTCTTAAGAAAACTTGAGATTATTTAAGAAAATTTCTAGAGAGAGGGAAGAGAATGGATTTTGTGGTGTGAAGAAATGGTGGAGGGAGGATGCCTATTTATAGGCTTTGGCTAATGACTTTGGGGTTAATTTGTTAATTAATTCTAATTAAGGTGATTAAAAACTTTGTCCAAGAAGGCTTTTTCTTTGCCATTGATCCCTTGACACTTACCCATTTCTAACCATTGGATCACAAATTCCTATTTTCCCTAAAAATAATAATTAAAGATAATTCTAGATATTATCTTGAACAAATGAATTCTTTGACTGTTAACTCAACATAACAGTATTTTCCTTTATCTACCACTAGCACAACTGATCACAAGGTCCTCTACTATTAAAAAGTTAATCAGTATAATTTCTATTTGTTACAAAACTTGCCCACCAAGTTTTTGGACTGAAAAAGGTATGCAGTCTATTCTTATATGTTTGTAAAAACTTGGCCTCCAAGTTTTTTAACTGATTAAACAACTCAGTAAAAATCTTATTTGTCATTTAAAACTCAGTCTGACATCAAAATCTTATCCTCTAAGTTCCTATACTGAAAAAGTAAATCAGTCTGACATCAAGACTTATCCACTAAGTTCTCATAATGAAAAATGTAATATGTCTAAATTTTATTTGTAAAAAGTTAGATAGTCTAATTTTTATTTGACTAAAAGGTTGATGTCAAATCCTTGATACTGCATTTTATATGTAGAAAAATCCTATCTAGGAAAACTTTAAGACTGCTAATTCCCATACTGCTAAAACTTTTGAAAACTATATTTGGTAATTTGAAAACTTTATCTACACTTACATCAATTGATCACTTTTTACTATTCACACTTTTTGAATAATAATATGTGACCATATACTAACTACTAAGTGACAAAAATTAAAAAAAATTGTCACATCATAAAAATTCATTTCATAACTTTAGAGTATAGCTTAAACTTTAATTTACATACGGAATTTTGATATATTAAAAAATTTATAAAAATTCCTTATCATAAATTTGGATATTATATATTCACACTTTATCTTCTAAATTTTTAAAAATCTTACTTTATCTTTTTTAAATTTGAATTAGATCCACTTAATTTCCTATATTAGAACTTTAATTAAAAATATACCAAAAAAAAAATAGTCATGTGATTTTTTTTCCGCTTGTTTTCATAAAAAAAACTATAGTAAGACATTGAGCGAGACTGTACTCCCTATTTTTCCTTATGTTTTTAACCAAAATTCAAATAAATTAGGTTAAGTGAAACTATTTAAAATTTAGAGGGTAAAATACGAGTTCTCAAACTTCAAGGGGGTAAAGCGTGATTATTCGAGGTTCAAAGGGTATAAGTGAGAATAATTTAAATAAAAAAAAAAAAAAACCCCTTCTTCCCCGAGCGTGCAGGCGAGGGGGAACATAAACGAGCTTCCGCAAGAGTTCCCCTTCGGCCTCCGCAACTCGAGGTCGAAGCTTTCCTTCCCATTTGCAGACTTCTCCACTGTTTTTCTACCACCTTTTTTTTAAATTTTTTTTTTGGCTATTTTCTCGGGTAAACTTATTTCCTCCTTCTCGATCTGAGTTCACTTCCGACACTTATTGGTTAGATGAACAAAGAGATGTGGTCTTGTAATGTCAAAATCGATTTTTCTTAGCGTTTGTTGCATTTTGTTGATCATATCTTGTTTTTTGGTTCTTTTAAAGATTGTTCTTATTTATTATTATTTTTTTAAAAAAATTTCATTAGAGGCTGAAATTTATACCTCTTGTTGTTGTTTTTGTTTATTTATTTATTTATTTATTTTTTTGACAGATGAAATTGAGGTAGAATTAAAGAATTTTCAGTAAACAGATGGATCTTGAAGCCAAAAGATTTGGAGAGGGTAAGAATCCGTAGTGATTGTGTGATTTGTATTCTGTTCTTATATAGTTCTTTCATAATGCCATTGCTTTGGATTTAGCTGCGGAGCCAGGAAATTTTTTCAATGAGGGCGTTATAAAGTAATTAGTAATATATATTATTTATTTTTATTTTTAAGTTGTTGAGCGTGGAAATAATATAAATTATAAAATGGTTGCATAAATTCTACTGAAATTTTAGGAGTAAAAATTGTGTCAAAATTTTAGCCGGGCGCAGTTGTAATTTTTCTTATAAAATCGAGGTACAATTAAAAGTGTATCAAATTATAAGGTTAAAACCCACTTGTATGTGGCGCCGCCACTGCTTGGATTATGTTTGAAGTTTTAGGCTATGTACGAAAAGAAAGACAGCTAACGTTGGTGAGGAAAATAGAGAGAAAAGGGCGGACCTTTCTCTTATTGTGTTTGGTACGTTCCGTTGTTGTATTAATTTCTCATAGACCAGAGATAAATATATTTTACTCCTATTCCCCTCAAGAGCCCTCTATCGACGGAACACACGCAAACATAAGAGTTGTAATGTAAAAATATGTGGGATGTGTCTTTTTTGAATAATTGTCTTGGTATTGTTCACCTTCCGGTTTTCACATCACTGTTTATTAGAGCTTCACGTTGGTAGAATTCGCGTGAGGATTAAATGCAGTGGTATAAAAATACGGGCTTGATTTACTCTTCTGGTTGTCAAATGATCAGCTGGAAGAGTCCTGAGAAGGCACTTGCTCAAACATATACAGTTGCGTGCGCAAGAGTATTACATTTCTGGTTTCAAGCTTGATACTCTGTGTTTGTTAGGACCGGATTGCAGACCGTGGTCTTTGGTACTTCTGTTCTCTTTGTTCACTAGCAGCTAAGGTTGTATGTTTCCAGACACAGTTGTCCGAAAGGTGCTAATTTTTGTTTGCATGGAGCTTGTTGACTAGTAAGGTCCTAGTGCAAGAGATAAAACTGTGTCGTCCCTGGATATGTTTGAATAATTGATGTAGTTCTCAATGGTGTTGAATTAGACACATTCAGTTGAGGGATGGGATTTGTTAAAGTTTTTCATTTGAGAGTGTTTTTTAATGGCTTTTTGCTATTTTTGGATGGATACGAAACAGAACATTGGGAGAATCTGCAGATACAAGTTCTGATTACCCTTGTCCTTTTTCTAAGATGCAAGCTCTGTGCTTGTTCTTCGGCATCCATTGTAGAATTTTATTTCATCGGTTTTTCTTTTTTGGTACTGTGTTCTTGACTTGTAGTCTATGAAACACAACAGATACGTGTTCTTGGAAAGTCAATGATTTGATGTACCTGGTCAAAGGGAAATATAGAAATTACCCGATTCTTTCCAGAGCTCATACTGATGATTAACACCCGAATATTGTCCATGGTTCAACTGTATAATCGACAATGTGGGTATAGTTTCGTTAAGTTTAGGATTATAACTTTTAGATTGATCCTAGTGCAAAGTCAGATTGTGATGAGCCTTGCCGAATGAAATACTGAATATATCTTACAACATCCGAAAGAAAAGAGGATAAGAATTATATATATGCATTGGTTTAGTTATTTTCTTTGTTCTTCCGGTTACAAAAAATGAGTGAAAACTGAACAAACCTTTTATACTTGGAATCAACTTTCTAAAGTTCTGAATGATTATCAGGGCCGAGGGAACTTGGTGGCGCTGCTGATCTCATAAGTCAATTCAAGCTTTGGCCTCATTATGAATCTTTTTGCAAAAAGTCCATTCCTTTGTCAATATCTGAGACTCGCTATCTTCATAATGTTGTTGGAGATACCGAGATCAGGAAAGGGGAAGGGATGGAGTTGGATCAGCTATTTCGAAATGCCTCCCATTCGAGAGAACGAAACACACACATGCATCTTTTTGATTTGGATATTCTAGGGGATGCATTTCGTATGAGAGAGACAACTTCTGTTAACCTGCGTTTTGTAAGACATTTTTCTCCAGTACATATTGTGTACACCTCACAGTATATTATATTTTGAACTTCTGGTGGTGTCAACAGGCAGAGAAGGGGATCCCTACCTCCAGGGCGAAGCTAAAGAGCGAGTTAAAAGAAGAGGAGAGGAAGCGCAAAAGGCTTAAAAGCAAGGTTAAAAAGGACAAAAAGGAGCATAAGAAACACAGCGAACAGCAAAAGGATAAGAGTCGTCATATGGAGAAACGTAGAGATTTTTCCCGTGGCTCTACCCTCGAGTCCTTGAAGAAACCATGGGACAATGTCTGTACCTTCGCACCTCTTGTTGCTCTTTTGTACTTAATGAAGATCTTTTACTTGAGCTTAAATATAACGTTGTCTGAGTATTGTTTACTACTATGTGCTTATGCCTTTGTGTTGTAGAAAAGTCGGCTTGATGGTTTTGAAGGTCTTTCAGTTCGTGGGAGTCAAAGAAGCATGGTAACAGAGGTATACTTAAAATGGTCTTCCCCGTTTGTTGCATTCTTCATTATTATCTGCTTCGCTATACACCGTGTTTAGTTGCTAGCTCATTATTTTCTGCTCATCATATATTTTGCTCTAGTCAACATTTTTCTATCTGATCATGTGATCACGGAACCCCAAAGTCGCCGATATGGACGAACAAAAGGTGATGGGCAAAAAGTACATTGCCTGTTTTTCGTGTAGATTTGTAAATGCTCTAACCAGACTCTTCAACGTAAATCTATCATCTATTTGTTAACGAAGACAAACTAGAAGAAACTGTTAGGCTTAATAAGGAGAATTCTACAATAGGGTCTGAAAAAATATAAGTAAGACTTTGCTTTAAACTGTAAATTTGTACAAGTTCTATATATTTTACGTATCTTGTCATTTTGATGTGATTTTAATTAGATTTAACATTTAGAAACATGCAATACTAATAGGGTATCCCTTCATTTAGGGAAGCGGGCAGAGAGCATGCTGGAGTAATTTGAGATGAGAGATCGCCAACTTATACCTACAGTTCTTACCAAAAAAACCAGCCTGTGTAAAGAAAGAAATTTATATCACCATCTCTCATTGATACCGTCTTTTCCTTTTCTCTTCGATCTTTCGGAAAAACCAGTCTTGGAAGCTGTTTTCTATTCTTGAGAAAGAGAAAATTGTGGTTGGTGGCGCCAATGTAATGGGACACATTCTCAGTTCTTCTGAAGTTAAAAAGGGTTAATTTCATAAATGGTCCTGAATTTTAATGCCGATCTCACTTTGGCCTTGTCATTTAAAAATGTCATAAATTTAACCCGTCTGTTGGTCTAATTTGATTTTAAAATGGAATAGTGGGTTTTTTCGGAATAATATCCTATGCTCTAATGTTGTAGAAATGTGTTTTGAAAAAGCGATATAGCTAGGATTTAAGAGAAAATTGTGAAAACAACCATTCAAATAGATATGTTTATATTTTTTACCCTCTCTTAATATTGGTTTGGATTTTTGACATTTCATACTAATTCAACTTGAGATTAAAAAAAAACTGAGATAATAATATATAGATGTACGCATAATCCCGCAAAGCACCTTGGGATTCGCTCGTGAAGCATCATTAGATCTGTATGTATCCGGTTTTCAAGGCCCATTTCAAGCAGGTAATACAAAACTTATGGCCAAGTATAATGTTCTTTCACGTTTTTTAAATGTGTGACTAATATTTTATCTTGACTGTGAAGCTCAAATTATGTCAAAGAATTTTAGAAACTCAAGATTGATAAAAGGAACTCGACAAAATACTAAGAACTTAACGCGTGAATAAGACTTGAAACCAGATGTGGAGACTTATTATTAATCTTGTGTTTATGATGTTAATTTAGGGTTGAGTAAATTATCTACTGCAAATGAATAATCGACTGTCCAATCGTAGAAAAATCATTAAGCTTTTAGGATCAAATTTAAAGAAAAAGAAATTTCAGTGGGAACTATAGTCCCACTAGGCCTCATATGAATTTACACACATAGATTCGTTCCCATTAAGAATAGTACTTAGTGATGAATCTATATGTGTCATTTTTAGTTATAGGAGGCAAACTAAGGTAATTATTTGAAGGTAAAATATGAAATTAACCCTTTTTAATTTATTGTTATTGCCAAATTGGATAACTTATATATACCAACTAATAGGTTACATTTCTTAATGCACTCGCCATTCACATGAAAATCAACTTTAGTCGAGCGAGTGACCTTTTTGGTTCCCTAATTTAGAATAAAGCAACAAGAACCACCACCTACAATACTAAGTTAATTTAAAGAAATTTCTTAGGCAAAAAAGCTAGGGACTATAAATAGAAGACTAGTGATTGAAACACTTATTATAATTTAATTTTTGAGTATCAATCTATGTAACATATGAGGTGTCATATTTTTTTATTGGTAAGTCTTTATAATTAAAATATTGTAACTACTTGAAAAAATGTAAACTCGTGGGCACATAAATTGGTAATTAAAAAATTGGGATCAAGGAAATTGGTGTCCTTAACAAACTATGGAGGTGACCACAATCAATGGAAAAGAGCAAAGCTTCCCGAACGGCGATCATCTTGGCTATCATAACTGGATCTTTCCATCAATTTTCTTAGACATGTTCCCTACGACAATCCCCTCATGGTCACGAGTAATAGCAGTGTCTAAACCACAGACATATTATGGTTCTCTCTAAGTTCATCTCTTCATATCCCTCTAATAATATTTTGACATATCAATTATAATTATATATTTAATTATAATATCATACAATATTAATTAAAAAGTCATGCTCGTTTAATACATATTATAATATTGTTAGAGGGAAATTGAATGAGACACAAATAAAGGAACATATAAGTCAAATCCCACCTAGATTGGGTGCAAAGTTGAGACCAACTTTTGACAATGTCACTCTTTAAATAACTAAAAAGAAAAAAAAAAAATATTATGGTCAAAAGTATAGCATAGCAGTAATTTCACACATGACTTTATAAAAAAATATAGAGTACGAGTCCCCCATCCCTAATTAAGGAAAAAAAAAAACCCCATTCTTTAATATTAAAATGTAAAGATACATATTGTGCCAACAAAAGAAAATGTAAATATACAGGTCTCTCTCTTTTAGGAACCAAGTGCAACTCATTCACAGTACACCTGGCGAAGCTGAAAATTTTTCAGTGCACAATATTTAAACCATGAGAAATCCACGGAATTAAGACATGTAGAGTTAAGAAATTTTCTGTTTGAGTGAGAGTAAAGATATATATATTTTTTTATTAATTGGAAGAATATAACCAAAATTTTATAAAATCTTACATATAGAAGCTCCTCCTCCGACAGTCAGGTATATAGTAGATTATGGCTGTAAAGGTAGTTTGGAAATACAATATGCAACTTATACATTAATTAAATGCATGCTTAAACTCTTTTTGTAAAGGCGTGACGGACGATTATATTAATTTCTGTCTACACGAGATCACTTAAATTAAAAAAAAAAACCTATAGGTCTAAGATTAGGTCTCTATGAAATCAGACATGAAAATCAGATAATCTTCAATTTGAATTTTTCTCGAAATCTTTAATTCAAAACTGTAACCAAAGACGACTCTGTCTACATTTCGTGGTGACAGACTTGTGCATTTGGAGTTTGAATGGTAGAAAAACATTTTCTGTTACATAAAACTCATTGGACATTTGATCACGAATTGACTTGTTAAACCTTTTCAAAGGCTAATTAACAGATAAGCTTGAAAAATTCTTTGAATAAATCTCAAATGAAACTAGACATGATTTGTTTTTTTGAAAGGTCCTAGACATGATTTAAACACAAGATTAGTTTAAAAAAAAGAACAAATTTCAAACAAATCTAAATGATAGTCACCAAAATGCGAATTGAAGATTGAATAAAACTAATTTGATCGATATTTGGTCAAGTCTCAGATTAATAACAAAAGTTAATCCGAGATTTGACTTAACAAAATGCGAAATTAATCACGTGACATAATCCTGGAAAACCATGGAATCAGTTGTTTATCAATTTCTACAGTGAATATCAATAAAAAATGGGATTAAAAATTCTAACATACATGATACGTCATATATTTATCAAAGATCAGTAGAGATCTATATACATATCCAATCACTCCTGAAACCTTAAATACTGCTAACTAAATATATTCAGACATCAAGATTTTGTTTGAAGAAAATCTTGGAAAAAGGTTACACCCAACAAATAGCGGCACCGTGACAGAAAAAAAATTGAGAAAAGGAAGTCTTTGGCTTTGTTAAAATATGAGGCAGCTACAAGGTAATATTATTGTAGTAAATAACATTTCTACGAGAATAATAGAAACAAATAACATTATTTTAAAATACATAAAATAAATAGTTATTTACATCTCCTGCTGTCGTCTAATCTGTAGTACATCTCTTGCTCGACCATTCAATTTTCAGTATTTATTAATTTATTTTTCATGCCAATTCATAACTTTCAAGACGTTAAAAAAAAAAAAAAAAAAAAAAAAACACTAAACTTCCTGTAGGTTTTGCACGCGTGAATACAGCGATTTCGCGAAACATAAAGCTTCTTCGCATGTTCGGGTTTGATTGCATAATCAGATGACAAATGCATGCATGCACGTGAAGAGCAGTAGACATGAAACAAAAGTGTTTTTAGTTTACGAACTGCTTAATGACCTTCGTGTTCTTTCAAATAAAAAAAAATGCAAATAAAAGTACCTCATTGGCTCAAGGGGTGGAAGGGAAGAGATTTGAATAGGAGTTCTCAGGTTTAAAATTTGAAAGTAGGGAAGAGATTTGAATAGTTCTCAGGTTTAAAATTTGAAAGTGTTTTTCTCTTTAATAAGTGACAACTAAGAAAAAAATTGCTCTCCTTTTATTAAAAAAAAAAAAAACGTAAATAAAATGATCTTGATCTAGTTAACTTCATAGCTATATCATTTTTTTAAATCTTATTTCCTTGACTGATAACATGGACAATGACTACATAAATGAGAGAACCATTCAAATAGCAAAGAAATATTTTCTTTGAAAAAAACGAAATGATACCCAAATACAATAAGATCCATTTTTCTACAAGGTACTCTGAATTGGTAATCTCTATTGCTTTTGAAAACCCATCTCTTTAAGAGAAATATGTAAGAAACAACATAACTATCAACGTATATGTTTCAATGTCCAGTATATATGCCACTCAGTGAGGGTTCATGTGTTTGAAAAATATTTGAGTCAAAACTATACACAATATAAATATATATATATTGAAAATTATGGTAAAAAAAAAAAAATTCATTGCTTTCAAAGGGGAGCTTATCTAAATGTTTTCTTCGATATTAATCAAAATACCTTCCTATCTAAAATAATGTTATGATGATTTTAATGATGTCTATTATAAGAGAATAAAAGTATAAACAAGATCATAGGCAAATAACAGTACCAACATATATATATATATATATATATATATATATGTAGCATCTGCTTCATGGAGAAACTAGAAAAACAAAATCCAGTTATTACATATAATCTAAAACATACAACGATTGTTCAAACTAAAAGAGAATGTTCACAACAACATATTATCTTCTTATCTTCATTCTTCAGCTCTTCTTTTGTGTATCTTCATTATCATTAGAACTTTCTTTGTGTATCTTCCTCTGTATGTATATATGAAGCACAGGATCTGGGCACTGTACAACATCAATAAAAAGAGGATAGGAGAGTCAACATCAGGAAAACATATCATAAAAATTTACGAGCATAAATTATATCAAGAGGAACTTAATTTTCTATTTTTCTGTATTAAAAAACATTTGCAACTCTAAAAATATATGATATCCAACTAGCACTTTTGTTATTTAATAAAGTTTCTAAACAGTATATAAAAAACTGATAGCACTCGATCATATTTAGTTTGTGCAAAGCATAATTAGCATCCAACGGTATTGCTTGACTCACTATGATTATGATAAAAATTATGTGACATGAGCCTTTCAGCCACTTTGTTCAAGGTGTAAAATTTTTGTTTGACATATATTGCAAGACATAGATATTATATCGTGTGCTTTTGAAATGTTCGAGATAGAAAAATGTTGGGGTATCACCAATGTTAAACATCACATGGATTCTTAGTCTTATCTATGAGTCTCATCTCATGAGATTTACTTTCTATTATTGAGTGGTGTTCAACATCATAAGTTCCCTTTAGCATTGTTCATCGAGATAGTAAAAAAGTTTTTTCATAGAAAGGAAAAAGAAGAATAGACAAGTATACAAGTTGGCTCAACTAACATTGTCAGAATATGGAAATGTAGAGCTTTCAAGATCTTCATACATATTACCATCAAACTAGCTAATTAGGGGGGGGGGGGGGGGGGGGCGGAGGAAAGTGAGTGGAGAGTAGACCTATTTTGTAATTGAGTGAAAGAATCATTCTCTTAAAATTATAATAAAAATATCAGTTTCGTAGCTTTTAATACACAGGAGGATATGTAATGCGTTAGTCTAGCTGGCTAGGTTTCCTTGGTTTTATTACCAATATGTTTTTACACAAATTGGGATTTCCATCTCTTCATAAATAATATGCATAATTATCATGCTTATTCCTTCGACGACTACATATGCTTCGAATAAAGCGTACTTTAATCTCACCTTTCTCGACAAATCTAATTCCAATATTAACTAGTACACAATATGAAGTATTTTGACATATATTATTGGACAATAAATTTTTTATTTTTATTTTGTAGAACAATAAATTTATAAGCACATTGATATATTGAGCATCCTAGCACACCTTCCTAAAGGCTTTTTGTGGTCGAACTGCTAGTGGGTTTGTGTTTGTATATTGTACTTTTTTTGTGTACTAAAAAAATTCTAGGACACCTTTATCCTATCCTATTAGTCAGACCCACAAAATTATACTTATGCTACTTACAATTGACTACACTGTAAAAAGTCATGTAATTAGTAAAAATCTGTGCAAATAAGTCATGGAGAAAGAGAAAATCACAGCACGTCCATAAGAATGGATATAACTCAGATGTCCCATTATTCAACAATATCATAACACATATTTAACAAATGATATGATGTTTAACATGCCGTGATATTATTAGAACACAAAAGAGACAAGAATTAAAAAATATAGAGAGTCAAATCCATCCACAGCACATCACATTATGCATACGTAGAACTCTTTGATACCCATGCAGATTCAATAACCATGATCTTTTTTGTAATTAAAATACATTAATTATTCACACAGTTTATATATATAAACCATGATAAAAAAGAAAAAGTAGGGTATTAGATATGCATACCTTAGGTGATACCTTGTATTAAGGTATGAAAGGATTTCAGTTTTAGTGATGATCTCCTTCGGAATTCGGCTGCGACTGGATCATGAGCTGTGCTTGAACCTGATAATCGAGAGACGGGTGATGAACTTGCTGCTGCTGAGCCTGGATATGATAAGGAACGTTTTCAAAACCTCCTAATCCCAATGAAGGAGACCCAACACCCCCACTCGGAGAGCCTCCGCCGCCGCCACCGGCACCACTCATCTGATTGTTAAACCCGCCAACGGTGACAACTGAAGAACTCCCCGGAACATTATCGAATCCACCGTTAAACAGTTGCTGCTGAGGATTCACCGGCTCTCGAATCAAGACCTGCGCGGTCGGTACACCATTGGCGGGTTGAATATTGCCGACAGATGGAGGCGGAGGAGGCAGCGGCTGAGGCATGCCATAGGAGGGCAACATCATCATCATAGCCTGGGGGCCGATGTAGGCGGCGAGCTCCTTCTTCGAAGCGAGGATCTCCGCCTGGATCTGCTTGAGGCGGTTGTGGAGGATGGTGACGAAGCCGACGCAGCCGAAGACCGGGTCCCTCAGGCGGGCCTCGGCCTCGTAGGCAAGGGAGATGACGGCCTCCTCGCGGAGGGTGGGGGGCAGGTCATTGAGGATCTTCGCCACGTTGCTTGCGCCATAAACCCTGTGGACGGAGGCGAACTTCTGCGGCTGGTCCGGCGGGAAATAGGGCGCAAACACGCACTCCTGAGTGCACTTTCGCCGGAGGAACTTGCACGCCGCACACGGTGAGTGAGAGTTTGGTGTCACCATTGTTGGGATTTTTCTATTTTTTTTTTTTTTTTTTTGGTGCTTCAGATCTTCCAATCAAACAATTAAAAAGAAAAAAAAAAAGAAAATTAAGTAAGATTAGAGTTCAATTTCCGATGAAAAGGTTATAAATAAATGACAAGAAAATAATAAAACCTAACCCTAGAACTGATATCCTTAATAATCATTAAAGTGGCTGAAACCCTAGAGAAGAAGAGAGAGATTGATTAATGGTGAAACAATTAAGCGAAATAAAACTACATAAAATTAAAAAAAAAAAAACATAAATAACTGAAAAAAAAACATGTCTATTCGTTAAATTAGAGAATAAGAAAGAAACCTAGATCTGAGACATTCTTCCGGCAATCAAATTGATCAGGTGATTTTGGATCCGTAGATCATATCATACTTCAGAGGCGGCCCAAATAACCCTAGAAATTGAAAAAATTAGAAGAGTTAATTAGACAAATAGTGCGGGATTTAGGAATAAATTGGAACGGAAAAAAGTCGTCGTCTTCTTAATTTTGGTTTAGATTGAAGGGTAAAGTGATTGACAGGACTGATGAAGATCGATTCCTCAGTCAAGGAGAGAGGAAGGGGGTGGAGAGGGAGAGAGACTCGTCATGGGATGAGAAGGATCAAAGGTTTCAATGTAAATTTTCTTTATATATTTTTTTATGGGTATTTTTGAGATGATATTTTTACTCATGGGTACAGGTAAACACGGTTACCCTTATTAGGGGCGAGTATGTGGGATAATACATGGATATGAGGGCGTGTATAGAGGTTAAGATTAAACCCTATGTGAGGCTGGGGTGGGCGTGAGGGAAGCTCCCCTATATCTATACCCGCACCCACTCCACTTATATTCATACTAAAATAAATATTTATGTATTTATACATACATAATTTGAAATTTTAGAGTTTTAATATTTTAGTTTTTTTATGAATTTATTTATAGTTTTCTGGAGATTGAATTTATGTTTAAGATTTCATTTTTTTTTTCAATTACAATTGTGATTATGTTGTCAAATTTCTTGTCAAATTTTGTGGAAATTTTAATGAAATTTGTTTTGTGTGTGTGTGTGTTTTTTTTTATTATTTATTTATTATTATTATAATTCTTAATGGGTAAATAGGTAAAGTATGAATATAACACCCTTGGTGGAGATTACCTACACCCGGACCCACATTAAATTAGGTAGATATAAAGGGTAAAAAGAGTGGCGGGTATGGGGGTGGGGGAAGCATATTACCCACCACTGTCCGGCCCTATTCCCATGTATTTTCCCTTTCTTTAATGTTAATATATTATTTTTCTTTCGGTAAATTATTGGATTGGTTTTTGAACTTTTAAGTAGGTGTGAGTTTGGTCCCTGAACTTTATTTTTTTGATAAAAATACCTCTGAACTTTTAAGTGAGTGAGAGTTTGGTCACTAATATTATTATTTTTGTTACAAAATACTTTTGATCTCTTGTAAAATGTCTGTTTTGGTCCCTGCATTAAATTTGGGACGAAAGTGAGGGTATGATGGTGGTGTGATAGCAATGAGAGAGGTTGCCTCAGCTAAAGGAGTATGGTGACTGACACCTGTTTTTGAATGAAAGTACTCTATTATGCTTAAAAATAAATAAGCTCAAAATAATCTCCAAACAAAATCAATCTTTATGAATTAAGAAAAAAATTTAGAAAAAAAAAAATGATAAAGAGAGAAACAAAAATGATGTTTCTTATGTGAACAGACAAATCAGTTTAAAATAAAAAGAAATTAAAAAAAACCAACATCTATTGTTTGTCTCTTTATGAAAATTTATATTCCTCATTACTTATGATTTGTGTTTTTTTTTAATTCATAAAGATTATTTTTGGTTGGGGATTTTTTTATACTTATTGTTTTTTAAGGTAATATAATACTTTTTTTTTTTTTTTTTCAAAATATGATGTCTTTTGTCATTCTCTCCGAGCCAAGATGATCGCCTCATAGATTTCACTCCATCATCATACCCTCACCTGTAGGAAAAAGGGATAATTTACGCAGCATAATTTTAAATTTCTTTTCTTGAAATCATACTAACTCATGTAGTTGTATACAATAAATTATTCTACAATTTACGTACCTTGAGAGAAGACAATAGAATTATCTTATGATTTTATCTCTATGGATAATGTTCCATAACTCCAATATAAATTTAAAATAAAATCATGACAACTTTATTTGAATTAAATAATTATCCAAACAAAATCAATAATAAGAAAAGCTTTTCCTTCCCTTATCCTCATAAAAAATGCCTACACAAGTTAGACTAGGATAAGATTTTATTTCAATTTCAAATCTAAATAGGATAATTACAATATTTAATTTAAAATATTTATTTAAATAAGATGATTTAGATATTTGAATTAATTATCTAAATAATTAATTTATCCACATCTCTTAATTTAAATTAATCTCATATTTATCACAAAAGATAATATAATTATCTCAGATTTCAAATCTTATCTTCAAATAAATATATATCCAATTAATTAAATTAAACAAAAGTCTCATTCTACCCTTAGTAGAAAAAAAGCCTAAATCTTGTGGGAGGTGTTCTGGATTTTTCTCTTCACTAAGTTCAAGAATTAAAGTCATAATGAAATCCTAATTGATTATCATCCGTTAAGGAATTATATTGAGCTAGTAAATGGATCAATTGGGCATTTATAATATGGGCTTGAATAATCTATGTAATTAATTATTTTATACCAAATAAATTAATTATACAATTATTAGTTTCAGAGTCACACTACTATAAACCTGAAATTGCACTCTCAATTATATATTGTATTTCATAAACCAATATGTAGCTGCAGTTTAATGACTTTGTCATTTATTCAATATCCTTATATGATATCTATGATCAACTTAAAGTTAAAGTCCGTTCAACCTTATGATCACGCTATCTTAAAGATCCATTATACATCCAATAGGAAAATGATTATTCACCTAATGTGAATAATTAGTCATTTGCCCAGCAAACGACCCGAGACTTCGTTCATTTTCACATCCTGTATTATGTTGTTTAAGAGGATAACCTTTACTTTTTATGGAAGTATGATTCTATATCTATAAACAAAGCTCACATCGAATATAAGTCATATATGTACCGAACGAATCGGTCTAATAGCTTACTACTCTGAGATGCTTTAACCTTTTGAACATCAAAGTACACAAGTCATAAACATGAAGTTACTTACTCGGGTTGAAGTTATTGTATAATGAACGTCAAAAATGAGTTAATCTAATTAAGTGGACTTATAGATTAATTACACTTTGGTTCAGTCCAATAAATCACCACCACTAGGCATATATCTATGTCTCTACTTGGAAGTCGGGTCGCTCCAGATGGTCAATACAAACCATCTCCCTCTTTAGACAACATAATAGTCTTCATATGAGTTAGATGCTCACTCTAACCTCATAGACTACGGACTATAGATTTAGACTACTTATACGTTGTCTTCTCGCACACAAAAATCCATTGCATGAGCTATATTTGCTTACATTTACTTTAACATGTAAATTTAGATGAAGATAGTATAGTAAATATGTAATGAAAAAACTTCAAATATATTATTAATCATTTCAAAATAAATGAAATACAAGTAAAATTTCTTTCACTCTTAGGGCATTCCTAACACCACCTTCCTTTAAAAAAATTAACAGAAGGATCAAAATACACATTTTTAAGAGCTGAGGGTGCTTAAATAACCAATATACATATACATATTTATATATATCAAACTCTCACCAACTTAAGAGTTTGAGGGTATTTGTATTAAAAAAAAAAAATTAAAAACTAAACTCTAGCTCATCTACTTAAAGTTCAGGAGTAATCCAAGAACTTGTTATATTTGCTTTTACAACCAATTTGCTACGAAATATTATCAACTCATTCTTTTATTATTATTATTATTATTATTATTATTACTTGTAATAAGAAATTTTGATGAAAAGGAGTATGCTAAAAGTCAATTACAGTGCAAGTAAATCCATCATGATCTGGGGATAACAAGTTAAAATATCATAAATATATATATATATATATATATATTTTATCCTTTTTAAAGATGGTAATTACTACCAAAAAAAAAATTTTTTTTTTTAAGAAAAAAAAAAAATCAGCTTTTCCCTACAATAATTGGCTGTTCATTTCTCTCCCTCTTCGTGGCCTCCTTTCTCATCTCTCTTCTCCATTCCCTCGTCCCCCTCTCTCTTGATAGATCTCCCTCTCCACTCTTCCACCCTTCGCTCTCCACAGCCCTACGTACGCGATCGGCTCTGCACCGTCGTTAGTACACGATCGGCCGCTGCACATCCCTCTTCCATTTGCTCGACAAAGCACAACATTGTCCTTTACCGGGCTGAAAGAAAACTGTAGTTACAGTAACTAAAATGTGTGTTTGTTTTGGCTCCTGAGCGAGAACGACATATGTTGATCTTGACTTGACAAATTCATTCAATTGAACCTACACTCAAAGGAGGACCACAAGCCCGGAACTCGACGAAACAAAAATTATCAACATTAAGGCCTTGTTTGCTTCATATTTCATTTCAACTCAAACTGTACTTTTTTTTGTCTTTTTCTAAAAAGTTTTTGTCTTTTTCCCAAAAAGTTTTTTGTCTTTTTTGAAAATTCAAAAAAATTTACTATTACAACTAAAATATTTCAACTCAAACTAACCAACCAAACACCCCCTAAGAAACTTCTTGCCTGGGGTTAGCAGTGCAAGAGTCCGGCATTCATAATTCGTTCACATTTTTTCTCTCTCCTTTTACTAGTCTTCTCCAAGCTTGATGTGAAGCAAAGAGATTGGATTTCACCTATGATTAGCAGTAGGCAACCATAGTTTTTATTTTTGGTGGTGTTGTTAACGTTGTTGAAAGCTAATTTTTAAGTAGGTCTCGCTTTTCAGAGCGGCTCCGAACTCACACTATCGTAAGATTTTTTTCACTGTTATTACCATCGCTGTTCTAAAACCTACATGAGATTTTCACCGCATACGGTTAATTCCTTAAGGACCGTATGTTCATACGATGGACATGATAAGGTCCAAATTCATCGTGCAATCTTTGAATTATTGGACTAATTTAATTGTTCTGCTTTAATTATTAGAATGCACCAAAACACTAAACGCAGGTGGTAGATAATCCATGGCAGATCTGGCGTTATTTTTCATTAAGAGTACTAAAAATTTCGTTGAACTTGTTAAGACATTTTCTTCATTAGCGTAGTCCGTTGCAAGTTACTTTATTTTATTTTGTGATGATGACCATAACTCTTCATCCTTTTCTTTTCTCTACACATGCAAAGATTCCTCACTATAAAAAAATAACAGTAAGTGCTTAATTTATTCATGAATTTCAATAGAAGTATATGTCCTCTTAAGGCAGAATTTGTAACTCGCTATATCCACTCGCCTAGCCAGCTGGTAGAGTATGACTCATTCATATCGATGAAACAGGACAGCCCAAATATTCAACATATCACCTATAATATTAGCGTTTCAAAAATCTATGTCAAAATAGAATTAGCCAACAAAAATTTTGTTGACAATATAAATGAAGTGTAAAAGGAAAAATAGTCTAATATTGTGAAATTGATGGAAATAATACATTAAATTTCAAATCTCAGATCAAATCAAATCAAACCAACAATCCAAACTTTCAAGGATTCTATCAAAATAAATAGTGGAAATATATAATTGTGTGCATATGTATTTATATATTTTATCTTTTTTGTTTTTCCACCAGTTGAACAATTAGCAATCATTTCTCCCTCCACATGGTAAACGTGTAAGCTGGTTGTTGACATCAAATTTCGTACCTTATCTTTCAACATTTACGTGTCTTCAGAGATGTCATCGGAGAATACAAGACGACTTGAAGACGGACAGCTCATAAGACTCGGGACTGAGTCCTAGACGACTGACAGATCAGCAGAGGCTAAATAAGGAAAGTTGACTTTATGGGTAGCAATAAAGAATATCCTATCAGAAGAAGGCAACTCAAGTCAGCCAATCAGTCCTTATAAATGAAGGCTTACCCCGCAAGCCTAGGGATCTTTCTTCCAAGCCTAGGGATCTCTACACATGCAAAGATTCCTCGCTATAAAAAAATAACAGTAAGTGCTTAATTTATTCATGAATTTCAATAGAAGTATATGTCCTCTTAAGGCAGAATTTGTAACTCGCTATATCCACTCGCCGAGCCAGCTGGTAGAGTATGACTCATTCATATCAATGAAACAGGACAGCCCAAATATTCAACATATCACCTATAATATTAGCGTTTCAAAAATCTATGTCAAAATATAATTAGCCAACAAAAATTTCGTTGACAATATAAATGAAGTGTAAAAGGAAAAATAGTCTAATATTACGAAATTGATGGAAATACTACATTAAATTTCAAATCTCAGATCAAATCAAATCAAACCAACAATCCAAACTTTCAAGGATTCTATCAAAATAAATAGTGGAAATATATAATTGTGTGCATATGTATTTATATATTTTATCTTTTTTGTTTTTCCACCAGTTGAACAATTAGCAATCATTTCTCCCTCCACATGGTAAACGTGTAAATTGGTGGCCTAGCTCAATCATGATTGTTGACATCGAATTTCGTACCTCATCTTTCAACATTTACGTGTCTTCAGAGATGTCATCGGAGAATACAAGACAACTTGAAGACGGACAGCTCATAAGACTCGGGACTGAGTCCTAGATGACTGACAGATCAGCAGAGGCTAAATAAGGAAAGTTGACTTTGTGGGTAGCAATAAGGAATATCCTATCAGAAGAAGGCAACTCAAGTCAGCCAATCAGTCCTTATAAATGAAGGCTTACTTCGCAAGCCTAGAGATCTTTCTTCCAAGCCTAGGGATCTCTACACATGCAAAGATTCCTCACTATAAAAAAATAACAGTAAGTGCTTAATTTATTCATGAATTTCAATAGAAGTATATGTCCTCTTAAGGCAGAATTTGTAACTCGCTATATCCACTCGCCGAGCCAGCTGGTAGAGTAGGACTCATTCATATCGATGAAACAGGACAGCCCAAATATTCAGCATCAGTTTGGTTCATCAGTTCAAATTATAGTTTGAACTGATTTTTTGTCATTTTCCTAAAAAGTTTTTTGTCTTTTCTGAAAAAGTTTTTTGTCTTTTCTGAAAAGTCAACAAAAATTACTATTGAAACTTAAAATTTCCAACTCAAACTGGTGAACCAAACGGAGCCTCAACGTATCACCTATAATATTAGCGTTTCAAAAATCTATGTCAAAATAGAATTAGCCAACAAAAATTTTGTTGACAATATAAATGAAGTGTAAAAGGAAAAATAGTCTAATATTGCGAAATTGATGGAAATACTACATTAAATTTCAAATCTCAGATCAAATCAAATCAAACCAACAATCCAAACTTTCAAGGATTTTATCAAAATAAATAGTGGAAATATATAATTGTGTGCATATGTATTTATATATTTTATCTTTTTTGTTTTTCCACCAGTTGAACAATTAGCAATCATTTCTCCCTCCACATGGTAAACGTGTAAGCTGGTTGTTGACATCAAATTTCGTACCTTATCTTTCAACATTTACGTGTCTTCAGAGATGTCATCGGAGAATACAAGACGACTTGAAGACGGACAGCTCATAAGACTCGGGACTGAGTCCTAGACGACTGACAGATCAGCAGAGGCTAAATAAGGAAAGTTGACTTTATGGGTAGCAATAAAGAATAGAAGAAGGCAACTCAAGTCAGTCAATCAGTCCTTATAAATGAAGGCTTACCCCACAAGCTTAGGGATCTTTCTTCCAAGCCTAGGGATCTCTACACATGCAAAGATTCCTCACTATAAAAAAATAACAGTAAGTGCTTAATTTATTCATGAATTTCAATAGAAGTATATGTCCTCTTAAGGCAGAATTTGTAACTCGCTATATCCACTTGCCGAGCCAGCTGGTATAGTATGACTCATTCATATCGATGAAACAGGACAGCCCAAATATTCAACATATCACCTATAATATTAGCGTTTCAAAAATCTATGTCAAAATAGAATTAGCCAACAAAAATTTCGTTGGCAATATAAATGAAGTGTAAAAGGAAAAATAGTCTAATATTGCGAAATTGATGGAAATACTACATTAAATTTCAAATCTCAGATCAAATCAAATCAAACCAACATTCCAAACTTTCAAGGATTCTATCAAAATAAATAGTGGAAATATATAATTGTGTGCATATGTATTTATATATTTTATCTTTTTTGTTTTTCCACCAGTTGAACAATTAGCAATCATTTCTCCCTCCACATGGTAAACGTGTAAATTGGTGGCATAGCTCAATCATGATTGTTGACATCAAATTTCGTACCTCATCTTTCAACATTTACGTGTCTTCAGAGATGTCATCGGAGAATACAAGACGACTTGAAGACGGACAGCTCATAAGACTCGAGACTGAGTCCAGGACGACTGACAAATCAGCAGAGGCTAAATGAGGAAAGTTGACTTTGTGGGTAGCAATAAGGAATATCCTATCAGAAGAAGGCAACTCAAGTCAGCCAATCAGTCTGTATAAATGAAGGCTTACTCCGCAAGCCTAGGGATCTCTCTTCCAGGCATTCTACCCTCTTTCAGGACGTTCTACTCAGTATACTCAGCAATTTGCATACAATTTTTCCCCTAAACTCTCCGTATCACATCATTGCCCATGTCAATCTAGTCCTTTCTTACTGAAGATCATCATTGTAACATTTATTCATACATAGTGGAAGCTCCGGGAAGCATTACAGAGGACGTAGCTTAGAGATTACCACTACAGATGACGTAACTTAGATATTACAGGCAAACCTTTATAAAATCGATTGTCTCTGTCTCTATTTACTTTTCTGTAATTTTCGACCCTCTACAACAATAGTTTAAAAAAAAAAAAAATCATAAATCTTATTTTCCTGGCTCCCTTTTCCATCTATTATTCATAATATATATATATATATATATCTCACTCCCTTCGTGGGAAGGTGTTTGAAACTAACGTAACTATCTAATTATAACTCGCAAAGAAAATAGGAGGACTCTGATCCACATATATCTATGTTGCCAATTACTATATGAAATTGCTTTACTTGGCAAATATTACAAGAAAATACGGAGAATATATACTTCATTTTCTATTATAGAGAATTTAGAATTGGGCACATAACAATGCTCTATCTATATCTAATTATAACTTGCAAAGAAAATAGGAGGACTCTGACCCACAAATATATCTATGTTTGCAATTATTATAAGAAATTGCTTTACTTACCAGTTAATATGAAAAAATACGAAGAATATATACTTCATTTAATATTATAGAGAATTTAGAGTTGGGCACATAATAATACTATATCTCTAACTAATTATAACTCGCAAAGAAAACAGGACTCTGACCGACATAACTATGTTGCCAATTATCATATGAATTGATTTACTTGCCAATTATTATAAGAAAATACGAAGAATATTTCATTTTCTATATGGAATTTAGAGTTGAGCACATAATACTCTCTATTCTATCTAATTATAACTCGCAAAGAAAAGAGGACTCTGACAATTATTATATGAAATTGCTTTACTTGCCAATTATTATTACAAAATGAGAAATTATTTAGTAGTCATGTTTATATGATATATCCGTCTAATAATTAAAATCTTACATTTGCATTATTTGCTCATGTCAACCTTTTTTAATTATGTTTTTCTTTCTTAGTGTGTATACATTATAATTTTTAAGTCAATCTTTATTAAAAACGAATTTAAAAAATTCCTAGACATATACGTCTTCTCACCTCTTTCAAAAAAATAAAAATGAATATAATTGTACATATACTTTTACAATAAACGAATTAAAAAAAAACTTCTATTGATTAATTAACTTTAAATATTATACTTTACTTTTAATATTTTAAAATATTATTTCTTAAACTTAGGTCTATTAAGCATAGTGCTCTTTTTTTCTTCATACAGATATACATATTAGGAAAGAAAACATTATTTACAAAAGATTGACATCAACAAGCAATCCAAATACAAGCAAGAGAAACAAAATTACAAAAAGATTGACATAAACAAGTAATCCAAATATAAGATTTTAGTTAACGGGTGCACCATGTAAGCATGATGACATGGTGCACCCGGTCTATTGAATAATTTCTCAAAGAGAATATGAAGAATACTTCCCTTTTGTTTGAATGAGAGGTCTAGTTTTGGAAATTGGAAAATTTTTGCAAAAAAGCATTTGTCTCCACTTTTTTCATCACTCTTTCATTTCGGAAAAAAAAAAAAATTTCATTTTCAAACTTATTTTGTACAATACTCTTTTAGAAAAAGAAAATAAATTTTTTAAAAATATTCTTACAAGACACAGTTCCCAACATAATTTATTCTCATTTCAAATAACTTTTTGTTTACAAGAAGAATTTTTTTTTATACATCTAAATACTATTTTATTCTCAAAATGAAAAGACTTTTACATTTAAAACAAGAAAAAATTCCTTTTTGAAAATGAATATACTATCCAAACAGAGTATATAGAATTTAGACATGGGGTGAACAACACACATAATAATACTTTATTTCCACTTTTTATTGGATTATAAATTCAAACTTATTACATATATATATAACTATTATAACCTCCTTTATATTCATACGCATGCGTTGAGGATGTCATCGGCATGTTCTTTGATGACGTCCCACGCCGCAACGACGTGGGGCTCCTCCGTGAGAGTTGTGCCGACTGCGAATCGCAACATGAAGATGCCGCCGACCACCGCATGAGTCATCCAAACACGTCCCGTTGCATTAATGGCATCCATCAACTTAACGTTAACCTCATTTGTTCTCTCAAGTAACCATTTCTCCTTATTATTATTCTCACTCTTGTTCTCGTCGTCCACAGTACTAGATTCCACCGACGATGGCGAAATTCGGAAACAGACCATCGAAAAGTTCCTCGGAACCATGATCTCGAATCGCTTGTCCCCTTCCAAAAATTTTTGGAAAGTCTTGGCCAATTCGACATGGTATCGGAGCAGTTCCCGGAGCCTCTCGACTCCGTAGCTTCTCAGGACGAGCCAGAGTTTTAGGGCTCGGAATCTCCGGCTGAGCGCGATCTGCCAGTCTTTGTAGTCCACCACTTTGTTCGAATCCGTGGCCTTGTTTCGAAGATATTCCGGGTTTGTCGAGAGAGACTTGATCAGAGAGCTTGGTTTCTTCACCCAAAGGCAACAGCAGTCTAAGGTTGTGAAGAACCATTTGTGTGCGTTGAAGCTGAATGAGTCGGCGTCTTCGACGCCGTCGATGAAATGCCGAAACTCCGGGCAAATGCAGAGACTCCCCGCATACGCCGCGTCGACGTGAACCCACATGTCGTACTCCTTCGCAATCCGGCTAAGTGGGGCTAACGGATCGACCGCCGTCGTGGAAGTCGTTCCGATCGTCGCCATGACGTACATTGGGACGAGACCGCGTTTGATATCGTTGCGAATCGCCTGTCGTAGAATGTCCGGCGACATCGAAAACGACAATGATTTTGTCGTCCTAAGGACGCGGAAATTCTCAGTGTGAATTCCGGCAATCTGTGAGGCTTTTTTTAATGCGCAGTGGGTTTGATCGGAGCTATAGACGACCAGCTTTCCGATTTTGTCCACCCCAATCTTGTGAAGCACTCTGTCTCTTGCCGCGACGAGAGTGCACAAGACGGCCTCGCATGTCGTCCCTTGTAAAACCCCTCCGCCATTTCCGGAGAAGAGGAAAGACTCGGGAAGGCTCAGCATTTGGCCGAGCCAGTCCATGACGATGCACTCCAGCTCGGTGGCGGCGGGAGACGACATCCAATTGAATCCGACGACATTAAAACCCGTGGCAAGCATTTCGCCTAGGAAACCGGCGACGCTACCGGAGCTAGGGAAGTAGGCAAAGTGGTTAGGGCTTTGCCAGTGCGTTATGCCCGGGATGATGTGGTCTTGGACGTCGTTGAGGATGGTTTCAATCAGTTCGGGGTGGAATGGAGCTGACTTAGGTAAGCGTTTTCGGAGATAACCCGGTTCGACTTGGCTGAGAACCGGGTAATTCTCGATGTTTTTGTAGTAATCGGCGATGAAGTTGATAATCATGTGGCCTTGCCTTCTGAACTCTTCCGGGTCTAAAGGGTTCGTAGTGTTGGATGAGATGTTGTGATTAGTAACAAACTCATGGTCTCCGAAGCCATCCATTTGGGAGTGGGGAAAAAAGTTGGGGAAAAAAAACTTAGGGAAGTTAGGGAAGAGGGGATAAGTGAAGAGAGAATAGAAGTTTATGAACTTTTGGTTGTCCCGACCTCTCCTCTCTCGCTCGTAATATGTTTGTGTGATCTTTGGATAAAGAAAAATGGTTGTATTTATGAACATCGAGTGGGATGGCGTTTTGCAGAAAGTAGGTAAACGGAAACGTGTGCACATAAAATATTATGATTGTTTTCATTTGTGCCTCCTAAATTTTTAAAAGCTCTCATTTACTTCTTAAATTTTGAACTTAATTGCATTTTACCCCTTTCATTAGAATTTCATTTAAAAAAAAAAAAACTGACATAAAAATAGGGAAATTAGTTTTACCAAGCCCATTCTGATAGGATTTCTTCTTAAAACAAATGGAAAAAGATCATATATGTGATTGCACTTAACTAATTTTTTGGGTATGTGTTTAATTGAAATTCTAATATAAATGAGTAAAGTAAGATAAAGTGGAGGTTTTTAAAGTTTTGGGAATAAAAATGAGAGTGACCCTAAAGTTTGTAAGATGTAGATAAGAATAATCAAAAATTTTACGTGAGAGGTATAAAATTATTGGCAGAAAAGTAATGGCTGAAATTAGGGTATGCTCCATTTTCACGGCGTTAGCCGTAAGGTATTAGAAAGAGTAATTATTGAAGAAGTTAAAACTAAGAATTGTTGATCCTCCACCACCCTAAAAGATGATTGTTAAAGGTACCGAGAGAAAAATTCTTGACACCGTGTTAGTTTTGAAAGTTAAAAAGTTTTACAAATTACGATAGACTTTTGTATTTTAAAAAAATACTTTAAAAAACAATGACTTAGAAAAGTGAACAATAGAGGCATGAACTTTAAACGTTAAAGCCGTAAAAGTTACAACAAACTTATGCAACAACACCGATATTGTGTCGGCATAAGAAGGACCCAAAAAAAACCAAAGTTCCTAAGTTAATTAAAGCTCCAAACTGTTAATATTGTAAAATGATATTAGTTGTTCTCTTTCATTATTTACATTAAAAAAATATTATAACTATTTTTATTTTGAATTTTAATACATAAATTTCGTGAAGGAAATTATTTAAAAATAAAATTTGAAAAAAGCAAGATTCTAATAATTAAATAAAATGGTCAATATACTATTAGTGGTGTTAGTACGGCGTTCGTGTATACTTTATTTAATCTCCTCTAGTCTTAGTATACCAACGTAAAGTACTAAGATTGAAATTAAAGTGCTAAGTCCAAATGTCAAATTTTTATTAAATAGGTGGATCACGTAAGCACGATGACGTGATACATCCCATTTTTTCTATACATGAGCTTAAAATTTGATCTAAAATGTTGCATTATATTAAAAAGTGGTTTTCTACTCAAATGTAAGAATTAACATTCACACGTCAACTTCACAGTGTTAGAGATCTTCAAGTATTTATTGAAGTATAATCTTAATGCTCCTCAATTTTGTGATGATGCTATGGCAAAGGATATAGCTGGACTTTCTTGTTATAGATTTCGCAATTAGTATCTTGTTGAGATTGCATGTTTTCCATTGGAATAGCCCATTAGCTGTATCTAGCCGACCAATTCATTTGAGTAAATTTGTACTTTTTTTTTCCTTTAGGTTTTTTCCCTTTGGGTTTTGCTTAGAGGGTTTTTAACGAGGCATATTTTAAGACCATTCTCAAGGAGTGAGTTTAGGCTTCATTCTATGAGATTATCTTCCGCTTTTGTCTTTTTTGGGCCTTTTAGTCTAGTTGTTTTTATTTTAGGTTTTCATGTTCCCTTTCAGTTTAGACTCTTTTGTAATTTTCTTTTATTAATAATATTTTTAGAGTGATAGAAAAGTGATGAGGGTGCTAAAGAAGTACCGATCTGATCATGATATCTTGGTGCACATGCTAATTTCTATCATCTACGTTTATTAAAAAAAAAAACACACTTGACAGGTTAACCAATCTCAATATCATATTTAAATTGTACATATGTATATATGTTTTTCTTTTTTTCTCAATTTTTTAAAATTAATAAAACACAAAAACTCTCCAAATCTCTTTTCTCCATCTTCGTTCTCCGTCTGTCCTCTCTTTTTACTCATCCATCTGTATCGTATTCCACACCAGTTATTGGCCGACGACGACATGAAGGCAAGATCGTGCATATAAGCACCACATAAAAAAAGTTTGGGGGCACCATCAATGTTAAACACATTATAATAAACAGAAAGTGCGTCTTGGTTCTTAGTTACAAATATCATATATAATCATAAACTTTTTTTATTTTTTTATTAGTGAGTTGGGTTTAACACTATCAATATCATTTGATTCTAAATAAATTCTATCATTGGATGCGATTTATGTATCTGGTTATCATTTATTGTCACTCAACAAGTCACTCCAGTAACGGGGCTTACATTAATATTAAGTCCATATTCGTAACATGCATTAATATTTCTCAATAAAGAAAAAAGAAAAAAGAGAAAAGAAAACATGCATTAATAGTTTGATATAGACGTTTTATAGGCTGGAACAGGAAAAGGAGAAAGAAAAAATAAAAATAAAAAGAGTCCACGAGTTACTCAGTAAAGTGTCACGCAAAGTCCAAGTGAAGTATTTAATAAAAGAATAAAAATAGTGCTTTAGGTATATGTCTATATATTAACTGTACAATTATTTAATATGCCCATTTTTCTTGTAGGTTGGGTAGGATATATAACATGCATGATTCTCTTCAATCGTTGAGAAGCAAGTAAAAAAAAAAAAAAAAAAAAAGCCCTTTCTTCGGATAGTCCAGCCAAACCTTAGAGAGAGAAAAATAAAAATATATAATCAGCAGAGGCAGGAAAAAAAAAAAAAAAACAACAACAACGGAAGAATGTTTAATATGCCCATTTTTCTTGTAGGTTGGGTAGGATATATAACATGCATGATTCTCTTCAATCGTTGAGAAGCAAGTAAAAAAAAAAAAAAAAAAAGCCCTTTCTTATCTTCGGATAGTCCAGCCAAACCTTAGAGAGAGAAAAATAAAAATATATAATCAGCAGAGGCAGGAAAAATAAAAAAAATTAAAAAAAAAAACAACGGAAGAATGTGATCAATATAGACATTGTGTGGTGGTAGACATAACTTAACAGTAATTTTATATATGATTTATAGTGAAGAGTTCGGATCCTCAATCTTCAAGTTTCTAAAAAAAAAAAAAAAAGACGTTATCTATACTATTATATTTAAATATACAATTTAAAAAAGCTATTGTCCCCTTTCCTTGCTTGTTATGGCCGTCAAATGATTGTCATATCATCTCATTTAGTGACCACATCATCGTTATGTGGGTTTTTTCTTTGCTTTGTCTATTTTTGTCTATTTCTCACATGAAATACAACTAATTATCTTGAAAAGAAATTATACATGTTGGGTGCATATAACTGTACAATCTCCAATGCTTAGTATTTATGATTATTAATTTATTCATTATAGAAAAAGAAAAAAAGAAAAGAAAAAAAACAGAAAGAAACGTTTGTTGATGGTAGAGTTTGTCAATTATTAGTTAACCTTTAGATTAGGATTTGATCGGAACATAATTAATGTATGGAAGAAAAGAATCCCGTGTCTTATCTTTTATTTTTTTAAGTAAAAAAAAAAAATGGAATAAAGGGTGTTTGGTAAAAGTGTACGTTAATTTAGTCATTTATGAAAGATATATTTAACTATAAGTTAATCAATACCGTGATTAATATGGATTAAAGGTTTAAAAAAAAAGTATTTGAATGTCCCTTTTATATATTGCATTCAAATGTAATGTATATTGAGTTGTTTATTTTTGAATAGTCACTCTAATATGGATTTGGTGAGAGATAGAGAGTATATGATGTGATTGGTAAAATAGATAATAAAAATGAATTGATAAATAGTAAAATGAGTGGATTAACTATTCATATATATTTGTATTGTCATTAATAGATAATATATATGAGGTACCCAAACACATATCGCATTTTATTGAGATATAATGTATAACAAATGATGTTTCTAAACCCACTATTAGATTTTCAAATGTACCCCTATTAAAATGCTTTTCCCCCCCCCTCAAAAGTAACTTCTTTCATTTCTTTTCTTAAACATATCTCATTAATATTTAAGTTTTTTTTATAAGAAAAATTATTATTTAAGTTACCTAACTGATTTTCTTATTAATCTTTTATTTGATTCCTATATTCTTATTTTTTTTAACACTTTTATATAAAGATTTGATTGCTTTTAGATAATGGTGAACTTCAATAACTAATAAAATTAATAAAATTTAAGCAGAACACGTTTGCAACGATTTATTATATGTGAACTTTACTTCTATTTCTTGGGATTAATTTTTATCTTCATTTATTATGTTTGATACATCACTGAAACAACAGAATAAAATATGTTGCAGTAATACATACCACTGGTATTGTAATATACTAATATTTAAATAAAATTAATCTATAATGATCGTGAAATTATTAAGGAAAGAATTCGATAAAACGTAAAGAAAAAAGTAACAATCGTCAGAAATTACTTTAAAAAGGAAAAAAGAAAAGAAAAAACTTTTAGTTTGGAGCATATACTTTTAGGGCTAGCAATTTCGGACACGACACGGTGACACGACACGAGAACGACACGTAATAAATGGATTTGGACCGCACGATTAATAATTGGGTCGAAATTGGGTCGACACATTTAACACGAAAATAAATGGATCGGAAGTGGGCTGACACAATTAACACGTTTAACACATTTATGTTAGAATTTTCAAGGCTTTGTTTGCCTCATCATCTCATTCCAACTCAAACTATATTTTTTTTTGTCTTTTTTCCAAAAAGTTTGTGTCTTTTTCTCAATAAGTTTTTTATCTTGTCTGAAAATTTAAAAAAATTTACTATTACAACTAAAATATTTCAACTCAAACTAACCAACCAAACACCCCCCAAATTATTCGGACATGACACGGTGACACGACACGAGAACGACACGTAATAAATGGGTTTGGACCGCACGATTAATAATTGGGTCGAAATTGGGTCGACACGTTTAACACGAAAATAAATGGACCGGAAATGGGCTGACACGATTGACATGTTTAACACGATTAATACTTTAATTGAAGTTTTCTAAAAACTTCTTTTTTTTTTTTTGTATTTTTAGTCAAAAGTAAAACAATTTCACTATTTATATCTTCAAATTTCTCTTAGAAATTCAAACTTTAAAAGTCCGTTATTTTATTATTTCAGTTCGAAATGAGATGATTTTTTCTTTTTTCTTTTTACACATTTCAAAAATTTTCACTTTTTAACTATCACATGTCATTTTTAGCCAAACCTATAACTTCAAATAATATCTTGAATTTTCAATCAAAATATTTTCAAAACATTGTTAGTATCTTATGATTCCAAATAATATTCCCAGTCCATCATAGCATGTATTGATCTATAAATGTATCAGGTTGTCAATTATTGGTACTCAACAAGTCACTCCAGTAACGTGGCCTACATTAGGTCCATATTTAGGGCGCATAACATGCATTAATAATTTAATGGACACGTTTTACTCGAACCAGAAAAGGAAAAAAAAAAAAGGTCCACGAGTTACTCAGTAAAGTGACTTTAAATTTAATCACCCAACGTACGTTGGCACAACAAAGGAGTAAAACTGAAGCATTTTATAAAAACATAATGCTTCATATTTACTCCGATGCTTTTATTAAAAGCATATAAGCATTTTATAAAAGCATAAAAGTAACATCTATATGAGTGGGTGATGACAAATGAGTAGGAAATCTTTGTTAGCTATCTCTCCTCTGTCTATCCGAATTTGATTCCCACTGCTTTTCTTTAAATCCCGATCTAGTTTTTGTTGTTGAAGCATGATTTGGTGATGACTGGGTAAGTCCCGGATGGATGACTTAGAGAAACTAATAGAAATGACCTATCTCTGCCATAATTGAGAAAAGTGTTTTTGCCTATGGAACTACAAGCTTGAAAATGATGGGACCGTTCTCATATCCTTTCTTTATTCACAAAAAGAAAAAAAAAAGTATAAAAGTAGTACTTTTAGGTATTAATTCTATATATTAACAGTTAAAAATTTAAAGCCCGTTTTTCTTGTGCACAAGGTGGGGTAGGATAATTACATGCATGATTCTCTCCAAAAGTTGGAAAAAAAAAAAAAAAAAAACCGCGTTTTGCTTTCTTCCGAGAGTCCAGCCAAACCTCAGAGAGAGAAGAATTAATATACATCAATAGCTAGCAGCGGCAGAAAAAGAAAAGTAAACAGAAGAATGTGATCAAAATGGACGTTGTGTAATGCCAGACATATATAATAATGTACTAGTAATTTCACACCTGATTATTAATGAAGGTTTGAATTCTCAATCTTCAAGTTCAAAAAATAAAAATAAAAACTGGACATTGTTATTATCTTGAAAAGAAACTATACATGTTGGGTGCATATATATGTAATTTAAATGTGTGTGTGTGTATATATATATATATATATATAAGAAATTAACGTTTGTTAATGGTAATGTTTGTCAATCATTAACCTTTAGATTAGGATTTGATTGGAACATAATTAATGAACCGAAGAAAAGAATCCCGCATCTCATCTTTATTTTTTTATTTAAAAAAATTTGAAAAGACTTAAACAAGTTAATCAACTCCATGTTTAATATGGATTAAAGATCTTATAAAAAAAAAAAAGGGAGATTAGCCAAAATAGCATAACACAAAGGCAAAGTTTATTAATTTATTTATTTTAAAATGGAAATTTCATAAGATACAAATGACCTTGGACACAAAGGAATTTGACACCGAATTAAGGACTGAATCCACCAATAAATAGCAAAATAGTATAATTAAGATAAAATAACGAGATTAAAAAAAACCAAAAATACCTCTAAGTCTCTCTCTCCTCTGATTCTCTCTACCAAATCAAATATTATTGCCATTCTAGTTGCCATCACAACTGGAGGGAGAATTGTGTCTGTTACTCGCCGGTTAGAGGTCATTGCGTCATGTCTGCTTCTCCCCAGTCGAAGATCATCGATGCTTAGCATCTACTTCTTGCCAGTCGAAGATCGTCGATGTTTAGGAAGTGCCGCCGATCTCAGCGCAAATCACGAACCCTTGAAGCACCGTCAGGTCTGATGTTCCTTTTCACAGGGAGGTCTCCCTAGTCATTGGATGTAACAACCCCTCACAGATTGTCACAATTAACTTTTTTTTTTAATATTCATCTCTTATAAAATTACAGAAGATAATAAACTTGAAATGAAAATCTTGACTTATCGGAAAACTTTACTTAGATAATTTTAGAAAACTATCAACAAATTTTTTTTTTTTGCAAACTTATCAAAAAAACTTTCATAATTAATATAATTTTTTTAAAAACCATATCACAAAATAAAATTTAAAAAAGTCCACATTAATCCTTCAATCAAATAAGAATAAACCAAAGTCCCAAAACTTTTTTTTGAAATTAAAAGTGTTCATCCTATGACTGTTCTTCCCATTTTCCATCACACATCGTCCCGCTTCTGTTCCAAACTTCTCCATTGCCACATCATATCTTTTCCTTATCTGCAACATGAATTAACTTATATAAACAAATGCTTAGTAAGACATTTAAATATTAGAAATGTAAATTTTTTTTGTCATCATCATTAATTATTCTCATAAATGAAAACATTTTTGAAAAAATTTTTAACTTTCAAAACTGTCATATATTGGGCCCAGCGTTGTGCCATCATATCACGTTAGTCACAGAAGGAGTGGGGTAGCTAATCCTAAACCAGTGGTGACAACATCGTCGTCATCATCATCAAGGGTACATAACGTCATTTTAAAACATAAAAATAAATATACAAACATATATATGCTTTTCATCAGAACGTTATCATATGAGAAGTATAAAAAAATCATAACATTATTATCAACATCAAACATATGTTTCTCGATTCTTTAATTCATTTTGCATGTGAGAGTGTGCTTACTTAAACACCTTACTTAACCATTTTAATTTTCCTAACTGTGACACGAGATTGAGATCACGAGTACTTGTTTTTAGAACCGTTATTTAACATCAAACGTCATCATCAACATTAGATGTATAGTTCCCGATTCTTTAATTAATGTTGCAATGAGAGTGCACTTACTTAAAGGCATTACTTAACCTTTCTAATTTACCGACGGTGACGTGCGATTGAAGTCTCGAGTGCTTACCTTTAGAACCGTTCATACCATAATTAATAAATATAAATAAATTACTAAAAGTCCTTAATAATTCATCAAACACATTCCTCATAATTAACAACACCTAATAGGCATGTTCATCATTCAATAAGATCAAAATATGAAAAGCCAACAATTTCACAAAATTACAAAACTTTACCACAACAAAAAGTGCTTTTCAAGACATAAAATTTATGACATTTTTGATAAAATGTCGTTAAAAGATCCATACAATAACATTGAAAAGAAAAATGTCGTTAAAAGATCCATACAACGACATTGAATTTTAAAATGTCGTTAAATCAATAATACAACGACATTGTTTCAAAAAATGTCACAGAATGTTATTTTATTGATAAAAATAGTATCAATAAAACTTTTAATATTTTGACATATCAAATCATCAGTCTAATATTTTTAATACATTTGTGTATAAAACGCCAAAGAGATTATAGAGTTTCTCAGAAGTCTTAATTAGTACAAAACAAAAAATATAAATAGAAAATTAATAACAAATGCATGTATGTTAAAAAAAAATCTAAAAATAAAATGTTCTCAATATTTTCTACGTAAAAAATTTTCAATATATTATTGAACAACAATACCCTCAATATCCTCTCTCACATAAGGCTCATCGCTATCAATATTGTCATTATTTAATTTAGATATATCCTGTCGTGCATATGTTTTGTAAGTGTTTTCACCAAACACATCAAAATCATAGAAACCTCTTGGTGGTGCTTTCATCACAACATACCAACTCGATGTATCTTTTTTGCTAGATTAAAATACTTGTTTCACTTGTGATGCTAAAATGAATGGATCTTGTTGAAATTGACTTATTCCATCATGAAAGTTAACCAATGCGAGGCCTTCTTCTTCTTTTCCACCACTCGCAATTCGAGCCCAAATGCAGTTGAATACAACCAATTGGAATTTATAATAATCAAGCAATATTATATCCTTTATAATCCCATAACAAGAGACATTTGCAACAATGTGTGCTGTGTCTCTTGCACTATATCTACAAATTGTCTCTGTCTCTATATAAATGGTCGTGGTTGAGAAATCTTAAAGAGTGGATAGCTGGATTTCATACGACTAAAAGAAAATAATATTTAACAATTTTACCGCTGCAGAAAGATCAAAAGGAAAAAAAAAAAAAAAAACTCTCATCAGAATCTTGGTCTTCCGTTTTTATGAGAAGATCTTGTTTTATTTTTTTAATGATGTTCCACGATTTCTTACTCTTTTTTTTTTTTTTTCTTGTTAAGAATTTTCATTGAAAAATAAGGCATCTCACCATCTCCACGTCCTAAAATTTCAAATGGTGTCTTCCACAAAAAAACCAACAGAAACAAAGAAAATTAAATTAATAACAATCAGTTTGAAGTGCAATTAAAATCTTGAAATAAGCTTAATTTAAAATTTAAAAGCCCTAACCGAAATATCTGAAGTCCAAAAGTATCCTAAAATGCTCAAACATAAAAATCCTAAATAACAAAAGTAATTATGCTAAAGTTTAAATTAAAATTCAAATCTTCCTCCCTAAACTGAGAACATGTGCACTCTGTATCAATATGATTTTCTGCATCAAGTGTGTCAAATGCCCTAAAGAAAAGCTGAAGAAGAAGAAGAACAAGAAGAAAACAATTAAATAATAACATTAACATGTTTAAAATCAAATGATCATGATGGGAAAAAAAAAAAAAATTACACTATGAGTAAGATTACTATACCGTACCTCTGCCATAACAAAAGTTGTTTTTGACCACTTCATTGATTATTGCTCAATTGTTGATAAAAGAAAAAAAATAAACTAACAGAAAAAATTTGCCAAAAACATTAATTAAAATTTATGAGAACGAAACCTGCAAGAAGAAAAATATTGGACACTGTTACCCAAGTTCCCCATAATGAAGTCCAACGAAAACTGAAGAAATGCAAATATATACAAACAAAGTTGTGTCAACGAGTCTAGATCAGTCACTGGTATTATTAGTCTGCATTGTTATGGTTAAGAAATGCAAATGAAGTATGTGACTTCATGCTCTGCCGTATGATTGCATGATTTGCGTATCAGAGGCCACCTAGATGAATAGATTTTCTAGACCATCATCTTTCAAAACAGTGACTGATTCCTATTATATGTATACATACATATATATATATATATATATCTTTTGCTAAAAAGTGAATTCCTATTAAAAGCCAGCCATGCAAAACACCGAACACATAAAGCATGCAGCCAACAGCAGAAGACACCACGAGGAAAACACAGAAAAAACTTTGACCGAAACAAAACAAAAAGAAAAAAAGCACCGAAACATGAGTCGCCCGAGGAAAAAACCAAGGGACTAAGCGGCCAAAGTAAGACCACTAGACAGGGGTCCAATCCTTGTTCAAGATATAGGATTTAAAGAAAGAAGAAATGCAAAAAGGTATAATAAACATACCAAAATGATCCTTAAATTTTTTTAGGCAACACAATAAGGAGGCAATTTTTTTTCTCTCCTTTGCTTTGGCCGTTTGGCTTATGGTACTCAGTTGGAGAGAATAAAATAATGTGCGTGATTGTAAGGAAGAGAAAGAGAAGGTTCATAAATAAGAGAGTGTTTTGGTTAGGATGGAGGTAAGTGTTTTTAGCGGTTAATGTTTTTACTTCATTTATTTTTATATTTATTTCCCAAGAAGAGATTCGTGTAGTAAATCGGTTGAGTAGTTTTTGGCCAACAAAAGTAAATGGAATAATAATTAATAATAAAAAAAAGAACCATAAACTATATTAAAAAAAAAAAAAAAGAAAATATGTGCGACGTGGGAGATCGACTGCAACTTACATGTTGCAATATTGATGAATATAAACATATTAAATCTGCATCAAGACATAGGTCATTTTTTATAACTAGCATAGCTTGGAGAAGCTTTTGCAAGAAAATGCATGTTGATTTACCAAAGGTTTTGGCGTGCTTATTTTGGCGGGGTACCCAAAAGTACTTTTTTTGGCAGGTATATAGTTTTTTTTTTTTTGCCCCCTCCAAACTTAACTAAAGAAGGTAAAACACGTTGTTTAGACAATTGGATGGAGATAATGGGATGGACGTGTGATTTTTTCTGTAAATAATAATACATACAATGAATGTTTTAAAAAATATGGTTGATAGAAGTGAATAGATGATAGGATAGAGGTTTCTATTCTTTTCTTTTTCTTTTTAATTCGTTTGTATTATTTTTTAAGTACATTGTATGAATTAGAATTATATCTTTTAAGATTTACTTAGGATTATTTTTATCTCTTAGTGTTATTTTAAATACTAAAAATTACAGTTAATTTAGGATTTTGAATTATAATTATTTTAAGATTTATCTCCTATAAAGAAGACATTTTCCTTTGTTATCTAGTCTAGTTCAGTCTTCCGTCACATTTTAAGTGTAATTCATATAATAAAAAAGGTCAATATTGGCATTAGGTTTGTTTGGGGGAAGCGTCCAAATGAAAATATTTGGGATGAAATTATTTGAATGAAAAATTTTAAACATAAGTATTTGAATTGTCATCCAAATTGACGTTTTGGATATTAACATTCTGAATATAACATTTGAACATAAACTTATGCATTGTTTGGAGCTCAGATTCCAACTTAAAAATTCCAAGTCAATTTTGTCCTTTTTTTTTTTTTTAAGTCAACAAATTTCTTACTAGTTTATGGAAAATCGAGTAACTCAAATATAAAAATTCCAACTCAAATTGGTGTTCAGAAAGTAAATATGCAATTGGAAGTAGAAATCTAAAAAGAAATAAACAACACACTAGAGTGGAGGTAAATAATATTGGGGGAGGAATTTTTGTCATTTAAGAACAAAATCCAAATAACAGTTGGATGCTCCATTTCCAGTAGTACCAACCAAACACATATTCGGATGGACCATTCAAGTGGAATGGTCTAAATGTTGACAAATAGTTGTGCGCAACAGGCGAGTAAATGTTTATTTACTATGATCTTTCCATTTCAACATAAAATGGGAAAGATGATAATAAGGACATTATTGTCGATGTATAAGTTAAACTAATACAGTAGTTCATATGCATATCATATATTCACTTTCTCTTTTGATATTTACTTTTTCTACTAAATTTTTGGTGTTTACTTAAGTATTAATAAATATCTATAGAAATCATGTAATTTCTTTTAATAATTACTCAAGTTTGGAATAAAAGAAAAAAAAATATATATATATATCAAACTAACTAAAAATTTAGAATTTATCATCGTAATGTTTAAAAGAAAAAAAAAAACCAAAAATAGACAATATCAGAATAACTTTTGTTTATTAGAGTTAATGAGAAATAAAACTATAAACTTGAAAAGACTACAATATATTCATCAATTGTCAATGTATGGTGATGTATACCTCAATCTTTTCATTATTTCCATGTCTCATGTCAAAGGAGTAATAGAAACATCTTATGCATTCCAATTAAACTAACACCTGATTATTTATTTAAGATAAGTTATTCAGCAGACCATGTGTCTCATGTCATCGTGCCAATATGACAGATCCATTCTATACTAAATGTTTGACATTTGGAGGCCCTAAAAAAAAATCTTTTGATCAATTTTTCTTCGACTCTTGTTTCTTATTTTACATGCATAATCATAATAGATTGCTATAAATGTTTAACCTAAATCCTTTTTTTTTAAATAACTTTTTTAACCTAAATTCTTATCAATTACTTTTAATTTTTAACAAAATAATTCTTAATTTTTAAAAAAAGTAATATTTTTCTCCCAAAAAAAAAGTTTTTAACGAATTTAAGAAACTTGAACAAAATAACTTGATATTTTATAAATAATTTGTAACAGTTTTGCATAGCTCCTTTAACTAGTGAATATTCATGTTCTTCTCGAGGTTATTGATATCGTGAAGTAAATAAAGTTTCATAGAGATTAGCTATTTCTCAATGTCAAATTGATTACACTTTTTAAAAAATAATAAAAAAACGTGGCGATATATATTTGTTATTGGCATCTTCATACCACTTTAAATTTAGATTTCAACTTTAAATAAAAAATATATTTGAAATTCGGAAAGGAAACTTAGATCAAGTACTTTTCTATTTCAAACATATCAAATTATTTTAATTAAAGTAAGGATTAAAAAAAATCGGATTTATTTATTTTATAATACAATCTGACTTAAGCTTTTTTATTTTAAGCTAACCTTTAAAAAGTGAAAGAAAAAAAAAGTACATAAAAATATACCCGTTATAAAGTGTAGTGTCAGTGTTATTTTCTCTAATTTTGTACATATATATCATGTATATGTCTCGATCTCTACCAATTATCTCTCTATACATAAAAAATGGAAAGGAAAAAAAAACCGTGAATTTAACTATGTTCAAAAATATATTAAAAATATTAAAAACCAATATTTGGGATATTTTTATCAATATTTCTGCTGAAATTTTCATGATACTTTATATATATTTTTTATTTTTTGAAAGGTCATGATATTTTGTCATTTAATATTACATGTTTTACGAAAAAATCGATAATTAGATGGAAAAAAAATCAAATTTATGGAAAATTCCATGGCAATAATCGATATTTTTGTGTCACTCTATATGGGGGCAATAATCCTTAGGTGGCTCTTTGAGGAGCAATCCTACAAATTTCTATAAATTTGCAAAAACTATATGATACTCTACAAACACAATAAACAACAATTACAATCTTAGCACTTGTTTGGAACAAAGGTTTACATCTAAATTTTTCATTTCAGTTTTTTTTTTCTCTCTCTGAGGGGGTGGCTTTCTTTATTTTTTCTTCTTTTCTAAATATGTATTATGGGAGAAGGCCGAAGGGGAAGCCAAAAGTAAAGATAATGTTTTTGTATAATTACATGTAAATGACATTAGAACTATGACAATTGTTTTAGTCTTGTGAATTTTTTTTGACATAATTTTCCTTGTGATTTTGATATTAAAATATTATATTTAATTAATCAAAATAATTTTATATTTATTTATATTTTATTCAAATTTATTGTGGAAATTAGAATTTATGAAAAAAATTGACAATTTTATGTTGTAACAAAAAAAACTAAATACAAATTCACAACATTAAAAAAAGGTGGTGACAAAATTTGCTTAGACATTTTCTGGCTGTTGTAGAAAATGTGTCTACTAAAATAAAAAATATTTGATGATGGTATTTTAGTGTCATAGAAAAAAGAATTAACAACATCCTTCACGATATTTTTAAAAATGTCGTTAAAATTTTTAGACTTAAATTGTCGTCAAATACCATCAATGACATTCAAAAAATGTCATTGAAGACCGTTTTTGTTGTAGTACAAAAACTGCAATTAGACCTCTGTCCCTTCAAAAATTTATAATAATTCCTATAAGATTCCAAATAACCTGAAACCAATTTTAAATGAAGTAGATATACGGAGCTTTCTAAGGGTGCCTGATTCATTAAAGACCGTTTGGAGCCTAAAAAATAGTTCAGAATCTTATCACTAAAATTTTATTGAAACTGGCAGCCAGACTTTTGTCTCTTTGAAAAATCATAAAAATCTATACAGGCCTTTAAATGATCTGAAATTAATTTTAAATAAAATTGAAAATCTAGGGATTTCCAAAATATCAAATTTGTTGAAAACAGAGTTCATTTGCATCCTCAAAAATAGTTTGGAAAGCTAATCATAAAATCTGGAAATTTCAGAAATTGTAAAATCCAAATTTTATATGTTAAAAAAAACATCAAAAATATAAATTCATCACCAAAACATCAATATTCACACATAAAAAATGAAGCTATAAGGAATATTTTTAACCCATAAAATACTTAATTCATCACTCTAAGAAAATCAAGAATCTAGGGATGAAAAAGTTAAAACCCTAAAATTCTCGAATCAACAAAACCATTCTTCCAATAAAAACCTAACACACTCTTAAATAATAAAACATCATCAATCAATCATATAACCTCCCTCAAATACACATTCATGCCTCCCCTTCTTATCATCTTTCAACAAACATAAAACAACCATCAAGAAAGTTAGTCAATCCCTCTCTCATGAAATCCCAAAACACATATGAAAGAATGAAGAAATCATACCTCGACAAATCTTTTATTTTGGCTTCAAGAATTGAGAAATAATAAGGGATTAAGAGGTTATGTTTGGTGGCTATTCAATGGAGTTTTCTTGTGTCTTGATGGAGAGAGTGAGAGTTGAAAATAATTTCGTTGACTCATCATACTTATAAAATTAAGGAGATTAATTTGGGATTAACTGGGATTAAATTTTTTGGTTTAATTTTCTCTTAATATGTGGGGAATGGCTGTCATTAGGGTGTAAAAACATATAGGAGGAAAAGGAAAAAGTTAGAATAACTTATATGATTTTTGCACCTACAATCACGCATGGTAAACTGGTTGGTGAATGTATAGTAGGTATTTGGAGAGTACACTAGTCGTAAATTCTTATTCTAATAATGGATTTGCACAAATGAGTAAGCATTGGAAAGCTTATGAAAAGTTCTATAATTTATCTAAATTATAGAAATAAGTTCGGATATTTATAGTTTCATAACTGAGTTGGAAATTAACATAATGTAAAATAGGTCTTTTGTTGAACAAGGAAAGATTAAGGAAAACTTATAATTTTTCTTGTATAGTTAACTTCATACGTTATAACATAAAACACATCATGTCATGATCATATCATTATTCATCAAATCATCATATTAAAACATAGTATTACATACAACTTTTCATTGAATGGCATGAATTTGTTCTTGCACATAAAGTCCTCCACGCATTCACCTATGAAAAATAACTCAATTAATATCAAAAATAACTAAACATGTTTTCACTACATCTTCTATGTTAATTTCTAATGACAGGTTAGTAATTTATGGTTAATTAAAAGTTGGGATGTTACACTAGTCGGAGAATCGTGAACGCCGTTGGTCGTTATATATCGTCCAGAAACCTCACAATCTTGATTGCGATTTCACGATCTTGTCGGACCTTTGTGGGCAACAATCAACGACACCCGCCACGAGGTCACTGGACATGACTGTCACAGACTTTAACTTCTTCTTCGGCGATAGATCTTCTGCAACAGCTGGTGGCAATGCCTAATTGGCTAGAAATCTGGGTGTTAATGATTGGGGTTAGTTTTAGGGTTTCTAATAATTTTGGGTTAGCTTTAGAATTTTTAATATTTTGAGGATAGTTTTAAATTCAAATAAAAAATTTTATTACTTAAATATAAAGGAGTGAATAATTATTATAGTAAATAGTGATATTTGCATGTAAATTATGATATTTACTCGTTCAAAAACTGTTATAATAAAGAGAAGTTAATACAAATGTATTTATAAGTTAATAAGTTACCAAATTACTTGTTAGTAAAACATGTGAAAAATTATCTACTTTTCCTAGTGTAAATAACTATATTAACAAAGTCATATATATTTATTCAGTGTTAATACGTTTATTTACAAGATAATAAGTTACCAATTTACTTCTTAGTAAAAAAATGTCAAAAATCATCTAAATTTGATAGTTTAAAAAATATATTTACCAGTAATACACATATTTATCAATTGTAAATACATTTACTTACAGGTTAACAACTTAAATACAAAAATTATTAAAATATTTTGATCAGTATTCTTTTCAATTATTTTCAATTGATTTACAAAAATTTAAATATTAAAAAAGCCTATTTAAGTTATGATTATTTGATAGTTCCAACTTAACCTCAATTTAATAGTAAATCACGTATTACTAAATCTAGTAAATCCAATATTTACTAGTAAATTCAAGTATTTGCTAATAAATACAACATCTACTATTATTAATCTGGTATTATAATAAATTCAGTATTCATTATAGTTAATCTAAATATTTACTAATAAACACAATATTCATTTTATTTTAGATTTTTTTATTTATATTGTAAAAATAATATTTGTTATGTAGATTCAATATTTATATTTTTTTTTCAGTAAATTCTCATATTTACATTATGATAGTTGTTAGTGAATTCATATATTTACTAAGTAAATATGATATTTTTACGTAATTAATTTTTTTTTTTTACTTTTTGTATGTTTCATAAATCCAATCCAAATATTGATAATTACATGTAACTAAATTCAATATTTGCATTATTTTTTCTGTAAATTCTCATATTTACAGTGTGATATTTGCTAGTTAATCCATATATTTAATAAGTAAATATGGTATTTAGACGTAAAATCTTTGTTGCATTGAATTTTATACCTTTTGTATATTTCGTAAATCCAATATAAATATTAATAATTACTTGTAAATATGTTAATTTTCATTAAATAAATTATTTAATCATTTTTTTAATAAAACTATACATTTACATAGTAAATAGATCCCAAAATATCCTATTTTAAAGCCCCAAATTCAACAAACCCTAAACCTAATCCTAAGACCTAAAATCCCTAATCCCAAATTGCTGCCGTTGCCGTTGTTATCGACACCACCGCCACCGTCGATCGATCTTGCGAATCTCAGGTCAAATGAGCATCAGTCATTGAAACCACCATTGCCACCGATCGATCTCGTGAACCTCAGACCAAACTGAACGCCAATCATTGTAGAGAAGCGAAGGCCGGAGATCACATTGCAGAGCCCAGAGATCGAAGCTCACAGAGGTCGAAGTCTCGCGATGATGAATCGCAACCTCTCAGTAACAAGAATCGCGACTTGGTGACAGCAAGAACCGAGACCTTGTTAGGTCGAATTGAGACCTTGCCGATCAATCTCGCGAACCGTGACCTCGATCGTCTGCCACCATCGTGATTCCTTGAGCCAATGAACAAAACAACTGTGTCAACGCAAGCGTTCTCTAGCCGAAGATGGGGAAGACCTTATGCGGGGAAGACCTCATGCAAGGAAGTCCCCAGAGACGGAGAATAACTGACTCAACGGAGACAAAGAAGACAAGGGCATCACCATAATTTCAAATCTCTCTAAAATATATATGTTATTTTATTCACATTTTACACTAACTTGTTATTTTGTTCACAAGGTCTTTAAAAATATGCTATTTTGTATAAATACTGTAAAAAAAAAAAAAAAAAAAGGATTGGTAACAGTGATGGAGAGGACGAAAAAAGAAGAGAGTTAGAGAAATGGAAAACATGAAGGATAGAAAGGTAAGGAGACTTTTAAATGACAGATTATGATAATAATTTATCATTTATTATATTGTCCATATATAAAATGTTTTTTTTTTGAAGTTATAATAGTCTTTTTAGGCTCAAATAGGAGAGAGAGATTGCATCCTTCTATTGGTGTAAGGACGCAAATTGATAGGTCCGGAGGACATTCTCTAGCTTCACCTCTCCTCTCCTTCGTATCCCCTCCAACCATAAGTGGATTACAAACATCTCCCTTTCCACCTCCCTACCTTCCACCCCTCTCCGTCAATCACTTCTACCAACCAAACATATCCTAAAGGTCATAGAATTTTTTTAAAAAATACAAGATATAAAAGATTACATTTTGATAAAAGAGAAAAAGTGTTTCTAATTATTCTAATTTTAATGGTTGATAACATTAACTCTTAACACTCGTTACTTTTCCTCGATGAGGTGTTCGCTTTTAAATAATCATGGCATTGTAAATGACAGAGTTAGCTTTTTATTTTAGTGCACAAACTTTTTTTATTTCGAGAAATTAATAACAACAAAACATTGTATGGTTTTCAAGAACTATCAAATACATATTTATAAAGAAGAATCATAAAATAGTATGATAATTTATGATGAGTTTTCTTACCTTAAAAGTGTTGCATAATATAGATTTTAGTTAGGGCACATGTAAAGATAACTATTTTCAAGTGTGGACAAAAAGGAAGAATCATAAAATTTTAGAGGAAAATTTTTAAATATTTAAAAGTTCAGTGGGGGGCTCCGAATTTGTATCTCCCTCAACTCCTGGACGTTGTATTACCTTAATAACCCTACCAATTCAGACCTTTATCGCGTTATCCTCTTATTATTAAACAATAATACTAAAATATATCGACAATATTAAACATCACACATTTAATAAAGAGCGAGTCTTTTTATAGAATAATATAAAATTCACAAATGGGATTCACTTTTGATTATTAGTTATGGTACTGTTTAATATTATTGATATTTTAAAATATTTTTCTATTACTAAATATATTACATGCACAGAAATATATATATATATATATATATATATGCACACACACGGATTTAAGCATGTGGTGCCTGCCCGCGTGTGAAAGGATGTCCTGTAAATAACATATTTAGCACGTTGCTCTCTACGATCTATCTACTTCAAATTTTGAACTTTTGAAGTGATCAATTTGGTCATGTTTTTATTGATTGTAGTACAGAAAAATAAAAGCATTTCCATGCTTGATTACGAAGTTAACACCGAATAGATTGTCCCACAACTAAAATATTGGTACGACAAAAGTAATCCATAAAATTTCCTTGCAGGACCCAATTTTGATGTAATTAATTAAGTTTTTGAAAGCATGCAACTAAAAATCATGGAGAACGTAGTTGTCGTGCATTCCTTGTTGGCGCCCCCAAATTTTCTGAATTTATAATTTAACACATCCTTATATATTTACTTATGATTTGTTTAGAAAATACATTCGCTTCGTTATATTCTAATGTAATAAACATAATATAATATGTATAATGTAACATGTGTTTTAGTTACTTATATTTTTGAATAGTCATTCTAATATGTATTGGTGAGAGAGATAGAGTATATAATATGATTGGTAAAAGTAGATATAAAAAATTTATAGATGAATAGTAAATAAGTAAATATACTGTTCAAATATATTTTTATTGTAATAAAATATAGGAAATATCCAAACATACATTACATAATATTTGGATATAATACACAACAAATTATGTTTCCAAAGGTACCATTACATTTTCAAATGTACCCCTGTTAAAAATACCTTTTTCCCCCTCAAAAGTAACTTCTTTCATTTTTTTTTTTCTTGGACATACCCCATTAATATTTAAGTTACCCAACTGGTTTTCTTACTTTACCTCTTATTTGATTCCTATTTTCTTATACTTTTTTTTTCTACTCTTGTACATATAGAAAGATTTGATTATTTTAGATAATTGTTAACGTCAATAACTAAAAAAAAATTTTTTTTGAGGAAAATAACTCATTAAATATTAATAGAACACGTTTGTAATGATTTATTATATGCGCACTTTACTTCTTTTTCTTGGGATTATTATGTTTGATACATCACTGAAACAAGAAAATAAATTATATATGTTGCAGCAACATATACCATTGGTATTGTAATATATTAATATTTTTAAAATTCAATCTGCAATGATCATGAAAAATATTAAGGCAAGAATTTGATCGAATCTAAACAAAAAGTTAACAATGGTGAAAATTTATTTAAAAAAAAAACTCTTATTAGTTGAATAATCATGTAATTGTAAACGAAAGAGTTAGCTTTTTATTTCTGTGCACAAACTTTTTTTCTTTCGAGAAATTAATAACAACAAAACATTGTATGGTTTTCAAGAACTATAAAATACATATTTATAAAGAAGAATCATAAAATAGTATAATTTTATGATGAGTTTTTATACCTTAAAAGTGTTGCATCATATAGCTTTCAGTTAGGGCACATGTAAAGATAATTATTTTCAAGTGTGGACAAAAAGGAAGAATCATCAAATTTTAAAGGAAAATTTTTAATTATTTAAAAGTTCAGTGGGGACTCCGAATTTGTACCTCCCTCAGCCCCTGGACGTTGTATTACCTTAAAAACCAATTCAAAGCTTAATGGCGTTATCCTCTTATTATTAAACAATAGTTCTAAAAAATGTCGACAATATTAAACACCACAAATTTAATAAAGAGCAAGTTTATTATATAGAATAATATAAAATTTATAGATGAGACCCACTTTTGACTATTAATTATGGTACTGTTTAATATTACTTATATTTTAAAATATTTTTCTAGTACTAAATATATTACATGTACAGAAATATATGTATATGCACACACACGGATAATAAGCATGTGGTGCCTGCCCACGTGTGAATAGAAATTTGTGAAAATGACCTAACAACAAACTTAAATTAGCAAAATGACTTTCTATTTTATTTTGTATTTTTTTAATTCCAAAAATGCTAAGTGTGTATTTAAAATAACAAGAAAGAGAATTAACTTCCCTCCCTCTAAATCTGTGTCTACTAAATCTGTCTTCGAGTCTCTCTACTCTGCCTCTGTCTTCTTCTTCCTTCCCGAGACCAAAGTCAGCTTCTTCTCTTCTCCTTCTTCTTCCTTCCTTCCTGAGCCTGCGCTTTCTTCTCTTCTCCTTCTTCTTCCTTCCTTCCCGAGCCTGCAATTCTTCTTCTTCTTCCTCGTTCCCTCCCTTTCCCTGCGCCTCTCCTTCCACGTTCCCACACCCCCAAAAGAGTCTCCCCAAATCCGCCGTCACCGCCACTGTAAACGACTAAAGAAAAAGCCTAAAGGCATGTATGACAAGCCTATAAACCTTTAAAATGATCAGGAACGACCACCGAAAAAGGCGGAACGATCACTAAAAAAGACTTGGAAATGTTGACATTTTTCAAATTTTTTACCGTTCAATGAAAAAATTAAAAAAAAAGTCACTAATGACTAAAAGCATGTATGACAAGCCTATAAACCTTCGGAATGACCATCAAAAATGACAGAACGACCACTAAAAAAGACTTGGAAATGTTGACTTTTTTCAAATTTTTACCGTTAAATGAAAAAATTTAAAAAAAGTCACTAATGACTAAAAGCATGTATGACAAGCCTATAAACCTTCAGAACGACCACCGAAAATGGCAGAACGACCACTAAAAAAGACTTGGAAATGTTGACTTTTTTCAAATTTTTTACCATTAAATGAAAAAATTAAAAAAAAAGTCACCAACGACTAAAGACATGTATGACAAGCCTATAAACCATCGGAACGACAACGGAACGACCACCGAAAATGGCGGAACGACCACTAAAAAAGACTTGGAAATGTTGACTTTATTCAAAATTTTTACCGTTAAATGAAAAAATTAAAAAAAAGTCACCAATGACTAAAAGCATGTATGACAAGCTTATAAACCATCGGAACGACCAAGAACGACCACGGAACAACCACCCAAAATGGCGGAACGACCACTAAAAAGTCACTTGGAAATGTTTACTTTTTTCAAATTTTCTACCGTTAAATGAAAAAATTAAAAAAAAAGTCACCAACGAATAAAGGCATGTATGACAAGCCTATAAACTTTCGGAATGACCAGGAGAGACCACAGAACGACCACCCAAAATGGTAGAACGACCACTAAAAAGTCACTTGGAAATGTTGCCTTTTTTCAAATTTTTTACCGTTAAATGAAAAAATTAAAAAAAAAAGTCACAAACGACTAAAGGCATGTATGACAAGCCTATAAACCTTCGGAACGACCAGGAGAAACCACGGAACGACCACCCAAAATGGTGGAACGACCACTAAAAAGTCATTTGGAAAAGTTGACTTTTTTCAAATTTTTTACCGTTAAATGAAAAAATTAAAAAAAAAAGTTACCAACGACTAAAGGCATGTATGACAAGCCTATAAACCATCGGAACGACAACGGAACGACCACCGAAAATGGCGGAACGACCACCAAAAAAGACTTGGAAATGTTGACTTTTTTCAAATTTTTTACTGTTAAATGAAAAAATTAAAAAAAAGTCACCAATGACTAAAAGCATGTATGACAAGCTTATAAACTATCGGAACGACCAAGAACGACCATGGAACGACCACCCAAATTGGCAGAACGACTACTAAAAAGTCACTTGGAAATGTTGACTTTTTTCAAATTTTCTACCGTTAAATGAAAAAATTAAAAAAAAAAGTCACCAACGACTAAAGGCATGTATGACAAGCCTATAAACCTTCGGAACGACCAGGAGAGACCACGGAACGACCACCTAAAATGGTGGAACGACCACTAAAAAGTCATTTGGAAAAGTTGACTTTTTTCAAATTTTTTACCGTTAAATGAAAAAATTAAAAAAAAAAGTCACCAACGACTAAAGGCATGTATGACAAGCCTATAAACCATCGGAACGACAACGGAACGACCACCGAAAATAGCGGAACGACTACTAAAAAAGACTTGGAAATGTTGACTTTTTTCAAATTTTTTACCGTTAAATGAAAAAATTAAAAAAAAAAAAGTCACCAATGACTAAAAGCATGTATGACAAGCTTATAAACTATCGGAACGACCAAGAACGACCATGGAACGACCACCCAAATTGGCGGAACGACCACTAAAAAGTCACTTGGAAATGTTGACTTTTTTCAAATTTTCTACCGTTAAATGAAAAAATTAAAAAAAAAGTCACCAACGACTAAAGGCATGTATGACAAGCCTATAAACCTTCGGAACGACCAGGAGAGACCACAGAACGACCACCCAAAATGGTAGAACGACCACTAAAAAGTCACTTGGAAATGTTGACTTTTTTCAAATTTTTTACCGTTAAATGAAAAAATTAAAAAAAAAAGTCACCAACGATTAAAGGCATGTATGACAAGCCTATAAACCTTCGGAACGACCAGGAGAGACCACGGAACGACCACCCAAAATGGTGGAACGACCACTAAAAAGTCATTTGGAAAAGTTGACTTTTTTCAAATTTATTACCGTTAAATGAAAAAATTAAAAAAAAAGTCACCAACGACTAAAGGCATGTATGACAAGCCAATAAACCATCGGAACGACAATGGAACGACCACCGAAAATGGTGGAACGACTACTAAAAAAGACTTGGAAATGTTGACTTTTTTCAAATTTTTTACCGTTAAATGAAAAAATTAAAAAAAAAAGTCACCAATGACTAAAAGCATGTATGACAAGCTTATAAACTATCGGAACGACCAAGAACGACCATGGAACGACCACCCAAATTGGCGGAACGACCACTAAAAAGTGACTTGGAAATGTTGACTTTTTTCAAATTTTCTACCGTTAAATGAAAAAATTAAAAAAAAAAGTCACCAACGACTAAAGGCATGTATGACAAGCCTATAAACCATCGGAACGACCAGGAGAGACCACAGAACGACCACCCAAAATGGTAGAACGACCACTAAAAAGTCACTTGGAAATGTTGACTTTTTTCAAATTTTCTACCGTTAAATGAAAAAATTAAAAAAAAAAAGTCACCAACGACTAAAGGCATGTATGACAAGCCTATAAAACAATGGAACGACCAGGAGAGACCACAAAACGACCACCCAAAATGGTAGAACGACCACTAAAAAGTCACTTGGAAATGTTGACTTTTTTCAAAATTTTTACCGTTAAGTGAAAAAATTAAAAAAAAAAAGTCACCAATGACTAAAAGCATATATGACAAGCCTATAAACCTTCGGAACGACCACTAAAAAAGACTTGCAAATGTTGATTTTTTTCAAATTTTTTACCGTTAAATGAAAAAATTAAAAAAAAGTCACCAACGACTAAAGGCATGTATGACAAGCCTATAAACCTTCGGAACGACCACCCAAAATGACGGAACGACCATTAAAATGTCACTTGGAAATGTTGACTTTTTTCAAATTTTCTACCGTTAAATGAAAAAATTAAAAAAGTCACCAACGACAAAAGACATGTATGACAAGCCTATAAACCTTTGGAACAACCAGGAACGACCACGGAACGACCACCCAAAATGGCGGAACGACCACTAAAAAGTCACTTGGAAATGTTGACTTTTTTCAAATTTGTTACCGTTAAATGAAAAAATTAAAAAAAAGTCACCAATGACTAAAGGCATGTATGACAAGCCTATAAACCTTCGAAATGGCGGAACGACCACCCAAAATGGCGAAACGACCACTAAAAAGTCACTTGGAAATGTTGACTTTTTCAAATTTTTTACCATTAAATGAAAAAATTAAAAAAAAGTCACAAACGACTAAAAGCATGTATGACAAGCCTATAAACCTTCGGAACGACTACGGAACAACCACTCAAAATGGCAGAACGACCACTAAAAAGTCACTTGGAAATGTTGACTTTCTTCAAATTTTCTACCGTTAAATGAAAAAATTAAAAAAGTCACCAACGACTAAAGGCATGTATGACAAGCCTATAAACCTTCAGAACGACCAGGAAAAACCACGGAACGACTACCCAAAATGGCGGAACGACCACTAAAAAGTCACTTGGAAATGTTGACTTTTTTCAAATTTGTTACCGTTAAATGAAAAAATTAAAAAAAAAAGTCACCAACGACTAAAGGCATATATGACAAGCCTATAAACCTTCGAAATGGCGAAACGACCACCCAAATGGCGGAACGACCACTAAAAAGTCACTTGGAAATGTTGACTTTTTCAAATTTTTTACCATTAAATGAAAAAATTAAAAAAAAGTCACCAACGACTAGAAGCATGTATGACAAGCCTATAAACCCTCGGAACGACCACCTAAAATGGCGGAACGACCACTAAAAAGTCACTTGGAAATGTTGACTTTTTTCAAATTTTCTACCGTTAAATGAAAAAATTAAAAAAGGCGCCAACGACTAAAGGCATGTTGACAAGCCTATAAACTTTCGGAACGACCACGGAACGACTACCCAAAATAGAGGAACGACCACTAAAAAGTCACCTGGAAATGTGGACTTTTTAAAATTTTTTACCGTTAAATGAAAAAATTAAAAAAAAAAGTTACCAACGACTAAAGGCATATATGACAAGCCTATAAACCTTCGGAACGACCACCGAAAATGACGGAACGACCACTAAAAAAGACTTCAAAATGTTGACTTTTTTCAAATTTTTTACCGTTAAATGAAAAAATTAAAAAAAAACTCAACAACGACTAGAAGCATGTATGACAAGCCTATAAACTATCGGAACAACCAAGAACAACCATGGAACGACCACCCAAAACGGCGGAATGACCACTAAAAAGTCACTTGGAAATGTTGATTTTTTTCAAAATTTTGCCGTTAAATGAAAAAATTAAAAAAAATTCACCAACGACTAAAGGCATGTAAGACAAGCCTATAAACCATCGGAACGACCAGGAACGACCACGGAATGACCACCTAAAACGGCGGAACGACCACTAAAAAGTCACTTGGAAATGTTGACTTTTTTCAAATTTTCTACCGTTAAATGAAAAAATTAAAAAAAAGTCACCAACAACTAAAGGCATGAATGACAAGCCTAAAAACCATCGGAACGACCACGGAACTACCACTCAAAACAGCGGAACGAACACTAAAAAATCACTTGGAAATGTTGACTTTTTTCAAATTTTTGCCGTTAAATGAAAAAATTTAAAAAAAGTCACCAACGACTAAAGGCATATACGACAAGCCTATAAACCATCAGAACGACCAGGAACGACCACGGAACGACCATCCAAAACGGCGGAACGACCACTAAAAAGTCACTTAGAAATGTTGTTTTTTTTCAAATTGTTTACCGTTAAATAAAAAAATTAAAAAAAGTTACAAACGTCTAAAGGCATGTATGAGAAGCCTATAAAACAGCGGAACATCCGAGGAACGACCACCCAAAATGGCGGAACAACCACTAAAAAAGACTTGGAAATGTTGACTTTTGTCAAATTTTTTTACCGTTAAATGAAAAAATTAAAAAAAAAAGTCACCAACGTCTAAAGGCATGTATGAGAAGCCCATCAACCCTCGGAACGACCGCGGAACGACCATCCAAAATGGTGGAACGATCACTAAAAAAGACTTGGAAATGTTGACTTTTGTGAAATTTTCTACCGTTAAATGAGAAAATTAGAAAAAAGTCACCAACGTCTAAAGGCATGTATGAGAAGCCTATAAACCTTCGGAACGACCACCCAAAATGACGGAACGACCACTAAAAAGTCAATTGGAAATGTTGACTTTTTTCAAATTTTTTACCGTTAAATGAAAAAATTAAAAAAAAGTCACCAACGACTAAAGGCATGTATGACAAGCCTATAAACCTTCGGAACGACCAGGAGAGACTACGGAACGACCACCCAAAATGGTGGAACGACCACTAAAAAGTCATTTGGAAAAGTTGACTTTTTTAAAATTTTTTACCGTTAAATGAAAAAATTAAAAAAAAAAGTCACAAACGACTAAAAGCATGTATGACAAGTCTATAAACCATCGGAACGCATGGAACGACCACCCAAAACTGCAGAACGACCACTAAAAAGTCACTTGGAAACGTTGACTTTTTTCAAATTGTTACCGTTAAATGAAAAATTTTAAAAAAAGTCATCAACGACTAAAGGCATGTAAGACAAGCCTATAAACCATTGGAACGACCAGAAATGGCCACGGAGCGACCACCCAAAACGGCGGAACGACCACTAAAAAGTCACTTGGAAATGTTGACTTTTTTCAAATTTTCTACCGTTAAATGAAAAAATTAAAAAAAAGTCACCAACAACGAAAGGCATGAATGACAGGCTTAAAAACCATCGGAACGACCAGAAACGACCACGGAACGACCACCCAAAACGGCGGAACGACTACTAAAAAGTCACTTGGAAATTTTGACTTTTTTCAAATTTTTGCCGTTAAATGAAAAAATTTTAAAAAAGTCAACAACGACTAAAGGCGTGTATGACAAGCCTATAAACCATCGGAACGACCACCCAAAACGGCGGAACGACCACTAAAAAGTCGCTTGAAAATGTTGACTTTTTTCAAATTTTCTACCGTTAAATGAAAAAATTAAAAAAAGTCACAAACGTCTAAAGGCATGTATGAGAAGCCTATAAAACATTGGATCGACCAGGAACGACCGCGGAACGGCCACCCAAAATGGCGGAACAACCACTATAAAAGACTTGGAAATGTTAACTTTTTTAAAATTTTTTACCGTTAAATGAAAAAATTAGAAAAAAGGCAGCCACGTCTAAACGCATGTATGAGAAGCCCATCAATCCTCGGAACGACCAGGAATGACCGCGGAACGACCATCCAAAAGGCGGAACGACCTCTAAAAAAGACTTAAAAAATGTTGACTTTTGTGAAATTTTTTACCGTTAAATGAAAAAATTTGAAAAAAGTCACCAACGTCTAAAGGCATGTATGAGAAGCCCATCAACCCTTGGAACGACCAGGAATGACCGCGGAACGACCATCCAAAATGACGGAACGACCACTAAAAAGTCACTTGGAAAAGGTTGACTTTTTCAAATTTTCTACCGTTAAATGAAAAAATTCAAAAAAAATCACAAACGGCTCAAGGCATGTATGAGAAGCCCATAAACGTTTGGAACGACCAGGAATGACCGCGGAACGACCATCCAAAAAGGCGGAACGACCTCTAAAAAGTCACTTGGAAAATGTTGACTTTTGTGAAATTTTTTAGCGTTAATTGAAAAAATTAGAAAAAAGTCAGCAACTACTAGAGGTATGTATGAGAAGCCCATCAACCCTCAGAATGACCAGGAACAACCGCGGAACGACCATCGAAAAAGGCAGAACGACCTCGAAAAAGCCTTGGAAAATGTTGACTTTTGTGAAATTTTTTACCGTTAATTGAAAAAATTAGAAAAAAGTCACCAACTACTAGAGGCTTGTATGAGAAGCCCGTCAACCTCGGAACGACCGCGGAATGACCATCCAAAAAGGTGGAACGACCTCTAAAAGTCACTTGGAAAATGCTGACTTTTGTGAAATTTTTTACCGTTAAAACTAAAAATTATTGACCACTCAACTTGGTATAAAACAAATAGAATAAAATTGAAATCACTAACCATATTCATAATTAAATAGTCTATTTAATTTTATAAGTAAATTATATTTACAAGTTCAAAAGAAAAAGTAGACTATTTAATTATGAATATGGTTAGTGATTTCAATTTTATTCTATTTTTTTATACCAAGTTGAGTGATGAATAATTTTTAGTTTTAACGGTAAAAAATTTCACAAAAATCAACATTTTCCAAGTGACTTTTTAGAGGTTGTTCCGCCTTTTTGGATGGTCGTTCCGCGATCGTTTCTGGTCGTTTCGAGGGTTGATGGGCTTTTCATACGTGCCTCTAGTAGTTGCTGACTTTTTTCTAATTTATTCAATTAACGATAAAAAATTTCACAAAAGTCAACATTTTCCAAGTGACTTTTAGAGGTCGTTCCGCCTTTTTGGATGGTCGTTCCGCGGTCGTTCCGAGGGTTGATGGGCTTTTCATACGTGCCTCTAGTAGCTGCTGACTTTTTTCTAATTTTTTCAATTAACGGTAAAAAATTTCACAAAAGTCAACATTTTCCAAGGCCTTTTAGAGGTCGTTCCGCCTTTTTCGATGGTCGTTCTGCGGTCATTCCTGGTCGTTCCGATGGTTTATAGGCTTCTCATACATGCCTTTAGACGTTGGTGACTTTTTTTTAATTTTTTCATTTAACGGTAAAAAATTTCACAAAAGTCAACCTTTTCCAAGTGACTTTTTAGTGGTCGTTCCGCCTTTTTCAGTGGTCGTTCCGCGGTCGTTCCTGGTCATTCCGATAGTTTATAGGCTTCTCATACATGCCTTTAGACATTGGTGACTTTTTTTTAATTTTTTCATTTAACGGTAAAAAATTTCACAAAAGTCAACATTTTCCAAGTGACTTTTTGGTGGTCATTCCGCCTTTTTCGGTGGTCGTTCCTGGTCGTTTCGAGGGTTGATGGGCTTCTCATACATGCCTTTAGACATTGGTGACCTTTTTTTTTTTTATTTTTTCATTTAACGGTAAAATTTTTAAACAAAGTCAACATTTCTAAGTGACTTTTTAGTGGTCGTTCCGCCTTTTTTGATGGTCGTTCCGCGGTCGTTCCTGGTCATTCCGAAGGTATTTAGGCATATCATACTTGACTTAAGTCATTGGCATAGTTTTTCGGTGTTTTCGTTCCACGGAAAAAAATAACAAAAAAAGTCAACATTTACATGACTTTTCGGTGGTCGTTCCGCCATTTTGGGTGGTCGTTCCGTGATCATTCCTGGTCATTCCGAAGGTTGAGAAGCAAATCATACATGACAAAAGACATTGGCATAGTTTTTCGGTGTTTTCGTTCCACGGAAAAAAATAACAAAAAAAGTCAACATTTACATGACTTTTAGGTGGTCGTTCCGTCATTTTGGGTGGTCGTTCCGTCGTCGTTCTTGGTCGTTCCGATGGTTGAGAGGCAAATCATACATGGCTTAAAGACATTGGTATAGTTTTTCGGTGTTTTCATTCCACGGAAAAAAATAACAAAAAAAGTCAACATTTACATGACTTTTGGGTGGTCGTTCCACCATTTTAGGTGGTCGTTCCGTGGTCGTTCCGTGGTCGTTCCAGTGGTTGAGAGGCAAATCATACATGACTTAAGACATTGGCATAGTTTTTTGGTGTTTTCGCTTAACGGAAAAAAATAAAAAATAAAAAAAGTCAATGTTTAGAATGAACGACCGCTCGCAAATTTTAGTGGTCGTTCCGTGTTTTTTGTGGTTGTTCCGTGTATTTTGAGGCGAATCATACATGATAAAAGTCATTGTCATAGTTAATTTTACTTTTCGTTTAATGGAAAAAATAAAAATAAAAAAAAAGTCAATGTTCACAAGGAAAAAAAATTATATAACCACTTGTTCGTTGCTTTCAAACAGTCAATTTTTTTGCTTTTTAAAAAAACTAATAAATGATATAGCAAACATTTAACATTCACAAAAAAAAAAACAAAAACAAAAACAAAAACAAAAACAAAAACAAAAACAAAACAAAACAAAAACAAAAAACAATATAAGGAATAAACGAATTTCTCAAATATATTTAATGAATTTCACAAATTACTAGCATTCGTAAAACGAAATTAATAAAAATATAAACTATCAAACGCATAATTGTTATTATTAGGTGTTGCTTCTAACATCGGATGGATTTGCTAAGTTGGGACATTTTTTTGAATTATGTCCTTTCTGATCATATGTCGCGCATTTATACTTATTGACTATATATTCTCCTTGTGATGGGAAGCGAGTTAATTTTGGCCTCCCTCTAAACATTTCCACGTCTGGCTCTACTACCTTGTTCTGTCGTAGATTGTCTCTTCCAATTCCAAAAACTTGATACTCCTATCAACCAAAGCCCTTGCTCATACCAACTCCGAAACACCTCCAAAATCCGCCATCCACCTTTTCTCACTTTCCATTATACTCCACGACAATGTAGATCTGACTCATACTTATCATAGATTTTGACATTATCAATTAACAAACAATATAAAGCATACAACTACAAATTTTACATCAATCAACATAAAAAAAAAATCAAATAAGAATCATGTAGGAACATTTGTTATTATTTCACACTATAAATATAAGGAATACTCAATCAAAGGAACAGAAATCAAAGGAACAAAAATCATTATTAACCAAAACTCTTATTTCTCCTTTGATGGAAAACTCAATCAAAGGAACAGAAATCAATCCAAAAAATTAGCTCAAGTTTACATTCTTCAACGGTAACCAGCAGGGGCTTACTATATAAATATATCAACAATCAATAACAATGTCAACGGATTATTGTATAATGTGGTGTGTGAAGGCCAAATACAACTGAAGTTTGAATTTGAAAAGTCATATAAATAACGTAATTGCAATGACAAGACTATTCTTCCAACATTGTTCTCAAAACATGAAACCCACTACCACAATTTCATATCAATCCCCACAAACTCGAAATTATTTTTCTCCCATGTAGACTACGAAAGTACTATTCTTGATCCCTTCTTGAATTCAGATCAAGTACAATTCTTGTACATAAATATATATATATATACACACACATATAATATATATATTATCCCTCGTTGGGTTCTTGATTATTGTTTTGTTCTTTAATCCTGAAGTCTTGATTTTTTACGAAATCATGTTAATGAAATCAAAGTTAATGAAATCATGTCTAACGGCTTCTCAAATAGCTCTCTTGAACTTGTTGAACCTCAGATCTAAGATTTCATACTCATAAACTTCAAATTAATAACTTTAGATTTTGAATTAAATAGTAATGGTTTTTTTTTTCCAGGGGACTTAGTAATTTTAATCCCAATCATTTTGATTTCTTTCTACAAAAGCTTTTCAATTTTCTTTTTTTTCTTTTTCTTGTTGAAAAAGCAACGGAAATCTCAAATTAACCGAATTAGCTATTTTGACTTTCACAAGATTTTACAATAACATGATATTAATAAGAAATCCCTCAAAATTCCAACACGCAAAATCACATAGATTTCCTTTTTCACAAATCTAATCCCTCTCTCCCCTAATTCTACGAGCAAGCTAAATATATATATATATATATAACAAATATATATATATATAGAGAATACATATTTGAACTCAAGAATATTACTTGATCTGAATTCAAGAAGGAATCTAAATGTAGGAGGAGAGGCCGGCGAGAAAATCGGCACGAAGAGCAGGGTCGTCGTTTTCGGTCAAGGAGAAGGCGTGGTGGAAGTGGCGGCGGAGCTTCTGCTGGTCGGAGGGGAAGACGAGGAAGAAGAAGGCGTGGTTAGAGAGCTTGTGGCGTGGTCTCCCGATCTTCAACGGCGGCGGCGGCAGCGCCGGAGGTGGAGGCGGCGGATTTGGGGAGACTCTTTTGGGGGGAGGGAAGGACGAAGAAGAAGAAGGAAGAAGAGTGCGAAGAAGAAGAAGCAGCAGAGAAGAGGACTGCCACCAGAATTTCTTTTTTGTTTTTTTTAACCATATATTAATATCTTTTTTTTTTTTTACATTATTTTTAAAAACAAAAAGTCATTTTGCTAATTAAAATTTTTTAAAGGTTATTTTGCAAATTTTGAAAAGTCAAAAGTCTATTTTACTAAAACACTCGCGTGTGAAAGCATGTCCAATAAATAATATATTTAACAATGGTGAAAAATTATTAAAAAAAAAAAAAAAAAAAACTCTTAGCTAGGGTCTGTTTCGGGCGTCCATTCTAGTTGAAGTATTTTAAAAAATTTATCTTTTCTCTAAAAATAAGTCAATTTTATAATTCACAATTTCAAATCTCTCTTAAAAACTTAAACTTTAAAAGTACGTGATTTTCTTACTTGATCAAGTTGAAATGAGATGATTTTTTTTTTTTTACACATTTCAATTTTTTATATCTTTTAATTATCACAATTCATTTTTAACCAAATGCACAACTTCAAATATTTATTTATTTTTAATCAAAAGATTTCTAAAATTTCAATTGGAGTGTATATTCCAAACTCCCCATTAAAAATAAAATATAATCCTAACTCCGTGATATCACATGTTCAGAGGTACCAGTACGTCTCAGTACCCCTGCATATTTCCCCTGTCATATGGGATTGTTTTTTTCTACTTGTAGTACTTGAGCAAGTTCTACAAGTCTCAGAATGTTCCCCTTTCTTGTTTTTACTGGTTGAAACACGCACTCTCCGAGTGTAAAATAATATATTATTTAAATGATATTAGAATTTAAAGAAAAAATATAAAGATAAAAAATAAAAAAGCACAAAACAAAAAACAAGGAAAAGAAATTAAAGATAGATCGAAACTCCTTTATGAAAGAGAAGAAGAGAAGGGGAAAAAAACTAGGACGATTACAGAACTAGGACAAAACTTCTTCGCAACTCCCTTATACGAAACTTAAAAAAAAACTCAAAAAAAAAAAAAACATATTATTCTTGTAATATATAATAGATAGATAGATATAGGTTATTTTTAACTAAATAGTAAAATATGGATACTTCATAAAAGGCTCCAGCTTTCTTTTTGTTGCCTGTGGCCTCATATTTGTTGGTTTTATGTATCCTTGTTTCTTGAGAATTCTCGTTTAAAAAAGGAAAGTGAATCATTGCATGGATCCAAAAAAGAAAAAAAGGCAAAAAAAAAAAAATATATGCAACTTTCAGCATGATGTCTTTTACACTCCGTTTGATAAGAATGGAAAGAAAATAAAATGGAGAGAAAACTTATTAAAGATTAAAAAATTAAAATTAAAATGATGAATAAGATGTTAATTTTCTTTCCAACGAAACTTTAATAAATGAATGTCTTCACAAATTTTCAAAATACTAACAACTAAGTAATACAAAATTTGTTAAGCTAAGAAGACTTTTGTATTCATAAAGCAAATGTTGAGAGGCTTCTTGAAAATTACATGAAGTTTACTTGATAAGTTATAGAATGCCTATAAATAGGCTTTGTAACCAATATTGGAAACATAAGGGAAAGAGAGAAAAATGGTTTGCTTATTTATTGTCTCTTGTTATATTTTCTATTTCTCTGCTTCATTATTATTTCCTATAATATTATAACACATTAGCATGAGTCTCTATGTCTTTTGGTATTTTTGATAAATTAAATTTATTAGATTAACGATTCTAATAGTGCTAGCTTAAAATACAATCTTTGATATGTATTTAATCTCTTAATTGTCTTCATATCTATAAGTTCTTACCATCAAATCACGCACCCAAATAACTTCTTCAAAGGTCACTATTATCTTGATATGAACATTATTTAAATATGCTGGTGACAACAACATGAACATTTGATGAAAGGTCCATCATGTAACCTCTTGGTTGTTATATGCATTTACTATCATCGTTTATTAATTCTCATATATTACTATAATTTATGTCATTTACATATATAGTTTTTGATTTATATTTATTATAATACACTACTATAAAAGGTGGATTACACGACGGAGATTACACGACGGTTTCACAACACCGTCGTGTAAACAGAGGATTACATGACGGTTAAAAGAAAACCGTCGTGTAATCCGAAGTAACTGTCATGCAACCGGAGGATTACACGATGGTTTTACGAGAGCCGTTGTATAAACCCCAGGGATTACACGATGGTCCCAAGGACCGTCGTGTAATCCTTAGGTTTACACGACGGTTATTGTATAACCGTCGTGTAATCCTCCAGATTTTTATTAACCCTATAACCAGTTGCCTTCTTTTTTATCTGACATAACTATTCCGTAGCTGCGAAAAACATTACAGAGGCCTGCGAAACCATATCTCCTCCACTGCCACGGTCCACTAAACCAACACTCTTCTTATAGTAATTATTTGTAAGTAGAGATTATTACTTACTCTTCTTTTGAGTTATTTAATTTTTATTGATAAATTATTGTAGATATCTAAAATGGTAAATTCTCATTTTTTTTCTTTTTTAAAGTATGATTTGTTAAATTATTTCGAAAGCTTAATATGTTGTATGTTAAATGGAAAAATCTTGATTATTGAATGAATTGTATGATCTTTAATTTCGATTTAGGTCGGGTTCTTGGAAATGGATCGAAAATGGATGTGGGCTAATATTGACTAGAAAATATCGAGATGGTGTTGAAAAATTTTTCTCCTTTGCCAAAACTCACATGAAGAATGATAAGATTCGATGTCCTTGTGTGGATTGTGGAAATCATAGATCTCATTCAGTTGATGAAGTTAGAAGACATTTGCTTGCCCGTGGTATTATTTGTTCATACCAAACATGGTATTTACACGGTGAAATGTGTTTGAATCCAACATCGAAAAACAAAGGAAAGGAACCTATTGTTGAGGAAGATGTAGGAGAATAATTTGTTTGATATGGTTAATGATTTGGAAGAACAATTTGTGCATCGTCCAGAGTTATTTGATGCAATGATGAATGATGCCGAGTTGCCCTTGTATGACGGGTGTAGTAAATATACGAAATTGTTGGCATTGGTCAAATTATGGAACATGAAGGCTTCGGGAGGGTGGACAAATTCTAGTTTCACGGCTCTTTTAGAATTTCTAAGAGAGGTTCTATCGGTTGATAATAAAATACTGGCTAGTATGTACGAAGCTAAGAAGACGTTGAGCACTTTGGGAATGGAATATGAAAAATTCATGCATGTCCAAATGATTGCGCCTTTTACCGAAATGGGTATGAGGATTTGGATGAATACCCGGTTTGTAAGGAGTCAAGATGGAAGAAGGGCAAGAAGCCAATGAATGATAGCAAAGGAGTGCCAACAAAGGTGTTATGGTACATTCCTCCAGCGTCGCGTTTGCAGCGTTTATTCCGTAATGCCGATCATGCCAAGAATTTGACTTGGCACCATAATAAACATGTTGAAGATGGCATGCTTAGACATCCAGCCGATGCACCACAATGGAAGACCTTTGTTGCCGATCATCCTGAATTTAGTGCGGAACCACAGAATTTACGTCTTGGTTTGTCAGCGGACGGAATGAACCCACATGTTAATATGAGTAGTAGGCATAGTACTTGGCCCGTCATACTTGTCAATTACAATCTCCCTCCGAAATTGAGCATGAAGCAGAAGTTCTTAATGTTGACTTTATTGATATCTGGTCCTCAACAACCAGGGAATGACATTGATGTGTACTTGGCACCGTTACTCGATGATCTAAAGAGCTTATGGAAAAAGGGGATCGAAGTTAGAGATGCTTACCATTAAAAGACATTCACACTCCGTGCAATGTTGATGTGGACAATTAATGACTTTCCCGCTTATGGAAACCTATCTGGTTATTCAGTAAAGAGTTCTATCGGTTGTCCCGTTTGTATGAAAAAAACATCTTCCATCCAGTTGAAGAATGGTAAGAAAACCGTTTACCTTGGTCATAGGAGATTCTTACCAAAAAATCATCAATACAGCAAACAAAAAAAGGCTTTCGATGGTAATACGGAAGAAAGAATCCCTCCCTGGGTTTTGACGGGCGAAGACGTTTTCGATATGGTTAAGGATTTGAAAGTGGTGTCGGGAAAAGAAAACAGAGTAATAAGGATCCGGTGGTTGATGGACCTTGGAAAAAGCGGTCAATCTTCTACGAACTTCTATATTGGAGGACACTTTTCGTTCGTCATTGCTTGGATGTAACGCATATTAAGAAAAATGTTTGTGAATCAATAGTGGGCACTTTGCTTGACATTCCTAATAAGAGCAAAGACAGTGAAAAGGCACGGTTGGATTTTAAGGATTTGAAGATTAGACTTAACTTGATCCCTACGAAAAGATGGAATGCTACTTACTTACCACCGGCAAAGTACACATTGTCAAGACAAGAAAAAAGAAAGTTTTGTAAGTGGCTCGCTTCTGTAAAAGTGCCCAACGGGTATTCTTCCAACTTCAAAAGGTTGGTGTCTATGAAGGATCTGAGGTTAGTTGGAATGAAAACATATGATTGTCATATCTTGATGCAACAGTTATTACTGCTTGCCTTGCGAGGAGTTTTAACGAAGGATGTGAGATTCGCAATTACCAAGTTATGCTCATTTTTCAATTCAATATGCTCCAAGGTAATTGATCCATTTACATTAGATTTGCTACAATCAGAGTTGGTTAAGACATTGTGCTTGCTTGAGAAGTACTTTCCACCCTCATTTTTTGAATATAATGATTCATCTAACGGTGCACTTAGTCCGGGAAGTGAAGCTATGTGGACCGGTGCATACTTGAGATGGATGTTCCTTTTAAAAGGTACATGAAAGTTTTGAAGGGTTATGTCAAGAGCCGAAATAGGCCAGAAGGATGTATAGTAGAAAGCTACATAGCGGAGGAATCGGTCGAATTTTGCTCCGAGTATTTGTCCAACGCGGAAGAGATTGGGTTGCCAAAGACTACAAATATTGAGTCGAAAGGACTATCCGTCGGCATTCCATTGTCGGTAAATCGAGGTGAATGGGAGAAAACTTGTCTTTATCCTTTACATAATAGGGTTGAAGTGGAGCCTTTTATTGATGTTCACCTACAGGAATTAAGGTATGGAAATCCAAGAAGAGGAAGAAATAAAAAGTTGTTACAAGATGAACACAATCGGACGTTTCATATGTGGATTCGAAAACATGTCTTTCAGAATGACGGCTTTTTGCAAGACTTAATGAACCTCGCTAGAGGACCGTCGACGGTTGTTACATGGTATACATCATACTTCGTTAATGGTTATACATTCTACACTCGCGAAAGAGATGAGAAGCATCCTGTTCAAAATAGTAGTGTTAGTATTCATGCTAAGGCCATGCATATTTCATTTGCAAAGGACAAGAATCCAGTCTATGGAACCATGAAGTACTTCAGTTTCATTGAACATATTTGGGAACTTGATTACTGTGGTTTTCATATAGCACTCTTTAAGTGTAAGTGGGCTGACAATAATTTTGTAAGGATCGACAGTGATGGAATCACAGTGGTGGACTTTAGATGATTGAGATACAAAAATGATCCATTCATTATAGCATCGCAAGCAATCCAAGTATTTTACACAACGGATCCCAACAATGTAGAGTTGTCCTTAGTTATGCTGATGAAGCCAAAACTGATCCATGATGGTTAAGAAGATGATGAGAAAGATTGCTCCGACATTCCATCTTTCACAAAGGGATTGCCACCGGTTGAGGAGATTAACGAATTCGATGACGATGTTTCTTACTTGCTTCGACCAGATATTGAATGGACACGTGTTGAGGAAGCAAAGAGAAAAAAGAATAAAACTTGAACATTATATCATTTATTTTTTACAACATTACTATTTTATTTTAATTCAAGATGTATTATATATATTTTTTGTTATATTAGTTGCTCTACACATATATTGAACATGGATCAATACTATAGGATGTAGGTCACTTTAACACACGGGTAACAAAACTGGCCTACATTTATACGACGGTTTTCCCACATACCGTCATTTAATACCATGATTACACGACGGTTTTTTAAAAAACCGACGTGTAATCAGTGATAATCAAGGATTTATCAGATTACACGACGGTACAAAAAACCGTCGTGTAATCATGTATTACATGACGGTTTTTTTGTGTAATACCTCAAAAATTTTGAAAATTTTGAAATTTCATTAAAAATTTCAAAATTTTTGAGGTATTACATGACAGTTTTAAAAAAAACCGTCGTGTATTGAATAATTACACGACGGTCGAAGCATTACACGACGGTCCTCAGACCGTCTGTAATATGATGTTATACGACGGTCCTCGGACCGTCATGTAACGTTACATTACACAACGGTTTGAGGACCGTTGTGTACGTGCATCGGACCGTCGTGTAATGTTACACGACGGTTAACGGTCCTAGGACCGTCGTGTAATGATACATTAAAAAACTGTCGTGTAATATATCAAAAACTTTGAAATTTTTCAAATTTCATGAAAAATTTCAATTTGAAAAATTTCAAATTTCATGCTTCGAAATCCGCACAAAAACTCATTACTTAAACACAACCTCTTCATATCCATGTCAAAGCCGCCTTCACTCTCTCTAAATTTCTCCAAATTCCTCTAAGCTTCGCCTACCCTCCGCCAAGTCCAATCAATCGCCGCCGCCACCTCTCTCTTAAATTCCAATCAAGCCACCGTTGCCGCCACCGCCATTTCGCCGCCACTGTCCAGGGCCGTCCATATTCTCTTCTTCAAATAAAAGCAAGGTGACATTTCGAAAGCTCAATTCCTCGTTTTGTAACAAAACAAGCAACACACAATACTTATTTGTATTCTTGTTTGTCTCTTAACACATATTTTACACACATTTATGTTTTGTGAATGGTTTTGGTAACTTTACACATATTTATGAACATAAATTTTGTCTGCCTACAACATGCTCGATGAAATGCCGAAATGAGTATTTTTTTTTTGGAAAATCATATAAAACTTGATAAATATTCGTAGCATAACTATAGCAATATTACATCAAGTTCCCTATCATTAAAATTTATGAATCCACACTAGAGAGAGGCGTGGGGGCGCTTAGCGCCCATGAGGGGGCGCCGGCGCCCGTTGCCGCACCCGACGCCCGTGGGTGATTGCTAAGTTTGTGTAATTTTTTTTTTTTTTTTACAAAATTAGTACTCGATAAGTTTGTGTACATTTTTCGTTATTTTATAAAATTCATGTAATGTGTGCTTCGTAGTGAAAGTAAATTTGATCTTGATTATATTGGTCTGACATGTTCGAAATTTTTTAGCTTTTGTTGCAATAAATATAGGTGATTGTTGGAATAAACCATGAGCCAAAATACAATGGAACAATCCAAACAGGGACGAGCACGAAGGAGAAACCCGTTCGATCCAACTGGTGATGAAAAGCGAAGGGCAACTATAATGAAACGTGTCCATATAGCAAGGAAAAAAGGTGAATGAATTGAAGTCACATTTGACAAGAAAGGACAACCGGAAGGGAAGCACAATGATGAATTGATGAGCTGGATTGGTGTGCTCGCTCGAGAGCACGTTCCAATATGGATACAAGATTGGAGATCCCGTGATTTAGACGGATTAAAAGAAATAATTTGGAAAGAAACTGTTACTTCTTTCACCGTGGATGAAAGCTTTTAGAGTCCTTGTTTAAAATCATGTGGTGAAGCTGCAAGGAATTTTCGATATGATCTTTACAAGACGTTCGTCGATGAATTTGTATCCGAAGATAGTGTGTGGAAACGGCCTCAAAAGGTTATTGACAACTACCCCAATAGAAGAAGAGGATTGGGCAAAATTTGTTCAGTATAGAACATCCGCACAATTCCAACAACTTTCGGATCGTGGCAGCGAAATAAGGACGAACAACGAATACTTTATCAAGAGGAGGCCGGGACGGATATAGAAAGCTCGACTAGGAAAATGTATGTCAATAAATTTTGTTTGTTCTAAATCGTATGCCGATTCTAGAACATTATGTTCTTCATGTATACTAACGATGTTATATTACAGTTTAAGAAGACTGGAAAATGGGAAAAAAAGAGATGCTTTGTGGCTAGAACAACAGACAGGCATAGATGGAGAGTTGAAAGATCCAGCATGTAAAAATATAAGCGAGTTGATAGTAAGTTTACTAACTAACGATGAATTATTTATCACTACTATACATACTTACAACCCTTAAGCTTAAATGAATTATGTTAATTATCTTGTAGATGGAGTACAATACACAAAAGAGCCAAGGCACTTTCGAATCAGTTGGCACTAGTGATGTATTGTCTCAAGCATTATCTAGACCCGAACACAAAGGATGTATCCGTGGCCAATCAAAGTTCGTAAAGCCGTCTCAGTACTTCAACCTGGGTCGAAGTTCGAATAAAGATAATGAAGTACTATCAATGAGACGTGAAATAGAAGAATTAAAGGCGTTGGTTCGTGGTTTATGTGTGAACAAAAATGTGGAGCCGTTATTTGATCTCAACAATGTGCCAAACGTGGACCAACACAATAGCTTTAAGGCTAGTTGTTCTGTCCAAGAAAAACAACATGGAGTGTCTGATCCGACAACCGTGCCGGTCGACAGTCAAGAGTGTAAGCTCATATCTTCAATGAAGTTCATGATGGACAGTTGCTTATTGCATTTGGAAGAGCATGGTTGGGGAGCCTTCCCATCAATACAGTGCACGGGACTCCATTGGGGGAAGGGAACGTGCGAGTGTCAATCAATGTGCCAAAATTAAAAAAAGCAGCATTACCTATATCGACGGAGGAGGCAACCACTATGGAGGATTCTGTTAATGGGTTTGTTGCTTGGCCTAAATCATTAGTCGAGCTCGACACGAGTATGAACAAGGCGAGTCGAGGGCCTAGTCACGTTCCTGACCCAGCAGCTGGGAGAAAAAAACGCCAAAAACAAGTTGGAAAGAAAATGATCGACTCCCAAACTGAGATACAACAGGCTGCGCAACAACAACCTTTGTTCGAATTTAATAAAATGAACAGGGCGATGAAGCCTTTGGCTTATTATGCACATAATTCCATGTGTCAAGGTAATCAGATAGAGGTTCCAATACCATACACGATCATGGGTTTTGATATGCATGTCTTTATGAGCTTTGATGATATGTATGAGTTCATTAATTTATAAGAAATCAGTGCGAATTGTATATTAGTCTACATGAGATATGACATTCTATCTTTGAATAAATTTTTTCTGGATATTTTTCTATATGTCAGGTAGAATAACAATTTTGATACGCTTATGCAGTTATTTGGAGGAACTATGTAGGATTAACAGGCAAGTTGAGAAGTTTGTTTTTGTGTCTCCAACCTTGATCTCACCGGTGAGAATAGATACTAAAGATGCTGGCATAAGAGAGCGAGCCGACAGTCTTCTCAACTTTTTGCATGACGCACCAAAAGGATGGCTTTATCTTGTGTCACATAACAGAGGCAGACATTGGGTTTTGGGAGTCATTGACCCATGGGAGGACCTCATCCTTTATTTTGATACTCTTCGAGAGAAGAAACGAGACGATTTTATTGAGCTCATGAACATGTAAGTCAGTTTTAGTATGTTAATTTTTTATTTAATCTTAATTATATGGATCTTAATTAGTTTGAACTTTACCAATTTGCTAGGACCCTAACGGATTGGAAGATTACGGTCCGCGAAGGGATTAGAAAGAGACGAGATTGTAAAACAAAAATCTCGAACCGGCCTTGTCCTCTCCAAGAGGAAAGTGTTGAATGTGGTTATTTTATTTTAGGTTTTATGAGAGACATAGTGTTGAATGGAATTGATGTACTTAAAAGTAAAGAATTTTTCACTTGTGAGGACTTGGATTTGATTAGGGGAGAATGGTGTGGCCATGTAATGCAATTCATTAATTATGACATGTAATCTTGTAATATATAATAATTTGTATGTATTTTTACTTTGATCAATGATTGGTACGTAATATACAGGTTAGGCCACCTGTTGGAAATCAGGGAAAAAACCCCATTTTTTACAAAAAAAAAAATACACGACGGTTCTCGGGAGAACCGTCATGTAAATTGAACTTTACACGACGGTTCTCAGGGTGAACCATCGTGTAAAGCTCTATTTACACGACGGTTCTTCCCGGGAACCGTCGTGTAAAGCTCACTTTATACGACGGTTCTCCGGAGAACCGTCATGTAATGTTGCCAATTTGTCTACTATATTTCTCGTTTCGACGACGGTTTTTAACTGTCGTGTAACATTGAGATACCACGACGGCTTTAAAACCATCGTGGTATCTTTCACAATGCTGAATTACACAACGGTTACAGAACCGTCGTGTAAAGTTTACACAACGGTAAAAACCCGTTGTGTAAACCGCAATTTTTACTAGTGATAATCAATATCTCTGATTTTTGTGATAATTTTATGAATTTATACTTTCTGATTACATATTTTTCATTTTTTGTTTTTGCAATGTCAAATATCACAAAATTTGAGTTCGTTTTTCCCTTGATAATTCGGGCAAGACCTACTTGGCATGGATCCTTGATGCTGAAATCCATCTTGATGATACGAACCTTGAAAATACTATTAAAGAAGGAAATGAAGGAACCTTGCAGGATCGCGCAAAAGCAATGACATCCTTCGTTATCATCTCCATAAAGCATTAAAAGCTGAAAAACTTATTGTAAAAAATCTTGCCCTTTGGCAAAACCTGAAAGGATATGACCATCAAAAGACTGTATTACTCCCACACACTCACTATGAGTGGATGTACTTGCAATTGCGGATATGTAAAACGGTTAGCGAGTATAACTCTCTTATGTATAGAATTACTTCTCAATTAAAATTTTGTGGAGAAAATATTACTGACTCGGATATGTTAGAGAACATTTATATTGTACCTTTCATGCCTTGAATGTGCTCCTACATCAGCAATATAGAGTGCGTGGTTTTAAAAAAGTATTCTAAGTTGATATCATGTTTGCTTATTGCTAAATAAAATACTGAACCCTAGGTGAAAAATCATCAATCACGCCCAAACGGTTCAGCACCATTCCCTAAAGTGAATGATGCATCTTTGGAGAAGAATTCTACAACACTCCCTAAAGTGAATGATGTATCAGTTACTAATCGTCAGCGTGGACGCGGCCAAGGTCGTGGTTGTGGTCGTAATCATGTTGAACCAAAAAAAATATAAAAGAAAAATAATTAAAAAGAGAATTTTCTTTTATTAAAAAAAAAAACTATCCATTATCTACTTATTAAAAAAAAAAAAAAAAACTACCCATTATCCCTCTCTTTCCACAAAAAAAGGGATGCCACTTTACACCCAAAAAATAATAATAATAATAATAAAATAAAAAATGAGGTAACGCGGGACAAATTGCTCGAGATGGAGTGTAACCTCCATTCCACCATGTGCCTACAAATAGGCAACATGACATGCAAATTTTTGGCTGGGGAGGACAACGTACACGGCAGAAAGGGAGAGAAGGAGAGGGAAAAAAAAAACAAAACAAAACAAAACAAAAGCAAGGCAAAGAAGGGAGGACAACAAAGTGCACTGCAAAGTGAGAGGAAAAAGAGAGAGAGAGAGAGAGAGAATTGTGTACTTGAAGTACGGAAGGAAAAAAAAAACGTGCATTCATTCTTCCTAAATTTCATACTGTTTTCTGACAATCTTGTTTCTTTTGATATATGCAGAAAAGATGAATCCAGGTAAACCATCTCTCCAAAATGTACGACTCTCGTAAGCATCCTAGTCGTGTGGGACTGGTCGGACTAGGAGGCAAATCTCATAAACACCCTTATGGTGTGAGACTCGTTGGATCATAAACACCCCCTGATGGTGTGGGACGTTTTGGGCAACATCTCTTTCAAAAATTAGCAAATCTCATAAACACTTAAAAAACGTGGGAATTGTGGTTGGCATATCCTATGTTGTCATTGAGACTAGGATTTCTTTTTAGAAATTCATGAAAGTTGAAATCTTTGTCTAACTATAAAGTCCCATGTGAACTCTGGGTATGGGGCTTCAATGTGTTGTTATTTTGTCCATGAGAACACAACACTTTGCTTTGAGAATAAAAATATCCACATGCATACCAAGTTATAAACGAATGAACCTAAAAAAAAAAAAAAATGTCCGATACACACTTCCATGATTCGCAGTAAAGGAAAAACGTATATATTTTTACATGCAGCATGTATTACGTGTTACATAATATCCAAGAAAAAAAAATTATAAAACGAGAAAGGATATTCTAGTAATTTGGACATGATTGCATATATATATATATATATATATATATGTGGATACATCATGTGTACACCACGGTTACAGTGCCGTGTGGACTTCAGAAGAGAGAGAGAGAGAGAGAGCCAGGTATAGACTTACACATACCTGTATGCTGGAAAACGTTCTACACACGTACATATGGTGTTGCCAATATGTACTAGGAAAATTATAACAAATAATATATTTTATAAGTACTTTTAAATTTTATAGTATATTTTTTAAAAGATGATAAATTATAGCATATATTTTTAGTAAATCTTTATATTTTCTGGAATTTTTTTTAAAAAAATTCAGATTTACAATTAATTTTTAACAATATTTATGTGTATAATTTCATGTTAGAAAGAGAAGAGGAAATGCGGTTTTTTTTATTTAAATATTATGTTATCATAAATTTGATTATGCTATTTATTACAATATTTAAAATTATATGCTATAATTTACTATTACTCTCTTGAAAAATGTAACTTTGCTCTTTTTCCGATGTATTCATGAATATATATATATATATGCGTACATATATATATATGCGTACGTACATCTAAATTATTTTTGGATTCCATTAGAATCCATTTTGCATTATCAGATTATGATAAAATCTATTTTGGATTATGATAGAATCTATTTTGCATTTTATCAAAAATTATTTTTGCATTATATTAGAATCGGTTTTTTCTTCTCGGATTATGATAAAATCCATTTTGGATTATGATGCAATCCATTTTACATATCATAATCTGTTTTGCCTTCTTGGATTCGTTTTGCATTATATCAAAATTTGTTTTGGATTTTCAGAATCTGATAGAATCCAAAAATCAGAATCTATCCCATGATCGACACCGGAGACTAGAGACCGGCGATCCACCACCGCCGGATATACCTGGTCATCTTTATTGAAATACAAAAAATATATATATATGTCAGAATCCATTTATGATTCCAACAAAGTTTCATCAATGACCGGAATCGAAAATGTCCGACCATATATATTGAAATCCAAAAAAATTCTATTTTCAGTCACAATCCATTTTGGATTCTAACAAAATCTCTCCAACGACCTGTGGCTAGCCACCGATTGTCGACAACCAGCAAATGGAATCGAAAATATATAAAAAAAATATTCGAATTTATAAAAAAGAGAAGAAAAGAAAGAGATAGGGATATTTTTATCTATTTACTATTTTTTTTCAGTTAATTATTTAATTAAATATTATAAAATAATAAAATTATCAATTTTATTATTACAGAGGGTAAAATTATAATAAGGTCCGATGGCATGCAAATTTATACACACACGGATGCATGTGTTCATTTCCACAGGCAAGACCAGGCCCAACAATTAAAAACATACTGGGCTAGAGACCCCAAACAAGCCCATTGATGTCTAAAGTAGACTAGTAAGCTGTCAGGTTACGGAAAAGTAAACTGTCTTGTCATCTCAACCCCAAAAAAAATTCCAAAAGGCCTAAGCTACTCCAAGAAGGCCTAGACTCCAAATAGGCCCAAACAAGGTAGTAAACTACATCGGAAAACTGTTGGGGTACTATGCAAATACATAAAAAAGAAAGGAAGAAAGCAATGTAATAAGTTTAAAGACTATTACACTAATATGACATAAAAAGTTAATACTAAATCAATATGACACAAAATTTGTGTTGTTCAAAAGTAGATAATTTGTTTCATGTTGGTCAATAAATGAAAAAAATATAGTTAGTTAGGTAATTTTCTTATATCCCCAAGCAACAAGCTTAACTCTTATTTCAAGAAAGCAAACAATGATGCCAATCAAAGGGCTATTTACATATATGTCTAAATTAAATGTGTTGATTTGAAATATGTCTATTTTTTCTTTTAATTACGTAAACATCTTTTAAAAATAACTATAAAGATAATACTACCCTTCATAAAGAATGAATAATAACAAATAAAGAAATTACAAAAACGGAAACAAAAAAAAAAAAAAAGAATCTAAGATGTTTTAATGGAAATGCTAAAACAAATTATATAAAAGGGAAATGCAATTTTTTTTATTTATTTATTGTAAAGAAGGTGTAAACCTTCATAATAAACAAAAAAAGACATACTTTCTCAAAATCAGTTTTAACATTAATGAGAATGAGCTAAATAAAAAAAATGAACATTTAAAAAAAAATTTCATATAATGAATCAGTCTTTATCATAAAGTTATGTTCGATATAAAAAAAGGGCTTTATCATAAAAATTTCGCTATTATTTGTTGTGTTATCCTTCAATTTGTTTGGTTGAGGCATAAATGACAACCATATGATTTGTAATGGATTACATAAATAAATAGGTTTTTACATATTTCTTTGTTAAAAAATAAACATATACGAAAAATTGTTACAAAACAGACATATTTTGAAACAAAACTCTAAAAATGAACTTTTTGTGTGATTATTTCGTGAATCAAATTCAAACTTTAAATACTTGAACTACGATGACTTGATTTGTATATAGATACCTGGGTAACCTAGTCACAAAAAAAAAAAAAAAAAAAAGGTCTAGTCATAAATTTTAAATCAAATTTCAAATATGTACTTTTAATTCCTAGTAAGGTTATATATCGAGGAATTATCTAAAGAGTAATTGGCCGAAATAATCTATGACCACTTTTAAAGGTGATAGTTTGGTGCTTTTTTTTTTTTTTTTTGCCAAGACCTTAAACTTCTATTTTCTTTGTCATTTCAATCATTTCGGCCAAAAAATTAACGGATTGATCACATGATGAGCATGCTTCATGGTTTTTGAAGGTCAAATAGGTAATTTCATCAAAATTTTGAGAAATTAGGGTTTCCTTATAGTAAAGGGTCAGGGAAGGGAACGCCCAAGCCGGAAAGGGGCCAAACCAAGTTGCGGGGGGGGGGGGGGGGGGGGGTTGGCGTCGAACCCAGTCACTAGGGTTGGAGGCCAAAAGGGCCGAAGGGGGTCAAACCCAGTCGGAGGAGGGGGGGCACTAGACCCAATCACGGAGGGAAGGGGGTTAGAGAAGGCTAGAGGGGGCCGAATCTAGTCGCGGGGGGGGGGGGTGGGCGGGAGGCCGAAGAGGGCCAAACCCCAGTCTCAAGAGGGGGTAGGCCGAACCTAGTCGGGGGGAGGGGAGTGCAAGGGGTCAAACCTAGTCAAGGACTTTTGAGAGATTATAGGGTATTTTGATCATTTTACTATAAAATGATCATTTGAGTAACATTCCGTTAGAATTTTAATGGAGTTTGACGAACATGACTGAAACGGCTAGAAAAATAAAAGTTTAGGGTCATCTCGAATTAAAAAAAAAAACAAAAACAAAACAAAAAACAAAAAAAGGAGAACAAGGAACAAGCTATCACCTTTGGAAGAGTTCATGGACTATTTAGGCCAAATACTCTTAATCTAAATTTAAAATTCAAACAATCAAGTGAAATTTCTCAAAAGTCTAAACCAGAGCATTCACTTTAAAAGTCAAAAATCAAAATCACGATTCCAAATCAAATTTCAAAAGTCCGTTAAATTTCTCATTAGGCCATACACTGGGATAATTATCTAAAAACATATTAAAACTAAAGAATTATGGAGACTTGATTCAACAAACGGATACGTAGGTAACCTAGTTACAAAAAACTAGGTGCAGTCACAAATCCAAATTCCAAATTCTAATGTCAAATTCCAATTCACAAATTCCAAATTCCAAATTCCAAATTTTAAATCCCAAATCCAATTCCAAAATGTTCCTTTCAATTCCTCGTAAAGTCATTTGAAATAACATGTCTCTTTTTGGTATGATTTTTCAGCTTTGAGCTTCGTGCCCACACAGTTTTGCTCTTGAACTTAACTTCAAAATGCCTCATATCATTAGGAGGTAGTCTCGTTACTTATGAATCATCACCTACATCCATTCGCAAGTAATATGAGACTGCACAACTTATCTTTTTTCTTGTAGGGACTAATGACTGTTATAATCACCCTTCATTTGGGGGCATAATGTCTTAGTTAGCCACATTTCCGGTTGAGTATAGGCTCTGATACAATTTGCAACGACCCATGCTTTTCTTTGGTATAATATTGTCCGCTTTGGACATTATGCCCACATGGTTTTGCTCTTGAGCTTAACCCCAAAAATATTCATACCATTAGAAGGTGGTTTCTTTACTTATGAATTATCACTTACATCCATTCCAAAGTGATATAGGACTACACAGATTACATTTTTCCTTGTAGGGATTGATCATTGACACTATTACACTAGGGAATTATTCCAACACCAAAAAAAAAAAAAAAAAAAAAAAAAAAAAAAAAACAAATCTCAAATCTTTCGAGCTATAAGTGGTTCGATCCCTCAACGGGGTATGTGGGGAACTCGGCAAAATCCTCAAGCTCAGCTGCAATTTCAAACCAATTCCCCTTTCCAATTAAAAACAACACAAGTAATTACCACATTATCATAATCGGAATCAAAAGGTTTTCCCTTGTACAATGGAAGGTAATTAAGAGGTTATTCTTACAATCTTGAATGGATCGAACTTAAAAATAATTAACTCATATGTTACGAAATCCTAACACAGGTGAAATTATGTTGTGTGTAGAATTTTGAGGATCAAATTCCAACCAAGAAGCAGAAGGGCAAAATTGATGCCTATAGAAATTCCTAATCATCACACCAGCAATTAAATCATCACCACTTTTATATATTCGTAAAATCTTGTCAAATTGAAATTACTGTCTCGACTCAACCTTTTTACTCGGAACAATTTACGACTCAGTTTCAATAATGTACAATCAAATTTTTTTTTTTTTTATGATGTGTATCATTTATGCTATATATAAACTTATATAGCATAAATTTGGAGGCAGATTTTATCAACAACTTTAGGTTCTTTTTCTCATTTATATATTTTGCTAATATTTCAAGCGCTAAATACAGGTTGAAGTACATTGTAATCTGATTGCAAAGAAAGAGCTAGGGAATGGGCTTGTTGTGCCTCGCTAACAGGGGAAGGAATGTCCTCAATCTTTCTCCTTGGTTTAACCCATCTCCCATGAGCATTACAAACCAATCCCTTGTTCGCCAATTGGTACCAACTCTGCGGGATTCTGAGCTCATCAACTAACATATCACATGCCTTGTTCACTAAAGCTACATCTCTCCTCGCATTGTTCCGGAATGTCGTTGTTGTACTTAGAAACCCGTCCACAAGATGCAGGTACGTCTCCAAGCTATGAAACCCGATCAGATTGAAGCCGTGCTTCAAATAAGGCGATGACCGAACATCGAGTTTCAGCTCAGCCCCGACATGGGTGTATATCCATTCCAATGTCCCCGTGATCTCATCAAACTTCTGCAAACTCTCGTTCAAAACTAGTCCCGGCATTCGATGGACTATGTCTTGCTTGACTGTCACTCTCAATGTCTTGACACCCATTTGGTGCAGCTCGTCTCTGAAGGCGATGTTCCCAACTCTCGGCGCACCAAAGGAGATTACGCTGATGGGAAGGCCAGGAAAAGTGTGTGCAGCCTCATAAGCATTGAGCAAAGCGAGCGCACCGCCGAGGCTATGCCCTGTGATTGTAAGGCTAACTTCTTCACCCTTTTCTCTATACATCTCCACAAGCCTCGTCACTTCCTTCATGACTTGCTCCGAGGCACTTGACTTGTTGTATCTCGTCGACTCGCACTTAGACGTGTAGATGCTCAAGAACCCATGTTCAACTTTAGCATCATCAATCCCAATCGGCTCCAACTTCCTCAGAAGATCCTCGTACCACTCGGACGGAGCCACTGTTCCCCGCCACGCTACAACAATATCTCTCCTCCCGATCCTTCGTGTCTCCTCGTCATCGCTCACCGCGACGTAGCCCATCCAGTTGGAGTCTTTGCTCCACGAATCCACCAGATGGGACCTCTCCAGCCAGCGGGGGACATCTATTTGGGACATGGCGTAGATGTACTTGCTGACATTATACCCGTTCTTTCTCAGACCCAATTTATCAAACAGTTTACGTGCATTATACCTGCAGCTCCCGCAGTACTCCGAAAAGGAATCGAAATCGAAAGCGTCGTAAGTCGACTGCGCAAATTCACCATATTTAACAATCTCTCGCCGCAGCCAAGGATCAAGCGGGTCAAGAAGATTCTCCCAACCGTTTGATCCATGAATTTCCCGCCATTTTTCGGCGATCACCTCCTTCGGAGACATCGTCGGAGTCGAATGTTTTTCTTCGACATCAACAATGTTAGAGTTCCAATTGGAGAAGTAGCCGTGAACGTTTTGTTTTGAAGGAGCTTCTATGTGGAGGTGAAGGAGATTCGAGAGCGACTCGGCCAAGCGGGTGGCTGTGTTCGTTAATGGCGGCCTTTTCGTTTGTGGGCAGTGGTCGACGACGGTTTCTTGGTGGGCACGGATCGAGAAACGACGCCGTTGGCTCAAAACGACACCGTTCGTCGCCGGAAAATTGCCGGGCACCATTGTAGACAGAGACATGTTTAGTAGTTCAAAATTGCCTACCAAATGACTGATGAAATGCTTGAGAAAAAGCTTTTGTGGTCGTTAGTTAAGATTCAAGAATTTGGTGAAGAAAAAGAATAAAGGAGAGATAGGTATATATAGAGAGAGAACCGAGACAAGTATGTTTATTTATGATAAAGAATGTCTCACGCGGATATTGCACGTTTGACTAGAACGAATATAAGGGGATTAGTTGAATTCTAAGTATATTTTTTTGGACCTTGTCCTGCAAAATGGGATCATAGTTACGTGTAAATTTTATTAAATATGTTCATGTGTTTTTCAAGTTTTACCCTTGTTATAGATGAAATTCTCCAAATTGCCACTTGAAGTTGCATGAAATAGAGATTTACATTCCATTTAGGCATAGTATGTATGTAGGACTTATTTGCGTATATATGACTTTCTTGTCATTGGAAAGAACCGTTTTTATAATAAGATCTCCTGTCCTGAATTTTCTATCTCAATAATATCATTTCATAACATCTAAATTTAAAATTTTAACCACATAAAAAAATACTACATATTAACAATTATTGAACAAATTAATGAAGTTATTAAAACATTATTAAGTGAATAGACTTTGAGATAGGAAATTAAAACAAGAGATATGGACTCATTCCTGAAGAAATAGAAGTATTTAAAGTAATAATAACTTAAATTTATAATATAACTAAGCATGTACTTAGGCCATGAGTTTAAACTCATGATCCACAATTCAAATTTAGCAATAACCCATTTTTGGGAGACATCCACCCCCTTAAATTATCTTGACATTCTAACCTCTACCTTTATAACTCATTATTTCTTTAGTAACAAAAAATTACAAGAGGTTGGATCTGTGAATTAATTTCCACAGTGCTGTGATTGAAGTGAGAAATACTATGTTACACTTTTTTTCTTTTTTTCTTTTTTTTTTTTTTTTGAGGTTGTCTTCAATTAAATTCCAAGTAAAGGTCATTCAATAAATCTTGAAGTAGGTGAAATATTGACCTACTTTTGATATGTAAAAAGGTAAGTTGCTCAGTTAGTCTCTAAACTCTTAACATTAAGTAATTTTAATCCCTGAATATATATATATATATTTTGTAGCTGGAGTATCCTAAAACTATTAAAATGCTGATACACTAGTCATTTTCATTAATTTTTTTAACGAAATCTATTTGTAATTTGATTAGAAAGTAATGCTAACTTCAGATTTTATCAAAAAATTAACGATAATAGTTTATGATCATTGTAATTATGAAAGGGAATACTGCTAAACTATTAAAATGTTGTTACAGTAGTTGTTTTTGTTAATTTTTAAACGAAATCTGTTAATAATTTGGTCAAAAAGTAATGTTAACTAATGGATTTCATCTAAAAATTAACATAAAGACTATTGTAGTAATATATTGTAGTAATATATATATGTATTATATAAACATGGAGAGATTTAATGAAGTATGAATTACTCTACTTAGGTAAATATTTCCAAAATAACATGATTGTATGGATTAATTTTCAATAGAAAAAAAAAAAAAAAAAAAAAATCTTAATTTAGACATGTGTCGATATATATAGTGACTTCATATACTGATATAATAGCACAATTATTTTTAGAACCAAATGGAATTACCCTATCAATATAGTAGTATTTCTTCATATGTCGCAATTTTGAGAAGGAAAATTTAAATAAAAAAAAAAAAAAAAAAAAAAAGCCCAAAATATCATATAATTTGGATTAATTATGGCAAAACCAATTATTTCCTCGAAATGGCATTTCAGGTAATAAGAGTTCCGAAAGAGGAGTTTAACGTAATATCGGGAATTAAATTATTCTCCAAATGACAACCGGACAAAAGAGCCAAAATTAGAAGGAGAACTATGATTTTTCTACAAAGCTGACGAATAATTAAAACTTTTTGACTTTCAACACGATAAAACCACTTCCCCATGTTTTTCTATCCAAACGTGTAGCACGCACATCAACGAACATTCAACTCCACAAAAATAAAAAATAAATATAAAAAAACATCCAATTCTTGTTAGTCACTTTAGTCCTCTCCCTCTGCATGCTACACATGAACCATTCTCGTGTTTGTTTTTCCAAGTTTGATAGTCAAATAACTTTTTTCCCAGCCAAAAACAAAAAGCGTCAAAGAGCTTTTTATTATAATCAGTTGTATTCACGTGACAATCACGTAACAAGTAAAGAAGACAGGATCAAAAACGATATTAAATCTTTTAAATTTAGATAAGATGTTTTTTTTACTTGGCAAAAAAAAAAAAAAAAAAAAAGTGGTATCCTCGTGTCCCCAACTCAGCATCATTTGCACCATTAACAGAAGGGATGGTGAGGATTCTAGCCCTAGGCATACATCAGCTAAAATGCTGTTCAGGCTTATGAAGTCTATGTATATCAAATGTAGATTCTAAGATACAATGTATGACTCGAACCCTTTGATCTGATAGAACTAAGAGCCCCATATATGACCTCTTTACGCCATATCATGACCAGCGATGCTAAAGAGCTTTTATATCAATATATAAATAAATATATTTATATGTAAGGTCTCATACATGACCATCATAACAGTATAATAATATGATATAAAATAAATAACATGTAACATTAAGATTATTTATGCACACTCCAAATAATACAATATTATATATGTATAGAAAGTTACAAAAACAATTATATATAAATTAATTAGTAATTATATGTATCTAAAACAAAAATTAGATCTGTTAAATGTGTATGATTACCGACCAAGCCTACATGTTAATCGTTATGTTCAGATTGCGAAGGTGAGACACAAAACGGACATCATCATTACATAAATGTGATGCTAGTTGTTGTTCTTACTGATTTTAAATTGCAAATTAAGTCCGTGGCTTATCAGTCACTCTAAGTTTTAGAATAAAAAATATCAAATGAAATAATTAACTATTCAAATGACAAAGTCAGTCCAGTTAATAAATTTCAAATATATGGTACAATAAATTTCCACGAAGTGTACCACAACATAAGGATTTATTCTTAATTAAGCACTTTGTAGTCAAACCAATGTGAAAGGAGAGCTTGGGTTACACTGTTCAAGGGCTCAATTCACACCGGTCTAAACTGCTGAATTTCCTATGAATTGAAGCCTCTGAGATTTTTATAATTAAACAAAGACAAATTTATGTCCTAGGTCGCATGATAACTGTTACATCAAGTATAAAATCAAATTCTAGTTTTCATGGGTAAGAAAGAGAACATTTTGCAGTGTGTAATTAATTCTACAAAAATTTTATTTTGTCACACAATTGACACATGATTACTTCTGTTAATTTACGTAAATCCTTTGTTAATTTTAGTATAATGGACCAAAATTGTCAAAAATAAAAATAAAAGTTCAAAAAGTAATCTATCAAAATTAAAAGTCCAGAAATCAAGTTGACATAAGATACGTATAATTTGAGGACTAATATTGTTAATTACACGTTTTTTTTTAAGAGTGTTAGGTATGTCAAGTTTATTATTATCATGTTTTTATACAATAAATTATTTAATTGATCGAGTATCTCGTGTTATCGTACTTGTATTAAATATTCATGCAAAAATTTGTCTAACATTTGGATATGATTTGTTCACATTGACTCTTTGTAATCTATCTGTTCTCCTTCCTAACGTATATAAATTGTCTAGTTGACTAATTAGCACAAAAAAAAAAAAAAGTTGTTTTAATCAAAGGTAATAGGGTTCAAGTGAGGAGGTTTCTTCGCTAGTGGGAAGATATTACCTGTAAACTAAAGCTTTTTTTTTTGACTTCGTAAACTAAGCTTTTACGTTGTTAATGACATGATATTTTTTTTTTCCAATGAAATTAGAGATAACGACTTGTAGAATATGACAGTGATAATTGGCTCGAAAACTTAATATCTGAGAATCTCGTTTATAAATATTTCAAATAAATACGCACTAGATTGGTTTTAGTATTAGGAAAGGAAAAGTTGATTCTTTTTTTTTTTTTTAATTAGTCAAAAGATCATATATACTCTGGTAAATATTTGTGGTAGAAAATAATGAAAAAAAAATATATGTACTTGTGGTCAAAAGAAGGTTTTTAAGATTTAAATGTGTAAAATATTTATTTAAAAAAGATGAGAATAAAGTATTATTTGAAGTCATTTACAAATTAATATTATTTGAAGTTAATTAATATAATACAATAAGATATAAGTATTTATGGAGTTCTTAACTAAAAAATTAATGACGACTTTTAATTGGACATATATATGTACCATATTATAGAGTTTCTATTGCCCTTGTTTGTTAAGAATAGCGAATATAATAGCTCATGATTTCAAAAAGTTTTCTTTTTTTAAAAGGATAATGAACTTATTTAGTTGGTGAATTGTCCACTTGGAATTGAATTTATTATCACAGGAGATGCTTCTTTTTAATAAATTAATAACAAAGCAACTCACCTTTTAAAATGTTGTGACGTTGCAAGATCAATATTACCTCAATTCCACAATAGATACTTTCAATAAGAATTCTTATTTTGTATTATCGATATAAATTATTTTTTAATCATTGAATTAGATTTTTAACGATTCTTTAAGCATCTGTTTTAAAAATGTGTAACATGCGATACAAAATTATTTTAGTTATAGATAAGCTCGTTGAACTAAAATAGAAATTCCCATCGAATATTGATAATACAAAATAAGAGACCTTATCGTAAAAATTAATGTATCGAATTATAAATTTTTGTAAAATTTAATACAAGTGTTTTTTTTTTTTTAAATCACGACCTAGTAAAATAAGGCAAAATGAAAATACTTTTTATCCATTAGTGTTGGGACAAGATTCCCATTAGCATGCCTTCATCTCGCACTTAAATAAGTACAACCAGAAAACCATTTTCTCCCACAAAATTTAATTCATTTTCAATGGTTTTTTGACAAAAACAAATTAATTAATTGCTCCTCAAATCATGTGTAAGGATAATTACCAAAACAATTCAAGTTTAAAAAATACGGTTCTTCTTTATACATAGTTTGTGGACTTGCGTGACAAGACCACGAGAATTGGATTGTACTTGGTTTTAGAAAAAAAAAAATTAATGACCCCATCTTTATCAACTTATTCTGTTAATTCTTTTGTCCGGCCAATTGTGAATTGACACCTTAACCTTCCAGTCAATGGCAGTAACAGAGTAGAAAGCCAATATTTCTGTTGTTATTATTGTGTTATATCAACTTATTTTTGGATGCTAGAAGCATATTTTATTTCATGAAAATTGTTTAACTTCTTCATTCTTTTAAAACCTAAAACTAGTGAGTCGGGATAAAGGTGCACCATCCCCACTACGCTCTGTCTTGTCGTAGGCGGTTTACGGGGTGGGGATGAGATACCAAACAGATCCAGTTTTTTATGTTTCCCTTTATATATTCTCATTCTTGTTCCCTAATAAAACTATGTCATTTTATTAAAAATAGTCACTTCATTTGAAATCGACAACTCACAAAAGTCGGTTAACGTCTGGGCTTAATAGGGGTGCACAAAAATATCCGTAACCTAACTATCCGCCCGCTCCGCACCACTCCATCTTACTATAGGCGGGTTTTTGCAAAACCGCTCTTCAAACGGACGGGGCGGTTTCAATCCGCCATCTTTGATGGACGATTGCAGTTTGAAGTTTGAGACCGTGGTTTGAATCCATCCTGCCCACCTAAAAGTTTTATATGTATTTTAATATTTATATATATACATGTATATTTTCAATTTAAAATATTGAATAACATAAAATTCAAAAGTCTCAAAATGTAGTTTGAATTTTTAAAATGCCACTGACTTTTCATATTTACTAATTTAAAATCTTTTTCCATTCTCATTAATTGTCAAATCAATTATAATTTTCATCTTTATTATTCTTAATTTACACTTTGTTTCTTGCAAAATGCTAACCTTATTTCCTCGTCTACTCCATATTTGTTCTAACTTTGGAATGTGGATGTTTCTTTATTCGATTGGGCTTTTAGATGTTGGATTATGTACGGATTGCACCTTTAAATTATATTATGATCTTAGAGTTTAGTTTTTGTATTGACATACTTAACTCAAATTGTGTTTATAATGATATTTTATCTGTAAGTACAAATATCAAACCGTCCAAGCCATCCGTCAAAAAAACAGCCTAAACCACTTAAATTGTGGGCAATTATGGTTTAGATTTTTCATAAACCGCCAAGAAACAAAACTGTCCTAATAACCGTCAAAATTGCCCGCCGTGCACCCCTAAGGCTTAATGTTACTGGGTTTGCTGTTAAGTGTGGTGTGAATTATCATTTCATATGACATGGTGATTTTTAATGAGATGAAACAATTTTACTGAAGAGACATAAATGAGGACATATGAAGGGAGACATAGAAACTTAATCCTATTATGCACCCATCTTCCTTAAAAACAAACTGAACATGTTGTGACATAATTTTATTGGGGACAGGAATGAGGACATATAAAGGGGACATAGACACTAGATCCATACTAAACGGGGTTGGGGACAAGGTCGATACTGGAAGAACCTATCCAAGTGCACACCATTTATATCCTAATTCTTCCGTTAATTTTTCTATTTAAAAAGAACATACATTTACGAAAATATCGAATAAAAATCATGAAAACTATGAATGTTTATTCTAAAACTTTATTTTTTTTTCTTTTTTTGTATTTTGGAAAATTATATGTATTGAGAAAGTATACTAATAAACAAATTTTACATAAAAACTTTATAAATAAATCACAATACCAAAAGAAAGTCGTACAAATCTTAAGCATAGTTTAATCAGCAAAGTGTACATACATATAGGATGATACATAATAAAATTCCCAAAACAACAGAGATACTTTTTCTTTTTTTTTTTTTTCAAGTACGAGTTTATTAAGCTAGAAATAGACCTTCGTGATTCCCTTAAAAAAGAAAAAAGAAAAGAAAATGAAAAAGGACTTTGTAATTGCAGTTTCATTTTGGACCTTGACAATTATTATTGAATATATAAATTCTCTCCAACGGCATTTCTCGTTGGAAGCACAGAAAACAACCGAGGGAGTGAAAAATCACCCCACTGAAAAAAATGTGGGGAGTGATCCTTTTTTTTGTTCTTCTTCTTCTTCTTCTTTCTTTTTTTTTTTAATAAAATATATGAAATATCTAAAATTTAGAACAGATCAAAATTGGGTTGTGTTGAAAGATTTGAATTCCCTCTCCTAATCCTTTCATTTCTCTTTTCTCTCATACTAAACTACCGTGAGTATCAAAATCCATCGGCTAATTCCTCCATCCCCCTCCTTCCACATTTTTCACCCCACTCTCCTCCTTTCTCTCCCTCGTTCTACATGATGAAAGACACAAATAAAGTCAAAGCACCAACACATCATCTATCAGGAACAAAAACATTTGAATAAGCCAAAAAAAAAAAAAACTCATTTTGCATTTCATTGCTGCCTAAGAAAAACGGTACTGAATTTATCACGCAAATCAGAAGGTCTAATCTGACCCCGGACATTCTCTTTTAAAGCAAAATTGATATAATTTCCTTCATTTTCATGTTCCAACCCATCTTGACTCCACTAGGGTAAAAGAACCCCCTTCCGCAAATGGGGTCGGGTTGACAGGAAAATATAAGCAAAGCATGCTTCAACCCCGGCGAACTAGCACTTAGGCGGCTCGAAAATCCAGGAAGAGTTGCAATTTCTGCAAAAGCAGCTCGCGGCTGCCGAACGGAGGCTTACTAGTAATGATCCAATCCTTCTCGAGAAGGCCTGCTTTAGCACTAGCAACCATTTCTCCATGGAAAGCAGACACAATCTCGTAGATCGAGGTCTTCAGAACATCAGCAATGGGGTAGGCTTTGGAATGTACATGGCCACCTCTCTTTTTGCGCATACCGACATCTGTTCTTCTCATGCTTGACGTTGCCCATTTTATACCTGCTGGTCCCATCAAGCTATTTGGGGATTGCAGGTTGATATTCTTCCCCATGAACGATTCGATGGCAGGAAGGCAAGAAACTAGTGTTGAGATCACAGCTGCATTACTACCGGAGAGCTGAGCTACACCGAACCTATCCTCCTCATACGAGCATGCGGTGAGTGAGGCAACGATTCTGGCACACCATGTATATAGCTGCATTGGAGAGAATATTAGTTTATTCATCTAGTATACTACATAACGCTTTTAAAGATGAGAACCTCTCTTTACTTAAAAGTACGTAGACTTTACTTGGAAGTTCCCAGGGTGGTTTAGATAAGCAAATATATGACGTTGAAACCAGAAGCCTGTGCACAAGAGTAGTATACTAAAGTTATTTACCTGGAAATTGTTTAACAATGCTGAGCAATCTGGATCCGGTTTTACGTCAGTTGGAGAACGCAACTGATTTGATAGCTGCAAACTTTTGTCACTAGAACTTTCCAAAGCTTCACCCAGCCTTGATGCAAGCTGCTCCAAAGGCCTCAACCCTACTGCTCTCACTCTTTCGTAAGTCTCGCCAGTTTCTTCAAAAAAAGCAGCTCTCCTCCACGCATCAACATTATTCTCACAAACCATGCAGAGATCGAGGTATGCAAGATACTGAAGAAGAGAACTTGGGTTGCTCTCCTCCAGTGCTGCAAGGAGGGGTTCACTTGGATTTGTTTCCGCTGCAGCTGATCCTTTTGGTGGTGCAAATACGAACCTCTTTGTATGCAACACCTAATATACCAGGAAATATTAAAAAAATATATATTGGAGAGGAAAAACAAAATCTTTATGAAACCTGAGTTGCAAGTTGCAAACAAGGAAAACGAGAGACATAAAAGAATATATTGCCGCAAGTTATCCAATGTGTTACAATAGCCAAAAAGAAAATTCTCTCATTTTCAGCCCTAGAAAATCAAAAGAATTCTTTGACTAAAATGTTTAATAGTAATTGGAAGATAAATCAGTAGGCGTGACTAGGACAAAAAGCTTATAAAATGTATGACCAACGTGCAGGTGTTCTCCCGCTATTAAATTCAACCAAGTTCTCATTAACCACAAAAACCTATGAGCCACCAAACTTAACCAAAAGGTTGGGGATTTAAAGATATTCTCCGATCTTCCCGAAAGTAGAGGACAAACAGTACACAATGTGAATGAAATTATTTACATTAGTCGGAACGTCTTATATCATTCATGTTAATACTGACTACCAAGCAATACATCGCTGAAGCACAGATGAGAAGAAAACGCAGTATGGTCGTAATCACAAAAATGTGGTCATAAAAATGGCATATACCATATTCTACATGCATGTTAACATATGACTGCACCATCACTCAAACAAACAAGACTTATTCTGATAATTTATGGGGTATGTTAAGCATTGACTATCTATAATGGTGCATAAATCATATGACCAGGAAAATATTGAAACACAATATGATTCTTCCTTTACCTCTTACTAAAACTTTGAACATCCGAAATATCTATTATTTGATCTGTAATATAATCTACTGATTAATACTTTATACCAGACTCTTTCATTATTTCAATTGAAATAAATAAGCAAGCCAAGATTTCATGGTACTGTAGAAATGTGTAGAAAAAGAGTGAAAAAATAGCTTACAATAGTTTAGTTTCATTTCGATCAACAAATGTTGTGGATTTAATGCTTCTGTGAACCATATGCAGGAAAAAGAGTGCTATAGAAACAGAAAGTAGAAACTAAGTTCATGTGCTTGGAGAACCAACCCGATGCAAGTGGTGGCTTAATTCCCAACTGAGAAACACAGCAAAACTTCCCAGGAAAAATACAATTTGCTCAGCAATGAATTTTCCGAATGTAGCATGGCTCGCAATTGGTCTGACAGAAGTACTATGATGACAGCTGATAACAGATAAGCAGCACCAGAAAGCTTTAAAGCTCGAGTAGTAGCTGGTGGGAGCCCCATCTTGAAGCTGAAGAAAGGCGGGCGCTGTTGATACAAACAATTAAAATTATCATCCATCAGCTTGGTGGCAGACAGTGAAAAGGCGACAAGAATATTAAAAAGGCAGTTTATCATTTCAAATGAATCTCAACCTAAAAACACAAAAACAAGCCATCACTAGCTAATGCTCACAATCTTGCTGAAACTTTTTGATTTTCCGATGGTATTATGAAGCAACGCCAACAAAATAGATGTAACTTGTCAGAAATTTGGACCACTACATGATCTTGATCTACTGCATATACTCAAGTATAATTAATTAAAAAAAATATTCAAACATCAAACTACTAAGTGCAATTGCAGCAATTGTTGTTCATTAGACGATATTATACATAAGAGGTACTAGAGGTACTAGAGAGCCAAAGTAAATACATATAAAAACACCTAATTACTAACACATGTTTAGCTTATTTTATCCTAGGTATGATTGGAAAATGTTCAAGAAATTAATTAAGCTCCTCTGGACAGCATTCAGTCATAGAAACAGGTTCTATTCAAAAGTCGTGCTGCTTCCCCTCGTTCTAAAAGAAACACACAAAGTTAAAATGAAAATCAATGTCGCAGATCAATGCCATAGTTCCTACGCTTCGAACCACCCGTTAAACTTCATGAACATGGAATCATCACTACAATGAAAAACAAATAATAGTTATAATTAAAACACTGCAATGCAAGACCGAGAACTGAGGGGAAGGTCAAAAATACAATTGGGGCCGCCTAAAAGACCCAACTAGAAAGGCATTCATTACATCTCACTCTCAGCAATGGCTAGGTACCAGAAGCAAGGCAAGGAAGTGGATCCGTCGTAGAAGCTTCGCTTCACCCCAAGTCAGTCAGCAACAAAATTAAGAGTTCCTAAATGAATCCTAGATACTAAATAGCAAACAAGACCAAAAAAGTTCATTTCAAGAAGACTTCAATGACCTAACTAATCCCACATCTTTAGCCTAAAAATGTTCAAGAACTCATCTAAGCTCCCCTACATTTTAGCATTTGACAACAATAAAATCTTTTCAAATCCCAAAATGCCATAACAAATGACATACTTCATGCTCTTCATAAACAAGAAAAGAAAAGACAAATCAAGGCTAAAAAAAAACAGACCTGAATAATGGGAAACTCCAAGACCCAGCGGCGATTATAAACATAATGGAGTCCGTAGAGCAAACCCATCACAAACCCTCTCAACCCAACTCTGCCAACAAACCCATCATCGGAATCTCCGAGGGAAGCCACCAAGCAGACCGACACGGCGGCGACGAGGCCGGACGCGGCGGAGACGGCGACGAAGAGGAAGAAGCCGAGGGAGAGCCTGGCGCGGCGTCGGAAGTCCGGAGAGCCGGGGGCCGGAGAAGAGGAGGAGGCGGAGGAGGAAGGCAATGAGGCGGAGGGGGTGGGCGGGGCGGAGGGGGAGGGGGGAGGAGAGGAGGGAGAGGGCGGCGGAGAAGAGGAGGAGGGAGAGGTGGAAGGAGAAGAAGGTGAGGAAGACGGTGAGAAGGGAGGGGCGGGAGGAGGAGAGAGAGGAGATGAAGGTTTTGGAGAGGAGGAAGATGGCGGTGGAAGGGATCGACTGCCATATTAGGAAGGAGAGAAAGCGGTTCTTGACCACCATTTCTGGCGGTGTTGGAGAAACTGAGGTGGGCATTTCTGAGAGGTTTTTTGTTTTTTGGGGGGTTTTTGTGGGGTTTTGATTTTTGATTGTTTCAGACAAGAAACGGGGGTTTTCGGGTTTCACTCTTTGCGTTTGGAATGGGACAGAGAAGCGAGAAAGAGGACAAAGATTGTTTTTTTATTTATATATTTTTTAATTTTCTGAATGCACAAAAATTTTTATTTAAAAAAACTAAAAAAATAGATATTTAGGGTTCGTTTGGCAAACATCTCATTTTAAACTAAACTGTACTTTTTTCATCATGATTTTTGTCATTTTCTCAAAAAGTTTTTTGTCTTTTCTGAAAAAAATTTTTGTCTTATCTAAAAAGTCAACAAAAATTACTATTACAACTAAAATATTTCAACTCAAACTAACATACCAAACACACCCTTATAACTGAATAATCTTTTCTACAAACTAGTCATCAAATACGTGCAATGCACGTATAAAACTGTAGTTGTAGTTTTTATAATGTATAATATAAACAATGTTATGAAAAAAAAAATAATTAATTAAATAATTAATTTAAAAACAAAATACAATAATAATTATCTAAATTCAAAAATTATATTTCATCATAAAATCAAGATGATTTAATATTTATTACATAAAACATATAATAATATTGTTTATATTGTTCTTTCATAATATTTACAGTATCCATTATGTTATCTAAAATCAAAATTTTATATCATTCTGTTGTAAATGATTATTTAAAACAACAGTAATCTCATAATATGTTTTTGAAAACTCACCACAATCAATTAAGGATATTAGTGTTACCAATAAAAAAACTGATATAATACAAACTTTAAACGAGAAAATTTAGGACGTTTGAGCTTCTAATAAGGGAAAAATAAAAAAAAATAAAAAAAGAAAGAAAGAAAGAAAGAAAGAAAAGAAAAAAGGGGAAGGGTTATGGTAAAGATCATTTGAGAGTACCTATCGGTAGAGTCTTTTTTTGGACCGTTGAGATTTAATCGAACGGTTAAAAGGTTCTGGGTGTATCATATTTATCATACACCTGACCGCATATAAACTTTCCCATCTTTATCTTCTCCGTCGCCGGCGACCGTCTCACCGCCGGCGATGAACTCCGACGACCCACTCCCGACGCCGGCGACCCACCTCCAGCCCCCCACCACCGGCCCCAGCCTCGGCCAGCCGGCCGCCGGCGCTTTCTCTCTCTTCTCTTCTCTCTCTCTTCCCCTCTCTCTCTTCTCTTCTCCCTCTCTTCTCTTTCTCTTCCCCTCTCTCCCGCGGCCCCAGCCCGCCCAGCGGCCCCCACCCTGCCCGGCGGCCCATCCCCCGGCGTCTCCCTCTCTCTCTCCTCGCAACCCTCTGCCCCCAACCTCGGCCGCCCGACGTCGTGACTCCCCTCTCTTTCTCTCTCTCTTCTTGCGTCGGGGAGGGCGCCGGGCTGCCAGGGGTGGGGGGTTCCTGTCGGGGGGGCTGGGGTGGGGGGCTGTCGGGCGGGCTGGGGCAGGAGGGCCGGCCGAGCGCAAAGAGAGGGGAAGAGAGAGGAGAGAGAGAGATGGGGGTGGGGGTTCCCGTCGGGGGCGCTGGGGAGGTGGGCTGGTGTGGGGGCGCCGGGCGGATGGGGGCAAGGGGGCCTGCCGGGAAGAAAGAGAGGGGGGTAGAGGGCACCGAGCGGGCTGGGGGCCGGCCGGGAAGAGAGAGAAAGGGAGAGAGAGAGAAAAAGTCGTCGGCGGCCGGCCGGCCGGGGCTGGGGCCGATGGTGAGGAGACCGGAGGTGGGTCGCCAGCGTCGGGGGTGAGTCGTCGGATTTCGTCGTCGGCGGCGAGATGGTCGCCGGCGACGGAGAAGATGAAGGTAGGAAAGTTTATATACGGTCAGGTGTATGGTAACTATGATACACCAATAACCTTTTAACCGTTCGATTAAATCTTAACGGTCCAAAAAAAGACTCTACGGATAGGTACCCTGAAAGGGTCTCTATCATAACCCTTCCCAGAAAAAAGTTGCACTAAGAAGTATAAAAAAAAAATTTTTGGAAAAAGACAAGCCAGAAATTTAAGAAAAATGATGAAATATTGGTAAAACGAAGAAGAAAGGGGATAAAGAAAAAGTTAACGACAAAAAAACAAAATATGAAAAAATAACATGAAAAACCAAATAGTTTCATAAAAGGAAAAAAAAAACCAACAATACTTAAACAGTTTTTCCAAAAACAAAAAAACAAATGCACTAATAAGGTGCATATTTTACAACCAAATTTATTATTCTGTTAAATGTTAAGAAAACATATTGAAATGGAAATTAATTTTCATGCCAAAAAAACTAAAATAATCACATAAATATTATCCAAAGTGATAAAGTAGAAAATCGAGAACCTCCTTTAATCCATCGTGAAAACTCTTAAAAAAAAAAAAAAAAGAAAAGAAACACAAAAGTTTGATCATGTAACGAAGAAAAGAAAATTTATCACAATTAGGTTTGATTATGGTTAAGAAAATTAGAATTTGGAGTGAAAAAGTTAAGAAAGTGATTAAAAAAGAATATTTAAGAGAGAAAGTGATAGAATCTTGAGCTTTTAATAAAGAAATTAGAGGGGAAAAAAAAGGAAAAAAAAGTTATATTGAAAACGCATAGGCAGAAATTTAGGAAAAGATAAGTGAATATTTGGAAAAATTAATAACAACAACAATAACTATAATAATAATAATGATAATACTGATGATGATGATAAAGCAAAGTAGAAGAAGGTTGGAAGAAAAAAAATGAAAAGAAAAAAGTAAAATGAAAAGAAAACATAAGTACCAAAATTTTATAAGAAAAAAAAAAAACATAAACGGTTTTTCATTTAAAAAAAAAAAAAAAAAAAAAAAAAAAAGCACCACACGGTGCGTTTTTGTTGACAAAAAGGAACAGTAAAAGGCATATCGCCTCTTTTATGTATAACTAGTTATCAAATACGTGCAATGCACGCATAAAACTGTATTGTAGTTTTTATAATGTGTAATATAAACAACATTATGAAAAATAAATAATTAATTAATTAATTCAAAAATAAAATATAATAATAATTATCTAAATTCAAAAATTACATTTCATCATAAAATTACAATAAGTTAATATTTATTACATAAAACACATAATAATATTAATTATTTTGTTCTTTCACAATATTTACAGTATCTATTATGTTATCTAAAATCAAAATTTTATATCATTCTGTTGCAAATGATTATTTAAAACAACAGTAATCTCATAATATGTTTTTGAAGACTGACCACAATCAATTAAAGATATCAGAGTTACCAATAAGAAAACTGATATAATATAGACTTTAAGGGCGAAATTTTGGGACGTTGAGCTTCTAATAAGGAGGGAAAAAAAAGAAAAAAAGAAAATAAAAAATTTGTAGGAAGAATTATAAAAAAAATTTGAAAAGAGACAAGTCAAAAATTTAAGAAAAATGATGAAATATAAGTAAAACAAAATAAAAAGGGAATGAGAAAAATTTAACGATAAAAAAGCAAAATATGGAAGAATGACATGAACAACCAAATATTTTGATAAAAGAAGGGAAAAAAAAAAAAACCAACAACACTTAAACAGTTTTTCCAAAAAAGAAAATACACTAATAAGGTGCATATTTTACAACCAAATTTATTATTTTGTTAAATGTTAAGAAAATATAATGAAATGGAAACTAATTTTCATGCTAAAAAAAGTAAAATAATCATATAAATATTATCCAAAATATTAAAGTAGAAAGTTGAGAACCTTTTTTAATCCATCGTGAAAATTCTTAAAAAAAAACACATGCTTGATCATTAACGAAGAAAAGAAAACTGATCATAAATAGGTTTGATTATAGTTAAGAAAATTAGAATTTCGAGTGAAAAAGTGGAGATAGTAATTAAAAAAGAATATTTAAGAAAGAGTGATAAAATATTGAACTTTCAATAAAGAAATTAACGGAAAAACAAAGTTATACTGAAAATGTATAAACAGAAATTTAGGAAAAGACAAGTAAAAATTTAAAAAAATTAATAACAAGAACCAACTATAATAATAATAATGATACTAATGATGATGATGAAGCAAAGTAAATGAAGGTTGGAAAAAAAAAAAACTTACAAAGAAAAAAGTAAAATAAAAAGAAAACATAAACACAAAAAGTTTTTTTTTAAAACCAAAAAAAAAAAACACATAAAGGAAAAAAAAAAAAAAAAAAGATAAACGGTAAGAAGAAGAAAAAAAGAGAGAGATTATGAAAATAAGATGTATCATTGGAATAAGGATTTTAAAACGTGACTAAAATAATCTGAAAAAAAAAAAAAAAAAAGTTGATACATATTTAAAAGGAATCAATTTTTATTATATTTTAACCTTTATAATATGTCTGACAATGTTAAAATGATGATACTAAATAAAAATTAAATAAATAAACAAAGTTAACAATTATATCCAAGGAATATAAGTGGAAGGCAAAAAATAAAAAAAAATAAAGAAAAAAAGAAAGAAAAAAGCAAGGGACATATAGGTTTTTACACAGCTATATCTTACACCTATAAGGCTAATATCATGAACAACTATCTACAATTGTTGACTAATGGTGAGTTTGGTTATAAATTCTACTTAAATTAAATTGTACTTTTTTCGTCATAATTTTTATCTTTTTCTGAAAAATTTTTTGTTTTTTCTAAAAATTTACTATTGAAACTTAAAAATCTTAAACTAAACTCATTCACAAACACCCCTAAGCCCGTACCGAGAGTCAGGGAAAAAAAAAAAAAAAAGAAAAGTAAGATGCACAAAAACGCACCGTTTTTTACTACGAAAAATGAACAGTAAGACGTTTTCTACTCTTTTAATATAGTTAAGAAATAATCAAAATTTTTAAAAATTAGTTAAAAGAATCGTTTTTTAAAATAATCATAATATAGTTAATTTGATCAAATAATTATTGACTATTTGATTAACCAGAAATCACTGATCGTAAATCATCAAATTTCATAATCAATTATTGATCGATTAAATTTGGAGAAATAACAAACGATCATTTTCTTTTAAAAAAATTTTTTTTGATCATCTATAAATTAGTTGATTAAAAAATGTCACTCAACCTAATTCTTCATAAAAATATTTGTTAAATAATTTTTATGACAAATTACATTTTCCCTCTCAAACTTTCGACAGTATCACAAAATACCCATTGAACTTTAATTTTACCATTTTCCCCTTGAACGTTGGAAAACTTTGCGAATTTTCCCCGTCAATTTATTTTTTGACAAAAAAAATACACATAACACACATTTGAAGTATGAGTTGTGAATATTAAATATGAAAAACTTATAATTAAGTTTAAAAAGTACATATTTAAGGTTGATTATCATTTTTTTTTCCTCATATTTCTCTCTTACAGGTAATTCATTATTTCACATTTAATGAGGGTTAGGATGCCAAGAGTGTTGCCAATGTTTGTCATTTCATAATTTATATTTAATACCCCGGACTGATGCTTCCAACTAGTATTAGACGAGTTTAATACTCGTGCGCTGCACGGAAAATGAAGAAAAAAATAAATAAATAAACTAAATATTATATGATAAAAATAGTTGGTTAAGATAAATATTATAATTATAATCAATATAATTTTTCTCAAGATCTTTCCCAACAATGAAAATGCAAAATCAAAATAACAATAGAACTAACTATAATAAAAATGAACACAAAAGCAAAAAGAAAAAAAAATCTTCTGTAGTTATACTCATTTAAAGAAAAATAAAGCAGAAAACAAAAAAAAAAAAGAAAAAAAATCTTTAAACTCAAAAGAATCGGAAAAAACTAACCCTAACAAAAACATTATAATAAAATAAAATATATAACTCATTTTCTTCTTTTTTTTACTGTTTTAAAAAAAAATAAAAAAATTTTTTATCAGGTTATATACAATCAAAAACTAAAAAAAATGATTTTTAAAATATAAAACAAAACAAACAAAAAGAAAAAAAATTGCATGCAGAATCCTTAAAAAAAATGGATATTTAAAAAATAGAACAAAAGAAATAAAAAAGATACACAAAAAAAAATCCGAAATAAAGATAAAAAATTTAAAGTAAAAAAATTGTTTAAAAAAAAAAAAGACAAAGTGAGCAAAAACATAATACAACAATATATCAGAATCTAATGTCTAAAATTTCACGAAAAAAAAAGGCAAAATATGTGAGAACAAAACTGTCATTTCACTATAGATAAGCCAAAATCAGTACATAGGATAGGGGCAAAATTGACAGTTTAATATAAGAAAAGCAGCTACTGTGTATTACTGTAGGAAAAAAGAACCATACAGCAAAAGTAACAAAAAAAAAAAAAAAAAAAAATCACTGTTTATTAAACAATGAAATATTACATTTTTTTAATATAGCAAAGCAGCAAAAATTTAAAAAAAAAAACTGTAGCAAAGCAATAAAAGTAAAAAAAAAGAAAACTATTTATTAAACAATAAAGCAAAATAGAAAAAAAAAACGTAACAAAGCACCAAAAGTTTAAAAAAAAAAAACAACAATAACAAAATTAAAAAAAAATACAACAACAACAAAAGTAAAAAAGAAAAAAAAAAACATCAGCAAACGTTAAAAAAAAAGTAAAAAAAAAACAACAACAAAAAAAGAAAAAAAAAGCAGCAAATGTAAAAAAAAAAAAAAGAAAAAAAAAAGCAGCCAACGAAAAAAAAAAAGAAAGAAAAGGCAGCAGCAAACGAAAGCAAAAAAAAAAAAAAAAGAAAAAGAAAAAAGAAAAGAAAAGGCAGCAGCAAAAAAAGAAAAAAACTATTCACTGAACAGTGAATGAACAGTAATTCACTGTTCATGAACAGTGATGACGGGACAGTGACAGAGCAGCCCCAGTAGGGGCAAAATGGGCAGTTCACTGTTCGGGCCCAAAAAGAAGAAGAAATTGAAGGGCAAGAGCGTAATTTCACTGTGCAACACTGTTTTACTGTGCGGCACTATAGCTATAACGCCGAAAAACAAAAAAAAAAGAGGCAAAAATCACTGTTTTTTTTTACTGTTTTTTGAACAGTAAAAACCCCTTCTACTTTAGTATATGTATATAATGTATTTTTTCATCAAAAATTTAATTGATGAAGAATATTCGCAAACTTTTTTAAATTTCAGTTGGGAAAAAATGTTACAAATTGAAGTTTGGGGGATATTTTATAACAAAGCCTAAAGTTCAAAAGGGAAATCTATAATCTATTCTAACTTTTAAAAATATATTGCATTTTAAATTTTTATTTTAAAAAAACTTAAAAAATAGAGATTTATAGCTTAATAATCTTTTCTACAAATATTTTTAATGAATGACCAAAATTTTTAAAAATTAGTTAAAAGAATCATTTTTGAAAATAATCAATCAGTAATTGACATATAATATAGTTAATTTGATCAAATAGTTATTGACTATAGTCAACTAGAAATCATTGATTGTAAATCACCAAATCTCATAATCAATTAATGATCGATTAAATTTGGAGACATGACAAACGATCATTTTCTTTTTAAAAAAAAATCGATCATCTATTAAATTAGTTGATTAAAAAATTGATTAAAAAATGTATTAAAAAATATCGCTCAATCTAATTTTTCATAAAAATATTTGTTAAATAATTTTTAGAACAAATTACATTTTTCCCTTTGAACTTTAGGCATTGTCACAAAATACCCCTTAAACTCTAATTTTACCATTCCCCTTGAACTTTGGAAAACTTTGCGAATTTTCCCACTCAATTTATTTTTTGACGAAAAAATACACATAACACTAGTTTGAAGCATGAGTTGTGGATATTAATTTGAAACACTTATAATTAAATTTAAAAAGTACATATTTAGGGTTGATTGTCATTTTTTTTCCTAATATTTCTCTTTTATAAGTAACTTCGTTATTTCACATTTAATGAGGATAATGAGTGCCAAGAGTACTGCTAATGTTTGTCATTTCATGACTTTACACTTAACATCCCAAACTGATGGTTCCAACTAGTATCAAATGTATTTTTTTCATCAAAAATTTTAATTGATGGGAAAAATTCGCAAACTTTTCCAAAGTTCAGAGTAAAAAAATGTTACAAATTGAAGTTCAGGAGATATTTTATGACGAAGCCTAAAGTTTGGGGGGAAATGTGTAATCTATTCTAATTTTTAAAAACAGTTTTCAAAGCAAGTGTTTTATTTTACTTTATAAGGAAAAATAAATAACGGATTGAAGACATTAAAGAGAAGGATTAGGATCATATGCTTTATTTATTTATTTATTTATTTTGTCACTCTCTATTTTACTTAATTATCATGTGTCAATTTATTTTCAAGAAAATAAAGCTTAATTAAGGACCATTCTTCTACTTTTTTTTTTTTTTTATTACAATTTCACCGTTGGTAGAACTATTAACATTGTCACTAATTTTTTTTTTTTTAAATGAAGTACTTCACAAAATTCAATTAATTTTTTTTGTTCTGTCTTTCAAGTAATCCGAATTCAAGATGCAAAATATATTAAATCAGGATTGCTTATTTATGGTAGAGGTAGAGTCTTTTTTAAAGGCACTACCTGCAGTTATCCCTTTAATTGTTATAATTGGTGTCCACTTGAGATGGATGGTGAGATGGAGTTTTTTATTTGAGATGGGAAGCAGCAGAACAGTTCTTCCAAATCTTTGATTTGTTGGAAGAATTACAAATTCTCCTGTGATTATGAATTCTCCTTCGATGGCAGCCAAGTTCAGGTTGTTCAGGTACAACTTCACAAAAAAGCGAGAGCGTCTTCTCTCCATCAGCAAGGGTTACTCTGAGCTTGCGGGCTTCGTCCCCCTCCAACGTTGACGAGGAAACCAAGCTGGTTCTGGTTCGGGCTCTTTTTCTTCTCGATGATGTGGCTGTGGATTCTTCTCATTTCGTTCGATCTCCGATGGCCTTTGTCTGGTGGTCTTGGATGGCTCATGATGTCGCCTTCAATGCCTGGCAGATGGGCCGTTCTGATCCCCTCACGAAGTCACTTCTATCAACTTTTGAACACCCCACCAAAAAAATGGCAAAGACGATGGCGAGGCATCGGTGAGAGAAGCGGCCAAACTACGAAGCTCACTACAAATCTTCGTCTTCGTCACGTGACACTGCTGGAAAATCCAGTTGAATCTGGTTTGGAGATAGAGATGGTCTGTAGGAATGTGCGTGGGTTTGGGGCTGCGAAGCTATTTGCAAGCTTCTCTGGCTCGCCATCAAAGCCCTAGTTCACGGATAGAGGTTGCCAGCGATGGCGCAAGTTGAGCAATGACCGGCCTGAGGGGTTGTCAAAATAATAATCACAGGTAGTGTCTCTCTAAAAGGAACTTTATCACATACTCTCTCATTTATAATAATATCAATTAGTTGTAATATGCCCTTCTTCTTACACGAGAGCAAAAATTTAGATAACAACAGCAAGTTATTTTTCTTTTCTTTTCTTTTCTTTTCTTTTTCTCTGAGCGGAAAAATAAAAAGACTTTTTTAAAAGGATTCCTTACATAAGCAATGCATCGTGTAAAATTGTAATCGTCATTTTATTAATGTATTACCGACGGTAGAAAATTTATGACCATCTTTACATAATTTGTAATACAGCTTATCCTAATTTGTTTCAAAAAAATAATTATATATGTTTTTTTTTTTAAATGGTAAGGAAAAAACCAAAAAAAAAAAAAAAAGTAATAGAAATCTATTGTAATATTAGTAAAGTGGCAGAGTTGTAATTACAAATGAAGCAATTGTTTTTTATTAATCTTCATTTTCATGAGAAAAGAGATGACACGGATGCGGTTGTTCATTGAGATTCTTCCTTCTGAATGTTCTTTGATTGATCTGTGTTGTGATTTTCTATGTATATTTTTATTTGTGTGAATACCAAAAAAAAAAATTTTTTTGACATGTGGCAAGTGCTGAATTAAGAGAGACAAAAAAGTAATAGAGCAAGTGATCCTAGAATTCCTCTACATCCTAGAATTCCTCTACATCAAAAGAACGTGGATATGTAATTATTACCATAATTTAAAGGTAATTGCATATCAGATTTTATTAGAAAGTGTAAAATTTGAGTATCTATCCCCAAACTCAAAACGAAAAAACAACTTGCACCTTCATTAAATATTAATTGATAACCTTATATTTATTAACAAACAATTGTCTAGTATTCTAGAAAAAAAAAATTTCTAGCATTATAATAACAATAAAAATCACTCTTCCATAAAAAAAAATAATAAGAATAAAATCATTTTAAAAACTAATTAATAAACTAATAAATATCTCGAGAGATGAGTAAAATATTAACGAACAAATATTTCATAAGTAGTAATATTTTAATTATTTCATTTCATTTAATTTGCGTCACCAGTTACATCAATTATTACAAGTTATTATAGTGTGCACATGAAATCAATTGACAATTACATCAGTTTTGGATTGCACGAGCATGTAATGATGTCCTTCATTTTTAGGGAGTGAGCGTTGTATTTAGTTGTTTGCTTTTGTGCATATTAGGCTTAATTGCATATGGGAAGTTGCCTTTTTTCCTTGTCATAGTTTCTTAGAAACAGGTAAGTAACTATTTTAGCCTATTTTTGACTTGATTACGCGAGATCTTTGCTTGACTTCCTTGCAGGAGTGAATTTGAAAACTTTTTTGATCTGATTACGCTTCAATCTCAGAATGGTCATCAAGTCGACTCAAGGAGTCAACCTAGCAACTCAATTTGTTGAGTTGACCAGACTCTCGTGTCAATCTACCCTTGAGTCGATCTGCTTGGTGAGGTGATCTGAGTTGTTTTTCAGTTGATTCATGCCTTCAGATTGTCCTTGAATGATGTTGATCAATGCGGAATCAATGTATGTTGACTAGGGAGTCGAGCTTTCTTATTAGTTGATGATGTTGATCGTTGATTTTTGGATGATTGAAGTTGACACATACAAGGTAAGAGATGGCATACAAATTTCAACCTCAACATGCTTCAAAAGAAAGAATCAAAAAATCCGTACTATACGTCATTGTTATTATTATTATTATTATTGTTTTAGTGTTATGAAGAGATTGACTAAAATTTCTACGGCAAGCAGCCAAAGCATATTTCTTTTCCTTTTTACTATTTGGAAGTACTAGTACACATTGTTTTCTGGCAAAATAACAGGAGAACTTTTGTGTGGCAAAGGCACTACAAAAGTTACTCTAGGCAGTTTTCAGATTATTACCAGCATATCTTTGTAAATTAGATCAATTTGATGTAATTTAATAGTTAATTTTGTGGTTTTGGTTTTGTTTTTTTCTTTTATTTTTTAGTCAGGAGGTTTCGAACTTGCTCGGATATCAATAGATCTTTTATGGCTAGAAAGGGTTGGGAATCGATCTCAGGATCAGATTGTTTATGCGCAAAAATCATTAGGCAGAAGTACTTACATGGGGGAAAGTTGAAGAATGCCGTTGCAATGCCATTGGACTCTTTTAAGTTTCGGAAGGACATTCTCCGTGTTACGGACCTGATTCTGAAAGGGGCATCGTCCGTCAACTTCCGGATTGATCCGTGGGTTCCTCATGTGGACAACTTAAGACCTCAACCTATCATCATGTGAATGAGTTACTAGATGGTTATGACGGTTGGCTTATTGAGCATCTGCATGAGTGCTTTTCCCCTGCTGATGGAAAGTTTAGAGTTAAATCTGTGTATCAAGCTGTGGTCGACAAAGATTCATAACAGACACAAGTTGCTTTGGTGGTCGGCGGTGTCATCCCGGTGAAGGTGTGCGGTTAATCAGAGGATAGGTGGTGAGGAGTGTTGGTGCCCTCTTTGTGGTGCACAAGTGTAGTTTTATTGCTCGCATATTTCTCTTTTGCAGGGTTTATGAGACCGCTATGGTTCATGTCCATTTGGTGCTTAAGAACGGAGAATCCAAACCGCTCTTCTACGTTGGAGTTTCTAGAACTCTTTCTTTGTGGATCTCAGCACTTCCCCTCCCCAAAGACCTTGCTGTTCTTTGCCTCAAGTTCCCGGGAGGTCATCTGGCATGCTAGCAATGAAGTTGTGCGTCACGGTGAATTTTCCGAGCTTTTATTTCCCAGGTTCAAAGCTATGTATGGAACATCTTTCCTTGTCAATTGGTAGAAATGATTTTCCTGCTAATTGGATCGCCCTATCCGCAGGTTGGTTCAAAAATCAACTCAGATGTTTCATTAGACCCAAACAAACGGAACAATTGCTGTACTGATTTGTAACTAGAGAAAAATTAGTCTTAGCAGCTGTGCAAACAATTCCGTCATCTGACTCTTTAGCTGCAGAAGCTTTGGCTATAAGATTTGGACTAATTCAAGCTAGAACTTTATCTGCTGATCAAGCATATACACCCAACCAACGCAATAGGGGCAATTCGACCCCAAATCATTTAGCGAGGAGGACGAATACCTTATCAATCTACCTAAAGGCCATGTTGCGTGTTATCTGTTAGTTCAATTGTTTTAAGTTTGTTTTGGGCTTGCCTAGCTTTGTAATGCTCCTTTGTGGCTCCTATGTGCTTTTGTTAATAACGTTTGTTCCCGGGTCCATATGGGAACCATATGTGTCATGCTTATGGGACCCTAAGAGAGACAGATGGGTGTGCCAATGAGAGGGTGTTCTGTTTTATGAAGTGAACTAGGGTTTAAATTTTAAATTATTTATTTATGTAGACACTGGTCAAAAATAGATATAAATAATGCGTAAATGATAAATTAGACACTGGTCTATAAGTATTGCAGAAATTAATTATAAAAATGACTTTATCATGATAGGTCTGTATAGATTATTATTAATGGATTAGAGAAATGATCAAATAAAAGAAATAAAGAGGATTACCTATTACATGATAGTTAATCATGTAGAAGGAATATTATAAATATTATGAGCGCATAGTAAGCCAAAATAAATGTTTGAGCTATGATTATCTATAGGATAATTAAATTCTACGGAATGAAACACGATATATAATAATAAGCACAACGAAGAATGTGTGAAGTCGTGATAATTCTTGAAATGAGAAAGAAAATATAAATAAATAAATAAGTGAATAACCAAATAACTAAATAAGTAAATAAATAAGCATATAAAAGATATACATAAGTTAGAAGCCGTCATAAAAAAAAAAAAAAACTGTAATAAATCAGTTAATTAGATATTAATTTGTAAAAGAATCAGTTATGGTTAGTAAATTATCCATGGATTAAAATGTCATTTGGTCATTGTTGTGTCCATTCTCCGTCTCGCTTGGGTATAGTCTAGCTTGGTCATAGTCATGGGTCAATAGGTCGGTCCATTCTTCCAGTCATAAATTTAGGAAAATATCAAGTTCGTTTGTCCAATAAGTCCAAATAATGTCCAGCTTAGGTATTCAGTTAATGTCCAATACAGATGTCCAAATAATGTCCAAAATGAATTATCTAAATCATAATGAGCTTTTTTGAAAAATTTTAAGATCGGGAATATTACTTATGTCTTTTAATTCTATATTAATTCACGTTCATGTTTAGAACTGATTGAATATAATTATTAATGAATCTGCTCATAATGTTACCAACTTTTCATTTAATTATTTCATATCCTCCAGAAGAATAGCTTATAATAAGATTGTATGAGCATTCTAGATAATCCGATCATTATTTTAATGGATTGATATTATACACACACACACACATATGAACGTTTGGCAGGTACATAGCAAGCATGCAAGGGACTTGACTCACTACTTTCATTTTTTGGATAAAACCATATTCAAATACGTATTTGAGTTCTCAACAATAATATAATAAGATTAATTTTGAAACTCTAGTTGACAAATATTTAAATGACTATATATAAATTTCTAACAATGATTAATGTTTTTACACGTTAAAGTATCTAAATGAATTCTCAAGTATATATATACATGCATACATATATATATGTATGTCATATGTGTATGCCATTAAATCTATTATTCTATAAATATATCAGTAAGATTAAGCTAAAAACAGAAAATAAAATGCTTGGACCGTATTATATTTGATCAACAAATTTATAAAAAAAAATTCACTATAAACATAGTACCTTAGTCGATTGATAAGATCTATTGAGTGAATAAGAATGGTGTCAAAGGGATAGCTAGGAAAAAGTATGATTCTCGCTTTCTAAGAGTTTAGACTAATTAACCAAAGATGGATAGCTCGTTCTACTACCTACAGTTGTTCTTCTCTCTCTCTTGATAGTATTTCACAAGGGGCCTAACGCAAACTAGCTTGACGACTTTCCTAGGTTGCTTCAATGGCTTCTTGGGTGGCTCTGATTCCTCTCTCTCTCTTCTTCTTATTCTCTCGTCCTCATTGTCCTACTCCAATGAATGAAGTCGAGCAAGGTGTTGGAAGGCAATTTTCAAGATTTAAATAATGAAACTTGTTTTACATTCAACTATTATTAAATTCTATAAATTGACAAGTATGCTTTGAACATACTTTACTTTTACCATGTACAAAAACTAACGATATTAATTCATTTAGAAGAAGAATAAAGTACTTGAGTTGGTTCTAAATTTGCCACGTATGTGAACTTGCAATAGGTTAAATGCATACCTTTCATCACTCTTTTTTTTTTTTTTTTTTTTTTCCCTTTTTTGTTTAACCATTTTTTTCCTCTACTTTTAACGTTTGTGGAGGAGACTTGCTTTCAATGTATGTACATTACCGTGTACAAGAATCTTGATGAGGCATTTGGGTGATTAGGCCTCAAGTTTAAATAATAGTATTATGTATTCTATTATTATTTTATTTTTGGACTTATTAAGTTATCAGTCTAAAACTGAACTAGCAGGAGACCTTTTACAGGCAGTATCATACTCAATCGCATTAGGTTATACCCCAGACATCATTGTCATTTTTGTAGCCTAATATCCATCTCGATTCTTATAAATTTTCTTTTCATAAATGATTTTTAACATGTACTCTGAAACAACATTCATCTGTCAGTCTTTTGCTATTCAATCAACAGCAAGTCAACAATTTGGTTGGTAAATTGTCCCCTATTTCCCAACCAAAAAAAAAAAAAAAGATTGTAATCAAAAGGTTACTCTCGCGAATAGCATTTTTAGTTAAAATTATTGAAAATAAAAGGCACTAAATTGAAATTTTACTTCAAATAAATAACTTGTTTGCCTAATAAATTTGTTATTTATTTTAAATATTTTAAATTTTCACTATTTCATCCTCGTAAAAATGCTATTGTTTCTAATTTTCCAAACATAAAATGGTATTATCAGCACAGGATTGTCCAGAAAATTACCACACCAAGAAACCAGGATATCAGACGTACTATTACAAGAAACAACCAAATGCCATGGTTCCTCTAGCTACATAATAATAATATTAACAATAAATTATCTGAATATGAAGTTCAAAAACAAAAAAAAACCAGAAACAACATTAAAAAAAAAAAAAAAAAGATTGTCAGATACACAAATTTGTTTCTTCAGACAAATGATCCTGTTCTTGAGACTTGGGACAAAGCATCTTCAAACTGATCATCATCATTCTTCTCATAGTTCAAGCTTTGTGGGATGAAGGATCTGAAAACTTGCTCCATGTTGGGAGTTTCTTTGGACTCGCGGGCGGCAACTTCAAGGGCGTGTCGTGGAAGGCACGGTAGAACTTCTTGTTGCAGATGAAGGCAAAGATGAAGGACAGGATGGGAAGTGGAATGATAAATGGTGCATAGAGGAACTTCTTCACCCCAAGGTAACCGAACACAGTAACTTGGTACAATATGAGAGCCGCAATTATGCGCACATTGATGTGAGGCCACATCCTTCCGTAGCTTTCGTATGCTGGAACATACACTTTGAGAGCCTGTTATGGACATGACGAAACTGTTAGATTGTGAATTTGTCCCATATTCCTAAGTTAATGGGCTACTGTTACAACGCTTTTTATGTAGATTGGGCTCCCGCTTCCCTCGAGCTAGCAATTCTACCCGAGCCTATTTAACATGGTATAAGAACCAGATTTTACAAGCAATAGTAGGTTTGTGGGCCACGCCCACGATCAGATAAGTGTGAATTAGTCTCATATCGCTAAGTTACTTAGCTGTTGCACAATATATATGTGGACAAGGCAAGTACCTGATTACGAAGGACAAGCCATCCAATGCCGAAATATGCCACCCCAAATGGAATGATAAGCGGGGCAATGACGGAATAGCAAAGGACAATGGTGATGATAAGCATGTCACCAGGAACTCTGGTCCCGTATCCAAGATCTCCTGGAGTCCAAGCTGCTTTTACCTCATCTTCTGTCTTACAAAGATATTTTCTCTTGATATGGAAGATAATGAGAGGAACTAATCGGGACAGTTCAAGCCCATAGCCGACAAAAAACCTGACAGACCAATAAAATTATCAGATTTCTGTTCACCCGAGGCAATGTCAAAATAACTCGGAACCGATATGGAAATAAACCATGAAAATGGAAACTGTATCTTACTTGAGAGCCACAAAGGTGAGGAAAAATGTAGCATTTTCTGGGATGCTATTTCCCAGGATACGGACGATGGAGCCCGGCTCCTTCTGAATGGCCTTGAATGAACTGAACAAAGTTCCACCCACCGTGACTCCAATGAACACATTCAACACCGAGAAGTAGAAATACTTCCCTGAAGCAGCCCTTACGGCATGGCTCTCAGATGGAATTCCTTCGGTCTTGGATAGAAACAAAAGAAATTTGGGCAACAAGGCTAAAAAGATAATGAGTGCGATCTGCGGGAGATAAGCTTCCAGCACTGTCCTTACTGCTTTCTCGTCCAATATCACCTTCAAAAACGGCATAAGTTTCCTCAAGTTCTTTAATGTCGTGAATGCAGATATAATCCCGATAGGAATCATGTAGAAAAATATGGTCAGCGCCACCACGATGTACACGACATACTGCCGCCCTTGCCTCTCGAAGAACTTGATTTTAAGGTTGGACCATATTATTTGGCGAGGCTCGGGAGCATCAATGACCGTCCAATTGTCGACGATTTGGGCATGTAGACTCTGAGCTGCAGAGGCTGCAGCTACTCTGGTTGTGAAGAAAACCAGCGCGGCGGCCAATTGTTTCTCCCTCAGAGTACTTTTTTGTTCAGCTTCCAGCTTTGGGGTTAGTTCGTGAATCTTGTCGTTGTAGAATTCTATGCTATCTACGCTCTTTCCGGTTAAACCAAGACAGCCAGTTTTGTGGGTCGGTCTCGTTCCTTCCGGCTTGCCTGTTGCTTTCGAATTGGCATATATTGCTTCAGCGCGTGCGAGCTTCTTCTTGTAGCCGTCTAACTCTTGATAAATTTTGTTCACCTATGTAAGAAACAAACTCAACATAAGTCGAAAAGAAACGACCAAATTGTCTGTAAAAACCAAAGAAAAGGAAAACAAGAAATGGAGACAAGTGACAACAGCATAGACACCAGTAAAACGAAAACGAAAACGAAAAACACACCTCTTTGTTGTCTGTGACCAACATCGATCTGTAAAACGTATCGGGGTAGATGGTTTTAAAGTACGTATCGACCTGTTCTTTTCTGGTTTGCCCTTCGGGTACAGGAGGTATGTCTCTAACAAGAATCGCGTATTGTTCGGGCTTCAACCCCGGGGATATCAATGCATTAGCTCTCAACGCGGAGACATGCTTATACGCCTTCCACAACAGGACATAAGTAACGAAAGAAACCCAGTAGACGGCTAGCAAAAACGCCCACAACCTTGGACTCTGTTTCTGTACTTGGGAAGAAACAAATATATATATAAATACACCAAAAAGTTTTAAATCAAGGTTTGGTGAGCTAAATTAGAAATGTCATAGGAAATGCCATAAAAACCACTAGCTCCAGATGCAGAAAACTTCCTCATTCAAGATAAATTAACTGTTATTTACCTGAATATTTGCCATGGATAACTTGTCAAGGTCAGTGAAGGTCTTATTTTTTGCCTCACCGGACGCCACCACCTTCCGCAATTCATGATCGGTGGCCGCAATTGGCAGGAGAGCTGGTAGCAGAACTAAGCCAGAGATAACCAATATTCCCAGCACTGGCCACATCAATCAGAGGAAAAAATTAGAATTCACTTGAAAATTTGTACATTTTATTAGAAGCACATGATTTGCAGATTCGTCAATGGAAAAAACAATCATATAAATATTTAGGGAAATAAAACTCCACTTAATATAATTCGACACAAAAAGCTTATCAAGCTAAAAATTAGATTTGTTCTTAACCAAATTGATAAGATTTTTCCTCATCCATGGAGTTGAGCAACATTCAATTATATATGAAAAGATTGATGTCCACAACACTACAAAACAAAAACAAAATTACTTAAGAAAATCAACCGCAATTGGTCAGTTACAGAAAGAGATGACTTTCTGTTCCCACATATATAACATCAAGACTAATATCGTACAGCACTAACATTTTCTATACAGATTGTTACATGTGCCGGACCTGTAACTATTAAAATAAGCCCAAAAATCAATAATTTTCCGTCGTTCAAAACAAACCCAGAAAGTTTTTTTTTTTTTTTTTCCATAAATAAATTCTTAAAATTTTCTTAAAAGAGATGGGATAAAATAAAAATAAAAAAGCGAAATCCTTTCAAATTCTCCATACAAGTAATACCTTTTCTTATCAAACAACCTTAAAAAAGAAAGTAAATATTATTAAAAAAAAAAAACGAACGTTAAAAGACAGAGAGAGAAGAGAAGAAACCAACCAGTGCTGAGGAAGACAAAGTAGACGGCGGTGTCGACGCCGGACATGGAGATGACGTCCTGCTCGGTGGAGGAGAGAGCCTCCTGGATCCACGACTTGGACCCGTTTTCATTCGGATCCAGGCCCCTGAGGATCCGGTTCGGGTAGTAAACGACGGCGTTTCCGGGCTTCTTGGAGAGCCATACGTAGAGCAGAACCAAAACGACGAAGATCAAGAACGACGTCCCCACGGACGTCACGAAGGAGCTGAAATCCATCTGGGTTTTCTAGAGAGAGAAAGTGGAGTGAGAGAGAGACGTTAAAGGATCGAGGGCATGTAAAGGAGGAAGAAGAGGAAGAGATAAAAGTAACCGTTGAGGAGAGAGAAGGGTATTAAAGGCAGTAGTAATGCGTGTGAAAGAAGAGGGAAAAGAGTGTCTGTTTGTGTGTGTGTGAGCTTTAAGACGAAAGAAAATGATTGATTTGATTTCTTGGGAACGGAAGGTAGTTGGGATGTTACTTTGCAGCTTAGAGAGAGAGAGAGAGAGAGAGAGAGAGAGAGAGAGAAACAAAACAACGGAAAAGAACGTTGCCAATGCCCATTTGTTTGTTGGAAGAACGTCGCACAGAGCTAGAGAGAGAAAGAGAGGAGAGAAAATATCTGTGTGCCGTGTTTGGGAGCTTGGATTAGCTGGCTGGTGGGGTTTTTTTGCTTCTGCTTTTTTCCCTGCTTTAGAGGGTTTATTTATTTATTTATTTATTTTATATAATTTTGTTGTATTCTTTGATGCCTTGAAGAGATGGCCAACGGTCTCGACGAGGAGACCTTGATAGAGACAAAAATATATATATATTGAGGTATTGATTGATATTTTAATTTTAGTTTTTTTAAAAAATTGATATTTTAATTTTAGTTTTTTTCTAAAAAATTATTAAAAATTATAAAAATTATTTATTAAAAATTATAAATAATTTTTAAAAAGCTAATCAATTTTAACTTAAAAATTTTATAACCGACCAATTAAACACAAACTTTTATTTATGTTGATCCAAATTACATGTCTCATATGATATTTTTTTTAATAATATTTTAATAAATTATCTCACTGTAAGAATTTAATCATTTAATAATTACTAAACATAATTTTAGTACTACAGTTGAAATCCAAAAAATTCTCAACTCATCTTTTTTTTTTCTATAAAAAATCAATCAGTTTTTTAACTAATTTCTGAAAAGTCAAACAATTCCAACGTAAAATTTTCAACTTAAGTCTACTAATCAAACACATGTTTAATATTGAAATTTAAGTAATTAAATTAGCTGTTGAACTAGTATTGAGGGATGGTCAGTAAAACGGAGAAACAAGATAGCATGTCTCAACTGAAAAATACTAAGATTAATGGCATTCACTATATCCCTTAATATTCGATGTTTTGACAAGTTGTATAATAAACTTATTAAATTTTGATAATTAACCAGTTAATTTTGTCAAACAGTTACAATGTGATCCAATTGATAATACTGTTTAAAATTATTGGCATTAAAAAGAGGGTTACTTGTCAATGTGAAAAATATAAAGTAATAGTTTACTAAAGCACAAAAATTCAGGGAGTAAAGTGCTAAAAATGTGAAGCGTTTGTGAGTATTTCAATCATCATTCATCGTTTTGGGCAACCTCATAAATTTTTTGTTGTATTGTAACTGTTTGATAAATCTAAGGTTTAATTTAAAATTAAAAATATGGTGGATAATTTACCACAACCAAATAACAATAATAATAATAATAATAATAATAGTAGTACGGAGAATAACCAAAAAGCCAAAATGATATGTATTTGTTAACACTCATAGGGATGAATGGGTTGGCAATAATGGGTGACTTTGCTAGTTTCTCCCTTTCGTTCAGTCAGGTTCAATTCTCATTTACCTCTTCTTAGGCCTCACTCCAGTTTCGGCTGTTGAGCATTGTTTGATGATTACAAGATAGATCCCGAATAACCGACTGATAGAAATTTACATAAATAACATATTTTCTTATCATATTGAGAGAAAGGGATTTTTGCCTGTAAAGCTAATAACTTGAAAAGAATGGGATTACCCCTACATCCTTTCATTCACAAAAAATAAAAAATGATATGTATTTGTTGTTTAAATTTGTGTGGATTTACGTGTATGATACGTGGATCATTTTATATGGAGCGCATATATAGTTTGTGGATCTGGCTGCAAGGATGTGATGAAATTATAAGAAAGCAATTATGATAAAATGATTGCGACATATCATATCATAATGATCCCAAGAGAGTAGACCACCAACCGATTTTTGAGAAATTTTTTCTGCTGAAAAGACGACATTAAATTGAAGGGGGGAAAATGGCTAACTTCACTAACGTAATAAAATTAATGTAGAATTGAGGTACTATCAGTTATTTTTTGTTTCACAGGACAACGTTTTTCAAACCTTGAATGATGGATTGAAATATGTCTATATTATTGAAAGAAATTGCAAGTCTTGCATTTTTATACATTTACAACATAATTCATTTAATATAGAAATCTAGATCTTTTCTTCATCAATATTTGATTTTTGACCTTAACAATATCTAAAAAATACCCTTACAAGAAAATTTAATTAAAGAAATTGTCATTTAAATGAGATGGATTATCTACTTTTTCTGCTTATATTTAGAAAGTATATCATACCATTTGAATTTCTATATTTTTTTATCATCAAATTACATTTAATACACATACGCACATATATATATATATATATATATTCTCAATCAATAATAAATTTTGACCTCAAACATACCCCAAAAAGAAAAAAAAAAAAAACCTTAAAAAGAATAATTATATTTTTAAAAAATTGAAATAAAAAACAACTCCCTGCCCCTTCTTACCTGGTCACCACGCTCCGAGCACCTTTCCTGTTTGCCTAGTGAGAGCAGAATAAGAGGGTGTTTGGTTGGTTAGTTTGAGTTGAAATATTTTAGTTGTAATAGTAAATTTTTTTGAATTTTCAAAAAAAAAAAACAAAAAACTTTTTGGAAAAAAAAAAAAGTACAGTTTGAGTTGGAACGAGATAATGAGACAAACAAAGCATAAATACATGTCGCCAAGGGGGTGGAAAGTGGCAGGGGGGTTGAGGCAAATTGGGGACGATATTTGATTTGTGTATCTTTATCGCGTCTATGAGGACAACACTACGGAGATGGGTTCACAAGGCATGCTTAGTGATGATGTGTGGGCGCCTGTAGGTTCGTGCCCATAGATGTTGCGAGGTGAATGTCGTCCTTCGATTAGGATTCGTTTAGTGTTTGGGGTTTTTTTTACCAAAAATTAAAAGTAATTAGGATTTTGTAAAGTTTTTTTTAATTTAAAATTAGAATTCTTTAGTTAATTTTTCTTTTTAAGGATTTTTTGACTTTTTTTTAAAATCAAAATCAAGTATTTACAAAGAAAATATATGCATAGGAGAATCAAATATAATATATGGTTAACAAAATGTGGGATTTCAAAACGTAAGTTATGCTTTAAAAATTCGAATTAGGATATTAAAAGGTAAGTAATCACTGTTTAAAAAATTTTTGTTATAAACCATGTTTTATGTGTTTTTTTAGGTCAAAATTCTTAGAAATAGTATAAAAATGTAAATTTTTAAAATACTAATTTGAACAAAAACAGATTAGATAATATTTATATATATAAAAAAAGGATAAATAATCGTCAATCTTAAGAGATCACTATTATTTAATGTCTAATTGCATGCATGTTATGATTTTTAAAAAAATCTTTTTTATAAGGAAAAAATAAAAAATTCTATCACAACACAATCCACCAATATTATTTAAAGTCTGAGAAATTGCATGTACAAGGGGGGACTAGAGAAGAGCTGATAATTCGAATAAATAGTAAATACATTGTGGTTACACTTACATCTATGAGCTAACAAACAAAAACAAAAAAATACTTTTAAAACTAATTCCAAAACTGTCGGAGGGAGACTTTTAAATTTTTCTCAGTTACTGTTAGAAAGGACAAAACACACAGCACAAAAGAAATGACAAAATCAAAAAATGGGTTTCATCCCCTATGTTCGGTAAATTCAGTTAAAATGAAAAAACTCAATTCAATTTTTATCCTTTTTACAAAATCAACTCAATTTTATTATTATACTTCCAATAATAACTTAAAAACTTAAACTTTAGTCCATTTGGGGCCATCTCTAACTCAATCTCCTAACTTTTTTTTTCTTCAATTTAAACTACTTCACATTTCCAAATATGTATAGTAAACACAAACTTAAAAAGTCGATAATTTTCTCATTTATAATCGAAATAAGATGATTTTTGTGTCAAAATTCTCACAATGATGAAAGAATAGAATAAGATTCATTTTGTATGTTTTTTCTGAACACGTTTCAAATTTTTGAATAATTTTCTATATCACAGCACACACTTCCAACCCAAGCTCCAAAAATCCATTTCCAACTCAATCTCCAAAACTACATCTCTAAATTTCCCCCAAACAGGCCCTTAGTCCATAACCTTAGCACATACAAATCCGAACGAAATGGATTTATATATATTGCATAGAATTTCTAGACAATAAAAAAAAAGATCCTTTTTTCTGAAAACATTTTAAGTTTTTACATTTTTTAACAACAATCAACCAAACACACAACACCAAACACACAACTCAACTTTAACTCAAATTTTTTAACTCAAGCGGATCAATAAAATGCATGCTTCGTTACTAACCGTTTGAAAAAAAAAAATTTGCAGAAGTGAAAATCAAATATTAGCTTACAAAAAAAAAAAAAAATTCAAAATAAGTTTAATCTATCTCTACAAGCCCAAAGAAAAATTAAAAAGACAAGTTTGCCTGCTCCTTGCAATTGTGAATGACATTTTATTATATTCCCTAGCCATTTATTGATCCCACATAGATATCAATCTTGCTACATATGGATATAGAGTTTAAGTGGAAGAAGAATCAATAATGGGGAATAAAAATGTTTCAAATCTTAATTACTTTTTAGGAAAAAGTCTTAACTTAAAAAACTCAAGGGAGTGTTACTGGCTGCGTAAATTTTAAAAATGGAAAATGATATAGTCACGACCATATTCTTTTTTTAGGGAAAGAAAAAAAAAGTCTTAACTAATTTTTAGGGGGGTTCTTTTTATAAATGGGAAATGTAAATTTTTAAAATACTTTGAACAAAAACAGAATAGATAATATTCATAAATAAATAAAAAAGAAAAGAAAAGAGAAAGATAAATAATTTTCAATCTTAAGATATCGCTATTATTTAATGTCTAATTACATGCATTTTATGATCTTTTTTTAAAGAAAAAACCTCTTTTTAAAAAAGGAAAAAATAAAAAAATTTGATCACAACACGATCCACCAGTATTATTCAAAGCCTAAGAAATTGCATTTAAAAGGAAGGACCGGAGAAAAACAGGTAATATGTATAGATGCATTGTGGTTACACTTATATCTATGATCTAACTAAAAAAACAAAAAAACAAAAACAAGAAAACACTTTCGAAACTAATTCCAATACTGTCGGAGGGAGACTGTTAAATGGTTTTTCAGTTACTGTTAGAAAGGACAAAACAAACAGCAGAAAAGAAAGGACAAAATCACAAAATTGGTTTCATCCCCGATGTTTGGTAGATTGGATTAAGTTAAAATATGGTCCATTTAATGAATGAGTTTGAGTTAAAAATTTTATATTTGAGTTAAAAATTCTTATTGATTTTTTAAAAAAGACAAAAACTTTTTAAAAAATAAAAATAAAAACTGAAATGAAAATTTTGAGTTTAAACTCAAACGTCAGACAAGACCTCAATTCAATTTTTATCATTTTTTAAAATATTAATTTGATTTCATTATTACAGTTTCAATAATAACTTAGGGGTGTTTAGTGAATGAGTTTAGTTTAAGATTTTTAAGTTTCAATAGTAATTTTTCAGAAAAGACAAAAATTTTGAAAAAAATACAACTTAGTTTAAGATAAACTAATCACCAAACTTAGTTTAAAAACTCAAACTTTAGCATGTTTGAGGGCATCTCCAACTCTATCTTCAATTTTTTTTTCCTGAAGTTCAAAACTATTTTTCAACATACGGATTTTTAAATTTTTACAGTTAACTCAAATTTTAGAAGTCCAAAACTTCCTTATTTCAAATCGAAAATAGATTATTGTTATGTCAAAATTCTCACAACGATGAGAGAATAAAATAACATCAATTTTTTCTGAACACATTACAAATTTTTGAACAATTTTCCATCTCACAACACATATTTTCAACCAAACCTTCAAAATTTAGTCTTCAAATGTCCCCCAAACGGGCCCCAGTCCATAAACTTAGCATATACAAGTTTAAATGAGATAATTATATATATATATAAATTACATAGAATTTTTAGACAACCAAAACAATATCTATATTTTTTTCTGAAAATATTTTAAACTTTTACACTTTTTTAACTCTAATCAACCAAACGCACACCAGACACACAACTCAACTCTAACTCAAAATTTTCAACTCAAACGGATCAATGAAATGCATACTTCGTCTCTAAATGTTTGATTTTTTTTTTCTTTTTTCAGAAGTGAATATTATATATTAGCTTACAAAAAAAAAAAAAAAAGAAATTTCAAAACATGTACAATCTATCTCTACAAGCCCAAAGAAGAAAAATAAAAAAGACAAGTTTGCCTGCTACTTGCAATTGAGAGTGACATTTTATTATATTATCTAATCATTTATTGATCCCACATAGATATCAATCTTGTTATATATAGATAGAGAGTTTGAGTGGAAGAAGAATCAATTATGGGGAATAAACATGTTCTAAGTCCTAACTACTTTTTAGGGTGGAAAAAATCTTAACTTCTTCAAGCCCCACCCACATATACACACACATTATATAAATAGTATAAATATATAATTATCGTAGGCGAATCTCTTATAGTTATTCTAAATTTTTGTTTTAGAGAATCGATTATCGTATATGTTTCGAACTTCTATGAGTGCATTATTATTCTAATAACAAATCCATATTAATACCTCTAATATTGAGGTTTAGGGGTCATTTGAAACAATCACTAAAATTGAAATTATTGTAATATTTTTTCAAAAGTCATTTGTTTTATCATCTCATTTCAAATCTATGTCTGTTTCTATTTCTCTTTTATTTTCAAAAAACTCAAATTTTAAATATCCATAACTTTCTTATTTCAAGTCGAAATAAAATGATTTTTATATCAAAATACTCACGATAACGAGAAGAATGTAATAATATCCATATTGTGTATATTTTTTTTTAGCCGAATCTATTTCAAATTTTTACACTTTCTAATTCACACTCCTGCCAAACATATATTTCTAAACATTCACTCATATTCAATTCGAAAAAGTCCAAAACTCCAATTCTAATTCCAAATGGATCTTTGGAATTTGAACTCTTCACTCCCAGTTGTTGTTGCTATATGTATGTGTACCTAAATTTTGTTTTTCTTTTAGCTCTCTCTCTCTCTCTATCTCTCATGCATGAAGAGTAAATATTCTACAGTTCAGTGGGCGTAAACAAAGGCAGATCTTGCTCTTGAGCTTGAGCAAAACCATTTCTGTTGGATTGGGTGGGAATATCGACAAAACTTGGACCCATTTGGAAAGGCATGCAGAACAAAGTCACGAACATCTAAAGTGGAATAATTCTCTCAAAAACTTTTGACATGTTTTACTCTGCACGAAAAGAAATATACAAGGAATTTAATTGGATGGATTCCAGTGTTTCTTAACCATGAAGATCACAACTTTAAAAAGTAAAATTAACAAATTATCTTTTTATAAATGGGAAATCTTAATAAATATTCTTTCACATTATTGTGATCAATATGTTTCCGAAATTTCAAACTTACTTCTTGTGTTATTGATCTATTTGTCTCCAAATCCACCCTTTGACCATTGAAAAGCATTATTTTTTGGGCAGATACTAATTAATTATCACTTATTTTGAGATTAGATATAATATTTTTGGGTTAATAATATCCTCGCTACAAAATGAACTACTTGGACGTCAAACCTCTTATATTATATATTATGCGTTTCGAGCAGTTGCTCAGAAGCAAGATAAAAAGGAGAAAAAGTGGAGAACGAATCTTAATCTAATTCAACTAGTTAATAGTTTAAAGAAAATGATAAATTACACTCCTCATATTTATGACGTTTTATTTCATTTCAAAATAGTACATTCGGTTATTAAAGGTCCATTTGGTTAATGAGTTTGAGTTGAATTTTTAAGTTTGAGTTGAAAATTTTTTAGAAAAGACAAAAACTGTTTTAAAAAAAATAATAAAACTTTTTCAGAAAAAGACAAAAACTGAGATGAAATAGTACGGTTTGAGTCAAGACGTATCAAACGTAGCCTAAGCAAATGTAATTTAGATAAGGACGTTGTCTTAATGAATTAAATAAAATCAACATTGTCATGATTGAGAATGTTGGATCAAATTTCATCATCCAAATTAAGTTAAAAAGTTTTAGCTTTGTATGTCAATCGCCAATAAATACCAAGTTACCATTCGTGAACTTGTTCTTGCTTCTAACCATTTTATATTTGGAGCTAAATTAGGAAAGGCCGGTGTAGAATGTGTTGTATACATGTCGGGACTATAGATAGTTACTATATTGAGTCCAGTCAATTCCAATTATTAGTTTATAAAGTTCTTCTCAGATATTAAATTTGGAAAAAGATTCATGTGGCCTCCTCTGATTGTGACACGTAAATATATACACATATATTTTTTTGATCGTGATATCTACATTTATTTATACTTTTATACTTATTTAAAAGAGTTAACATTATCTCTTCAACAATGACTTTCGCAATTGTTACGAGGCTATCACGTGATAAGTTATAGTCTAGTCATTATCACATAATATTTTTTTTGTTTTGTTTTGTTTATTTCACACGCACAAATTACCTGTAATGCAATTAGTATACATGATATCATGAAAGAGAGAGAAAGAAATTGGTATGAATGATCATTAATCATTTCATAGACAACCAAGCAAAATATCTTACAACTTGTGCTAATCACTTTTTTATTATTCCACTGACAAATTAAATTTGGGTTCAATGCATAACGGATAAGATACTTAATTTACTAAAAAAAAAAAAATCTAAGGAATTGGTAAATATTTCTTAAATCCATCATTTTCAGCATTGACGATGATCATCATCTATAAAGGGTGAATTTAACATTTCTCTTTGTTTTTTTTTTTTTTAATAAGAAAATGAATTAAAGTAAAAATAAGACAAATACTCAAATCAATTTATTTGGTGGATAACGTAAAGAAGATCAGTCGCATCTTATTTAAGAAGATTTCATGAAAGTCAAAAGTAAACCGTCTGTATCTTTATTACTTTCCACTTAAACATATTAGATTTTATTTATTTATTTATTTGGAAAAAATAGCACATTTGATGCGTGATATTATTTACAGACACCTCCCACATATATTGTTAACCTAGCTCCTCTTATTTTGTAGCCATACTTTAATTACTTGAATGGCCATTATTATAAGGATGATATGTTATTATTGATGAGACTAGAAAACAAATTTAAACTAAGCATGAATTTGTCAAATGGATGGGAAAAAAGAAAAAAGAAAAAAAAAACTCAGTTTATCATTATTATTTTTTTTGAAATGTCAATTCTAATTTCATTATTTACATTATTCACAGTTTCAACTATAACTTCAAAACTCAGATCTTAAAAGTTCATAAGTTCAAATGAGATATAAAAAAAATCACATAAAATTTCAAGATAAATAAAACAATGTCCATATCGATTTTTTTCCTAAACGCATTTTAAGTTCTTATACTTTTTAACTCCAATCAATCACGGATGCACACCAACAGCATAACTCAAAATCGAATATTTTCAACTCAAAATCTTCCTTTGCATGTGTTTGGTTCACCAATTTAAGTTAAAAAAACTTAACTCAATTTTGTCATCTTCTGAAAAGTCAACTCAGTTTCATTATTTATAATTTCAACTATAACTTAAAAAATCAAATTTTAAAAATTCATAATTTTACACATACAAGTCCAAAGATTTTTTTAAAATTGCATAGAATTTTGAGATAAACAAAACAAGATGCACATTGATATTAAAAAATATATATATATTTCAAGTTTTAATACTTTTTAACTCCAATCAGCCAAACACACAATTCAACTCTAACTCAAAATTTTCAACCCATATAGACTAACCAAACTCATGCTAAATCTTCAATATTTGAAAAAAAAAAAAAAGATTTAACCAAAAAAAAAAAAAAAAAGCTAAAAAGGATGAAGGGATATGGAATGGGATCAACCTTTGCTTACTTGTAATGGAATATAATGGGAAAAGGAAAAGGCGGGAAATAGAAAAGAAAAGGATTAAAAAATGGGAATCATTGATATAGTTTTTAGTGTGTATTTATTGATAAGGATATAGGGTCCGTTTGCCTCGTCATCTCATTTCAACTCAAACTGTATTTTTTTTTGGTCTTTTTCTCAAAAAGTTTTTGTCTTTTTTCCAGAAAATTTTTTATCTTTTCTGAAAATTCAAAAAAATTTACTATTACAACTAAAATATTTCAACTCAAACTAACCAACCAAACGGACCCATAGTAAGTCCAACTCCTTTTTTATAATGCTTACTTGCTTTTGGCAATGACAAACATATAAATTCTACTAGTGGCTATAAAGTCAGTTTTGGCTTTGTTTCAAATAAAAGGAAACACAATTCCAGGGGTAATTTTGTCAATTGACGTCAAATACCCAAGGGAAAGATGGGGACACGGATAAGACACGTCTTCGATCTTGTACTATATTGAAGAAAAAAGATACGAGGAGTGATTTCATTTAGCTTTCCATTTCCTCGTTATTTATAAACGTGGTCCATCAAATTGCTATCTTTTAAATTTTGTCGACGGAAGAGATTAGAAAGGATAACATTCTTTCTTTTCGTTACTTATTCGTGACAACATGTTTATAGTGTTATAAGTCAAATTAAAATTAAAATTATGCTATTGGCTTTAAGCTTTTTTTTTTTTTTTTTAAATCTATGATTTGAAATGAGAAGATTTAAATTATATATCTTATAATAAGTTAGGTTTAAAATTATGATTAGATTATATAACTTCCGTTTAGCTTAAAACCAACCGTGAAAGTGCTAAAACCCAACCTAGCAAGGCCTCTCATCAAAGCTCAATGAAATGATGCATTAAGGGCTTGTTTGGCATATTCGTATAAGTTACTTTTTGATTTATTGTAGTTTAAAATCTATTTCTAAAAGTATTTAAATGATTTATTGAAAGAGTTTTTAATCTAATACAAAGCTTTATATCAAAACCTTAAAAAAAAAATCTCTTATGAAAAATATTCTAAATAAATTTAAAAATTGGGATCAAAATTTGAAGTAAACATTATTAATTTAATTTTAATATTTTTATTATTTATTAAAAAATTTTAAATTCATTTTAATTTTAAAAATATGATTTCATATAATTTTTATTTCTTTTCTTAATGTTTGGTTGGTTAGTTTGAGTTGAAATATTTTAGTTGTAATAGTAAATTTTTTTGAATTTTCAGAAAAGACGAAAAACTTTTTGAGAAAAAGACAAAAACTTTTTAGGAAAAAGACAAAAAAAAAATTACAATTTGAGTTAAAATGAAATGTCGAGCCAAACATACCCTTATACTGATTTAAGAGTCAAAAACTCTGCCCAGCAGCCTAAAATCTTTTAGGCCGACGTCAATATCTTCAATTAGTTGGACACACGCTCTCAACGCCGTTATTTTATGGGAGTGTTTGGTTGGTTAATTTGAGTTGAAATATTTTAGTTGTAATAGTAAATTTTTTTAAATTTTCAGAAAAGACAAAAAACTTTTTGAGAAAAAGATAAAAATTTTTTAAGAAAAAGATAAAAAACAATATGATTTAAGTTGAAATGAACCAACTCTCCAAACATCCCTAATAAATACTATTTATACGAAGAAAGCTTTTGAATAGGTAAAAAAATTCAAATTCAAACCTATAATAATTACTCACAACGAGCTCCAAAAATCTTTGACGAATAGTTCACAAGTAGCTAACCCGGGGAGAGAGGGAAACAAAAAAGAAAAAAGAAACAAGAAACTGAATGACACGTGGCAGAATCTAACGATCCCTAAATCGAACGTGGCAGTTAATCCATGTTGCCGACAGACAATAAAAGTACGGACTTCATGTTCTTAACTGCTTCTGCTCCCGCGCCAGTGAAACCGGCATTTGTGGGACCCAGGAAGAAAAAAACAAAACTGATCAGAGTGGGACCCACTTGCCTTGTCACAGTTCCGTCAGACTAGGAAGTAGAATCACAGTCACGACTCACGACCTTGCAACGTCGGCACGTAGAGAGGAGCAAGTCATGGGCCCCACGCCATCGGGCAGTGCCGCTTTCTCGTTTTGTTCCGACGGGACTGTGAGTGACTCCACACGCTATGTCTGCGTTTTGGACGTATGATTCCCTGCCACGTGGAGATTTAAAAGTGGAGACTAGCAGTTAAATGGATAGGATTGAAGTTTCCTAGTGGACCCCACATTATCTTTATATAATTTCTGAGCCACGCTACCAGCACCTCAGTTTTGGAACGGACGGAGACAAAAATTTTAAGATTTGTTCCATATTTAAATTTTACATTAATTAAATTATATATTTTTTATTTTTATTTTTATTTTTTTATTTTTTTTAAGAATCAATAAAATTAATGAGGTGTTTGGTGTTCAGTCCAACTCCATCTCATTTCAAACTTTTTTTTATCTTTTTCCTAAAAAATTTTTGTCTTTTTCTCAAAAAGTTTTTTTTTTTTTTTGAAAATTCAAAAAAATTTACTATTACAACTAAAATATTTCAACTCAAACTAACACACCAAACACCCCTAAAAAATCAATCAATTTTAATTTAAAATTTTCATTTCAATCGTAAATTTACTTCTAAAAAAACTCTTGTTTTACCTGAAGATTTTCATATTGATTTTTGTCTTTTTTAAAACACATTAGAAAAAATAATTAATTTTTGACAAATTAATCAATTAAACTTAAAAATCTCTTTTTAAACTGATGTACTAAATACAGACTTAAAAAGCTCTACTCATTTAAACCATTCTAATGATAACATTTTAAATAAAAATATTTGAATTATCATCTAAAATAATATTTGGATCTATTCGCATCTAAACAAAAAAATAAAACCAGAGCATTTAAATATGCATTTAGGTATATGTATAAAACATGAGTTCTTACAAAACTTTTATAAAAAATCTCAGCCCTTGTTTGGCTCACTAGTTTGACTCCAACTAAATTGTACTTTTTCATCTCAATTTTTGTCTTTTTTTTTTGAAAAGTCAACCAAATTTATAACTAATTTTTAAAAAATCAACCAACTCAAGTTTAAAAATTTCAACTCAAACCGTTTTACCAAATGTACACTCAATGTCTTTTTAAATTTTAATAGGATATGTGGCAAAAAAAATCATCTTAATTGGATTTGAAACGAAAATTAGCGAAATTTCAACGCCTAAACAGAGGAAAAAAACTTTATCCAAATAGTATTATTACATATATCATCACCCATACGAAATCCATAAATGTCTTGCCATCAATAACGTTTGTTACATAGCACCATGATCACGAAGCTCAACCTCACGCGTAGAGCTTGAATGGCTCTGCACATAAAATCAGGACTGATCGTGTGTATGGTTGGACAATTTTGAGGTTTCATCCAACCAATTGAGTTACATAAATAATCCACATGATATTGAAACCGAAATTCACCCATCATGGGAAAGAACTGAAACTGCAAAATTTTACCAGTTCATGTTTGGTCGATTTCCGATGATATGTTAAAGGCAACAACTGAGAGATGCTCGAATTGATCATAATGACACTGAGAGATGCTTGGGTTTCATGGCGACAATGAGGATGATATGAAAGCTAGTGAAAGTGAGAGAAAGCGAGTACTAAGAATTTTTGTAAACTATATATATATTTTTTTATAAATCAATTAGGGTGCCAAATGATGCCCTTTGGTAATCAAGTTCTTTTAAACGTTTTTGTCAAAAGTCAACAAAAATACTATTGAAACTTACAGACCCTTAACTCTCAACAACTAGATGAACTAATACCCTTGGAACCATAAAAATTTTACTAATTAATCAAGATATTATTTAATCGATAAATTTATAATAATTTATAATGAATACATTTAGTAATTAAAAATTTGTTTATCAAGGTATTCTTTATCCTTTATTTTTTTTCCCTCTAAAGCATTGGACTTGACATTGTGTATTGTGATTAAACAAATATTACCTAATTACTAATTATTATTCTATGTATTTGTTTAATCAAAAACAAGTTCATTAATGTAATTAGTCTTATCATTAAGAACGTTAAATGACACATAAGATGAAGTTGAAGACGATAGTTCTATATTGGAGCTTGTCTCGCGCAAAGATGCACTCATCAAAGCAATAATCATATTGCTTTATTTTCTCTTGCAATACGAGAACACTATACCAGAACCTCTTACTGTACTAAGAAAAGTTAGAGATCATGAAGTCCAATCAGACATCAATTTCATGAGGAAACAAGTAACATTAGAGTTCTATTTTACAAAAGGCCTGCTAATTGAGTCATGTGTGTGTATGTATATATATATATATGTATATATAATATTGATGTATAAGGAGATTATTAATTTATATATCAAGTGATGTGTTTTCTTTACATGTATTAAATTATTAATTTATCTTATATCAGTCCCAACTCAAGATTGGCCAAAATTATTATTTAATCGAGGCTATTAATTTATCGATCCTGTATTTTATTATTATTATTATTTTTTGTATGTGTATTTCTTTTCATCAAGTTGAGTCTAATAATTAGTTAAAACCTAAGCCTCCAAAAATCTAGAAGTGAAACCAACGATCAGAATGTTGGCAAATCTTTTGGTTTGGAAGCAATGATCGCCGTGCTAGATTGCCACCAAATCGCAGGGCCTCAATTCTGGTGATTCCAACTAGTCACCAATTTCGGTGCACAACTCACAAAAAGAATAGTGTTAGGAATATAAAACTTTTTTTTAATCAAATTTTAATTTTCATAGTTATATAACTTTTTTACAAATAAAAGGATGCAACACTTTTTTGAATAGATAAAATTTAAAAAAAAAATGATAATTCACGTGTTACATGAATTGATATTGAAAAAGATGGAATTCAGATAGAGAATCCTAACAATATTTTATATTAATTTGACAAGAGGAGTCTTAACTAATGACCCATTTAGTCGGTGAAAAAACTAGCCTAATTCATTCAGTTTATAGACATTGGATTGGCTTGATAGTTTTCCAATTGTATCGTGATTAAATAAATCTATTCTATACATTTAATAAATTTATCTATTGTGCGTGCTTTTGATTAATTAATGCAAGATTTTAACGGGTACCCAAAAAATAACTTCTTAAACATTGGTGATGTTTGGATGGATAGATCAAACTATGAGTTTGAACTAAAATTTTTGTCCTTTTCCCAAAATGTTTTTTATCTTTTCTGAAAAAGTTTTATTGTCTTATCTAAAAAATCAACAAAAATTACTATTGAAACTTAAAATTTTCAACTCAAACTGGTGAACCAAACGGAGTGTGAAAATTTGACTATTTTTGGGCCTGAATCGTTTCGTGATTGGTAAATTACAATCCATTTTTTGTTTAGTTTTGTTCATTACCACCCTAAGCTTAAGTATTAATCTTGGCAATTGTATTTACTAATCAACAACAAACGAAAAATTATACACCAAATTATAAAATCAAAAATTAAAAATTAAAAATTAAAAATTAAAAAATAAAAAAATAAAAAAGCAAAAGCAAAAAGCAAACGAAAAACTCCAACACAAGGTCCCACGAGCACCCCCCAGGTTACCAAGTAATAAAGAGCATGGACCTTGTCATATGGACACTGACTGTGACACTGTTCTGGCCCCCAAAAAAAAAAAAAAAAAAAGAAGCTAGTGAGCGAACTGGTGTCTAGGGTGGAAAGAGAGACAGAAACACAATATTGACAATTGCTTAGAAAATATATATTAAAACAAAAGGAAAAAAAAACGAAATTCTTCAAAATTACAAGTTTTACCCCTCATTAAAGTTCCACGAGCAATGCATGTGTTAATTTCCCTTCAAAACTTCATGATACCGGACCTGTGACAGAGTTAAAATTTTTCATCCGGAGATCTAATAACCATGTAACAAATTATTGAAGAATATTGATGAGCAAATTTTCATTTCTAGGGGAGTCTCGTGAAATTTCTAATTATGATTTGATTTCATTGATCTTGACATGAATCAAAGTTAACATGGAACAGATGATCAAGAATTAGACAGTATCTTAATTCATGTTTAAGTTTTTAGCTTAATTTATATCACCTTTTGGTCTCGCCATGCAACTCGTCAATCCACGTTAAATTCACGGAACATTTAATGGGAAATAAAAAAATGTATTCCAATACGGTTCTTTCTATCATTATGTTGATTGCAACGCTTAATTTGAGCAACATTTATTAGGGAGATGAGCAGGGACTGAAGCATGGCACAAGTGAAAAAAAAAAAAAAAAAAAAAAAAAAAAAAAAAAAAACCCTTCTCTATACACACACACACACACACACACACACATTATATAGCAGCATTTGTTGTAGCCTAACTCATTAATGGCTCCCACCCACAAAAGCCTAATATACTACATTCGGCTGTCGGATCTGAAAAAATATACAATCGACATGGCTCGGTTTTTTAACCGTTAAAATCTATATCAAAAACTGTATTCTATAAATCTTTCCTTTTTTTTTTTTTTTTTTTTTTTCAAATTTTGATAATGATTTTGACCAATTCAACCATCAAAAATCATATACTATCGAGATGATGCTCTATCATTGAAAGACAATAAAGGTTTGAGCAAAAGATTTTTTTTTTTGGTTGAAATAGCAAAAAGCATGGTTAAATGTGTTTGTTACGCCTTCAATAACAGTGTTTCTTTTTTTCCCTTTTTTTTTTTTTTATAGTAAATTTGCGAGAAGGATGTGGTCCATTAGGTTCTTCTTCATTTATATCTGCTTTATTTATAGACAAAGTGTATCAACTGAAACGTCATTGTCATCATAAATTATTATTATTATTATTATTTTTGGTAAGAACGAAAAATGAACTTAATTGACATGATAATGCAGTGGATACTATAAGCTTTTGATATTTCAATATAAAGTTTCAGTAACCAAATATTTTCTAAAACAAAACTTTTGCTACTTTTACACAGAAGTACTAGCAATTCCAACCAGTAATTTTACAGAACTTTATAGGTTATAAAGATCTCTTCAAAGACTCAAATTAATTGAAAATTGGAGATGAATTAACTCTGCAACAATTATTTCACTAAATTCAAACTTCAAATGATTAAAGAACTTTCTATAATAGACATCACTATCGATAGTGCATGTTTCTGAATGTTAAATATGTTTAAATCACATCAAAATAGATATGTAAAACTGACAGAATATATTGGAAATATTACGGTTTAAAATATAGTTCTACTAAAAGGGTGATTTTTCATGTCCTACCGTAGAACAACTACACAGTATTGCAATGAGACTTCATGGTCTTATGTCTGTGTTTTGATCAATTGACTGGTTTTGCTCACAAAGTGAAGATTCTCCCATGTTTCATGGCTTTCAGCCTGCCTTCTCAACTCCAGTTCGGAGAGGTTTTAATTGTTCTTCCCTTTGTGGTAGATGCAAGAACTACCCCTAGTGTCCCCTCCACACCATCTTATCTCACGCGGCCACAAAAGATAGTCGGATTCTTAGCACTTTCGGGTTAGTCTTGTGCAAGCTCGAGGTAATTCTAATATTGAGGCTCCCCCTCCCACTCTTCGCCAATTCTCATCTCCTCCCAGGGTTGGCATGGTTAAACTCAATGTTGAGGCTTCTACAAGACTTCTGGGTGTGTTTGGGTGCTAATTTGCTAGACCAATCGGGCTGTGTACTTGGGGCGTTTGTGCTGATCCTCCACGGCGGCTTTTGTCTGTTAATGCTGAGTGCCTCACCGTTCAGGAAGGTCCCCTTTCTGCCTAAATGCCGGTTTGTGCGTGAGGGCCAACTTCTGCTCTCTCTAGGCCTCCCTACCTTGGCTTTGAGGGAGCTGTTGATTTAATTTATTTGGAAGAGTTTCTAGTATTTGCTTTTCATACCTTTGCCTGAGTTGGAAAGTCTAAAACAACATCGACAGTTTCCCAAGTCAGATGGGTTCGGTGGATTGTCAAGCTCATCGAAAAACCTTGCGAATATCGAATTTCCGTTCTCAAACTCAACTTTAGATGCTGGGTAAATGATTGCTTAAAATTCATGGATAAGTTTCATAACTTAATACAAAATAAGGGAAAAAAAAATCAGCAAAGGACAAAAAGAGGGCAAAAATCAGAAACTACTACAACGGAGGAAGAGCAGTTTTCTACAAAATGTCATCTGAAGTTACAGCAATGAGCTCGACCTCTAGCCAACTTGTCCCAAAGGCAGATCATTTGCCTCGGGGATTGGTAATGCGCCGTGTAATAGTCCACTAAACATCCGTATTGACAAAACTTCCAGTTATGCGAATATTGTACGCCTTTCACTGTATTGTTGAATTGCTCCACCCACATTCCCATGCTCACATCTTCCATCTTGAAAAGCTATATGACCAAAAAATAATAATAATAATAAAATCCCTAAACATTTTATGATCAAGAACACCGAGAATTAAAATAAAAATAGAAATAAAAAATGCACAGCAAACAGTTCTGCATTGTCAGATTTTCATCAAGTTCCTAGCAGTTTAGAACTGTACTTTATCAGTCGGGTGTTTTTTTCTGTTTGTTTTTGTTTTTTGTTTTTTGTTTTTAGTTTCTTTCCTTCCCTCTATATCCTACCGCATAAATCTACTAATAACACAAGCAAAAGAAGGTAGTGAAAATTGAAGAATTGAGTGACCAACCCGTAAGCTCTTGTTCACATGTTGAGAGACAACGAACTTAGCAATGTCACTGGAAATAATGTATCCAGGACCGTTGGCATAAGGAGGATAAACTTCTTCCGGCCATTCCTGTCACAAATTAGACAATAACAAGCCTTTCAAGATATATGAAGAGAACGGGAAAATCGTAGTTTTAGAATTTCATTCTTCTAACTCACCCATCACAAGGACAAACTAGCTTTAGGACAATAGTAAAAATGGTGCAATGTAAGTAGTGTACGGAGGGAAACGATAATACTTTCGTTTGTTTCTATCATGCCTTTTCGGATTATTGCGGATAGTTCCCAGAAACCAATCCTTGAAACTTCCCGTAATCGACCAACCAAGAAAAGAAGATTGAAATAGGAGTTACTTAAAAAATAACACTGATTTTAATTATTTTCTAGTGTCACTGACTCACCAGATTCGTCTAATAATTATAATGATACCTACTCTCATTACCGTGCATTTTATAAATTACTTGTGGTAATTAATGACGCAATCATGACATTAAAAAAAATCAAAAATCAAACCTAGTGCTAGTTACAAATTTTTTAATTTTCTAGTGCTGTATTATAGATTATCCCTTGAAATAAACAGATCGGTACAAAGCAAAACATTAGAATTTGTTTTTTTTTTTTTTTCCTGTTTAAAATCAAAGAAGAGAAAAGGGACTCAAGCAAAGCGATTGGGGACCAGAAATGCAAACCCACTTCAAATAAACCTCTTGAATCAAAGAAGATAATAAGTATAGTTAAAATTTCAATCACAATTCAAGTAAACTTGCATACCTCATAGGTTACAGCCCATTTTCCACTTCTGAGAGGCCGATGCAAGAGGTTGAGATTACCCATATAGAGGGACTTTTTGGGAGAAATTCCCTCTATCTCTTTCAAAACAGTGTCCACCCTGATAAACGTGTCGTCATCAACCTTCATGATGTATGCAGCCGACACATTCTGAACCTGCATTGAGATGTTGAAGCTTTGCAATAAATCACAGGGAATAAAAACTTGGTTCAGAACTGAGCACTTGAACGGAACAGATTTTCATAATGCAGAAATTTTAATAAAAATAATAATTAAAAAAAAAAAAAAAAGATACATTGAGAGAACATCAGATGGTAAATCCGTGAACGTACCCCAAACTCACAAATAGCAATAGTTTTAAGAACAACAAGCTCATAGCGATCCATGAAGGGTATGATCACAATATCACCAAAGTAATCAGCCTCTTCCTTCATCATCAAATTCACCTCCTTCCTCGGATTCTACATATTCAATGGTACAGATGAGTAAAAACACCACATATGAAGAGAAAATAGTGAAAACACGATATTTCCAAACAGGACCCAAAAAAAAAAAAGGACATTTAAACAAATTAATCAGTACACGCTCATATTTCTACGTAATAAACCATAGCAACATTCACAGCAAACATAGCTACAACCCACAAAACGAGATGAGATGATTTTTTTTTCTAATTGCATAGAATTTCAAGAAAAACAAAATAAGATCCATATTGCTATTTTTTCTGAACACATTTTAAGTTTTCACACTTTTTCACTCCAAACAGTTCATTTCCACCAACCGCACATTTCCAAAACTAAACTCAGCTAAACTCCAACCTCCAAAACTCAATCTCCAATTGTCCCCCCAAATGCGCCCTTAATATTCTGCAAAATGAACTTTCTTTCCCACTATGAAAATGAAATGCTTTTTATAGCAGAATTTCAACCATGCTACTTTTAGTCTCATTTTTTTACTTTCTTTTTAATTATTTTTAGATTTATCCCTTTTTTTTTTCCGCCCAAAACTATTTTTAGTCTACCTTTACGCCCGCCCACCCCCCTACTCTTAATTGATCATCAAAAAGCTACATGCAGAAGCCTTACCAGTGCAACAAAGAAGCGAACTACTACACGTGAAGACTTGATTGCTATCGATCGCATCCAAGTTTTTCTCACTGCCATCCTCTCCGCAAAGTGATTGGTAGCCGAGAGAACTCCAACAAAGACAAGAACTGGGCCCTTTGGTAGAGGACGGGCTTTCCACTTCTCCGACATTTCCAACACTCTTTGAGGTGAGAAACTTGGATGTGATGCAGGAAGAGAGGTAGCATAAACAGAATGAATGTCCACGTCTCCTTTAATTGCTAATCCGGTTGCATCTTCCAGTGTAAACCCCTAAAAGAAAAGGAAAAAAATTGAAGCATTCAAATGATTGGTACAGTAAAATAGAAAACAAAGCGAAGGGATAAAATATAATATCAAAACAATATGTTGGAAACAGCAGTTGAACTTCTTACTGTTCGATATGGGAATGAGGTCACATGCCTACCCCCGACACTAATGTGGTATCCTTCTACACCAGCTCGTATGGTTAAAATAAAAAGTCTACCCTCCACAAATGGGAATGGCCAGGTCACTTCCGGCTTTTGCTCACGCCCTATGAATCGCTTGAACCATGAGGTTGTCTTAGACTCCTTTGAGTCTACAGCATCATTACGCATCCATTTTTCACATCTCCTATAACCATCAACTGCCATATTTGCAGATATAAAAGTTATAACCATAATAATGCTAAGCTAAGTTGATTGAGCAGAGAAAAACTACACAACTAATAATTACAGAATGCAAACATAAATATAGTTTCTACTTTCTCGAAAGAATATAAAACGTGCTAATATAACACAATCACCGCACAAAGTTGCTCAAATACACTAACTATTATATGAAAAGTGTCAATTATCTAGCTGCCACTACCAAGGGCAGCTCAAAACGTTGAAGATTTGTCATACTAAGAGGGAAAGAGAGCATGTGCATTGTGTGTTTAGCAAGGGTGCTTCTTGAAAGTTGAGTTCTAGATATCTGGGAGAACTATTAAGATGCGCCTCGCAGATAGAAGAATGGAGAACTGGCACTTAGTTAATCAGTCAAGACTCCCGTGGTAAAATTTCAATATGGAAGAATGAGATGTAGAAGCGGTACATAAAATAGGTTTCTTTACGAATAAGATTAAGTAGAGAGTACTCTCGGGGGAAATCATATAAAAAGGCATAATCACGATCTCACAGATTTATATTTTTTTTCTTTGAGAACTGACATTCAACAACAATAATTTTAGTAAATTAAAGCGTGTAGCCTGACGACCAGATTCAGGGTAAAAAAGAAGAAAGATGGAGGGAGGTCCAAGACTTAAACTGACATATGCTATCCCTAGAAAATAACAGCATCAAGGCAATTGAAAATTACTTCCGAAGCTTCATTTCAGACTGACTAACAAAAGATACAGAATAGACCATCCAGAACAAATTAACCTACTGGTTTCAATATCAACTTTATTCAGGTACTTGTGGGCAATTTACGTTAGTAATGGAGGTCATACAACCCACACAGTAAACATGAGATAATATTGAAGTTACATAAATGCTCCTAAAATCTGGAATTAGTGAGAAAAATGGTTTATCTTAAAAAAAGTAACAAACAATCAATAAGCACAATAATTATGCGGATTACAAGGACGGGAGAAGATTAAATTTTCTAAAATCATATTAATTTTCTAATATCAATAATTAAACCTTATACTTGTAAGAAACTCGTACGCATCCCTACTTACAAGCTCCTTAGCAGTATTTCCTTCAAATGCACTTCCTATTACTTGGTGTAAAGACCTGTTTTTCTCTTTATGGCTAAAAAAAAAAACGTCCATTTGATTTCTTTCTTACAGAAGTTTAATGATTTAACATACCAAGCATGTCGTCGTCACTTTTCGATGGCAAACCATCACATCTTTGAGCTGATCCCCATTGCATCCTATAACAGGTGTTATGCTCTAAAACAGGTCCCTGGCTCCAATCTCCTTTAAGTCTGGGATTCAGATGCAGAATCTTTGGTGGGTCCTCTCCATCCACTGCCTTCAGCCCTTGCAGCTCAATCATGAACTGCGAAACCATGACCAGTGGGTCGCCACGCCTCAACTTCGCAAGTTGGGGAACAAACTCCTGGTGAGATTGATGGGGTGTCCCCACAATCGTAATCGAAGAACCTGCTGCAAGCCCACAAGGAAGGAACATAACTTTGTCTCCCATTGCCAATTCATCCCCACTAATCGATAGCCACGATGGACAAGACTCGGGCTTTCCCTCAACAATTGAACTCTCTATGGTCTCCCTCCCATCAAGTTTGTCCAACTCTTCCCAAGCCTTCAGGCCTAATGTCCAAGCTTCATCCGCCATTCTCTCAAGCACTGACAAATCGCTCGTCCTATTCTGTCGCCTCATGACCTTGCTAGTTATCCGACCGTATCGGTGTTGAAGCGGCTTCAAAGGCGAGGACCCATTTCTCCCCTCTGCCAATGGCACCTTACTAGGCCTAACCGGGGCATCTTGGTTTTGGTTATCCTCCAATTTCCGGTGAAACGTATCCTTATAAACAGAACCGAAAAATGGCTTGTTCAAGTCGGAATCTTCGGATTCCCCCACCGTTGTCCCATCCAATTCAATATAACCATTATCATCACCACTCAACACCGTTGCACTCTCTAAAAACTCAGGAAACTTAAGTGATATAAATAGCAAATACAATGCAGCTAATCCCAACAAAAGATGGGGCAATTTGAACCTCCTGGAAACCGGAGGCTCGCCTTTCGGCCTTTTCATTTTTCACCAAACCAAAAAACTAATCTAAATTCTCTACCGTAACCAAAATTCTCTCATACCCATTTCTCCAACCATCAACAAGAATCCAAAACAAGCTCCAAAAAGGCTCCGAAATCCTTAAAACAAAATGAAACCCATTACCAGAAAAAAACAGATCAACAAAAACAAACCGAAATGGATATAAACAAGATCGAGTTCGCGAATCAACCGATGTCACAATTCAGCAAAAGAAAACGAAGATAAAAACCCATTTGAATCAGACTCACCAACGGCTGAATTCGTCGACATATAATTCTTGAGGCGGTTCGATCTCGACGACCCAGAAGAAGACCCAGTTCGGGAATGCGACTGGGATTTTTTATTAGGACAATGAAAAGTGAAAACCCCAAATGCACAGAAGCCGAAAAATAGCTAAGAATAGAGGCCGAGAAAGAGAGAGAAACAGGGGACAAAAGAAAAAGGGAAGAACAGAAAAAGAAAAGATAAAAGAGACGGTCAAGACGTGAGAGCCGGTACAGGGAAGAAGGGAGGGAAAGGAAATTGTAAAAGGAAAGCAGTTTATCAATGGAGTGAAAGAAAAGACTAATTTATTTGACTCAACAACAGAAAGCGGATACCCTGTAGATTTCATATCATTCCGTCATTCCTTCTCTCAATTTTTTTATTCTTTTTGTTTTTGTTTTGTTTTGTTTTTTTTTTTTTTAAGATTAGATTTGGTGGTTTTTTTAATCACCTTACATAATAAATAGTCTAATTTTTTTATTTAATAAAATAATTATTTTTTTTTATATTTGATAGATTAATAATTAGTCATAAAATTTAATGATGTGTATTCAATCATTAATCGATCAAATTAACTATATTATATAATTAATTACTAATTAATTATTTAAAAAATTAATTTATCTTTTAATTAATTTTAAAATTTCGGTTATTTATTAAAAACCTACTTTATAAAAACTATTTAACTATAAATCTTATTTTTTAGGAAATTTTTTTTTTTAACTTGAGAAAGGGGATTTAAACTCTACTTTTTGATGGAGTTAGGTATGATACTGTTACTAGGCTAGGCGTGTAACCAAAAAATCTTTTTTTTTTTTTAAGGAAATCTTTATGCTAATTTTCATACAATAGTAAAGGTTTTTTTCTTTTTTTTTTTCTTTTTTGAAGGATTTTTTTTATTTTTTGTTAATGAAAATTGTGCGTTTAAAATTTTAAGTCTCGTTTGATTCGTGAGTTCAAACTTAAAATTTTCATCTTAATTTTTATATTTTTCTAAAAAAATTTTTTATCTTTTCTGAAAAAGTTTTTTATCTTTTCTTAAAAGTCAATAAAAATTACTATTAAAACTTAAAATTTCTAATTCAAACTCATTCACCAAAAGTTTTGGACCCTTAACAACAAATTATTTGGTTCCATAAAATTAAAACGATTTTTTTTTGTCTTGAATTTTTTAAGGAAAAAGGAGATGATAATTTCTTTTGTGAAACCTAAAAAGCCTAATAGTATATTTAAAATATTTGGTGAATTATTTACAAAGAGGTCACAAAGCATACTTATGTAAACTTAATTTATAAATTATTTTCGTAAATAAATTATTTATTTTAAATCTATTATTTCATCTGAATATTTTAAAATGTTTAAATATTTTTTTCAATAAGAGGACATAAATGTTACAATTTCTCTTTTATTTTTTTAGAGCTAGCAAAATTTGTTTTTGTTTAATGGTAAATTGTGAAACTGTTTTTTGATACTATGTCTCATTATTCTAAAGTGGTAAGCTTTGGCATCGACATGTTCTTCTCTATAAAAATAAAATTTTAAAAAAAAAAGACAAAAACAAACAAACAAATAAGCAAAATGAAATAAAAAATCGACATTATTTCTTTTAGAGAAAAATGTTAAACAATCTTATCTTACATTTGAAAAGTTATGTATGCAAAAAATGAGAGCAATGAAATTGAAGTGAGTTGATGAAAATGTTGGGAAATATTAAAAACTCAATTTATGCCTAAATATGCCTTAAGTAATGATAAGTTTGTTTGCTTCATCATCTCAATCCAACTCTAGCCGTACTTTTTTTTGTATTTTTGTCAAAAATTTTTTGTCTTTTTCTCAAAAAATTTTTTGTCTTTTCTGAAAATTCAAAAAAATTTATTATTACAACTAAAATATTTCAACTCAAACTAACCAATCAAACACACACTATTCAATTATCTCCTTTTCATTTATGTCTCTATTTATATCATTATAATAATATTATTATACATATTTAATTAATATAGTCTTTTAATTGATGTGATATAACTAAAATCAAATTTTTAACAAATATGGTCCTGATCTTATTGAAAGAATGTGAAAAAGAGAAATAAAAATCATAAAGAGTCAAATCCCAACGAGATTAGGGTTTGTTTAGTATGCTAGTTTGAGTTGAAATATTTTAATTGTAATAGTAATTTTAGTTGACTTTTTAGATAAGACAAAAAACTTTTTCAGAAAAGACAAAAATTTTTTTGAGAAAAGGACAAAAATTTTAGTTTGAGTTGGTAATTTGAACTACCAAACCAAACAAGCACTAAGACTATGTTTGAGGTCACATTTGGAAACATGTTTCCAATTTTTTTTTAAATCATTTTCGTTCAATTTTAGTTTTTATTTTTTCAAATATTTTTTAAAAACTCAAACTTTAAAAGCCCATGACTTTATCATTTTAAGTCGAAATGAGATGATTTTTTTTAAATTGCATAGAATTTCAAGAAAAACGAAACAAGATTTATATTACTAATTTTTTTCCAAATACATTTCAGGTTTTTATACTTTTTTATTCTAAACAGTTCATTTTCATAACACATATTTTCAAAACTCAAATCATTTCTAACTTTCAAAATACCGTCTCTAAACGGAACTCTGAATGGAGCCTAAATTGTACACAAAAAAATTTAACAACTTGACACATGTTTAATACCGTCCAATTTTAACAAATGAGATAAGCACTATAGTACAAGACTACAGGTAAATATCCTTTTAAAGGGTGTTTGGTTGGTTAGTTTGAGTTGAAATATTTTAGTTGTAATAGTAAATTTTTTTGAATTTTCAGAAAAAACAAAAAACTTTTTAAAAAAAAAGACAAAAACTTAAATAAAAAAAAAGACAAAAAAAAGTTTGAGTTGAGTTGGTTTCTAAACAAACCCTATTTATCTGTTTAGTAGCATTGATGAAAACCTTTTTTTGTTGTTTTTTTTTTTTTTTTGGCGCTCTGAAGACATTTATTTCTAGTTTAGTTGCCCATGACACTTGTCCTATCACAAATATCAATTTAATAGTGGGTGAGATAGTTGACATCATGTTTTCCATTTGATGTTATTATTAGAAAGTCCAAATGTTTTAATTCCTGACCTTGGCCATTTATTTGACAGAAGGAACCAATGACATCATGCCACTTCATAGAAATCAATTCCCCTAATAGATTTTATTAATTTATTTGTTCATTATTTTTAAATAGACATGACAATCAACGGAATTAGAAAAATTTGTAACAAGAAGCTTGACTCTTAAAAAATAAATTAATAAAAAATAAAAAAGACAAAGAATAATTTATTTCGAAGGTAGAAATCCAAGCTCAAAGAGGCAAGCTTATGGGTCATAATCGACAAGGCAAAATGGTATATATATTTTTTAATGTTCAGCATTAAAATAATATATTTCCTGATCTTCTAACTTCAATATGGACAGAGCTAAATAGTAAATAATTCTAAACAATTCTGAAGTCTCATATAAATAATAAAAAAATAAAGTGAATTAACAAAAGAAAGCCTTATTTATTGGCTAATAAATAATTACTTATTTAGAAGTCCTAACTCAAATCCAATAATAAACCCTAACCTCAACCCTAACAATAAATTATTAAAAATTCAAATCAACCCCAGATTAAATATAAACAACGACAAAAGGAATATAAGTAACAATAATAGTCAACTAAAACAGAAATCATAACAAAAATTAAATTTTCTAATTTCTGTCCTACATGTATTGCTACAGTAACAATGCTTTCCTTTGTGTTTATCCCTTTTTTTTTCCCCTTCAAATGCAACTGTTTACATAATTGTTTTACTTGATTTATGTTAAATAATTAAGACAAAGAAACTCGGCTCTAAATAACAAAAAAGTTTACCAAAGTCTGCAGTTTGGCATGGACATTTGGCAGAGAGTGCTTACTTGCATCCTACATCCCTCCTTGCTAGAGCTACGGCCACAAGCGATGTTACACCGTATTTAGCGAGAGAACGTGTCCCACTCAATTTTTGGATAATTATTGTTAAATCGTAATATTTCTCACAATGTTATAGTTGTTTGATAATAACATTATAATTGTGCTTACTAAATAATTGAAATATATAACTACTTCCTTGTTTTATTAAAAATTATCTTAATTTCTTTTTACAGTACCACTACTCAAAAAACTTTCTTTGTCACAGGTCACTTGTGATAGCCCGCTATTTTCCAAGATGTAGTTTCGGAATTGCGTCTGCCGATTTTACCCCTTCTTTTGCCTTGGAAGGAGCCTATTGTGGGGTACCGAAGGTATCTGTTCGTCAATTAGGAATGAAAATTCTAGTTTAGAGTTATAATATCTGTTGCCTCCCTGTTATAACTTGTTTCGTAGGAGGGAGAAGGATGAGAAGTGAGAGAATTAGTTGAAAGATTATCAAATGTTTGGTAGGAGAGAAAAGAATAGAAAATGAATTGGGTGCTTGATTTCATATCCTTTTAAAGTCAGGAATTCATATCAAACATGTAATCGGAGAATGGACCCCCATACTCTATTCTGGCACTTCTACAATAATGGTGGTTACAATTTGAAAAGTGGATGTTGGTGTGTTTGGTTTGAACACAATAAAATAGTTCACTTGTCGAAAACTGATCACCTAAGGAGATAATTTGACAGGGCTTCTCATTGTTACCAAGAATTCAAAGATGCAGAGGAAAACAATTTGGGTGGGTCCGCAAGTTTCGTGCACAGCCCTAAAAACTAGCACATTCGTTCTAGTCCTATCCAAAATGTTGGTCTCATCCTTTTTTTGGATGCTAAAAGTTAATCATAGATGCAACAATTCATACTCTGATGAGAAATTTAGGTATTGGAGCTGTAGTTTGAGATGAAGAATGAGAAATTTATGGCTAACTAAATTCAGAGTGCGTTTGGTTGGATGGAGAGATGAACGGAGAGAAAGGGTAGAGAGAGAGAGGACAAATTCATTATTTTATTGGAAGGAAATAGGGAGAAAGATAAGATATGGAATGAGACCTCTGGCTATTAAATTGAATTCCTTCATTGGCAGAATGACTCAAGAAGAAAATTACAATAAATAAGTCATTTTCAAAAAATGTTTGAAGTACTAATAAATTTTAAAAATGTTTGAACTAAATTATTTACGAAAAATTTTTAAAGATATTTTTATCATAAATATGATTTTTACACAAACATTTTATTAACAATAATATCTTTAAGATAACATTTGTCATAAATATATTTCGTAAATACATTATTTATCACACATGTGGTATTTACCATCACACAAAAAGTTGTCTGCTATTTGTTTTTATTGTCAAAGTTTTTTGGCATATTTTTCTCCTTCGCCCTTCAAGAAATCCATCAAATTTAAACTAAAATGACTATTTGACCCTAAAAATTTATTACTAAGTAATAATCTTTGATCATTTCAATTCTCCATATTAATCTATAGATTACTACAATCCACTCTTCCACCCATTAAATGGGGCATAAATTTAATTTCTCCTATACGTACATCTTTTAAAAGGTTCTTATGCATGAAAACTAAATTGATTATTTAATAATAAGTTCAAAAATATATATATTCCATTGATTTTTTATTTGGAAAGGGAAATTATCATTCAATTAAAATTGGGTACAAATATCAATATTAGAAATGACACAATCTTATGATACAAAAGACATGACCTTCGACTTAGATCGATTTTATCAGTAAAATATGATAAAACTCAGCAAGGAGGACATAAACAGAGACTCAGTGATGGGAAAATTCTTCAAATTAATCGGCAATCCTATAATCGAGCATGAACAAAGCTCTTTTCAAAAAAAATTCTATAATCGATGGAATATTCTGATTGATTGAGAGACAGTCATTCGCAGCACAAAGACTACAACAAACTCCACATAGCCCTAATACTAATGTAACCCACAGATATATCCTGTCAGAAAACAACTCAAGCGAAACCCACACGCAAAAACAAATTGGAGGTGGGGAAACTACCTCCTTTAGTACAAAATTAAAATTAAAGCACAAAAACAAAGCACGAATATAAAATAACATTGTCTGCAAAATTGTTGCTCAATGTAGAACAACTACTCTGCCACACGCCATAACTCATAGGAAATCAATCAGCTCAATTAGATATAAGAGATCACCGCATCAACAATTCGATCACTAAAGCCGCGCCAAATCCTAAACCGCCGAAAGCTCACCGAGTTAAATCTACTCGAGAAACTACCAATTAGGATCCTCTAACTTCATCTTTGTCAATCACCTTCGCCTGCTACGACGGTGACTACAGCGGCGAAAGTTCCACATGAAGGGAAATTCTAGGTTATGAGAAATTTGAGAGAAAAAAGAGAAAGGAGAAAGGACTTTTTTTTTTTAGTCAAAACATCAATTATAAACTATATTCTAAAAGTTCAAAATCCCAAAAGACAAAAAAAAATAATAATAATAAATAAAATACTAGCTAACCACTAATAGAAAATATATTTTCCAAGTAAAATCAAAACATGCTCAATCAAATATGACTCGAAAATAATTAGCAAAAATATTCACCAAAAAGAAAAGAATTAGTTAAAATCATTCCTTACGCAGCTCTTTTACTTTCTGCTTCAAACGAGACAACACACACAAAACCTCACTTGGATTATTCATGTGTCAAGTGTAACAATCCTTTAAGACACCTCGGATTTTGAGGAGAAAGATCAGCAACGGAGCAAAGATTTATCAACCGGGAGGTCAAAAAATATTTTCCGGTTAAGACATTAGATCCATTAATAATTATGTTTTTAATAAAATTATTTTATTTCTTAAAATTTAAATTGTTTGTTCAATAAAATATGAGTGATTATGTTTTTTCACAAAAATTGTTACCAAGATTTTCAATACAAAGTGAAGCTTTTAGTTTTTTCATTTTTATCCTATTCTATTGTGTTAGTTTGACTGTGAAATTTATTTGTTTTTGTATTTCTAGAATATAAGTGTATAACTTATTATATTATAATCGATCCTATGGGTAGCTATATTTGCACCCACAATATTAATAATTATCTCCCACCTAATAAATGTTTCCTACTATAAACATAGTAAATCTATCCTTATATAGATATTTTTATATAATATCACATTTAACCCTTTCATACACCTACTTTTATTTTAAATTTTATTTATTTTGTTAAAAATAAATTAACAAATCTAAATCAGAAAAAAAAAAAAAAAGATATGTTTTCATTCTAAAAAAGAAAGCATAAAGTATCTCCAAAAAGAAAAAGAAAAAAGAAAAAAAAAAAAAAGAGAGGAAATAGTAAAGAAGAAAACTCAAGTTATGTCTAAATCAAAAATCAAGAAATGTCATTCTGTATTTTAAAAAAATACATAAATATAGAATCATATAAACTAATATACGAAGAAAAAATAAATAAAAAGAATAATTATATAAAAAACCATAGAGAATCATTTTCAAATGCTAAAAGAAAAAAAAAACACATAATACTAATAAATTAAAAAGCTTAAAAATATATATATTCAATAATTGTTGACTCTTTAAAAAACATTTTTCTTTTATTTTTATTTCTCTTGAATCCTTTATTGAAAATTTTCATGTAATTATAAAAAGATCTTAAGAATAGAAATTGATGAAGAATAATTTTGAGTTTAGACCAATTTCTTAGGTTTTTTAAAATATTATTTTCATTTATGGTTAATGTGGTGTATGTTTTTTAATTATTTTATATAAAAATATTTTCATTTATAGGTACGTGGGGTACGAACCTTTTTAATAGTTTTAAAGTAATTTTTTTGTAACATCAAAATACATTAAAAATCTTTATGACTTTGTGAGGATATTTATCAATATTATGAGTATAAATAAAATCTCCTTGAAATATTTATGGGGGTGCTAAGATTAATTTATACACATATTCACTATATCAAAATAAAAAATAAAAAAGCCCACTATATTAAAATTAAAAAAGCAAAAAAGTTAGTGGGGGACATGACAAGAAAAAGAGAGAGAGAGAGAGAGAAGAGGCAAGAGATCAAGAGAGAGAATCAGGGTGAAGAATAATAGAAGCAATTAATTTAGTAGAGAGGACACTAGTATAGCTAGTCCTAATATTAGAAGGAATCCAGTCTAATGATATAAAAGATAGAAATATTTGTAGGATAGAACGTACATATATGGGAAATTTAATTTCAAGTTTAATCTGATGCTAACTTTCATAATTAATGTGAATTGTACATTAATCTTGAACTGAAATAAAGCTCAATCACTAAATAATAGTCCCAAAGCTACATAAAAGTTGAAAAAAAAAGAAAAAGAAAAAAGAAAACTAAACAATAATAATAACGAGTAGTGTGTAATTTGATATATCTGATTAGAACGAAAGTAATTGTATAAACGCATGACAATCTAGATATACTATTAAAATAAACAAAGTCAAAGCAAGCAAATATATGAAATCCCACATCAAAAGTGAGTCCCGATCTTTCTTTCAAAATATATGTAAATAGTACTTTTTTTTGTTTTTACCGTCATGTTCTTATGGGTTGAAACTTGAAAGTGCCAATGCAGATAAAGTCTTTACAAGCTGTCGAATTAACTTACTGGGTCCCTTATCCATTTAAGGAGATATCACAATTCTCAGTATTCATAGAGCACTATCATGGCTAAAGGCCATAAAGGACGCAGACATTATTCAAAATCCATAAATCACGGGATTTAAATCAATAGACCTGCCCGTCTACATTTCAATAAGGATACGACATGAAGATCAAAGCCTGTGGGTTCACGGCTTATCAACAACATATATTCAATTATTTATATTTAAACTTAAATATACAAAAAGAAAAAAAAAGAAAAAAAAAAATCTTTGAGATGGTTATAAATAGGCATGCGAGCCACTTAGAAAACCCTTAGTAAGCATTTTCTAGAATATAAAGCTCTTGGTGTACTTTCTCTATCTCGTTTTATTCTCCCCAATTCCAGAGAGGACATGATCTTCAAATTAAAGGCAAACCTTTTTAAATATATGCGTTCTTTGTATTTCCTACATTCTAATCACTATTTTGCTTAAGTATTCTTGCTTGTATTCTTGTTCAGTAAGGAATCAACTCTAGCATACTTGTTATAGCGAAATATAACTATGAAACACTACGATGACGTTTTTGATTAGTTCATTCAAACCAAACAATTCTAGTTGTTTTATTTGTCTTTTTCTTCAAAAATAAACTCGGTTTTACTATTCAAGTCGTAAACTTTAACTTAAAGACTCAAAGTTTAAAAGTTAATAACTTTATTATTTCAAGTCAAAAGGAGATGATTTAAATAAAAAATTTGCATAAAATTTTGTGATAAACGAAACAAAATCCATATTATTTTTTTTTTTCAAATATATTTCAAGTTTTTATACTTTTTAGCTCTAAACAATTTATTTTCAACCAAACGCACAAATCTAAAATTCAACTCCACTCTAATCAAAATAATTTCAATTCTCCAACTTAAGCGAACCAACCAAACAAAGACAAGCATTGTTTTTTGCTTGCCTTTTTGAATTTCCCTCCTGCCTGTCGTTTACAAGTAACTAAATTGAACTAGTGACCCCCTTGAACGTTCAATATATTGCATGTACGTTGCTCTCACACAACCATCAAAATCAATCTATACGGTCAGCGTTAACTGACGGACATGTCCTCTATCTTTCTCAGCAGGACACTAGAAAAGCCTCTGCAGACGATCAAGAAAGTCCTCCCCCTAAACTGGATAAAATGTCCAAAGACCTTATTTTCCTTTTCATTACAAACGAAGGTGCTACTTAATCCTAAAGAGAATGAAGGCCTTTGCAACACCTGATGTTAGCTTCCGTTTGGTTTGTCGATTGAAAATGAAATTTTTATGTTGGAATTTGTTGGTTTTTTTAAAATTAATTATAATTTTTGTTGATTTTTCAGAAAAAATAAAAAATAAAAACTGATATGAAAATTTTTGAGTTAGAGATGTGCACCAAATGAACCCTTATTCTCTCAAATCTGGAAATGTTAAACACAGTTTCAATGGTAATGGGAATTTGCCTAAAAGCTTATGAAGATGAAGACTGTTTTAATCGTGCTTTAATAGGTAACCTGCAAGGTTCACCTTAAAATCCACCTCTCTACTTGTAGGAAATCATGCTTTTTTTTTTTTTTTTTTCAATCATAATTCAAAAACTACAAATATCAAATGAACAACGAATATTGAAATAAATGTAATGAAAAAGCCAGCTTAGTTTGAGTTCAATTGATAATATAGAATAAGACATGTCCAAATTTATTGTTTCATTTTTCTGTCTTAACAGTTGTCCCCTCAATAATATGTTGATAACTCATTCATTTATTCAAGAAATTTTAGTATTTAGTTTATTTTAAATGATATAATACTATTTAGGAGACAACCAATAAGATAAAAAATTAGAACAACAGATGTTGACTCGAACAATACAACTAAACACTAAAGCACAAATATACTTTACACAACGGTGAAAAGGAGAAGGAAGCAAAGATGGGGTTATTTTGGACAGATGGCTTCTCATGAAAAAGTTTCCAAAAAAAAAAAAAGTTGAGTGTTTAATGTGTTCTGTATTTGAAAAGGAAGTGTATTTTTAAATTTATTCAAAATGAGGCGAGTAAAGAGTGTTTTTTAAGGTTCCGTTTGATGAAACGGTTTGACTTGAAAATTTTAAGTTTGAGTTGGTTAATTTTTTAAAAATTAATTATAATTTTTGTTGACTTTTCAGAAAAAGATAAAAATTAAGATGAAAAAGTACAGTTTAGTTTGAGTTGAACTAACTCACCAAACAAGCCCTAAATATATTTGTTTTTACAAGAACTTCAATTAACAGGTAATTTAGTAATACTAAAATTTATTAACATACGTGTGGGGAAAGTGAAATGTACGGTGACAATAGACTTCGGGCCTGTTTGGTTGGCAGGTTTAACTCAAGTTAAACTGTACTTTTTTTTTATTATCTTTTTATGAAAAGGTTTTTTGTTTTTTCTAAAAAGTCAACAAAAATTATTATTGAAACTTAAAATTTTCAAACTCAACTCATTCACCAAACACCTCCTTCCTCTTATATTATCAGAATTATGTTATTTATTTACTTTATCTAAAAATTATGAAATTATTATTCGAAAAAATTTATGATATTAATTCCTTTTCACTTCCTAAAACTCTCCCATTTCAATTTTAGCAGTCATTTAAAATTTAACAGACTGTTTTCTCTAATTTAAAATATTTTAATGATTATCTGTATAATCTAATAGTAATTTAGCACCTAATTCTATTATTAGGAGAAGAATTCGAATTCGTCCATCTCAAAATTCAAAAAAATAAAAAAATACTATTATTTCTAAACTTATAATTGATTCAATTTTGGGTTAAAAAAATCAATAAGTTAAGTATTTTTTTTCTAATTCAACCAAAAAAAAAGAATTTTTTTTTCCTAATTCAACCGTTTTCTAATTATAAAAATAACTTGGCGATAAACTATTTTGAAATCATTAAAAAATTGGCTTTTTTGAAAAATAAAAATAAAAATAAAAGTCTTGAATTCTGACTATCTTCAATATTAGTTACAAAAACACTTCTTCTTCTTCTTCTTATTCTTCTTCTTTTTAACTTGAAATGAGAAATTTAAATTGAACACTTTATAATAGAGTTAACTCTTTTAGATAATGCCTACAACCTCTTAATTAAAAATAAACTTAACTTTATAAGTGTTCTCTATTTTTTTGACTTTTTTTTTTTTTTTCATTAAATAGAGAAGAATCTCGTGATGGTCTCATCATCTCCAAGTTTTTCAGCACCCACAGGTAGAGACAATGAAAATATACCTCAAGAAAGACAATGAAAATTAATCTAAATGATGAATGGGAGATATCTAGTAAAAGTAACCTAACTCCTTGTCACCCTATCCACTCTGTGAGGTGTTATTTTTTGAGATTATTCTATTATATGCACGTGTAGCTGATTGGAATAACATATTATAAGATTATACTTTTTTTTTTTTCCAGAATGAATAAATATTAAGCTAGGGCATCTTACACATTATCTGAGAATTTGATAGTTTAATGTTTTATCTTCTGAACCTTTTTTTTTTTTTTTTGGGTGAATTTATCTTCTTAACTTTGTTTCTAACAATCTACCTGAATTTGCTGAAATAATGTTTGTGATCTATTTTACTGACAGTTGTTATATTGATTATGAAAAAGCTCGTCCATTCAAAAATTTCAAATTCCATTCAAACTCTGATATAAATCTCTCAATTATCCAACTCTGAATTCCTTAACTCCAACCAAAATTCAGAATAAAGTTGATAAAAATGTGTCATATTTCAATATTTTAGCAAGTTATATGGTTGAACTATCAAAATTAAAATTCAGTAGCAATTATTAGAAGAGTAATTAGCCAAATGGTCCGTGAACACTTAAGAATAGGAAGATTTGGTCTATGTTTTTTTAATTTTGGTCAATATGACCCTAAACGCTCTAAATGTTGGCAATCTTAATCCTTTCTGTCCAATTCCGTTTATTTTCTAACGGAATAAGTCATTTGTAATGTATATGATCTAATTTGAGATGGTGTTTTAGTAATTTAACAGTAAATTTAATTTAACAAAAACAACCTAATTTCTTCTCTCTCCCGTCTCTCTTTTTCGTTCTGATCCATCTCTCTTACCATTTTCTCTGTCTTTCCTGCTTCCACCCGATCTGCAAGCCCATAAATCCAAATCTTACTCTCCCAACATGCTGAGATCAACGACTGGGGTGGGGGCACCTAAGATTCCTCTTTTTATTTTTTCTAAAAATAATGTATATCAGTTTTTTTCCTTTGTGGCGGGGGGGTTTGAGATCAGCTTGGTTTGGGGGGGGGGGGGGGCTTGAGATCAATGAGTTAGGGAGGTAGCGAGATCAGCGTCTTGGGTGGGTGGGATCAGCGACTTGGGGGGGGGGTGGGGGCACCTGAGATCATTAGCGAGTGTGGGGTTGGGGGAGCCTAGGTTTCTTACCTCTCTCCCTCTTTTTTTTTTTTTTTTTTAATGTATATTGGTGTGGGGTCTGTTGGGATCTATATATGTTTTAAGAATATAAATTCAATTCTAGGGATTTTATGTAAATATGATATTTTGATATTAATCAAAAGAGGTTATTCATGTTTGATAAGTTGTGTCCTATTTACTTTCATTTGTTGATTGTATGATTATTTTGAGCAAACATAAAATACTCCTAGACTGTTGGTAATATATTAGATTACCATATATATACGGAGTATACATAGAAGAAGTGGTAATTTGATCACAATTTAAATAAATGGTCCGCAATCGATGGAATAAGATTTGGGGATCTTATTCATGATAAGATTATAAAGATTGTCTACTTTTTTGGAGGGATGGTTTGTCTTGACCATCGGATAGGTTCCGAGTAGAAACTTTAATGTAGACATTGGAGTGGACCTAAGGTGTTAATTGATTCGGTTTAATAATTCTGTTTATAAAAATCAATGACGCTTTAATTATCATCCTGCATTAATCCTAATCCGGAAATGAATACTTGAGTTCGCATCCATGACTTATGCACTTTGATCCACTATAGGTGAGACACTGATAATTGATAGTCAATATACTTGTGTTTTGGGTGTATGACTTATAAATTAAGAAATCAAGATTCATAGATACGGAATCCATAGCTATCTTAACGATAGTACATATTATCTACTTAAAGGCAATATTCGAGAATTGAAAGATAATATAACAAGATATTGATCATCGGTTTACTTTGTGTTCTCTGATGGTTTATCGATTGTATGGCTTTACAATTAATGGTTCTTTCAGTGGAGAATAATGAAACTTTGGGGGTGTTTGGTTCGCTAGTTTGAGTTGAAATATTTTAGTTGTAATAGTAAATTTTTTTGAATTTTCAGAAAAGACAAAAAACTTTTTGGGAAAAAGACAAACTTTTTTGGGAAAAGACAAAAAAAATTTGAGTTGAAACGGAGATAAACTCGCAAACCAAACACCCCCTTTAAGTTAAAATGATTGAAAAGGTAAAACGGAAAAGTCCTTAATTCAATCATGGATAACATATGGGGATTAAGCAAGCGATGAAGAAATTATGGAAGAAGCACTGTGTTAGAGAGCTTTCGTAATACGGTATGTAAACGGGAGTTCAGTTTTAAACTTTTAGTGGAATAGTCCTGAAGTTGATAATTGATGAATAATTAATCTGAGATTAATTTTTCACAATTATAGGACCCTCTTTACATATTTCCATCGGATCCCTTTACTAGCTCATATAGTTTCACGAAACGTCTCGGGATTTGTTCCTAATGAGATCGGTAAATTAAATGAGAATTTAATAATGTCTATTACAACATGGTACTCTCTAACATGCAATCCCGAAAAATGAATGGACATGTGAAATTAATGTAGACAAATAATGGATTTGTCAACATATGATTGGTTGTAAATAAAATAATTATTTGTTAATTATTTGATTAATTGAATTTTGAAAATAAGATTGTGTTTGAATTATTTAATTTTTAAAAACAAAATTTTTCTCTCCTAATTAATTGGGCACGGTTTTTTTTAATAGATGGAGGGAAGAAGATTTTGTTTCAAAATTATTTAAATATATTACAAATATTAAATTATTAATTAATTTAAATAATAGAGCTTATTTGATAGATTTTCTTTTCTTAAAGAATTGTGCACTTTTTTTTTTTTTTGTGGAAAGGAAATCTAAAATATTTCATTTATTTAAATTAATTAAATATAAATAATGTTTGTGAAAAATATTTATTTAAATTCAAATGTTTAAAAAGGAATTTGAATCTAGATAAGATTAGGACTTTTTAACTAGTCTAGATTTTTGATTTAAATTTGAACCACCAATCAATCTCTACATTAGGTGGAGCATGAATATTTTGAGTTTCTCCTAACAAAAAATCGTCCATAAGGTTTAAAGAACTTAGCCCGAAATTTAAATAATCCTTTAGTTCAAAAAATTATCCAGAAAAATAATTATTAATTTTTTTTCAAGTATGAGATATTTTTGAAAAAGGATTTGAGTATTAAACCTATTTTTCTGTTAGAAAAACACCAAAAACTAATTTTCTGTATTTGAGAAAATTCGTCCTTCTTGGGTGTGAGAAAAAGAGAGAAATTTTCATTAAATTAAAATTGTGAGGAAGGTTAAGCCGAGTGATATTTTTCATAGAAGGTTTACTGGCTCCTATTTTGTAGTTTTGAAGAACGAACTCGGATCGAATTCTCAATGAGGTACATCGAAATTGAGAAAGTGAGATCTAGATTTCGGAAAAATTACCGGTCGCTTGGATTCATAGCACGTGTGCCCACACACAGACGTGGGGACTCGAGAATAGTAGAGAAGACACGTTGGTCGAAACTCTAGCAATTTCGGAATCCAAGAAACTAGGTACGTTTGACCATATATTAAATTTATTATTATATATATCATGAGCTTCTTTTCTGAATCGACATAAAAATTTTAAAACTTCCGCTGTACCGTAACTCTGATATCAAATCCGTTTTTCCAACAAGGTCTAATTTTAAATAAGAGTATTTTCATCTTTTGACTGTTAATAGAACTCATGTGATGGGTCACGTGACCTTTACTATTAGAAACTTAACAAAATTGGACGGAAGTGACTAATATTGTCAACATTTAAAGAGTTTAGAGTTATCTCGGCTAAAATTATAAATAAAAAAAAGAAAAAAAAAGGACCAAATTTTCACCTTGTAAAGAGTTCATGGATCATTTGGGCCAATTACTCTATGGTTTGTTTGGTTGGTTAGTTTGAGTTGAAATATTTTAGTTGTAATAGTAAATTTTTTTGAATTTTCAGAAAAGATAAAAAACTTTTTGGGAAAAAAAAAAAAAAAGTACAATTTGAGTTAAAATGAGATGATGAGACAAGCAGGGACTTACTAAAATTCGAAAAAATAATGGGCAAAAGTGTAAAAAATCACACTTAATACAATTATACTTCTCAATGTTATTTTTCCTTCAGAGAGGGAATGATAAATATACACTTAAGCAACAAATGAATGATAAATTGGTATTCTCGTCTATATCCCTTTAAGGTGTTTGCTATTTTATCCTTAGACTATAAAAACTCTCACACTATCTTATAAACTTTGAAGGACTCCTGCATGAACCTTTTATAAGAATTTCTATTAAAAATAAACGAAAAATTGGGAATTAAGTATGATCATGTGTGTCTTTTTTTTTTTTTTTTTTTTTTCTTTCATTTGTTTTTAATTGAATTATTACCAAAAGGGAAGCTAGTGAGATTATGTCGTATCTTTTTCAATCTGTTTTTACTCAAAATTCTACATAAAAATGATTAAATGAGATAGATTCAAAATTTAAGGATTAAAGTGAGAGTTTTCAAAATTTAGAGTGCAATGTGAGAGTAATCTTAAAATTTGGGGATTGATGAGTTTGATCCAAAAATAAAATATGATTAATCGCTAGGTTGATTCCTAAAATTTTAAGTTTGTGTGACTTTGATTTTTTTTTTTTTTTTGAGTTGGAATGACCTTAAACTATTAAAAACGTTGCTATAGTAATATTTTCTGTTAATTTTTAGACGGAATCCGTTAATTGTCTCATTTACAAAATCACTAACAGATTCGATCCAATAATTGACAAAAATGATTATTCTATCAAATATTTTAATAATTCAAAAACAACCCAACTCCGAAAAAAAAGCACAGATCAAAATTAATCAAACTTAAAAATTTAGGGATTAAATAAGTAATTTCCCTAATAAAATAAAATAAAACAACCAAAAACAAAAACCTTAAACTGCAGCCCTCTTCTTTGTCTGGGATTAAGCCCTAATAATAAGAAGGCCATCCCCTTCCTAACTTCTCTGCTCCGTCTTCGTCTGAGTAGTCTTCTTCGTTGAGCAGCTCAAATTCCCAAATCATATAAATGCCCAGAACTCTTGGCACTTCCAGTATCTCTCTCAACCATGCAACTCCCATCTCTCTGAAAAATGAAGTCAACTAAACCTCTCTTCTTTCTCTTCTTCTTCACAAATATGCTTCTCTTTCTTCGCAATCTCTTCCACATCGGTCGCAGAGCTTCTTCCCGAGTAAGCCCTTTTCCCAATTTCTTTCCTTCTTTACTTTTCATTCACAAAAGCTCTTCCCATGCTTGTATTTGTTTCACCGGTTTTTCATTCCTTGTTCGTTTCCCATTTTCTTCAAAACCCATCTCTGGTTTTTCTCCCCAAGTTTTGGATAAAAAGAACTTGTGTAGAATCGTTGAACAAGACCAATGGAATGATCTGAATATCGTTAATTTGTTCGATTCTGTGATTGCCCCGATTTGGGTTTCGAGGTTTTTGGTAGAGCTTAAGGAGTATCCGGTTTTGGCTTTGAAATTGTTCAAATGGGCAGGGAATAGAACCGGGTTTCGCCACACGACCGAGTCGTATTGTATTTTGGTTCACATTCTCTTTTATGCTGGAATGTACTTTGATGCCAATGGAGTTCTTAGAGAATTGGTGTCGTTGAATCGGGTTTTACCGGGTTGTGATGTGTTCGATGTGTTGTGTTCGACGAGAAGTGTTTGTGTTCCAGGGTTTGGAGTTTTCGATGCGTTGTTTAGTGTTTTAGTTGAGTTGGGAATGTTTGATGAAGCAAACCGGTGTTTCTTGAAGATGAGGAAGTTTCGGGTTTTGCCGAAACCGCGGTCCTGCAATGCGTTTTTGCATAGGCTTTCAAAGTCGGGAAAGGTGGACTTGTCAAGGAAGTTTTTTGAGGACATGCTTGGGGCCGGGATTGCCCCTTCGGTTTTCACATATAATATAATGATTAATTATCTGTGCAAGGAAGGTGATATGGATCAAGCTAGAAGCTTGTTTGTAGAAATGAAACATCGGGGCTTGATGCCCGATATTGTGACGTATAATTCTCTAATAGATGGGTTTGGGAAGGTTGGGAAGTTAGACGAAGCAGTTTGCATATTTGGGGAAATGAAAGATGTATGTTGTGAGCCTGATATAATTACTTTCAACGCTTTGATTAATTGTTTTTGTAAATTGCAAAAACTGCCTCGAGCTTTGGAGTTTCTCCGTGAGTTGAAGAATCATGGGTTGAAAGCAAATGTCGTGACTTATAGCACACTAATTGATGCCTTTTGTAAAGAAGGGATGATGCAGGAGGCGCTTAAATTTTTCGTGGACATGAGACGAGTTGGCCTTTTTCCTAATGAGTACACATATATTTCTTTAGTTGATGCAAATTGTAAAGCAGGTAATCTAACCGAAGCAATGAAGCTGACAAACGAGATGTTGCAGTCAGGAATTAGCTTGAATATTGTAGGTTATTCAGCTTTACTCAACGGCCTTTGTGAAGATGGTAGAATGACGGAAGCGGAAGAAGTCTTTATGGCAATGCTGAAGGCTGGAGTAACTCCTAACTTGCAGGTTTATTCTGCCCTTGTTCATGGATATATTAAGGCTAAGAAGTCGGAGAAAGCTTTTCAAACCTTAAAAGAAATGGAGGAGAAAAAAATAAAACCCGACTTGTTACTGTTTGGAACTATCATTTGGGGTCTGTGCAGCCAAAATATGCTTGAAGAATCTAAGCTTGTGATCAATGATATGAGAAGTCGTGGTCTAACTGCAAATCATTTTGTGTACACGACGCTTATGGATGCCTATTTTAAGGCGGGAAAAACCACGGAGGCGCTCTCTCTTTTACAAGAAATGCATGACAATGGGATTCAGATCAATGTTGTAACTTATTGTGCATTAATTGACGGTTTGTGCAAAAAGGGTTTGGTCCAAGAGGCCACTGACTATTTTGATAGGATGGTTGACATCGGTTTGCAACCTAACATAGCGGTTTATACAGCCTTAATCGATGGGCTTTCTAAAAATAATTGCATTGAGGCAGCTGAGAAGCTGTTTGATGAAATGCTGGAAAAGGGTATACCTCCTGACAGGACTGCATACACCGCTCTAATTGATGGGAACTTGAAGCTTGGGAATCTTCAGGAGGCTTTGAATTTGAAAAACAGAATGATTGAAATGGGCATGGAGCTTGATTTGCATGCGTATACTTCCTTGATCTGGGGGTTTTCTCAGTGCAGTCAGGTGCAACAAGCAAAAATGTGGCTTGATGAAATGATTGGGAACGGTATCCTTCCTGATGAGATCTTATGTTTCAGTCTACTAAGGAAATACTATGAGCTAGGAAAGATAATTGAAGCCGCCGAATTGCAGGATGAATTGGCGAAAAGGGGTCTAATAAAAGGAACATGCAATTATGCAATTTCTGATGCTGGAACTTGAGAGCTGGTAGATGTTCTTACTGGTTTTCTCCGAGCAGGATAGGAAATTTGTATTAGAAACTCAAAATGCTTTACCATTCCTAAAATTGGGTGTAAATACCCCGAGGTTGATAAGATTCTTTTCGTTGGTTTCTGGCTTATACTTTGACAAACAAGCTCTTACATATCAAAAGTTTGTTGTGATCTCGTAATGCAACACGAAACTGGATGAGAATTGAATTTTGAATTTTTACTTTGATATCATCGAGGAATTACATAGTTACCACGTGGTCTGACAAAATATGTGATCTTCTTCCCAGGTGAGTGATGGTCTCTACTTTAGTCACCAGTTGCAGTACTAATTCGAGTAAATTTTATCTCTTTTCTAACTGGTAATTTACCGGCTTTTTTGCAAAGAACGTGGCAGCTGGAATTTTTGCTCGCTAGAAGACACGTCAGGTCATTCATGGAGTGACTAACCTTGAAGAAGTTGTATCGAAGGAACCAGAAACAAGTCATGGAGTGACTAACCTTAAAGAAGTTGTATCGACGGAACCACAAACAAAGTTAGCGTATGCGAGGAAGGTGTAGTTTCGGTCACCAGATATCCTAATAGATTAGAATTTAGAAGTCCTATTTAATTTGTAGCGAAGTTCATATCGTTATAATCATTTTACAAAATCACGGTGACTTTTTTTCCTAATGCTGTATTGTGTAAAACTCCAGGATTTTTTTTTTCTGGAATGCTCTGGTATGAATTTAGCTGAGAAATGGCTTTGATTTATTCCTTCCTTGGAATACTGCGTGATTTTAGGTATTTACAGTACCTGAATCTTATATATATATATATATTTATTCACTCAACACTCAGAAATTATAGTTTGTGCTCATCATAATAAGTTCGAAATCTTGTTATACACAAAATCCGCAGGTGAGGATGGAAGTTCGAAATCTTGGCGGGGTAAAAGCAGATTCTTGCTCAAGCAAACTGTATTTTCTTGCTGATTCCTTTTACAATGTACAATATTTTCACTCGTTGTAAATGTTTATTTGTCAAAAACATCTTGTGAGACCTTAACTTGTTGCATTATCAGATTGTCTGTTAAACGACTTTAAAAGATATAAAAACAATGCACCAAGCATGGTGATGGATTTTGGCTTTAGTAAGTTTTAAATCACTAAACCAATCACAACTCTTTTATAATTTCTTTTGTTTTTGTTTTGTTTTTTGTTTTGTTTTTTTTTTTAAAGAAGGTGTTTTTATGTATTTGTTATCTTTACGGTCGTAAACTCTATTTTTTACTAATCAAATTTGTGTTATGTTGTATTTTTTCTTCTTTTTTGTGGTAATGTGTTACGATAATTTATTAAATTTAGTAAAATTTCATTATAAAATGCTTTAACAAAGTTTCTTAATTAAATTTATATGAATGTCATAAAGTTTCTATGAAAATTAATTCGACTTACAAGTCCAAATACATTATATTTTTATTTTAATTATGGTTTCTCTTACCATTTATAAACCACTGAAATCGATCAAAAATAGCTCTTAAGTTTTACCTTAGTTACTACTAGTCATGAGCATCCCTACAAAAAAGCCCCAAGGTCCAAGTCACGAAATTCATATGTTTTCCATTTTTTCCTCAATAATCATCTTTTGTTTCACCCACTTCAAGTTGAAAAGAAAATAAAATTAATGCTAACTTATAATATTAATTTGCATGTAATATATGAATTACAACTATTATTTTGTTGGTATATATTTAAAAAATTATTACAATAAATAAAATTAAAATTGCATCTATCAACTAAAAGATAATAATTTGATATGTGAATTGATTAAAGAGTAATTGGTCAAAATATCTCTGACCAAAAAATCTCTGAACTCTTTTAAAGCTGATGGTTTGGTTTCTTTTTTTTTTTTTTTTGTTCGGATAACCTTAAACTCTTATTTTTTGATTATTATATCCTTTTCGTTTAAAATCGTTAAATTTATAACGGAATCTTGCATAAGTTATAATTTTTATAGTAAAAAGACCAAAATACCCCTAGATTTTTATTTTCTTACTCATTTATCTTCTCCTTCATTTTTTTTTTCTTTTTTTCCCCTTCAAACCACCAAAAAAAAAAAAAAAAAAAAACAGCCCCAACCCCAGCTCGAGCCGCTTTCCACCCCCTACCCCTCTCTTTCACCATTGTCAAGCTTAGCCCTAACCCCTACCCATCGAGCTCAAAGCCCAGCCCGAGCACCCTTTCCTTCACCATCGCCGAGCCCTCCCTCCCCCCCTCTTCTCCCAAACTTAAAACCCAATCGCGCCCCCTCCACCATCGTTCCATCGACGAACACAAGCACCACCCCCCATCGAACAGGTTCGAAACCTAGATCCTCCCAAAACGAACTCAAACCCCCCACTTTCCCTTCCCCACCATCACCAAACTGAAGCCCACCGCGCTCATCACCATCTCTCTGCCTTGCCAAGGTTTGTTCTCAGGGTTTTTTGGATCTGGGTTTAGGTTTTTGCTATTGACATCTGAGGAAGGAGATGAAGAGAGATAGAGAGAGGAGAGATAAATTTAATTTTTAATGATTATTTATTTATTTTTGTTAAGTAAATTATTATTAAATTACTAAAATATCCTTTTAGATTTGATCACATGAATTGCATATGCAAAATTCCGTTAGAAATTTAACAATTTTGGATGAAAGGACCATAATGGTTAAAAAATAAGAGTTTAAGGTGATCTCGGCCAAAAAGAAAAGAATATGAACTAAATCGTAATCTTTAAAAGAATTCAGAAACTATTTAGGTCAATTACAGTTGATTAAATAAAAATAAAATGCCATAGGTTTATTCTATGTTATGAAATTAAAAGGCTCTATCTAATAAATTACTTAAAAAGTGAATGTAGGCATAACTTTAAGATAATACTAACGACAAATTCAATAAATATATACATCAATGATAAAATACTATACCGACTCCACAAAAAATTGAGTTGTGGTTAGGGATGAAATGCCACTCGAACCCAGAACTAGCTGGTTTTCTCCGAAATACTTTGAAGCGCAGTAGTTGACTGGACAAATAGGGATAAAGCACTGTTTTGGTGCGGGCCGCGAAAGCAGTACCAAATCGAGGCAAACTCTGAATACTAGATATGACCTCAAAATAACAGGGGTCAAGGTCGGCCAGTGAGACGATGAGGGATAAACTTCATCGTCGAGAGGGAAACAGCCCAGATTACCAGCTAAGGCCCCTAAATGACCGCTCAATGATAAAGGAGGTAGGGGTGCACAGACAGCTAGGAGGTTTGCCTAGAAGCAGCCACCCTTAAAAGAGTGCGTAATAGCTCACTGATCGAGCACCCTTGGTGAATTTCTCATTTCAAATTCAATAAATATATATATGCATGATAAAATATCTCATTAAACAATGATTAATAACCTTTGAATGGGATTCAAGAACCGCTAATAGAAATTTTATTACTAACGACAAATTTGATTAAATCTAAACAATCCAAATGTGTTTATTTATCTTTTAACATGCAAAATGAATTACTAAATAAATAAGGAAAACAAATAGCTTATTCTAAAGACATCTGAATTTTTTTAAATTTAACAATTTAGTTCTTAAATAGTTTTCTTAACAATCAACCATCTATAGTTGTAATTTTCAGTGTCATTAGTCCTTTTTACTCGTACCGTTAAAACTTAGACTTTTTTTTTTTTTTAACTAATAGAAAAAGTGTATTTTTGATCATTTTTATTTAATTCTAATATATGTTTAAATATAAATCAAACTTCAACCTGAACTTTAAAATAAACATATATTGAAATTAAATAAAAATAATCAACAATGTTTTTTTTTTTTCAATCAAGTGTAAATCACGTACAAAACAAATTGTCTAATTTTAAAAAATGCAAATGTAATGGACTAAGTTAATAAAATTTATAAGCCCGTGAAGAGTTTTGTCACTAATGCCAAACTACCTCTTAATCTTTATATTTTTGTAAAGTACAAATATCACGAGGTATTTTGACATAAATGCTAAGATCAACGGGGGTATTTTGACATAAACACAAAATTTAGGGGGATTTATTACATTAAAAATGACAAAAAGACTGACAAAAAAAATAACAGAAGGGATAATTTGACGTATATATTAAAATTCAAAATTCAAAGGATACAACAAATATATTTTATAGTTTATGAAATATTTTGACACTAATGAAATAGTTTAGCAGGTATTTATGGCATTTTTTCAAAGAGTTGATAATTGAATTATCAAGAGATATACATGATAGCCTAAACAAATCTTAAAACCTCCACAGGAAAAGAGTTTTTTTTTTTTTTTAGTGTGGTCTTAGACAAGTACTTTATCCATTTTTACCCACTCTCGAAATCCTCGGACAGTGTCCACCGTCTTCTCCAACACAACTGAGCTCAGACGAACTCACTCAAAACCCAAATATCCTCACCTTTTATTTTCCTCCTCTTTTTCACCGTCAGAAGCTGATGAAGAAATTCAACTCAACCCCTCAACATTGCTTCGCTTAGTTTCATTACAGGTAATAAAAAAAAAAAAAAAAATAGCTCTCTTATCTTTCTTGTTTAAACTGAATCATGTTCGGGAATGTTAAGATTTTCTGTTTTTGAGGTACCCATCAGACTAAGGAAACAACACTCCAAAACTTTTCACTAATTCAGTTGAAATTATCTACTTTGAGTGATTTTCAGCACCTGGGCTCAAAGGGTCCTATATTTACAGTAACTGATTCTTCTGTGTTAATCTCCACTTGGTTCAGAATTTTTGTGACATACATATATATATATATATATATATATATATATGCTGGGGTCACTAGAAATGGCATCTATGTCTGCAGCTTGGCTGTATCAAGGTATGCATACATACTTACACACACACACACACACAAACACACATATAAATTTATACGTTTTTCAGATATATTTGTTTGATGAGTTATTCTTGTTCATTAGAAAATAATTATTGTATATAATTGGTTTTTGGTTTGTGTTTGGCAGATAGAGGATTGAGGGGTGCAGTCTCTTCAGATGGCTATGTTACTAGGAACCCATGTTTCATTCAGTTGCAGGTTTATTTTATTTTTTAATGAATCTTTTTTTTTCTCCCGAATACTTTGTTCTTTTGGGATTTAGTTTCATGATCTGTTGCTTGAGTTTAGTGTGGATGGTAAGTGACTAAGAAGTTTTTTTGGTTAATTTCAGTTTTGTTTTTAGAGATAAGATCATCTTCATCACTTAGAGAAAATTATCACTTTAAATCATCCCGTATTCTTTTGTGAGGTTCTTAAGAAATTGAATTTCTTGGCTTCCAAAATAAACTCCACTTGTGTGCCACTCAGAAGTTTACTCTTTTCTTCTTTATATAATAATCATTTGAACTTGGGAATAATGTGTTTCGTATTCATGCGCTTGGATAAGTTTTACGACCCTGAAGACACTAATTCTTTATTTATCATATGGAATTCGGGTTTCTTTTTACAATATGGAAATTGGTTTTTGTTTTACCCTTAACATGTTTAACAGTAGTTGTTGGCTTAATTCTGTAAAGTTCAGGCTCTAGCAGGATGGTGACAAGATTTAATGCCAAAATTTCTGAGATGAACCTGCTATTTTTCGAAGATACTTCATCTCTGTAGCACTGAACAAGCTTGTTTTGCTTTTCCTCTTTGTCATTTCCTATGGTGCTAAATATTTAATGTATAATTATTTTCTATGAACTGCAGACGTCATTTTTAAGTTCTCAAACATTTCAAGTTAGAGTTAGCTTCACTGATCCATTGAAGAGAGTTAGTAAACCGCCTTCAATTAAGTGCGAGAAGAAAGATGATGAAAACTTTAAGCAGGTGTCAGTCGAGCGTCCACCGTACTATAGTTATATGGACTCGACGTCTGGTCAGATTGAACCAGCATCTGGTGCTCGTGCCAGCATTCCAGGGAAAGAGTATTGGCCAGAGGGTACTGCAAATCGAGTTAGGGCTGGCCGGGCTCCCGAGCCTACTGGTACCTCCCTTGGATCTCCATCCTATGGAAAAAAGCCTGGAAGTAGGAGGAGGAAGCAAACAACATCAGTTGCTGCTCCCGAATCTTCTGAAGTGAGTGCAGAGTCTGGTGATCTAGTGAAGCTTGAAACTTTAGAGGACGCCATGGAAGACCCTATAGACAACTCATCTGAATACGTTGTCTATCAGACGGAACCTGAAAAACAAGAAGAGACTGGATATGAGCTTGACAAAAAACTCGGACGTCCTCACCCCTTTATTGATCCAAAAGTAAAAAGGCCAATAGAGGAGCCACTTACAAGTGATGAATTGTGGTGGAACTGGAGGAAGCCAGACAAGGAACAATGGTCTAGATGGCAAAGGAGACGGCCTGATGTTGAAACGGTTTGTGATTAAATTGCATGAAAACGTAGCGTACATGTGAAAAGACGAGTGGAGAGGTTATCAAATTACCACTGTATATTGAATTGTAGCATAGAAGATCAATAGTTGGACTTTGTTCAGTTTTATATTCAGCCCCTATATGAACGTTCCACATGTACGTTCTAGTTCATATTAGGATTGCTTAAATAAGAATGTTTCACGTAGTAGCTTTATTGAAAATATAAATTGAAAAGTTACAATTGTAGGTTGTCCTTTTGTTTTGATTTTGAGTTTTATGTTTTAATTTCAGGTTTTTCTCAAAGCAATGGCAGAGTCTGGGCAGGTTAAGCTTTATGGGGAACATCCAACATTGACTGAAACTTCTCTTTACAGAGCTAGACGGCACCTTTTCAAGGAAGAAAGGTATCCATGTTTGCGACTGCTTGTTGTTGTGTGTTTACAAATCCCCTGATTTAGACAGGGAAAGGCTGTTTTCACGTTGAAGAGCTCATATTCAAAAATCATTGTTAAAAGCTGTGGTGAATTTAGGAAGTAATTAATCTCATCACAAATTTATTGTCAAAATTTTTAGCAAGAAGAAAATCCTTTACACGTGACCAAATGAGGCCTTAATAAAATGTCTTCAAGAAAAAACCAGTTTACATGATACTTAACAAAGTGAAATGTGTGTGGTTGTGTGTGTGTGAACCTGCTTTGAGTATCATAATGATGGTCCACAATGTTTTAAAGTGGCATTTACTTGTATATGTGCTTATTCATCACTTCTACATCTTTCTTCTTCTTATTCTTTCTTTCTGTCTTCCTTTCCTTTCTTTTTCTTTCTTTTTCTTTCTTTTTTGGGTTATATGTTGCAAGATGATAACTTATGCTCACTTTGTTTTATTTTCTTTTAATTTCCTCATGAATTTTTCTATTTTAAAATATGGTTAGTTGATGAACTGAAAGTAGCACAAAATGAGATCATAGCTTTTCAAAATAAATAAAGTGCAATGGTGAGCATTAAAACCGGTCAACTTCTCACAATATTGTAAATTTATCTATTAGATCTGTATAAGGAGTTGACAATATCTTGATTTTACATTTTGGTTGAACTAATGTGAACTGAAACAAAATGAAAAGAGAGCAAGTTCGCTTGTTTCTGGTCCCCGGCTATTCGTTTTTTTCTGTTTGTTGACTGATTGCTTCGCAAGTCGAAAGCTTTCTACTTACAAACTTAATTATAAAACATATGGTTCTAGTTTGCATACTTGTTAACACATTGGAATGGAGCTCAACTTTATTTATGTCGTAATAGTCCAAAGGAAATTGCTTATCAGCAGCTCCGATCAATTGCCTGTAAACTGAAGATTTTTTGGCTAGTGCTTTAGTAATTTGCTGACTATTCCTTCACTAGTGAAGTAAACAAAGTAAGCATAGTTTAATGGGCGAAAAAATTAACAACCTATTCAGTTCCGCATTATCCTCACTTGAGGTTGTACAGTATGCCTAGTTTGGTCCAACACTCGTATAGTATTCTGATGGTGCTTATACGGAATGATTTAAGTTGTTGTTGGTGAATGTAGGATTCAAGATGAAAAAGAGCGGCTGAAGAAAGTTGGGCCAATTGCATACTACTCGGAGTGGGTGAAAGGATGGAAGAAGGATACTTCAAGAGGAAGCTATTGAGAAACATTTCGAAGAGACTGGTGAAGATGAAATAACCCAACTAATTGATATGTTTAGTCATCAGACAGATCGAGAGTATCGCATTATGATGGGAACTGATATCCGCATAAAAAGGGATCCTTTAGCTATGCGATTGCGCGAGGATCAAATAAAGCAAAGTATTGACTCAAAAGCTGATGAGTTTTTATTTTCGTTATGCCTCTTATTTTCTAGAATATGTTTTCATCCGCTGACCTGAATCTGTTGTGGGAGTGTCACGGTTGATAATGAGGAATGTCCTCTCCGATATTTGACGAATTCTTTTATGCTCTGGTAATTGACTAATCTGTTTGGCCTTTGCAGTATGGGGTGGAGATCCAGTTTACCCGACTGTGAATTATATTCAAGAACCGGATAAAGTTATTGATTACAGGGGCCCAGATTTCCATGAACCGACACCTAACATGCTGGCTTTCCTGAAGGAGGTTAGTACTCTGCAAAAACCCCACTTTCTCCTCAAAATTTTCTAGAGCGAATGTTTGTTGAGCAGCATATTACTTTGTTTCACTAATTTCAATGGCTTTCTTTGTGAACAAAGAATCTAGTTGCTGAACTGGAAAATGGATTTCTCATTCTTTATGTGATCACGGTACAAAGCAGAAGGCTGGGTCTAGTGAGATTGAAGCAATTCCCTAAATATATTGAGGCTAATAATCGGAAAACACTTTACTTGGTTGACTGCTGACATTTCGAATCGCTATCAGTATATATATACATATGCTCTTGCACAGCATGTGTTGATGGTGTTAGTTTCCGTCATGAGGAATAGAACAAATTAAGACTTTCTCATCACCCGATTTTTGTATTTTTGGGTTGGAATGTTAGTTTACCAATTCTCCCAAAAGCTTAAGCTATTAGGAGGTGGGTCAACAATAGTTTTATATTTCAACACTCCCCCTCACGTGCAGGCCGGACAATGGGCAAACGTGCGGACAAATATTAATTTGAAAGTTCAACACAAATTATAAGAAGCCCGAAACATATTACAGGCCCAACACGCAATGATAATAAATGAGGTTAAATAGTGCAATTACAGGGGTTCGAACTCAGGATCTCCTGCTCTGATACCATGTTAGTTTACTAATTCTCTTAAAAGCTTAAGCTATTAGGAGGTGGGCCAACAATAGTTTTATATTTCAACAGAATGGTCTGCTTGGTGTTGATTACATTAATCTTTTGTAGAAGGATCCAGGTTACTTTGTCATTGCTAGTTAAACTGGAGTTAAGTATAGGATACGGGGTATGGTTTAACAGAAACCTTATATTTGACTAATGTAACTTCACTAAATTAGATTTGGATGTTTGAAAAGTATGACTTGAAGCTACGGGAATAGTTATATACACTTCTATTTAGCTTCAGTTGGTTGTTCTAGAATCGTGGTGCAAAATCGTTTGTCAAATATAACCAGATCCGACTTGTCACATTTACACAATGGGTAAATTTTGTTGTCAGTTGTAATAAAGCGCCTTAATGGTGAATGATAAGGTGGTAGAATAGACACTTCGAAGCAAATTTTACATTGAAGTACGCTCAAGTTCAATCCTGACTCATATTAATAGTCCTTGAACTTTACCATGTTTTCACTTATTTAATACATATACATAATTATTTCTTATACACTTGGTTTCTCGTCTAATATATGACGTTTGTGACTTTTGTGCCCCTTGTGATCAGCATGGCAAAATCATATCCAGGGAAGAGCTCGAACAAATTCTGGCGAAAGAGAAGACTGAAGAAGTTCAGGTGACGATTCAAGAAACAAAAACAATCTTTAGTTCACTGAAATCTGATCCAGGCTTTTCATTGGAAAGACTTTTCTTTCAGCGAGACTAACAATCTTTAAGGAAACTATCTCATTTGATTGCTCTCCTTTTTGTTTACTTCTCCTGTTTTGCAAACAAAAGCAGGTACCAGATATAGATGAAGCCATGGCACGGGCTGTTGACATTGGCGAGAACGATGTAGGTTTTGTCACCTCCCTTATATTGGAAAAAACGTCATCTTAAACGCCTTGGACTAATGTTTATTTTCCTTGTCCTGTTTATAGGATGAAGGAGAGGACAGCGAGGCAGAGGTTGAGCTTGATGAAGAAGATGTCGATAAGAAACTTACGCGCAGCTGGAGTGTCTTGAAAAGTACTCCTCAGCTTCGCAAATCAAAGGTGATCCTCTTTCAGTTCCAAGTTCTCATGTATTCCTTTGTTATTGATGATGATGTTGGGTATGGAAACTACTTAGTAACATGAGGGTATGGAAACTAATTAGTAACATGAGCCTATAAAGGTCACAAACTAGTTGACACTGCAGCAAACTGGGTTGAGTCCAGCCCATCTAGTTGGGCGAAGCTGGACCGACCTTTTCGGCACATTGGTATAACAGGCCTTCATAGAAGAACACAAATTTGCCTGGTTCTGCACCAACTCAAGACCTTTGATTTGGGTCTATGGAACTAGTGTAGAGGCCCAGCCGATGAAAGGTATGGAGAAAAGGAAGGGGATTTTTCTCTCTCTTTTTAATGGAAAAGCTAGACGCATGTCGCATACTACACTACTTGGGTTGACGTTCCAAAGCTCTTTTGGAAGGTCTCAGCTTTTGAATCCAGGAGGCCAAAAGTAGCTTTCAGGAAACAACGTTGGAAAAGCCAATCGATTTGTTTGTTTGGATCATGATGCAATATCCAACGCTGATTGAATCACCAAGTAGGTGGGGATGATTACAGGCATATTGCGGGATCTAGTTTTCTCATTAAAAACTAGAGACCATGACATTCACAATGTGATAGCCATCCCTGATGCTCGATAATTCTTTTATTCGAGAAATAAATAAATAAATAAAAGCATAATGCACTTGAAATTTTTAGTATATTCTTAATACCCTTTTCGTTCTTAGCCCCGCATTAATCAAACGATTCTCAGCATTTTTAAGCTGTTTTTAAGACATAAAATTTTTGTTCTTGATCTTCTTGCAGGATAAAGCTAAGAAGGACGGTCCCATGTCTCTGGATGAAGCTATAGATGATTCAGAGAACTTAACTGATTTTCTTATGGACTTTGATGAAGAAGAATAACACTTTCCTTTCCTTTCGCTATTATTTTTTAGATTTTTCACTAGAACTATAAATTTTCTTGGAAACTTTTTTTTTTATTTTTTTATTTTTAAAGTAAAGCTAATGAAGGCATGCAATGAGATAAATACTAGTAGGGATTTTGGGGCACTCAGATGGACGGTTGAGAATTAATAAATAACAAGTTACACATATAATAAGGGAAGAAAGAGCTAAATAGCTAGCTTGAAACTTAGAAGTAGGAAACAGGCTTTCAAATATTTGAAGTAAATAAAAATATTTTGCGAGTAAATAATTAATTAGGTAAACATTTACATGTTTATAACATCTTTACTAATGAATAATTTATTAGTAACAACTCAACATGGATAACGGGGAAATGATATTTTTTCTCAGAGTATCTGTCAAATGTCCACAATATCTAAAAATATTCGTAATATCTGTAAATATCCATGAATATTTATGATATTTTTTTGAATATTTTCATTAAATGTCCAAAACCTTGGAGATTTTTTTTTTTCGAAAATTTCAATTTCATCACACATTTCATTTTTTTTAACATGAATAAAATGTGACAACATATTACACAATATGGAGATCATAGTTGTAAGATCGCAGGTGACGGTATTGGGTGATTGTAGCATATAAGAAGACGTGGTATGAATTAACTGAGTCAAAGTGATGAAGATTCTTCTTGAGTTTTGATTTCATGAGCATAAAAATCAAGCAAATTTCATATGATTATAATCCTTTTTATGGTTCTTAAATGGTGTCTAATTTAAAAGTATAAAATCGAGACAGTTTTCTCGATATATTGGTATATCCTCTATTATAAATTTATATCGATATGTCATTACATATTCATCAAGATTACTCATTATATTGAACAAATTGACAATATCTAATTTATAAGTTAATAGTTGGTTGAGATCAAGAAAGATACATGTAAGACATTAATAATTACCTTTAAAATCATTCAAGAGTAATATCTCGGCAAATATTGTTTATTTTAGATCAGGATTGATACTTATCTAATGTTTTCTAATTAGTTAGAAACTCTTTTTGGATTAAGTACACTCGAAATTTATATGTATTCTTTTATGTTTGAAATTTAATTTTATGTGTCATATTATATTGTAATATATTGTTTGTAATGATTAATGAGTACGTAATATTATATTGAAATTACTATCAATGCTTAATTATTATGTTTTACTATTATATCATGCAATATAACTCTCATATTTGATTAAAAACTATACTATTTTTGTTATAAAATTAGTTTAAATTATGTAATATTGATTGTTTTGATATTTTATAAAGTTTCAGCAAAAATTATAAGTTTTTTTTTTTGAGTATCCATTTTTTCTCGGATATTTGTTGACATTGATATTTTTGTCAACATTATCCGTAAATCAAAATCTTGACAACTCTATCGACATCGACATTTTCATCTTTAGGGTAAATTTGCTCATTCAGGTCTCTAGATTATATATACAAGTTACATTTTGGTTTCTAATCTTTTTTTTTTCTTGGTTAAAAGTTCCATGAACTTTTAAAACGATGCAATTTGCTTCTTTTTCTGATTAAAATTTGACAGAAATGTGCATGTGATATCTATATGTCCATAACTTATTTTGTTGAAAATCACAGTAAAAGATTACACTTTTTTAAAAAACTTCAGGAAGCTTTTAATTAGAAAAAAAAAATATATATACATTAGGGACTAAAATGTAACTTCGTACGTTGTTGGGAGGAATAAATGAGCAATTTACCCTAACAAGCAATTACCAACGAGTGAAGAATGGAGACATGGGCTCTGGGCCGTGGATGATTGAGCCCAGAACTTGAGTTACCATCTTTAATGAGTAATTTGGGCCTAAATGTAATTCTTGGGTCTTCTTGTGGCCCAACTTAGTCTAGGTTGGATATGAACCCTGGGCCTTGGATGAACCCGTCAAGAAATTAACTGGAAAGAAGAGAAATCTTCAACAAGGCTACGAAAAGACCTTATTTTATAAAGTTTTAGCACGGATTTTGAAAATTTAAGATTTCTATGAACCTGGTCCAATAGGGAAACCTCAATTATTGGGGCATACAAATAAATCCTTTTCTATCCGTTACGGGTCAAGGACTCTTGCTCCTTCCTTTTCTTCAAACTTTGAATTATATTGTTCGTATAAACATATTTAATCAACGATAGAATAAGATCCGTTTTACATCATCCTATTTAAAGGATTCTTTGGTTCAAGTTGAAAATAAACCTGATTCTCATGAAAAAATATGATCACAAATTCACGCATTGTGAAAATAAAGATAAAGGGGAAAGCACCTGAATAATACAAATTTAAAAACCACTGCACCAACTGATACAAAAAATTAATATTAGACTAATATGATACAAAATTAAACTAAAATTAATTTAAATTTGTGTCGTGTTGGTTTAGAATAAGAAATTTATGTTATATTGGTTAATAGATGAAAAAAAAATGTAGTTATTTGGATTATTTTCTCAAAGAGAAAATAAAAGTAATGACATGACATCTAATTTTCTCTCTTCTAAAACACTTAGGGGGTGTTTGGAGAGTTGGTTCATTCCAACTCAAACCGTACTGTTTTTTGTCTTTTTCCCAAAAATTTTTGTCTTTTTCTCAAAAAGTTTTTTGTCTTTTTTAAAAATTCAAAAAATTTACTATTACAACTAAAATATTTCAACTCAAACTAACCAACCAAACACCCCCTTATAAATTGTAGTCTCTGTTTTTCGCTTTAAAATTTAATGAAAAAACACATTTCTAAGAAATAAAATGAAAACGCATAGGTTTTTTCTTTCTTTCTTTTTTTTTTTTTTTAAAGAAAAAAGGTGTTAATAGGAGCATATTACTTAAAATTTTCATTTTTCTTAGACATTGTGACTTTTTTAATAATAGCAATATACTTTTAAAAGTGCAAAAACAGCTAACAAATTATCTGAAATTTATTTTTGACAAACACAGAAAATCTGAAAACACATATTGGAACAACATAAATTAGATCATTATAATTATTTCATTATTTTATTTTCCTTCTTCTTCTCCTTTTTTTTCTTTTTCTTTTTTCTTTTTTCTTTTTTACTGTAAAAGAAACAAAAGGGACCAAGTTTGTTTAGTTGCTTTGATTTTGTTGTAGTCAACGTCTCTAAAGATATCAATGCGCGAAACTCTAATTATGATTACAAAGGCGTTTTACACTCTTTCAACATAATTATATAGCTTTTTTACATAGCTTTTATAATTTTCGCATGTTACGTAGGTAGAATTGGTCCATTAATTTAATTGAATAAAAAGATAGCCAAAAAAAAAGTCTATTATAACTATAGAACACATAGGTAAAGGCTTGAAATTATAGAATTTTTTTTTTTTTTTCAAATATGAATTTCACCAAAAATTTTGAAAACAAATTGGTGATTTCTAAAAGACTATTGAAAAGCAAAAGAGAATCACTTTATCACTATAACTTGGTGGCTAGAAAACCCAAAGTCCCTTTCACTATGCATGACTTCCACTTTTCTTCCCCTATGTTTCAATATTTTTAGGAGGTAAAAGTTAAAAGAGCAAAGATTTGTATCGTAAGACTTGAAGAGTGGCACTGTTTATATCGGGAATTTAAAAAAAAAATGATCTTGAACAGATCTAACAGTTAGAAATACGCACTGTCGATACGAGATCCCACTGTACAAAAACCTAGAAGAACAAACATAAAGAAGAAATAGTTAGAGGGTTTGAAAGAAAGTATTGAAAGTTTTTCAAGAATCTCATGGAAGAGAGAAGGAAAGAGCGAGTTCAACTGTTAAAGCATTACCTAAAGCCATCCCTTTTGGACTTCACTAAGATTTTCTCTTATGTAAGCAGATTTCCCCTTTTGAACATTTTCAAACCAATTAGCACAGTGTTTTTCTTTTTGGCCCTTAGTGACTTCCAGGGCATAATTAAAATAATATATTTAACAATTTAATATTTTTGGTTTCTTAATAATAAAATTAAAGATAATCTCAGGTGTTTTCCCCCTCCACTAATCTACCTTAATTTTCTTCCATCTGTCCCTACACTATCTTAACTGATTCCTTTGCAAGATCTCAAAAGTGCTTTTCTTTATATTATCTTAATCCATTTGCAAAATAAAATCTTACATGAATTTCTAAACTAGACGATTCTAAGGATTAAAAAAATGACAAAACAAAATAATAATTTAATATATTTAAATATAAACTAGTTAACACACACTTGATTAGAGAACAAAAAACCAAATCACACTTTTTGTTCCTTGTTTTAAGCGTTTGCGTTTAATTAAAAAAAAATTAAAAATTCTTTCCTTGGACCGAACATTTTGGAACTATCTTCTTTTTTAATTTTTAAGATTTTTTTAATTAGAATATAAAAGTAACAAAATCTTAATCCACTTGCGAGATAGATTTGTGTCAAAGGATGGTCAGAAATGGTCAATTAATTGTTGAGGTCCACAAAATGATGCCTTTGCAGGTGGTTTGGTAGTCCAAATTCCGTTCATAGGCCAAGTTGTAACATATTTGGTTAAAGTATATATATATATATATATACATATATATATTCAACAAAAAACTTGTAACATATATCCTATCTATAAAGTGTCATTAAAAATCATAATTGCTATGATTATTGCGTCTTTAACCGTTTCATAGAACGATAAATCCATTCCAAAAATAGTTGATTAGATGTAATAATATTACGGCGTGGCTAGGATTATTCCAAAGAAAAAAAAAAAGAGGAACCGAGGCCCCGGGAGAGAGAGGGATTTGACGTGAGACATAATCTGATAAAATGAGGATAAGAGAGATTTGACTCGCAAACCAATTAGATTATTGGGCTACCCTTTGCACTAAACCGGATGATATAAAAATGATTAGAGAGACAATAATGATGTCACAAAGAACCTAAAAACAAAAATCTTTCCAACTAATTAATTTAAGGAGCAATAAATTTGATTAAATTTCTTATTGGGGGGAAGACTATTTTCCCACCCTTTGTCACCCAAAACATGATCAAGAAAAGATCCCAAATTTTGCCGCTGCCTTGCTTTCTTGCTTTTTTGCTTTGCCCCCCACCCAAGCCATTTTTATTGAACAAAATGGCAAACAACTTAAAAACCTCAAAAAAAAAAAAAAAAAAAAAAAAAGAGAAAAAAAGAGAAAACATCTAGTCAACTATGTTTGATTCCTTGTTTAATTTATGTCCCTCAAAGCTAGCTTTGTATTCTCTTCGGACATAAATATTTTGGGTTCGTTGTAGAGCGAAAAGGGTTTCTAATGATTAGCAAAACAAATTGCTCCTTCTTCTTCTTCTTTTTTATTTTTTTTAATTTTAATTTTTCTTTTTTGTTCCTTCATTAATCATCATCATTAGTGACCCCTTAATTTTTGGAGCTTTCTTTGTCATTATAATTCGTCATGTTCTTGTGACTCTACAAACATGATTAACAAAAATGGGCTCCACACTAATCATTGAATTAATCTTTTGCCGCTTCTACATTTTGTAATAATTAATATTGTTTAGCATATATTAATGTCGTTTTAACTTTTTCTACATGAACTTACTTTTATTTTATTTTATTTTATTTTTTGGGGGGCTTCTTTATTCCAAATGAAATCTTAGTTGTTCCAACAAGGATGTTTGTGTCTGCAATTAAGGTTTCAAGCGTGCCTTTTAGTGGTTGGATTAGAACTTAATGTTCCTTTGAAATTAAACACAGATGTGTCTGTTATTTCCTGTCGGATTTTTAATGAGCCTTCAACTAGAGACCCTTAATTATTAGTAATTATTAGACTCATTCAAATAAACAATATTGGCCAACACTTTCTTAATTAGGATTAATCTTCATTATTTCTATCAACATCCACTTTTGCACCCATTTTCGCCCAAAAAAAATAAATAAAAAGACATGGATTGCAACATAAGTTAATCTAGATCAATCCTATGATTGAAATTAAATCAGACAATGTATATGAACTGACTGTACGATGTTGTCCAAAAAATTCTCTCTCCATATCTAACGTCACAAAATACATCCTGTCCGATTTAAATATCACGATCATAACTCTATTGAGCTAATAAGTGAGAGAATCTCGCTATCGATAGATTACTCTAAAAAAACATATACATATGTGTGATGAAGATAATACTATGAAAATTTCATAGAAACTCTGCAGCTGATTGTTTTAGTGCCATTTTTTTTTTTTTTTTTTGTAGATTAACATCAAATAACGAAATTGCAATTTTATTGATCACTTTGGGTCATCAGAGTTTCCCTATTTGGTTAACCGTTTTTTCTTGCTCTTAGAAAGGAGAAAATAATTTATTACGAAAGGAATTTTTTTTCCTAAAATAGAAAAAAATTTTCCTTTTTGTGTTAAAGAAAAGAAGGAAGAAGTTGGTTGCCTGAGAGCTCATTCCAAAGCCCACTAAAATCCTTTGTGATGCAAACACTGGAAGTTGGGGCTTTAGTTGAGTCACTTCAGAGCCTTCTTTCTTTTTTTTTTTTCAATAGATTTTTTTCAAAGAACACATGGACTTATTGCTCAAGTGAGTAAAATGTGACTTTTGCAAAAATTTAAAACAAAAAACAAAAAAAGAAAAAAAGAAAAAAAAAAAAAAAAAAAAAGAAAGAAAAGAAAGAAAAGAAAGAGGAATCTCTCAATCTCCAAGTCCTAAATAGACACCCATTAAGCCACTAAAAAAGTAGCTTGCTCAGTTGCTATTAGCATTTTTCCTTTTTTCTTTCTTCTAAATCCTTACGTTTGATTCGCTGGTTGTAAATCAAAATTTTGAATTAAAATTAATTAATTTTTAAAAAATTAATTATAAATTTTATTGACTTTTCCTAAAATGTCAAAAAGTGAGATTAAAAAATACAGTCTAATTAGAGTTAAACTTAAACGCCAAACGAATGAAACTCTTTATTTTGTTAACTTTAACAAATTCATGAATTGGTCTTAATTATTGTGTTAAGAATTCTGTAAAAGATATACATGACAAATGGTCGTAATTAATTAGAATCAATCAACTTTTAATTATAGTTAACTGTCGTAATATTAAAATGCATACTGTTTGTCTCTTGTTAAGGTTGTTTGTCTCCTTGTATAAGTATACGGTTCATGCTCGTCTGAGTATGATGGACGGAGTATTAAGTAACTTCTTGAGGGATGCAAAATGTATTGTACTTTACTATTTGTCTCATTATATAAGTATCGGGTTTATGCAAGTCTAATTATGATGAGCGGAGTATTAAGAAAAATATTTAGGGTGTCACCGGTGTTAAAGTAAAACCACCGTAAATAGATGGTGAGTCTTATTTATAGGCCTCATTCTTCTATTAGTGAGTGATGCTTAATACCATTGTTATTCTTTAGTATTGTTAGAGTATAAATTAATTTAATGAAGGATATAAAATGCTTAGTTTGCTACTTGTCTCCTCGTGTAAGTATCGGGTTCATGCAAGTTTGGTTATGATGGACCGAGGATTAAGAAAAATGTTTGGGGTATTACGGGTGTTAAACACCACCATAAATAAAAAATGTGAGTGTTGTTTATGGGCCTCATGTCATGTCATGATACTCTTTTTCAGTTAATGAATGGTGTTTAATATTACCGTTGCTCTTCAGCATTATTCGAATGTTAAGTAACTTCTGGAGGGATACAAAAACAAGATTCTTTAGATATGCCACCTTTTTACTCTTGTGACCATTTGAAAGAAAAAGAAAATAGAAATAACATTATTATATGTTATATCTTATATGTATCTAAATCTTTTTATACTTGGTTCCTTGCTCTGTGAAAGATGAGGAAGAAACCTAAATTCAAAATTTGGTTCTTTTCTAATTTTACGCAAAATTCTTTTCCAAGAAGTCTAAAGATATTTGTTATCCATATTATAAAATTAAGCAAACATTAACAAAGTAAAGAGTACAAAAGGTTTTCTTTTTCCCACTGAGAAGTATACGAAGAAAGTGGTGTATAAATATTCCAAAAAAAACTTAGGAAATTTCTACGAGAATTATCATTTACAATAAAACGAAGTATGTGGTAGCAATATGAATATTTACTATTAATTTTTCATTTCATGTTTTATTAGCTTTTTTTTTTTTTTTCAACTCGTCGATTTGAATAGACCCCACGAAATGAACGTGAGCTAGGTCCTTCCCAATCAATCAATACGCAAGAAATAAATAATTGTACTCAATTAATAATTTGATCTACATACATTATTGATAACTGATTTCTTTTTTAATCTGAAAGTCTCAATTTTTATAGAATGTTCAGTTCACCAACTCTAAGAACAACATGTAAACAATAATTGATTCAATGAATTATCATATTTCATCAAACAATAGCTCAACGCTAGTATAATAAAAATCAGAACACTTCTCGTTCTCATGAAAAAAAAAAAAAATGAAAGGATCATCTTATTCAAAACCCCAATTCTTATGTCACATTTTGCAATGCAATGTTTTTTATACAGAGAGAGAAACTTTCTCATCTTCTTAGTCGATTCAGTACAGACATATATCTTGTAAATTGTGGCGCAAAAATTCACTTACCATCGAAGTTGAAATTGCTATTTCAATTAGCAAGGCGAAGATTGGGGAAAAAAAAAATAATAGTGAAAACAAAGGTGAAAAGGAAAAAGTGTAGCTGAGCCGAGCCGAGCCGAGCCGATCTGAGAGGAGCGGCATAGGGAAGCGTGCAGGGGCGGCCCAGGGGAAGGCCCAGAAAGGAGGCCCATTCCGGTTGCGTCAAAAAAGTGGGACGACGAAATCTAGAGAGAGGAAATTGCGTGGGTCCCACAAATCTAAGAGGTGAGCTGTTGCTTTTTGTACATCAATCGCTTTTCTCTCTCTCTCTCTCTCTAACGCTCTCTTTCTCTCTCTAAAAAAAAACACCCCCTAACCCATCCAATCCAACTCCATTCCCATAAGATTGATTGAGATTTGAGAAAGAAAGATAGAGAGAGAAAATTTTAAAGAAAGTGACCCCAGAAACTAGGAGAGAGAATGAGAGGTAGAGAGAGAAACAGCGACAGGGACACAGAAAGAAAGAGAGAGAGAGAGAATGTACGAAAAAATGAAACCCCACAATTTTTTATGGCTCTCTCTTTCTCTCTCTCTAAAATGAAGACGAGGGGTATGTGACCTTATCTTCCACCCACCCACCCACTTTTTTTTTTTTTTTTTTTTTTCAATTAAACCATTTCATATAAGGGGTTTTTTTTTTTAATTAAACTATTAGTTAAAATTTTTGCCCTTGGAATTTTCATGTTTTACATTATTCTCCGGTCGGTGTGTTCTCTTCTTTGTTGAGAGAGTGTTTAATTAGTCATCAGAGAATTGAAGTTATTTTAATTAAAATTGAGTTAAATTTTTGAATAACGTGTTTAGTTAATCGGAGTTTTTTCAAATTTACAGATGTCTAAAAGGAAAATATCAATATGTAAATTATTTTGTTTGTTTTGAATTTCTTTTTTTTTTGGATGAAATTTTCGTTTTAAATTTCTATATAATTATTTTTGAAAAAATTTCATTTAAATTTAAAATAACAAAGTCATGGACCTTTTAAGGTTTAAGGTTTAAGTTTAAGTTGTAAATAATGTAACTAAGTTGATTTTTGGAAGGAAAAAAAAGAAAAAAAGAAAAAACACAATTGGAATTAAATTATTTCATTGGACACAAGGTAAACACTTGAATAATAGTTTATAAGAACAAGTAATGATACAATTATACATCCAACTTCATCCTAAAATATAAAGTTCGTAATCTTTCTACCTCACATTAACAAAAAAAAAAAAAAAATCTTATTCCAATTTTAATTACTGCAAAAATAAATATTCATCGTTGTAATTAAAAAAAAACCAACTAATTTGATAAGTTTATAGGCATATAAATAGAGAAAGTTTATAATTTTTAAATATATATCAAACAATATTTTCCTAAGAAAAAATATAATTTAACAATCAATTTGTTGAATTTTGAATAATTGATTGAAATATGTAAATTAATATCTTTAATTGTTTTAATAAATTAATAAATATTTAGAAACTCACATTCTTGATGGCCGGCTGCTAGTGGAAAAAAGGAAATTTAAAAAAAATGAAAATAGAAAAAGAAAAAAAAATGGATTTGGAGAAAACTAGGGCTCCAAAGAATCATGTTGGCCGACTTTCTTGATATTATTTTCTCTACTCTAATCATAATAATAAGACCCCCCAACTTTTTTTTTTTTTTTTCCTTTTTGGCCATACCATATGAAGGTACTGTACTACTTCATGCACTTTTTTTTTTTTTTTTCTCTCTTTAATTTTTCTTTACTTAAGGCAACTCATTTTTCTCTGAAAAAGTGTCTTTTTTTTTTCTCCCTACTAGTGAGAAAGTGTTTACTTTCACAACTCTGGTATAACGTGGAAAAGATCGATAAACCAAAGAAGAACCAGTCACCAACGAATTGGGTGCAATAAGGATGTCTGCTTTCCTTACCTCTCTTCGTTAGGGACGCTTCTGGAGAACTCAATATTTCATAACCTCACTTTTAAGATCATCCTCATCTGACAACTAAATTGTGCAGCATTAAACATGTGGTGACGGAGAAAAAAATTAAATTTATTATTGAAAATGATTGAGTTATGTCATTTTCATTTTATTAATATATATATATATATCTTTCAGAATTCTTAAAACGATTTAAAAAATTAAAAAAAAAAAAAAGAGAGAGACAAAGCAGCTCAAATAATCCCAAACATGGCTGAAAAATGGTCATTAATACCACCTTTGCATGGTTTAATTAAGCATGAAAACACAAAAAGGAGGTAGTACAATCAATATTCAAATCGCAACGTAATTTAATTTTATCTAATTTTATCCGATCTTATTTATCGAATGAGACCTAAAAATTAAAAAAAAAAAAAATGAAAAACAACAAGAACCAAAAAAATTTTTTTTTTTTTTTTTTTTAGTTGCGAGAGGACTAGATTGGTTTGGAAAATGTTGAATGTTTGTGAAAAATCAAAGTCCTGAAGTACAGCTGGGGAAAATAATAGACGTAGTACTTTTGGATGATATATAGTATTGCTCTTAATATGCCGAAAGATATATATATACATATCAGCATATATATTCATATATATATATATATATATAAGTGCAGTACTATATATGTTTTGAAAAGAGTACACTACATGCTAATCCGTGTGGGGATTGATAAATATTCAGAATGAATCTAAGCAGATTTATTAAATGAACCCAAGTTTTATTTGCAAGGATTCTTTACAGGTTGGAGCTATCACCAATCATACATGAAAAATCTTTCGAAACAGATATATGCCCCGAACCTAGACACAAACTTTATCACAACGCAAGAAATATAAATATATTTAGATAAATATATTCATATATATACATATATATGAATAATGACTTCAAAATATGTGTTATGTATTCTATATCTATGTCCACGTATACTGGAAATAACAGTGGTAGACCTTGCTGGCTGATCTTCTTTCATTCAAGGAAAAATTGGTATGGAAAGAAATGGTCGATAAAACCCACTGATAATATGAAATATAATAAGAATAATAATTTTTGATTATTATGAAATGGCAAGTCTAAGTTCTGATAGCTCAATTTAGTCAATTAATGAACTAAGGACCCACTAATTGTCTGGTTCTGATCTACTTGCAGGACACCTTCCTTGATTTCGTAACTTTGGACCTACCAAAAAAAAAAAAAAAAAAAAAAAAAAAAAAACTTTGGACCTACAAAACAGGTCACTCAGCTAACTTATGGGGAACCTACTGAAATTGATCCCCATATGTTTCATCTTTTCATATTCTCTTCGGAAAGAGATTGTTTTTGCTGTGTCAAATAATAAACAAGAATATCAACTTGTTGTTACACTTGTACAATTTAATTGATGTGAATTGGAATGGATTTGGGTGAACAAAGTTATAGGTCTCGGATTACTAGAAAATTGGTCTTAGATATATTGATAAAAATAGCCATGTTTCTTTTCAGTGTCGGTAATACGTAATGATCCCTTCACGATTCTCTTTTATCCATCATAGATTTAATTTTTTGTGTCCGTTTCTACTTCGCTGAAATAAAATACTCGTGTGATTAACATGCATAAACTCCATAGTATAATTGATAAGAGTGTGAATTGGCTCCCTCCCCATTCTACTTGTGATCTCAGTATATTTTCAAAGTAACGTTGCATGTGAACTTGAGGACAACACTAATGATCTTCCTTTTGTCTCTTACAAAAAATATTTTCATTTAATCATAGTTTACATGCTTCCCTCATGTACCCTCATTTCTTTTTACAACTATTTCACTCCGACACTTGTCGGTTAGTTGATTAGTAGATGAAGAGCTTGTTTAAAAAAATTTTTAGAAACTGTTTTTGATTATTTGAGTCTAGAAATTGTTTTGAAAAGTCTCTGAATTATCTATCAGAAGAGTTTCAACTCTTCATAAAATATCTGATCAGCCAAAGCCACAAAATGTGGCTTTTGAAAAAGAAAAAAATCTTTGATTGATATATCATAGTTTTAGTTAATAACTTCAATATATTATTTTTTTGTTTATTAAAAAAATTTTGAAAACCGTTTATTTTTTTTTTTACCTATTAAGCTATATAAAAAAAATGTGATTTCAAACACTTTGTGAAAAATCACAACTTTCGTTTTATTTCATAAAATTTGTATTTTATAAAGATAATAAAGATGTAAATTTTTAGAGTTCATGTTATTAATTAAAGAGAGGAAAAAATTATGTACTCTTATCTTTGTAAAAGCCTCCCAAAAATTGTGCCTTAATCTTGTGGAGGAAAGGCCAATTTACTTTAGAATATACCTCCTAATTTGTCCTATCTTGGCTCTCTCTTTTGATTTATATAGGCACCATATGGAACATATAGGCAACTCTTTTGACTATTTGCACCAGATGGAAGAATTTTTTATAACAAGCCATATCTCTCCACATGGAAAAGTTCTTTTTCTTTTTTGGTTCTTAAAGAAAAAAAATTAAAAAAATCAGATGAAAAGTTATTTTGAGGGATGACAACAAAAAGAAAAACTTGTGCACCCTGAATTTTTCGTTTAATTTTGCTTTTGTTTTTTTTTTTATTATTTTATTTCCAATGCAAGATTGCTTCATTGGATATGAAAAGCCAAACATCCTTTCAACAATATATTGCATTAGAAACTGATTAGCTAGCTGGGGTTTTGAAAGGGACAGTATTATCCTCCACTTTTGAATTCGGTCTTCATGAACAGCAATTCTAATCCATAGGAATTTAATGCTAAATACTACACACACACACACACACACATATTTGTTTATATATATATATATATATATATATCTGATAGTGATTTGGTCTAAACCTTTTGCATTTATACCTAGTGGTATCATTTCTCACAAAGGTTCTTTCTCTTTCTCTTTTTTTTAAAAATTTATTTATTAATTCACAATCTAATATGCTCTTAGCTTTCACATTCACCCATCCAAACAGGGAGTATCGGCGACTATACACTTATCTTTATATGAGAACGCACACCCAAATCATATGGGGTATACTCACATCACTTGTATGTATATACATGTCTATGTTATATATATTATATACATTTGTATATATTTGTAGGTTTGTACTATATATATGTTGTTCTTCCTGAGAGAACGACACCTTCAACGTAAAGAATATAAATCATGAGAAGTATAACATGATACGTATGCAACGTAAAAATACACTTTGTATATTATGTCAAAAGCATGATCAGAAAAAATTTATATTTCCAAATGATCTGTTTATATTTTATTGAGTGGAAGCTTCAGTCATTGGACTTCACTTATGTAAAATTATTTCCAAATTATAAAGAATGAGACAATAACATAAAATTAATGGATTATTTTTTTTTTAAACAAAGATGATATTTTCATTCATTTATTTATTACAATGGGTTATTTGTCAACTCAATCTTGATATTTTTAATTACAAGATCTATATACATATAAATGAAAATAATTTGCTTTTTGAATATAGATTTTATTAGGTTTTTTTCTTTTCAGCATCAATGACCATGCCATATTATTTTTAGCTATGACACTCAGAGCTATAAATCTACAAGAAACTCGAGGGGATCAACACTATAAACAAGGTCTAATGGTCATATATATTTGCTTATTTTGAAAATACTAAATTTATAAATAAAAGAAAAGAAAATGACAAAAAAAAAAAAAAAAAAGATCTATAGCTGGTGAGAATAGATGCCGAAATTCATGATGAAAATGAGAAGAGAAGAAAACAAAACCAGGGAAGTATTTAGGCCACCTGTTGGACATACCATCTCATTAATGCACGTTAATGGTAATTCTTCGGGTAAAACTTCCAATACGAGCTATTCTTTTACATTACTGTTATGTATTTCTATTAGGTCATCATATTAATTTTTTGATAGTCTAATATATAATTAGAAACATTTATACATTATATACTTAAAATTTTTAACATAAACACTTGCAAATAAAACCGTTAAAAAATAAATTCAAATAAAATAATATTACCTACAGATGAGATAAAAATATAGTTACTATCATCGGATTTTCCTATTCAACTTCAAAATAAATACATAGTGAAATGCTCAATGTAATTAACCAACTACAGAATTCAAGTACTAACACAACTTATACCATGATTAGTGTATATATATAGTTCTTTTGGTCTTGTCACAATGTCAACATCCTATTAATAATCTGCACAAATAATTATAAACGATCAGCCAACTTTCGATCTTCTTTTCTTTTCTTTTTCTTTTTCTTTTTTTTTTTTTTTTTTATGGTATTAAATTAGTATCAATCAATCAAATATCTCAATCTTGCACGGAAAACCTACTTTAGGGCAAGCACGTAAGATATTTATTGTATAAATTTCCATTTTCTCCCATGCATGACGAGTCTTCTCAATTAATCATACGTTTGCAAATCTATTATTGGTCAATGGAGCCCTAATCAATATTTTTTATACATATACATTTATATACAATAATAACTTCTAACTTTTCATAAAATTATGAAGTATTTCTTTATTTTTGATTGACTAAATTTACAAAGAGAAAAGCTAATTTAGGTTCAAATTTATGCCAACTAATATTATCACCATTTGTTGCTGAGCCTTCTTAAGGTAATGTGCATCGAAATTGGTCTGTGCCTATCAACCTTAGCTTGCACATGCAAACCCTTACGTGATTTCTAAAAATAATTCCCGTTTTGTTCATGCGCACAAGCATTACTAAGTTTTCCTACTAGCACTTTCGATCAGTTAAATAATTGAACAATAGAAAGACATATATACATATAATGTACATCTATATCATGTACATGTATTTATATATATATATATATATATATTGCTTCATCGATGAGAATATTAAAGAAGAAGATGATCAAGACACGCGACATTATTTCCACATATTGCTTCCACATTTGGATGAGACAAAAGTTTTCGCCTTTAGCCAAGTTGAGATCGATAGTTAGGTTGATTTGCAATTGAAAATTAAAATTTCTCATATTTTTGTCAAGAAATTGATATACACGTATGGTGTGTATGTTTTTATATATTTATATGTGTGTGTGTACATTACATCATTTCTTAAGGGCGTTGGTTCTTTTGCAACTAAAAATTTGCGTTTCATTTAAAAATTTGTGTATAACATCTTGCTCTAATTAGTTTGGTAATTAAGTACCATGAATGGTGAATGTTTTTGGCTTTTTTTTAATTTATAATTTCTTTTTTGTTACTTAGTACGTACTTGTTCCGTAATTTGAATATTGGTGATTGAGAAGCAGAAATATTCTAAATGCAAAGGAACCTTTTTTTTTTTTTTTTTTGGGTCTAAATAACAGAGAGAAAATGACATTTAACGGAGATTTAGGTTAAATAGACCTTATTAATAAACAATAATAATAACCAATAGAAAATCTTTCTTTCTCTCTTTTTTTTTTTTTTTTCCTCTAGGCTTTCTTATAGCAACTTTTCATTTCTTTGCGCCACTCTTCTGCTTCCTCTCAGGGAAGAGTCCGGTGCTGCCTCTAGGTGACTCACCGGATCCCTGGCCTTGTTTGTAGTGTCTCGAGTCACATGGAGGGTTTGTCATTGGTGGTGGTGGAGGGTGAGTTAGGTTTTGGTGCTTGGATGGGTTGGCGGGATCTCGGATCCCCTTGTGGTGCTTTTGTTGGGGGTGCATGTATCGGTCTTTGTTCAATGCCGGTGGCACATGTCTCCCTGAATATTTGGTGGTTATTCGACAGCTCTTTCCATCCTTGTAATTTCATCACAAGTCATCTTTTTATCGGAAGTGTAGTTTGTGTGGCTCTGAACTTTTTTTTTCCCCCTTCTTCTTCTTCCTTTTTTTCAATTTTTTTTATGTTCTAATAAAGGCAATGTTCAATCTACAGTTTAGGGGTATCTATAATATGTTTTGGTTGTTTTTGGATTTGTTATGTAATAATGGTGGTGGTCTCCCCACTCTTCGATATGGATTGTATTTTTAGTATGCCTGATTCTGATCTTTAACAAGAAATATTTTAAAAAATAATGTGTTCCCCTATATTCAAGAAAAATTACAATTTGCCCTAACTCAATAATTGAATATATCGTTGTGCCACCTATTTTACAAGAAAACTTATATTTGTACTTGATAATTAGTCATATAATTGTGTCTCTAGTTAACAAAATACAATTTATATCTTTTTCATATGTAGTTCCCCTATTAAAAATAAATTCTAGCTCGACCACTGGTTAAATTTACCTCTATGCGTCTTTGTGGGTTGCACAAAAAAATTAAAAGGTGACGAAAATAAAGAAAATTTTTATAGCAAATAATTCAGGTAAATAATATTCGAAGTAAACAATACATTAAATAGGTAAATAGTTTTATTTACTAGAAATAAGGGGAAAATATCACTAGATGAATAGCTCCAATGCCCCTAAAAGCATGAAGCCTCAAGCCGATTGATCGACCGACCTAGATGGGGAAATGTTTCACATGGGGCAACATGTGTGTGTGTGTGTGTGTATTTTGCTTTTGTAGTGATCAACAACTTTTTTTTTTTTTTTGACACCTTGTAGTGATCAACTATTAAGTACTGAGCAAGAATATTTTTCTTCCCCATATAAGGGAAAAAAACAGTTTTTATTTGGGGAAAAAAAAACAATGCTCTTAATAGTTAGGAATAATCCCCTTAAAAAAAAAAAAACAAAAGGAATAATAACATATTATCACTGCAACTGATTCTTTTAAGAAAAGGGTTACAATTAGGATAATTCAATGATATGATATGTATAAAATATATTAAAATATTATTAATAAGGCATAGTTTGGAACCATATTAAATTGTCACCCTTTTGTTTTAAAATTTGATTTGTTCTTATGCGAGCAAGAGGGTGAATAAAAACTAAGTTCGGTTAGTGGGGTATTTTTTTCATATATCATACTAAAGAGTTTTCTTATAAATTATTAAAATTAACAACTAAATAGTAAGAGAGTTTTCTGATAAAGTATGAATAAAAGAAAATCTTCATCAGTAAGACACGATTATGAACAATATGCTACGTCAATACATATCCGATTTAATATACACACACACATATATATGATAACCGAGAAGTATTTTTTCTACCTATTAAAGAATTCTTCTTATAATTAATTAAGTTTAAAAAAGATCATTGAAACTCCTCAAACGTTTCTAATCCCATAGTACTTTGCAACTTTTCTTTTGTTTATTAAAAATAAGAAAGAGCAAAAAAAAAAAGAAAAAAGAAAAGAAAAGTCGAATCAATTCCTCAGCCAGACTAGTCCTTTACACAATGATATCATATAGTTATAGCCTTTTCCTTTTAATCCAACAAATACTTGGTTTGCCAAGGGACAACATTAACTCTTTAATGAAACCTACCTCTCATTTCAATTTTCAAGTACACAGGTTGGATATTTGTTAAAAGACATTTTCCAGCTCAGTCTCCTTTTGTCCCCTAAAGATAGAGAAAATGTTGTTTTTTCAAAGAGAGCCAGTGTGGGTCTTCCTAGTTCCAACTTAACTAAAAAAATAAAAATAAATAAATAAAAAACTCGACTAAAATTTAATTTTCTACCAAACATAAAAAGTAACTAAACCTAATATTTTAAATCATGGCCAAAGGCTGCAAAAATAAAATGTAATACTTCTCCTAATATTTTGTTTCGACATCTCTCCTAGTAAGAATGGATGCCTAACCACAATGGTAAATCAAATGAAAAAAATATATTACAAATTTAATCTTCTCCTAGTTCAAATCAAATAATTTAATACTTTTAAAACAATTTATATAAGAAGTTCTATTGCAGGATGCCCTCATTGTATGGGAAGATCATTTATTTTGATCGTAAGATAAAATTTAGATGGTGTTGGTATTTTGTGTTGATACTTTGAGAGAATATCCCTAGACAACACTGTTACATTTATTTTGTGAGTATCGTTCATAGGTTGGATGTGTAATAAAAAACCTATTATCCTCTATAATTGGCTGATCCAATCGCAGAATTTTTCAATTCACAAATGTATATTAATTGCTTAAGGATATGTACTTACCTAGATCTAAAAATATATATATATATATATCTAAGTTTTAAGTTGGAACATAAATTATACTAAAAAAATGTCTTAAGTACTATAAATGCATAATAGTATTAAATTATTATACATAGATACTACTAGAAAAAGGATATATAGCAACGACATTTATAGCGATGACGAGAGGTCGTCGCTAATAACATTATAACAAGTCGTTGCTAATAAATCCATTTATAATGATGACACATCTTCGCTAATTGTGGAAAAATTGTATGGGAAATTGTGAGACAAATCAGTCAACTCTATAGTGACGACTTGAGTCGTCGCTATAAGTCATTCTTGCCACACTGTTCACTGGCACTAGAATAAGCCTGCCAAAATCGACCTTTAGTGACAACAAAAGTCATCGCTAAAAAGTACTTCCTGACCAGGTTAACAGCTAGAATCCACACGTGTTTGACTGTCAGAAATATTTTTTGTGCCCTACTTAAAATTTTTACAAAATTTTATGTTTATTCCTATAAAAAAAAAGGCAGTAATTTAGGGTAGTTAATAAATTTCCAGAAAAATTTAAGCCCTAAAAGTCCTGTCAGAATCCTTTAATTAGGGTTTGCCAAACGTTGTTGTTTTGATAAGTTTTAGCGATGACAACATTTTCAGCAACAATAGTGTGTCGTCGCTAAAAGTCTATTATAAAATAGACTCATGCCTTCGTCTTCCTTATTTTCTCTGCATTTTCTCTACAAAATTCTCTCAGCCTCTCCAATTCTCCTAACCAAATCCCCTCCAAATTCTTCATTTTTTTTGTTCCTCCTCCCTCACCATCCCTCCCTGTCTCTCTCTTTCATATATATATATATATATATATATATATATATATATATATTGGAGTTTCTTTTGTCCAAAATCACCCAAAATCCCAAATTTCCACAAAATCACTTAAAATTGCCTCCGCCATCGTCGACGCCACCACCGCTTCCGCTGTAGCCGCCAGTTGTTGTCTCTGCATTCTTGGGTTCCATTTCTGACGCCAAATTTCCGTTTAGTGAGTTTGCAATTATGAGTTTTTTTTTTTTTTTTTGGTATTTTTGTCAAAAATTGGTTTTGTGATTGTTGTGACTTTTTGATGTTTTGGTAAATGATTTGTGGAATTGTATTATACAAAGTTTCGATTTTGTGAAAAATTAGTATGAAAAGTTTAGTATTAGTGGAATTGCTTTTATTTATTTTTTGGTTTTATTTGTGGTTTTAGCGACGACGTAAATTTTGAATATAAAAAGTTTGGTAATTTGTGGAATTTTTTTGGTTTATTTGCGTTGTTATGGGTTTGATATTTGTGAGAATGATGATTTTGGAATATCATTGTTGTTGTGGTTTTGATAGGTTTTGAATATGTTTTCGTGGAAATTTGGTTAGTGATTATGAATGTTTGATTATTTGTGGGAGTGATGATTTTGGAATATGATTGTTGTTGTGGTTTTGATAGGTTTTGAATATGTTTTTGTGGAATTTGGTAAGTGATTATGAATTTTTGATATTGAAGAATATTTTTGGTTTACATGGTTAATGATTTTTGTGATTTTGTAATAAAGTTGTTAATGAAATAAGTAATTTCATAAGAATTAAAATGTTAATTAAATACTATAAATAAAAATTAAAAAAGTAAATATTAAATGCTATTAATTTTATAAAAAAAAAGTTAAATGCATTAACATTAATGAATATTAAAAATTTTAAATAAAACAAATTATTAATTAAATATTTAAAAATAATAATTAAAATAATAATAATGAACATTTAAAAAAGTTAAATAAAAGAAATTAAATTAAATTTTAAAATAAATAATTCTAAATTCTAAATTAAAACAAATGCTAAATATTAAGTGCTATTAATTTTTAAAAAGTTAAGTGTATTACTATTAATTAACATTAATGAAAAAGTTAGACATTGGCATATGTTATATATAACATTACGTTTTTTTGTCAATAGGTTAAGATATCTAGTCGAGTTGCGACATGTGCGAGATCAGCAGGAGGGTTTGAACCTCTATGGGGTCCCCCTCGGTGACTACTGGCACGTTGCGAATCTGGTAAAAATTTTAATTACATAAACTTGCAAAGTTTTGATGATATTACAAATGAAGTCAATATAATATAACTTTCATTGCATGTAGCTCCCTGATTAGAACACAAAAGTGCACTTTCTTTGGTGTTTGTTATTATGTAAACGCTAAATTATGTAAGTTTTAATTATACATTATCATAATTTTTATTCAAAATGATTTAATTGAAAAATGTCTTGTTTTAATTTATTTATTTGCAGATTTATAAGAAGTACAAAAATCATTGGGAAAAAAAAAAAGCTATGTAATTGAGCCGTGGAATCCATTCCTTTAAGTCACATAAGCTCCCAAGCTAGTCCAGCAGCAAATTGAAGAACACCACATGGCTCGCTATTCACACCATTCCATTCGCACCACATGGTGAATGTGTGCAGCAATCCTTCACTTTTCAGATTTCTGCTTCAAAAGAAAGTCCTTCAAGTTAATTAAATCAACCTGATTTCTTTCCCAATCAAATATTTGATTTCTCCAATTAATTGTAATATTATTTTTATTTTCAAGTTTTAGTTTTCCATTTTTATTATTTTGTTTATCTTTATGATTAAGCCTCTAAAACATTATAAATAGTGGGTTCTGCTTGTTGTAATATTCATTCAAGAATTGTGAGAATTTAAGTGTTCATTTCATTTTTCAATTCTTGTTTCCTTAGTTTTTCTAGAGGTGTGAAATGAGTGACACATCTCTTTGTGAGTGAGATATCACCAACGGAAGCCTAATCTTGAGTGATTTCATTTGTTTACGTTCTTCTTTTTATTTCAATTCCATTTGTTATTCAATGTTTATAAATTTGGTTCATTTCTTCTCTTCTGCTTAATGTTTATAATAATTATTTCTATTATGACAACAGTTCTAAATATTATATTTGGTGCACTATATCACTAGTGACAAGTTGCTTTCTTTCAATTTTTTTTTATGAACATCCCTTATTACATTTTGTCACGGAGTATTTTGTCACTTTCGGATGACGTATCAGAATGATTATGCTTGCTTTAACAAGAAGGGATTAATTTGATAAAATATTTTTTCTATTATTTGTATCTTGACCTCTATATTTTCTAACTTTGTGTTTGGGATGTGAAACTTGTAATTGAGTAATAGAACTGAAGTATTGAGTTTGAACAAAAATATTTGAGATTCATCACCTATCCTTTATTTCAATTTTGCATTTATTTTATTTATTTATCAAAAATCCTAAAAATATTTATCTTTTTATTTGCTTTGGTCGCTTATCTTTTTAACATTTATTTTCTCTTAATCTTTTTTGTTTGTTACTTTTACCGCCTTCTCATTGGATCGACCATCTTCATTGGGCATAATCAAATTTTGGTGCCATTGCTAGGAAATGAACCTAGGTTGCCTACGTGACAGGCGGGAATACTCACCACTATATTATAAATTTCTGGGAACGTTGCTCCATCTAGAAGGTTGGTTTTTAAGGAGGGCTTGCCCCACCAATCTTTCCTGGGAGCATTCTTAAAGAATACTATTCGTAACGATTACATGTTTATTTTCCAAGCTAATTTGTAAAGTAAAAATAACAAAAAAATATAAATTAAAATTAAAAAAAAAAGGAGGACATTCAATTGCAATTCTGATAATCTTGAAGGCCTCCTCCAAAATTTTGAATATGAAGAGTTCCGATCCTACAAAGTTAGCCAATAGTTCTGCCATCTACAAGGACTCACCGGACAAAGGAACCAAGTTTTGACAACTATGCTTTAAAGAGCTTCAACAGAAAAATAATGCCAAAACCATTCATCGAGGTTGCCCCAAAAGACATCTAATAGTGCTACTAAAGGCACAAACAAAGTTAGTCGTGCTACTGAAGGCATGAACTACACATACTTTTGGGCCCGAGATGCATGGCCATCCCGGCAAGTTGAGGTCAAGGTGGACTAGTCAATTATTGGTGAAAAGAGTCTTCCCAACGGTGTGGTCTTGGTCAAGGACCCGAGCAATGGAAGCACATTCAAAGTTAATGCCAAGGGACAGAAGAGCTACATGGAACGTGTAGACTAGTTGAGAAAACATTCTTGAGGCTCCTATCTATCGGCCTTGAATAGTCAACTCAACTACCCCTCTATATTATATTTTTATTTTCTTTTGGTGTGTTTTATTTTGCTTTGCTTTGTTTTTGTTTTGATGTGTTTTGTTTTGTTTTTTGTTTGTTTGTCTCCTTTTTTTTTTTTTTTTTTTTTTCCTTTTTCACAATTGATCTAGCTGTAGTTATCTATATTACATCATTCAGGTGCTCTTTTTCCTTGTATTATTCGCATTTTTCATATTCTTAGACATTGAGAACACTTTCTGATTTCGGTTGGGGGTGGTAAGCTATTCATGTTGGAAGATTTTGTTTTTGTTGTGAGTGAATCATTTTAAGTCAAAATTTTTCGAAATTATCTAGGTGTGGATGAAAAATGGTTAGATTAAGTTAGTTTTTGCTATCTTCGTTATCTAAGAAATAACTTCCAGAATTTGTCTTGAGCACATTTTGAGCTTTGTGGTAAGATGGATGTTGATGCATTTTTACTGAGAAAATTCTCATGTTTTAAGCATTCTATTTTTTGTGAGTTGAGAAAGTTGAGAGAAACAGCTTTTGGATTTCAATTTATCATGAGAACTGGTTAAGTCACTTCTTAGAACATTATTACACTTCAATTTATCATGAGAACTGGTTAAGTCACTTCTTAGAACATTATTACCACTAGTAAAAATTATTGATTACACGACGGTTATTTACCATCGTGTAAAGCTTACATGACGGTTAAACAACCGTCGTACAATCCAGCGTCGTCGAAGATACCACGATGGTTATATAACCGTCGTGGTATCTCAATGTTACACGATAGGTAAAAACCGTCGTCGAAACAAGAAATATAGCAGTAGAAAATGACAATTTACCTATATACACGACGGTTTTTGACTAAAACCATCGGTTTTAGTCAAAAACCGTCGTGTAATGTCGATATTACACGACGGTTTTGATCTAAACCGTCGTGTAATGCCTTTTGTCTTTTAAAAAACCAAAAAAAAAAAATTTCGGGATTACACGATGGTTTTTAGCAAAACCGTCATGTAATGTGCTTCGTTACGTGACGGTTTTTAGTTAAAACCGTCATGTAATCCCACCTAAAAATTTTTTTTTTGGGTTTTTTGAACGATATTAGGCATTACACGATGGTTTTTTGCTAAAACCGTCGTGTAATGAACACATTATACGACGGATTTTAACAAGAACCGTTCACAATATGCACCAAAATTTACACCAAAACCGTCCACAACTTAGAGTAACAACTAAAAAACCGAACACACTCTACATACATCAATTTTCATATCATTATCCAACAAAAAAACCATTTTGGCATTTCATCGAGCATGTGGTGGGCAAAAAACAATCCGTGTTAAACATTGGATGTAAAGTGCCAAATCCATTCACATTACATTCCAATCCAAATAACAACAACAAAAAGATATTCAAATAACTCAAAATATTTGTATAGATCGGATTTATTAAGTGTGGGTTGTTCATATATTTGTTAGACAACAAAAAGTTTAAATATGAAAACATGCACCTTGCTTTTTCGCCAAGTATAGTGCACGGCTACACCTAGAGAGAGAGAGATGGTTGACGGCCGCGACGACAGCGGCTTGATTGGAATTTAACTCTAAGGCGGTGGCGGGTGGACGAAGAAGGCGGTGAGAGAAATGAAGAAAAAGCTTTTTGGTGTCTAGAAAGGGTGAGAGCGGCGAAAAAAATGAAGAAAATAAAGTTTAGAGCGTATTTAAGCATTGGGTTTTCGCGCGGATTTCAAAGTATGAAAATTTAAAATTTTCAAATTTTTCAGGGGATTACACGACGGTATTTAAAAATCATCGTGTAAAGAGAGGATTACACGACGGTTCTTCAATCCTCCACCCGAGAAGGGATTACACGACGGTTCTTGAAGAACTGTCATGTAATCTACATGGATTACACGACGGTTCTTGAAACAGTCGTGTAATCCTCCACCCGAAGAGGGATTACACGACGGTTCCTCAGGAACCGTCGTGTAATCTACCCGGATTACATGACGTTCTTGAAATCGTCGTGTAATCCCTCCTCAGATGGAGGATTACACGACGGTTTTTACAGAACTGTCGTATAATTTACCCCGGATTACACGACGGTTCTTGAAACCGTCGTGTAATCCTCTATACGGGTATATTACATGACGGTTTTATAAAACCGTCATTTAATCTCTGTCGTGTAATCCCACTTTTGCTGTAGTGTACACTGTTTGTGTTATGCTAGTTGCATGTGCTTGAGGGAAGATTGGGATTAAAAAGAAAAAAATATATCTTGTAATAGAGCCTTTTTAGTATTTTTGTTACAAAGTAAAAAAAGAGAGAGAGAGAGAGAGATAGAATATTAAAAAAAGAAAGAAAGAAAAAGCATCATCAACATTTCATTAAAAGTATGTGTCGATTAGGTGTAGTCACATCTGGAGCCACATAGCAGCTAATAAAAAGAGTACCATTTTACATATATATAATTCATTACATGTTGTCTCTTGCTATTAAAAAAAAAAAAGAGAGAAAAAAAAAGTGTTAGTTTTATGGCTCTTTGTGTTCTTTATTGTAATATCTTTTTTGACCATTTGAATCTCGAAAGCTAGTTTGTGGTACGATGGTGGAGTTTTAAGTTTATGGTTTTCCTATCTCTTTATCAATGTTTGTACGATTGCTTGCCCTAAAATTTGCCTTCCCACTTTGAGTGATTATTGTTTTCTAGGTCCATGAGTGAGCACTTTTGCAATAAAATATTCTCAAAATTCCTATGAGGTTTAATGGAGTTTAGGCTTTTTACATGGTGGATTTTCAAAGTTAAATGTGTTATGGTTTATGGTAAGAAGGAAAAAGCTTGGCATACGCACACAATTCAGGAGTTATGACTGAAAATGATTTTGATTGCATTTATTGATTTTTCTACCATTTTCTTTGAAGCATTTAGGTGATTTTGCTAATTGAGACTTAAACAATTTGTTCGTGATAGGATATTTCTTCCGCTTGAATTGCTAGAGACTAGCACTCCCCCCGCACAACAGGTCCATCGAAGGTTGGGGCGAGACAAGGGGGGTTAAGATTATACAAGAAGTGGCCACAAAGAGCCCTTTACCGGTGACATTCGACTATGAGGGCGGTAAGTACAAAGCCGTCGGCGATTATCGCTCTATATTTGAGATTGCATGTGACTTGTACGAGTCAACCCTAGAGGAGGATCGAGCCATGATTCCTAATAAGCTAAAGGTACGAAAATGTAAATTTAATATTTTTATGTTTGGTTAAAATTATTCGATAATTATTTGATACAATTATTTCCTATGCGATATTGAGAAACATACATGGTTTTATTTAATACAATTTATATCGACGGGGGCATACAAAAGGAGTAGGCCCAACCTTGACGTGCAGGCGGGGAAAGAAGGCATCTACCTCTTCATCTGCGCAACCAACATGCTGAAAACTTGCAGTTGGCGGCATATGTGTCCCGGATGGATCCGACCTTTAGGTCTAGTTATACTGCTCCCCCCGTCGAGTCTAGTCCTTCCATCCTAGCCTCAAAATCGATTAGAGGAAGAAGAAGATTAACAACAAGAGGATCCGTGCAAATTTGGACGACTAGTACCTCTCTTTTTTCTATTTTTCCTCTATTATATATTTTCTGAACATTCACGGTATGCATTGTTAATCGACTTTTATTATTTTTTATGTATTGTGTGGATGTTTGTATTGTAGTTACTTTATTATGTATTTAGTTTTTTTAAATTAATTACTATCTCGGAGGTAAAAGTTAAAGCTATTAAAACTAAAGTCCGGTAAATATGAAATAAATAAAATGTCAACGACAAATATTTAGTAAAAAATTTAATATGAATTTTAAAATCATATTATATTATATTACATTATATTTAAAAATTAAAAAAAAAGTTTAGGGATGACACATTTATGTAAGTTGTCACTAAATATGTTTGCCACGTCATACTTTTCTAATATTTAGCAAAGACAATTTAAATACGTTGTCGCTAAAGGGTGCTACCATGCCAGGTTTTTTCAATTTTTAGCAACGATAATTTAAATAAGTTATCGCTAAAGATAGATGACACGTCATTTCTTGTCATTTCCCTAAGGCAAACAGTGATAACATTTTCTTGGACGTTTTGAGCGACGACATCCGTTCTCATCGCTGAAAATTTTTTAGTGATCAATTTATAGTGATGACAAGTCGTCACTATTTAACTTTTAGCGACGAAATGCATACCTCAAGCGACGACTGTTGTCATCGCTGAAAGGCTTTATTCTTGTAGTAATATGTTTTTTGAATGAAGTGTAAAGAGATTGAACCCTAATAGTTCCATTTGGTGAAACGGTTTGAGTTGAAATTTTTAAATTTGAGTTGGTTAACTTTTAAAAAATTAGTTATAATTTTTGTTGACTTTTCATAAAAAGACAAAATCTGAGATGAAAAATTTGAGTTTAAACTCATATGATTATTAACGATATTGAAAATGATGACAACAAGTTTGAATGTTTCTTATTATGAGCATGTGCAAGGACTACTCGTTTTTATGATATGCTCAAATATCTCAACAATGTTATTTACAAAAATCTCAAAATATTTTAACGTCCACCCTTTTCCCTATTAAATCACAAACGAATCTAGAATATATGTCTGATTTTAAATGAAGTGTGTTTAGCTGTCCACTTAAATATCCCATTGACTACTTATCCTTTTTTTTTTTTTTCTCTTACAAAAAAAAAAAAAAAAAAAACGTTTGACTCGGAAGCGTGTCAAATATTGCCATGACCTAATTAATAGTTGTTTGGTAATTTGAAGAGAGAGCCACATGGCCACTACTAGGATCAAGTGTTCTCACCTAAACTCCATTAATCTAGGAGAGCACACATGAGGCTCACATGCATAGTCTTTTGATCTAAAACTCAAAAGGGTTTCAATCCGAACAAGGAAAATTAAAATAAATACATAAATAAATAAATAAATAGCACTAAACTCTAGTTAAAGCAATTCAAAATATTATTGGTACAAAAATGGTTTAAAAAATTTCAAAAGAAAAAAAGGCACTTATGCAAACTTGTCTCCCCCGACGGCTAACCCCCTCACCCGAGCGATGACAATTTACCCATTTCCTTCTTGGTTGATTTGCGTTCTCCGAATTTGCATAAGATCATCTCTTTCATCATTAGGTTTCTTTGAGCATGCACAATTTTTTATGAGGCATTTTGAAAGTCTCTTTGATCATCAACTTCTGAACAATTTAATTCGACAAATTCACCTTGATTAGCTCCAAGACCAAACCCTGATTCGCATGGAACCAAGACCAAAATATCTTTAAAACTAACTACGTAGTTATTTACGCTCTGGATAATCACTCCAAATTTGGATCAAAAAACTCATTTTACAGTCACTATAGTTTGTTCGTTGGTGAAACCCTAAACAAATTGAGCTAAACAAAAATATCAAACCTAAGCTAATTGAATGGATGCCATGGCCTATACGCTCTTTCACAGTGATTATTATAACCGTTATACCTCTTGGACAAGAATGGAACCGATTTGATGATCCTCAATTCAACCAATGAGCTTATTGAATGCTTTAATATTTTATCCGTTATTGGTCCACTCCTCCTCCTTCCATTTTTGATATTGCTTATTAAATCACTATTCTTTTTTTATTTTATTATTATTCCTAATTTTTAGGTTATGATTTTCTCTTGCAAAGTTTGCGAGGAAGATGATGACGAACTAGAGAAAGAAACTAAGCCCTAGCAAGGAAATGAGTAAACGGCGCCCTTCGTCAAGGAAGAGGCGGCTCGGTGCCACGAGGAGGGAGAGGTGTTGGGTTGAGCGAGGGGGTGATCATTGGAGGAGGAAACAAGAAAAGTGATTTTTTTTTTTTTTTTTTGGGAAAAGTTTCTTCTTATTTTTTTTAATAAAAATGTTTATTATTTTACTCGCTTGACTTAGGGTTTAATCTCTTATAATTAGTGCCATATCTGTCTTTCCATTGGTCTAGTTATAGGAAAATAGAAGGGGAAATTTTTTTTTTTTTTTTTTAAAAAAAGTCCATTAACTTACAACATACCTTACAAAATAAAAATTAAAAAAAAAAAACTAGACTGTGTAAAAATAATGCCTACTAACATTTTACTTTATAAATGCTTTTTTTTTTTTTGAATAAAAAGGATATATGGGGGTGGCCCCATTATTTCCAGATTTTTAGTCTTACACGGCAGGAACCAATCCCTATTTAAGAAAACGAGTTTTTTATACTAGTTTCTCTCATTTATCGGTCATCCGGTGTCTACCTTGTCATCATCAAACTCAATGCTTTAATAGCCGAAATTGAAGCAAGACTTAAGGGGAGATAACGGAAGTCGAACTCAGGTGACAAAGGAGAGAAGCTAGTCAAAGTCACAACTAAAAAATACGAATATTTTATTTTATAAATGTTCATACTTTTTATTTGTATCAATCATTGACCATTGATTAATTTACATCAATTTATTGATTCATTTTGACGGTAGTGAATTATTGACTTATCAGTGAAATCATGAGATTGATTTATTTTGATACAAACAACATTTTAATTCTAAAATCAACCATTTAAATTAATAAAAATCTAATTTGATATGATAAACTTAAGAGCAACAAAGTGCAAAGATACAATTGCAAAGACTTCGAAGAAGATGCGAAGTGATGAGTTATCTTGAAAAGAAGATTAAAAAAAAAAAAAGGAATAAGAAAATCTTATAGATTTGGAATTATTCGAAGACTAGAGAAATAAAAGAGACTTCAAAGGCTTTTTTATTCGGTTGCCAAGAAAGTGAGTAAATACAACAAAAATAATGTTTTTAAAATGTGAAAATAAATGCCAGCTTATTCAATTACAAAGCTTATTTGGAAAAAGAAAGATTATAGAGCATAGCCAACGAAGAAAGAAGAAATAAAAAAGAAGAAACTATAAGAAGAATGCTCCATTTTTTTTAAGTTAAAAACAATATTTACTTTTTGTTGTATAATATCAATTTGTTATATTTCTTGGTTGGTATTTATTATTTGCAGTAATATTTTCAAACATGTAATATTTTACATAAAGATGCATAACGTATTTGTATCCTAATGATGGCTAAATAAAATTTTTTTAAAAGAGATTTTTATTGGACTGGTATGACCATCAGATTGTAGATTGATCTTGTAATCTTTAGCTATTTCTGGTAAGTTGCAAGGAATGGTGAAATCAGAATGAGGCGCTGTTTGGACAAACTAATTCTAACCTCCATTTTTTAGATTGGTTTCCAAACAGTCCTACTTCAGTTACAATGCATTTTCTCATTCTCTTTTTCTACTTCCATGAAACCCAAATTTCAAAAATCTACAATTGTTTTCTATTTTAAGTTGAAATCAGATCATCTTTCCATGTTAAAAATTTCTAATGACAAGTAAAACAAAATAAGATCCATATTGTTATTAAAACTTGAACAGATTTCATATTTTTACATTATTCAAATATCACGCCTTATTTTTAATTTATGTTTCAACCACACACAGCATTTTTAAAATATCCACTCCAAAACTCCAATGCCATGACCTATTATCTAAATGGGTCCTAACATTAGAGGGAAAAAATCATTTTCTAATTTTAAAATGTTATTGCCCTACTAAATCATATACTTGAAAAAAAAAAAAAACCTAACCGACATGAAAATCGATAAAATTCCTTTCAAAAAAAAAAAAGGAAAAATTAAAAACAAGAAGAAGAAAATGGAAGAGTGACGGCAAGAAGCAGACAAGAGTGAATAAAAATGTTAAAACAAAAAATAATCCAGTTCGTGTGAGAAAAGAATACGGTCATCTCTCGCTGTCAAGTTGGGGAATTTACCGTTCTGCCACCTATTCAATAAAAACAAATAAAAACAAAATTTGAGATAAAAAATTTGAGTTAAGTTCATTCGTTAAACGAGACATTAATTTTTAATTTTACACATCATATTAGAATTTTTCACTTTTATAAAATGGTCCTTATATTAGTATATTGTAAAAAAAAAACATAAATTAAATATATTCAAATCTATAAAGTTTACTTAGGATTAAAATTGTAATTTAATATTTAAAAAAATTATATCTTTAAAATAACTTTACGATGGTATATGTCTCTTCTTAAATTAAAGTTTACTTTCAATATATCTTGGATTGAGGTAAATTTTTCTTCTAAATAAAAATACTTAATTATGATTTTACGAACAAATTTAAGCTCGTTTGATCAAAATGTCTTTAATTATTTTCAAATTAGTGTTGGAGGTGATCCAATTATAATAAAAGATTAGAAATTAAAATAAGATAAGACATATAACTCATATGTCATTTATAAATAAAAAATATTACATATATTAATTTTAATCTTAAGATTTAAATATCAACTTATTTAATATATAAATTATTATTTTTTTATTAATAAATATTTAAAATATTAATTTAAAAATTAATTATATTTATTAATAAAAATATAATATGTGAATTAATATTAAAAAAAAGAATTGAGCCCGTGTTCGGTGTTGCCGGCACCACCTACTTAATAAATTAGCACTCGTTTTATTTTGTTTTTTTTTTTTTTTAATTTTTTGTAATTACGTAGTGGCGTTCGTAGAGCCGTACGGTTGAAAGGGACCAATGGGAAAGCGTCTCAGTGGTTCACGTCACGTCCCATCCATTAAAAATAAAACTCCCCCCCTTCCCTTCCGGTGGGTCCCACACCCCTCTAAAACTGTCCTCTGATTTATTTCTTTTTTTGCTTTTTTTTTTCTTTCATGAAAATAATAAAATAATAAATATAGAAAGAGAGGGAATTCGTACTCTTTTGCCACTGTATCACGCCATCATCATATTTCCAGTGACCTCCAGTCCAGTCTACCGTCTTTAGATTCCCTTTTTTTTAATTTTTTTATTTTTATATATATTGTTTTTACAAGCACACCTTGGGACCTCCCCCACGTGATTCATGCGTGGCACTCCATTTTTTTTTTCTTTTTTCTTTCTCTCTCTAATTATAGAGAGTTTTTTCAAAATTCTGAAAACTAATGATAAAAATTATATTTTTACTTTATCGGTAATAAGCATGGTTGTTTAATGTATTTTCAAAATTATTAGATCAAATTTTTAATATTTGATTCAGGATTGGAAGCAATTTTACATGTCGAGTGGTTAAAAAAAAAAACAAATTAACTATTTTAAAGATTTTTGAATGATTATTTTAAGTGTTTGAATTCGTATTTTATTAAATTTAATCATCAAATTTATTTAATTTATTAATCTTGTAATTACCGTATTATAGAGGATCGAATTTGAAACTCGACCAAATTCGATCGGTTCAACTTTGATTTAAATTTGATTTATGTGTTCAAAATGTTTAAAGTTCTGTTTGGACCATAAATTCAATTGAAATAGTAATTTTAAATTTTTATACGAGAAAATATTATAGAAAAGTTTGAAAAATAGGTTTAAAACGACGTGCCAGAATAAACACATCATTTGAAAAATGCTTAATTTATATGTCAAGGTTCATTTAAGATTAAATTTTAGTATTCTTCGTGATTATCTATTTGAACATGAACAGATTTTCAAACTAGATTCACACTTGGATCTGATAAGCTTTTTAACTAACACATAGTGATTTTTGTGTGCATTTGTGCATTTGGCGCCAGGAACATGGATAAAGTCATTGTGAATCTGGAATTAACAATCAGGATATCTGAATCGGGAATAATTTGTATTTAAGTGATCTCTTGTTGAGAATCATTGTTTAGAGTTTTAATTGTGAGAAAAAAAAATAAAATAAAAGAGCATTTTCTTGTGCATTTAATGATATGGAGTAAGTTCGAAAAGGAGCTGAGGGCATATCACGTTCAAAGAATGTGATGAGGGCAAACATTAATGAAGCTTGGAAAAGATTAGTTAGACGAAAGACAGCTGAAGACTTGAAGTCCGTTAGTTAGATGGAAGGCAAATCAACAAATCCGGATTTTTTACCACATCAAATAACTATATCGCTAAATTTTTTTTTAATGGTTATTTATAAATGTAGCAAAAGTTTCATAAGCTTTTGTAATAACATGCTCATTATAATTCGTTGAGTGATTAATATGTAGCTACAAAATTGTTTATTTATTGTTCATTAGCGGTCAAACAATTTTATAGCTACTAGTGTATTTAAAAAAAAAAATTTTAATGCAAATAAAGGGTTTGTGGTGTCTTCTCTTCCCTCATAGCTATTACAAGAGTCTGCTAAGATGATAAGAATTTTAGCTTCCGTTTGATAAATTAGTTAGAGATAAAATTTTTAAATTGGGATTAATTGACTTTTTAAAAACTAGTTATAAATTTTATTAATTTTTTTAAAAAATTAAAATTAAAATGAAAAAAAATATAATTTAAGTGAAATTAAACTTAAATATTAAAGAAAGACTTACTTTTATATTTTTGCCGGTTAATAACCTTTAAACTATTAGGCATAATTCTTTTTTTTTTAATCAAAATTTAGATATTACATGCATCACACGACTTTGAAGTGAAAGCTAGATAGAAGCGAAGTTTCCTTACAAAAATTTCTTATCTTCGAGCACAATCATATGTGGTCGTGGTTAGCACAAATGAAACGTTAAATCACTTGAAATTCAAGCACTTTCTAAATATGTACGTTAGTGTATATATGTACGTACTTGTACAGATATGAATTGAAATAGAAAATATAATATGTTGACGTGAGACTCTGTCAGTCCAAATATGACGTACGAGGAGGTTTCAGGCATCGTGTTCATCAATTTGGACAAAAGCAAATTGCTCTTCTGCCACACCAATCAGGCCAAATGCATTATATTATATATATTACACACACACACACACGCACACACATGTAGACGCATATAACAAATTGGGCTTTGTTTTATTGTAAAAGTGTTTACACTTTTATGTCCACCGATGACAACCCCTTGGACCCTGCCTGCTTATTCCCCTAGCTAGCTAGTGATCATCCTATCAGACATACAATATGTTTATACACATATGTATTTATACATGCACGTAAATATACACACGCGGACGCCTAAATCTTTCTTGTATCAAGTTCTTTTGGAAGATAAACATGCTTGTGTGTGTGTGTGTATAATCTGTCCATATTGTTTTTCATGCAAGTATTAATTACAAATCTACAAACCAAAAAACTTGAATATATATTCTTATTTTTTTTCGTTAAAAAGGAAGTTCGGGAAGGATACAATCAGTGTTAATATATTCTTTCTGAGCCTTATTAAATGACGCATCAAACGCTGACAGAAATATTCGTTAAAGGTTTAATAATCGGTCCTAACCCTCAATGAGAAACACGTCACCTCAACCTCACTAAATATGTTAACGATAAAGATATACAGCGACATGATCTCAATCATTATCTATCAAGTATTAAGTTAGTAAAAAATAAAACTTCATATTTAAGACCTCAAAAAAACTACTTAACACTTAAACTTTTAACGATTAACCTATCATGATAATTTTTCACCGCTAGACCATCATATTTGGTGATGTAATATTCGTGGTAGACAATGTGTGTTTTTGTAAACTCATATAGTCATAAACGTGTGTGCTTGCATACACGCAAAGAAAGGGAAAACGGAAAAGGTAAAAGGAATGGTTGAAAAATCATTTTTACTGTTAGTAACAGTGTTGAAGTACTTGTTGATGATAAGGAGCTAACTATTTTCATTCGTCGAGGTTGAGCTGTCTCACGCGATCATTACTTCTTTTTTTTTTTTTTCCCTTTTCTTTTTAATTTTAATATAAAGTTGTTCGTGTTTGGACTAGGTTATAAATTCCTATTTATAATTTTTTTACCAAAAAAATCCCTATTAATTAAATACTATATTTTCCCATGCCTGAGGTGATAGATAGATAGTGTTTGGAAATACCGGTGTCAATACTTTAATTAATCTTTTAGTCTTTTTCCCATACCGCAACTAGTTTATTTTCTTTTCCTTATTTTGTCATATTTTGTTGTTAATTTGTCAAGTAGATACCTAACACGTACATATAACATATAAATGAATACTCCCGGCCATCCATCTGATGAATATAATTTTTTTTAATTTAGATATATGTAATATTTTTTTTCTTTTTATAAATAATGAGAAAGATGATAACTGATTATATTAATTAAAATCATAAAGTACATTATAAGTAAGTTGACATTCACTTCGTGACCAATCCTTTATCAAATCCTCATTGCAAATATTATTAAAAAAAAAAAAAAGAAAGTATAGAATTACAAAATATTGGATTGAAAAGGCTACAAATCCGAAAAAAAAATAACACAACTAAAAGAGCAAAAAGACTGGGTGTAGTTAAAAAACTTGAAACGTTTTGCAATAGACCAAGCAAATATTTTTTTCTACGCCAAGACCTTTTGTTTAACACTTGTTAAAACCTTTCAAGTAAAACCCAATGGAAAAACTAAGGAAAAAAGAGAACTTCAAATTTATTCCACTAAGAGAATCCATAATAAGGAACACCTTCGATATCCCCTCATAACAATGGCACTACAAAATCTGGAGAACTATCCACCACCATTGAGAAACAATGAGATGAATGACCTTAGCATATGAAAACTAGTTGATTTAGCGGTAATTTTTATATATAATACAGTTTTAGTTGAAGTTGTTAGTACAAATAACACGTATCAAAGAAAAATGTTACACATTAATGGTCTCAGCATTATATGCCATCGATAAAAAAGCAAAAAGAAAGTAATACATGCCATCAATGTTAACTTACATTATTGAATCAGTATAGTTGTATGATCTATACGAGACTTTATGTATATTTACATTTATATCTATATCTATATATAAAAGAGTAGATATGTTCTTTTTGTTCATATTTTAGTGATCGTCATGTGGTGGCTTCAATACCTGCCACTACTTAGCTTTGTTTGTTTATTAATTACGCACAAAGCGTGTAGTATCTTGAAAAATCTGTATATGAAAAGTTGGAGTGGGAAAAACGTTATTCTTTAACCGAGGGACTACTTTGGTGAACCACATAAGTATAAACAATTTGGCATACAAAAATTGACTTCTAAAGTAGGGAAATGAGACCCCTATTTGTGTACCGAAAAATGAGTTGTTAAGAGTTGAATTGGAAATAATTTTTTTGCTCTGAAGTTGAATTGGAAATAATCACTCTAGGTCGTTAAATATTACATGTATATATATATATATATTAAATGTAACACTATCGTTGACATTTGTATAGAAAATAACATTGCATGCATTCTTCTGTTATATCATTGTTTAATTGGCATGTACGACAATGTGCTATTAAACTTTTAATAGTTATTACAACATTAGTGTCAAGTTATATATTATGCGTGTTTGGATTACACATATGTACATGTACATATCTATTTTTCTAATCTTTACATGTTGAAATTGTAAAGGAAGACATTTATACAAAATATATATACACATATTTAGTCGGCGATATTATAGCACATCAGTTATGCTTTCTGACAGCAGATAGTTGAATGATTTTTTTCAGTCATTGATTCGAGGTCGGCTGACTTTCCTTATGCTTCATTATAAGCACATTTATTAGCTTTGGCTTCTGCAATTACTTAGCTGCATGCTTTAAAAGTTATTATTATTATTATTTGAAATCGGAGGAGGTATGGATTTCAACTCTTAACTTTTGATAAAATGACAGTAAAATTACTGTAAGATTATGGGTCTGTTTGGTGAATAAGTTTGAGCTGAAAATTTTTTTGTTAACTTTTCAGAAAATATAAAAATTTTTTCAGAAAAAGATAAAAACTGAGATAAAAAAATACAATTTGAGTTTAAACGTCAAACGAGACCTACATTTATAATTACATTTTAAAATTACTTTAAAAATACCCATTAGTGGAATATTTGTATGAGATTGGATTAATTCTTGTATTTTATGTACACATTGCACGTCATTAATTTCAAAAACCAAGTAATGTTGTAAATTACATCTATAGGAATGGATGGGCTAGCAAGGGTCAGTGCTTTTATTAGCTCCTCTTCTTCGTTCACCCAGATATGATTCATGTGGCCTTCTTCCCGTCATACATAGAGAAAGGGATTATTACTTGCGGGGCTGAAAACTTAAAAATAATAGGGTTACTCTAAATCCTTTTATTCACAAAATATATATATATTGTAAATCAAATTAGAAAATAAAAAATAAAACAAAATTAATTGTGTGAGAGAAACTTCTGCTTCTAATTTCCATCCTAGTACATGATTATCAATCATACATTTTACGAGAGAAATTACTGATTAGCTCGACAAGCACATGTATCTTCAGATTCTAGACCTTGAACTCGGAGTTCTGCCACCATCAACGGATTGGTGTGTGGCAGATTGGGTGTTTTTTAATTTTAATTTTTTTTAATGATGAATTAAGATTCGATACTTAATTACTTAACTTTAAAATTTTTGCTGGATTATGTATTAGGACATATACTGAACCAATCTTTTGCATAAAATTGGTTTAGATCCTTTTTCGTTCTATTAGGTGCCTCCGATAAAACAAAGGCATTGATTTGAGGAAAAACTAATTACTGGATGAACAACACAAATTTTCTTTAATGAATTAAAATTCCAAGATAAATAGCTTTAAAATAATAAATGATTGTATATATATAAAACAATACTACTAGGTTTATATAGGAACATTCAGAAGACTACGAAGGTCCCAAGTTATAATTTGATCCCAAACAAAACAATAAACTTTACAGTACGTATATAGACATATATATCTATATGTGTGCGTATATCTTAATATTTGGTGAGCACACAAGAACAGGAACAAGAAAAAGATCAATTTTTGTACCACATGACAATGAAATAAAAACAAAGGAAGAAGGGGAAAAAAAAACTTTGATGCAATGTGGGTATTATGGAAGATACTGAAAAAATGAAACATGTAGTATGGTCCCATGTTAGGTTTGGGAATCCCTCTCCTCCTTTTGGTTTAAATGAGATGGAACACTATGAGCTGAATGTATCTAATAGGGTCATCCCACATAGTACAACCAAGGATTGGGTGGACCTAAATCTAATCAAAGAAAATGAAATAATTAGCCAAAAAAAAATAAAAATAAAAATAAAAATAAAAATAATCTTCCAAGCTATTTTATCACCTATCCCTTTTAATAATGAAATATCTCATCCACGCATTTTATTTCATTTCATTTTTAAGATCATCCTTTTGCTGTTCTTTCCTCTTATTTCTTTGTCAATTCTAAAGCAATGATCAATGTCAAGAACAGGAAAGGTTTAAAAGTCCAAAAAACTATATACATATATATAGATTTCCAATTCTTGCCATATATTGAACTTACTTGTCCACCCATCTTTCTTTCAAAAACATTGACTCGAATTCAGATTCTCGAATCAATTTCGACGTTAATACACGTTATAATTTACCCACTCCAATCGATTTTGATTTTGATTTTGATTTTTTTCTTTTTTGAAAATCAGTGCCCTAATTAGTGATTTCTTATCGGCTAAAATACTATGGCCGGTTGAAATACCATTGGTTGGGGTCATGTATAGAACCCTATGCGATTCTTTTTAAAAACTAGCTCTCTAGTTCATGAGTTCTAGGCTTCCATTTGCCCTAAAGGTTTTTAAAAAAAAGAAAAAAGAAAAAAGAAAAAAGAAAAAAGAGAAAAAAGAGAGAGTTGGGTTTGGATGGAGAAAAAAATGAGCAAATTGTGAAAATGTTGAATATGGACTATGTGTTGGCCCATCTTAACATGCATGAGTAGGATGGAGTACCAACTTGCAAAGTTGCATACATTGCTATCACCATACTTTTTCTCTATAGTGCCAACTAATCATTCCATGCATGTCAAATTTTCAAACTTGTTTTAACATTATACATGTCCTTTTTTTATAAAATGATAATAATTGTTAATTATCTAAATTTTCTCTCTTCCAAAATTTTATCAAAAAAAAAAAAATAAGGCTTTGTTTGGAAATCGGTTCATTTCAACTTAAACTGTATTTTTTTTTTTGTGTTTTTCCCAAAAAGTTTTTTGTCTTTTCTGAAAATTCAAAAAAATTTACTATTACAACTAAAATATTTCAACTCAAACTAACGAACCAAACGAACCCTAAGATAATCTTATATAACACAAAACTAATTTTCAAAACATCATTTCTAATTTAAATTTTTAAATATCAAATCACGTGACAGTGAGTTATTATCTTTCTATTAATAAATATAATTAATTTATATGATAATAGTTTAAATACTCCGTTTGTAAGTAAAAGTTGGTGTTATAATTGATATTTTAGTATTTTTCATGATACATAAATCTATAACATATTAACATATATATTGTTTTGTATTATATATTATTATAATATAGGTACCCACACATAAATAAAAGGGGCAGTTCTGCAAAAACTTGGATCCAACCAGGGCCAATTTCTTGCCCTTCCTAGATTGTATGAAAACAACTCTCAAGAAAAGTTGTTCGAAAAATTATTTAAAAAAAAAAAAAGGAAAAAAGCAGAACTATTTACAAAACCTTCTCTCTCAAAAAATCTAACATGCTCTCTCTCTCTCTATAAAGTGGTGTTCTTTTACTTTTTTTTTTTCTTGGTATATATTAAAGAGAGCGAAAAATAATGGCGGTTGTGTATTGATTGATTGGAGCAGAGAGAGAAATATAGAGAGAGGAGAGAGAGAGAGAGGGTAAAGCCATAGTATTAGCAAAGCCCACACGAAGTAAGAACTACAATAGTAGTAGTAGTACCTCACCACCACCACTACTGCTACCACTTAGAACTCTACAGACAGAGAGAGAGAGAGAGAGAGAGAGAGAGAGTTTTAGAGAGAGAGACAGCAAGCAAAAGCCTCTCAGTTCTCCATTTCCATTACTGGTAGGAAAGAAGGCAAAAAAACCCAGAAACACAAAAACAAAAACCCAAACTTTTGTGTGTGTGTGTGTGTGTGTGTTTTTTTTTTTTTTTTTTTTTTTTGGTTTTTCTCTTTCATTATGCACAATAATATTCTGGGTAACTAGTGTTTTTGCCCAGAAGTAATCATGACGCCCCGCCTAAAAGATTTTCCGGAGAGGAAACAAAAGCCTCTTCTGTGAGCACTTAGAACAGCAATAATCTCCCCTTTTTCTCTGTTCTTTTTTTTTTTTTTTTTTTTTTTGTTTTTCCTTTCTGGGTTTTTGCTGTGTCACCGAGATCTGGTTCCTTCAATTCGTGGGCGTTCTGAGGCGGAAGATCTGAGGCGTTTTCTGAAGTTGGTTTTGCTGGGTTTTCGCAGCAGTTAAAAAAAAAAAAAGAGCCTGAAATGTTGGTTCTGGGATTTCTTGTTATTGTTGGAGATTGGGATTAGTTCTTGATCACAAGCGGATGAGGCTGAAATCAATCCTGTTCTGCAGTGAAACCAATTGTGGTTGAAGTTTTTAAGGACTAGGTTTTTGTCGGTTTTTGTGCGTGTGTGTGTCTGAACAAATGTTTTCAGTTTCAGACCACGTTATTTAGCAGAGTTATGCTGGTGCATGGGCTGGACTGTGTTGGGATTTTAGTGGGTTTTGGTTGGTGAAGGAAAATAAAGGAAAAGATAAGAAAAACATGGTCTTGTTGTGGAGTGAAGAAAAAAGATTATTCAGGGGTTTGGGTGAATTTTGTGGCTTGTTTTTTGTAATCAAAACTAGCTTTTTTCTTTTCTTTTTTTTTTTTTTTTGGGATATAATTGACATCCCAAGTAGTTGTTTAAAATTTCTTCTGAAATGAGGCTCTCTTCGGTTGGTTTTAGCCCTCAGCCACAAGAAGGTATGCTTAGAGTTCTCTTGTATGATTCAACCTTTTTTTTTTTTTAATTTTATTTTTCAAACTTTTCGATTGGAGTTAGAAGTTGAGTTGGTGTTTTAGGAATTGAATTAATTAATCTCTTGATGACCCAAGTTGGCTAATAATTTAATTCACTTGGATTATTACTTTTTTTGTTCTGTGATGAGTTTTCTTAAACTTATTCACTTTTTTTTTTTCTTTTGGATTTATGCACAACCAATCTTATTACTATTGGATGATTTAAGATTTTCAGCTTCTTCCATTTTTCACAGCAAGCAGTGGCTTTAATTTGGCTGCATCTTGCTGGAAAGTTTGGTTTTTTCCTATGCATAGATTTTTTTTTTTTTTTTGATTTTTTACTTTTTTGCTCTTGTCAAGATCTTTCAATGATATATGAGCTTGTCTCTCATCATGTCTAAAGAAATTTTAAGTGTTTAATTGTTTTGAGTGGGAATTTATGATTTTCAAATATTTAATTTTGCAGGGGAGAAGAGAGTTTTGAATTCTGAGCTTTGGCACGCCTGTGCGGGTCCTCTTGTTTCCCTGCCTGCCGTGGGAAGCCGTGTTGTTTACTTTCCACAAGGCCATAGTGAACAGGTTAGTATTTGGAAAACTTTTTTTTTTTGGGTATTAATTTATACTTTTTTCCAGAAATGGATTTTGATGCAGATCATGTGTCGTTTGAAATAATATTTGTGTTTCCAGAGAAAGAGAGAAGGGGATTATAAGATTAGTTTTTCTTCGAATTTTGGGGTCAAGGAAATCTTATTTCATATGAAGTGATCAATCTACTAATGAAAAACTTAACTCTTCTGATTCTTGAGTTTATGTATAAGAAAATGTTTGGTAGCGTTTTGGAAATTATTTTTTTATGGGTGTGAAAATAGAAATGAGATTTTTTTTTTTTTTTTGGCTCAGAAAAAAAGAGAATTTATTTAGGAATGATGCTAAGATCATTTTTGAAATTATGTTTGGTTGTGTTTTTTGAGCAATTGGTTTGGTCTGTTTCTCAAAACATGTGTTAAATTATAGCTTTTACAAAATGAGAAAACAAAAACGATTCTCACCATTTTCTGTTTTCGTTTCTGTTTACTAAGCATTGGCTATTAAAGCGCGACTTAGAAAACGTTTTTATCTTCACGCCTCCACATATGTGCGGAAACATTTCCAAAAGCAATACCAAACACTTTCTCTTAACCTTTTTCTTTGTTTTATCTATCTTTTCCATGCCCTTTTGCTTATTGTTGTCTTTCCGTGGAAATTTTAGAACTTTGAATTATTATTCTATGCATGTGAAGTTGTTTTTCACACTTTGGACCAGCGTCATGACAGCTGATATATTGGGATGTGTGTGTTTCAAGTGATTATTGACGCGTTTCCTTTCCTAGGGCAGTTTTTGTCTTGCCTCTCTTAATCATTTTGCATGGGAAATGATGTAACAATCAGTCACTTCATACTTGTGCTAAATGTCTTTAGTTTAAGCGTAAACTTTCATTAAAATACTTGTATAAAAAAAAAACTTACATTAAAATATGTTCTTGGCCTTGTTTGTTTTTTCTCCAAAGGATAAGTAATCTTTAAGAAGGAAATAAAAAGAGAAATTTTGGAAGAGATTTAGTATTATTACTAGTACGGTTTGATTTTTAACATGTTAGGTTTGATTTTTAACAAAACATGTTTTGATGCTGTTACGTATGAAGGTTGCTGCGTCAACAAACAAGGAAGTGGATGCCCATATCCCTAACTACCCGAGCTTACCTCCACAGCTCATTTGTCAACTTCATAATGTGACGATGCATGTAAGCTTGTTTAGTTTGGCTAGTTTATGCTTTTTCGTCTAAGCTGGGTTCTAAGTCTCAAATTTATCATCTTCAGGCAGATGTTGAGACAGACGAAGTATATGCGCAGATGACCTTGCAACCGCTAAGTCCGGTAAACTGCAACGTCTTTATCATCCATTGTATCTTTTCGCTTTACTATTTTCTCATCTCTTTTCATGTCCTCAACGAGCAGCAAGAACAAAAGGAGGCCTACCTTCCAGCCGAGTTGGGAACTCCCAGCAAGCAGCCGACAAATTACTTTTGTAAAACCTTGACGGCAAGTGACACAAGTACTCATGGAGGATTCTCTGTTCCTCGCCGGGCAGCCGAAAAAGTGTTTCCTCCCTTGGTAGTTCTTTTTCTCCTTTTTTATTATTATTATTTTTTTCTTTGCTTCAAAATTTTTCTTTCCTTTATATTGGGAGTGTGGCCCATATTTTTTTAAGTTGTCTCCTATAATTGTGGGACACTTGAAGAAATAATGTAAATAATGGGACACGTGGGACACTTTTATTCTAAGAAGCATGTGCATACTTTTTATATGCATGGCCATTTTATCTTCTGATTTTCGTGCACGGAACTAAACTGATACATTAGATGTGAATATGACTTTATAAGTTTAACATGATAAACTGGTAAACACACGAATGAAGTTGTCTCCTTAAAGTTAAAACTTTCGACTTTGATAGTTTCCATGTGAAAACCTTTTGTTTGAGTGACACAAAAATTTGGTTCGTTTAAGCAATGAAAAATAAAATTAATTAATTAATTAAAAGAACAACAAGCCATTGATTCTGAATCTCTTTCTGGTTTTTTGCATTCCACTTTTACCTGCAGGACTTCTCCCAACAGCCACCGGCACAAGAGTTAATCGCAAGGGACCTGCATGATAATGAATGGAAATTTAGACATATCTTTCGGGGTAAAGTTTTCTTTTCTGTTCAAAACCTTAGTGCAAAATGTTTATTTTTCAAGAAATATTTTGGTTTGTATTCAAAGTCTGGAAAAGAAAGTGGAATTTGGAGTTCTCTTTCAAATTCAAAAACCTTAAATCTATGTTTTCTAAATGTAAATTATTGTAGAGTTGTACTCAGCAAAAAATTATACTCAGCAGTAGCTTCATTTCACCATGTAGATTGATAATATTATTTGTCATTTTTCTATTTTACAGGCCAGCCCAAAAGGCACCTCCTTACAACTGGATGGAGTGTTTTTGTTAGTGCTAAGAGACTTGTTGCCGGGGACTCAGTGCTTTTCATCTGGTAGGCTGTTGATTTGTTGCTAACGTTTTTGCTTCATTCATAACTGCCGTGCAGTAATTTTTGTGCTTGATGAATATTTTAAGCTCCATTTATCAACTCGTTTTTTTTCCTTTTTCCGTGACCTTTTCTTTTGCTGGAATTTTCAATTGCCTTCTTACTATAATAGACTCTAATTTCTCAAATCAGGAATGAAAAAAATCAGTTACTGCTTGGCATCCGACGAGCGAATAGGCCACAGACTGTGATGCCTTCATCGGTTTTATCGAGTGATAGCATGCACTTGGGGCTTCTTGCTGCCGCTGCTCATGCAGCTGCAACAAATAGTCGTTTCACCATTTTTTATAACCCTAGGTATGACACTCTTCTGGAGGGTGATGGTGTAAATGTTTGGTTTGTTACTTCAAGTTAATCCCTGTCACCTTTCATTCAGGGCAAGCCCGTCCGAATTTGTCATTCCCCTGGCCAAGTACGTTAAAGCAGTTTATCATACCCGTGTCTCTGTTGGAATGCGGTTTAGAATGCTGTTTGAAACAGAGGAATCAAGTGTTCGGCGGTAAGGTCCTAATGTTTTTGTTGTTACCATCGCACTGATAGTATTTCTCCATCACAGCAGTGTGCACTGTCTACAGTTCTGATCTTGTTCCATATGTATATATATATTTTATCTTTGTTTATGCTCTATTGTTTCAGCATATTTTAAAAAAACTTATCAGCCGGAGTTGATAGTTCATGCATTATGATAATGCAGCTGATGTGACTTATAAGACAGATGCCCAAATTTACACTTTCTTACTAGGATGTTTTAAATAGTGATCCCTCAGCCTGCTATCTTCCTTTTTTCCCTTGATTTGCAAAATGTAGAATTTGATATCTGACAATTGTCTTTGATCCAGTTACATGGGCACAATAACTGGCATAGGCGACCTAGATCCTGTTCGGTGGCCTAATTCACATTGGCGCTCGGTAAAGGTATGCTTTAGAGCACTCGGTTCCTTCTCTTTCTTCTTTTTTTTTCTTATGTTGCATGATGGAATTAACTTATCTTTTCTGGTCAAGTTCCTTCAGGAAAGTTGCTAGATGTTTCTCCTGAAACACTGACACGTCAAATTTCCTAATGCAGGTGGGCTGGGATGAATCCACCGCTGGGGATAGGCAGCCCAGAGTTTCCCTGTGGGAGATAGAACCGTTAACGACATTCCCCATGTACCCTTCATTCCCTCTCAGGCTTAAGAGACCTTGGCCACCTGGCTTACCTGCTTTCCATGGTGTGCATGTCTGCTGCCTTTTCAGATGCTGCTGTGTTTTGCAAATACTGGTTTATATAATGTCAAAAATATTCTTCGTTTATTCTTAGGTATCAAGGAAGACGATCTTGGCATGAACTCTCCACTTATGTGGCTTCGAGGAGATTATGGAGACCGTGGACTTCAAGCTATGAATTTTCAGGGAATTGGGGTCTCCCCGTGGATGCAGCCGAGGGTTGATGCTCCCATGCTTGGTCTGCAACCCGACATGTACCAAGTAATGGCTGCTGCTGCCCTCCAAGAAATGAGGGCGGTGGATCCTTCAAAACCAGTACCCACATCCCTTCTGCAGTTCCAACAAACCCCAAATCTCCCTAGCAGGTCTGCTTCCTTGATGCAGCCCCAGATGTTGCAACAATCTCAAAATCAACAAGCGTTTCTTCAAGGTGTGCCGGAAAACCAGCATTCGCCACAGGCGCAACCCCAAACACCGTCACACCTTCTTCAGCAACAATTGCAGCATCAACACTCTTTTAATAGTCAGCAGCAACAGCAGCAGCAGCAGCAGCAGCAGCAGCAGCCGCCACAGCCGTCGCAGCAGCAACAACAGCAGCAGCAGCAGCAGCAGCTGGTTGATCAACAGCAGATTCCAAATGCCGTCTCTCCAATGACTCACTATTCTTCAGCTTCTCAATCACAATCACCATCTTTGCAAGGCATCTCTTCAATGTGCCAACAGCCAAGTTTTTCTGATTCAAACGGGACTGTTGTGACCAGTAGTATCGTCTCTCCCTTGCACAGTATCTTGGGTCCATTTTCATCGCCTGATGAAGCGTCCCACCTGCTCAACCTGCAAAGGAGCAATCTGTCTTCCGCAGTCTGGCCGTCAAAGCGAGCTGCAGTCGAACCGCTTATTTCTTCAGGACCTTCTCAGTGTGTTCTGCCTCAGGTTGAACAACTGGGGCCACCGCAGACTAATATTTCCCCTAATTCTGTTTCTCTGCCACCCTTTCCTGGCAGGGAGTGCACGATTGACCACGAAGGGAATACCGATCCGCAAAGTCATCTTTTATTTGGTGTCAATATAGAACCCTCGTCTCTTCTAATGCAGAATGGGATGTCGAACCTTAGGGGAGTAAGCAGCGAAGGCGACTCCCCAACTTTACCGTTTCCTTCTTCCAGCTATATGAGTACTACAGGGACCGATTTTTCACTCAATCCTGCAATAACACCTTCCAGTTGCATTGATGAATCGGGTTTCCTACAGTCTCCGGAAAATGCGGGCCAAGGAAACAACCCAAACAGAACCTTTGTCAAGGTGAGTTGTTTTTGGGTCCCAAATTCATGGCCTGGTTTTTCACTTTTATTTTCTATAGCATTATTGCTGTTTCGGAGGTTCAGGAAGTAATTACGTTTCTGTTTAATATAGCCTGATACGGAGCGTTTCAATTATCATGTCTTCTTAATCAATAGTCATGGTTGTCTACAGGTTTACAAATCAGGGTCCTTTGGGAGGTCATTGGATATCACGAAATTTAGCAGCTACAATGAGCTGCGCGGTGAGCTCGCTCGTATGTTTGGCCTTGAAGGCGAGTTGGAGGACCCTCTGAGATCAGGCTGGCAGCTTGTATTCGTTGACCGGGAGAATGATGTTCTTCTCCTCGGGGATGGCCCCTGGCCGTGAGTTCCTGTTCCTTTATCCGTTTAATTTTGTTAGGTTTCAAGCTTATACAAACTCAGAAAAATCCTTCTAGACTTTGGTTTTTGGACTCTTTGCTACTAGAAGATTAAAGTGTCCAACATGTAACACAATCCAGACACCCACGCTTACGAGGTTTCTGTTTTTAAAAAATTTGTTGACCGTTCCAGGTAGTTCTTGCTGCAAATAGGGACAAGTCGTGGATAGATATATGTCTAAACATGTGTCTAACACCGTTATTCGGATAGAAAGATGCATTCATCCAGGATCTCACGGTTATACTTTCATGCATAAGATTCTTTAGTGGACCATTTAGAGTCATTTAACTCTTACAAATTCCTTCTTCAGCTGCAGTCTTAATAAACTAGTTCTTTGCTTCTTTGGCAATCTTTCGTACCAGGGAGTTCGTGAATAGCGTGTGGTGTATCAAAATACTTTCGCCGCAAGAAATGCAGCAGATGGGCAAACGAGGCTTGGAGCTTCTCAACTCGGTCTCTATCCAGAGGCTTTCCAACAATAGTTGTGACGATTATCCAAGCCGGCAAGATTCAAGGAATTTGAGCTCTGGAATCACGTCCGTGGGGTCTCTCGACTACTGAACAATTTAACCCGGTTAAGATACCTTTCTCTTTTCTGTAATATAAAAGCATATGTCTCCCAAACCTTCCAAAGGGTGGGAAGAACTGCCTAATTCTAGCTTTAAGAAAGCTTACTTTACAAGTTAAAAATACTGTAAGTAATTGATATACGCATAATATATATATATATATATATATATTTTTCTTGTTATGCTATTGAGAATCCATATTAATATGTATGTTAGGAGATCAGTGTTTGTGAAAGATAGCTGATCTTTTTTTTCCATCTCAGTTCATTTATATTTTATGCTCATAAAATATACCAAGAATAATTTCTTGTCTAGTTTTGGCTCTTTACCTTTTTACTCTCCATTTTCGATGACGTGATTTTCTCCTATGCAAATGCTTTCATCGGTGTGAAAGTAGTTTTTGTTGTTGGGGTTTTGTTTTGTTTTGTTTTATATATTTATTTATTCTTTTCTTTTGTTAAGTAGGAGTGAATTAAAAAATCCGTAACCTGATTAAGCCAACTAAACCTGTCTAATTTAATCCAATACAACCCAACTCGATTTAACTCGACCTCAATCTGACCAAACTCACCCAACCCAATTTTCATTAGATGAGTTTGGGTTCTAACTTAGTAATCTGTCATAAGTCCAATTCATCCAATCGAAATTTGTGTTTTAAAAATAAATTTCGATTATATATTGATTATTTTTTAATATCATTTTTGACACATATGTATACTTGCATATTTGATCTTTTATTTTTGTATTTTCTTTATTATAATTCCTAAGAAATTGAAATAAATTTCATCTTGCCAACTTGATATGAAAAATATTTCGTAAATTTTATTTTTTTTTTTTTTAACTAAAGTTTCTTATTTAGAATTACATTAGTTGTTTTACTTTTTTATTATTATAATGTCCAAACCATCCAATCGAACCTGACTTAATTAGAGGGAGTTGATTTTAAATCTTGGGTTGATTAGGTGGGTTAATATTTACTCCTACTCACCTAAAATTGTTTTGGTTTGAAAAATCTCAAAAACCCGCCCAATGGTCACCCTAATCAAGAAGCTCTTTTCAAGAAAAAAAAAAAAAGAAAAAGAAAAAAGAAAAAAGTGAGAAAAAGAAAACCCCATGCAATTGTTGGTGTTTTCAGTTTCCGAAACAAAGCCAAAAGAAAAGCTCCACTTTTTTTTTTTTTCCCTCTTGTCAAACTCAAGTAGTACGAAGTACTGTTCCGAGTACTTTTATGCCGTTGTCCAACCCCAACTCCCAACTCCAACTCCCTCGAGTCTCTTTCTGTGTCTGTTTATCGTAACCATGCAAGCGTGCGTGCATGTCTGCCGTTTCAGCCGTTAGATGAGGTTGTAGAAACTGTGTACTTTTGTCCTGTTTGTAGATATTGTTGCTTGTCATTAAAATTACTTTTCAATCAAATTATCTATAAAACCAGCAAAAAAATAAAAAAACAAATTATCTATAACTAGGAGTAACTCTTCGTCTGTTGTTTTGAATTTTTTAACTTGAAATACTCGTATATCAGACTGTTAATAATGTGCTTGAATAAAAGTATAGTTTTGACTGTCAATTTTTTTTCCTTCCTAAAGCATTGAAAATGATACTAAGCGTGTACATTCAGCACGAAAACCATTGGACAGTCGCAATAGTCGCATATACCATCCTCGCAACTGTTTAGAAAGTGAACACTCCACAACTGTTCATAGCACCTGGCATATCTCCAAGTTTCTCTCATTATAACATTCACATATATATATGTGATATATATATATATGTGCGTGTGTGTATTACAAATACAGCTATTATATTTGTAGGATTTGACAGTTTGTGTTTGGCCATTTAATAACATAAATGGGGCCTGGTGATGTCAGTAGCCACATGGGGATTTTGAATTCATGCATTTTCTCTCTTTTCACAAAATTCCTTTTCCTTTTTTTTCTTTCTTTTTTTTTTTTTTCCCTTTCCTTTAATATGTAAATTTATTTCAAAAAAAAACAAAAGAAAGAAAGAAAGAAAGAAATATGTCAATTAGCAAGGTCTTTTGATATATTTTCTTCTTTTCATGCATTTGGTGGGGCTGGGTGGGCTGGCCACTGAAAGGATTGTTGTTGTGGCTGCCTGTTCTCGGGCTGCGCTTTTGAGTACTTCGTTAATTGTGTTGATACGACTCTCTTTTCTCAGGTATGGTATGGAAATGCTACACGTTTGGCACTACCAAACACCACTGAATAGTCAGATTTCACGAATAATATTAAATGGTGTCGATGGTGTTGATTAATAGAAGACGAATCTTACAATATCAATAAATAGTTAAGATCAACTTTCTATTGATTGTGATGTTCAACATTATTGATGTTTCAAAACCGTTTTCTCATTTAAAAGTTAGATCGGTTTGGATCCCTTAATTCTATTTCTAATTAATTTATTTAACTTTAATTGTATCTCTTTTATCTTTCTTTCTTCTTACTTTCCTTTCTTTCTTTCTTTCTTTTTTTTTTTTTTCCGCGCCCATGACCCTTAACATATGACCAAAAAATGCAGCATTTCTTGTTTTTACATGTGCAGGATGTCCTTTCACCTCAATGCCTTGAGTGGATTCCTATTTTGATCACTCCGTAAACGAACACAAACTATTATGTCAATTTTAAAATCTATAGATATCTCGCACAATTTTACATGTCAATCACAACTTCTTAACGAACAAGTGGTGATGGTACCTAGTAATTTTATTAGATGCTTTCCTTAAAGTACTATTGAATGGGGATACCATTTCTAACTTTTAGGAGTACGCTATGCAAAATGATTAGGGTTTTTTTTTTATTTTTTTTATTTTTTATTTTTTAGGAATGCCCCAAAATGAATAATCTAGAATATTGCCCCATCTGTAGTGGTTTCAAGATTTTTGTCGTCTTATAATATTTAATAAAAAGTGATTAACATGATAAAAATTCAAATAGGTAATTAAGTGGAGCAAAAATTCAAAACATGTTCACTAAAATTGTTATTCCCACAATTGTTTTCAAATTGTTTCATGCTAAGCTACATATAGTAGTGGCCCGCCTTTGTCTTAATGTAGGGCCCGGTCTATGATTTTTCTTGATTTAGGTAGATTTTGATTCTTTTCAAGAACCATGCCATGTCATATTTATTCGTGTCTTCATTTTTAAGATTCGTGTTCCAACCAGGTTACAAGATTAATAACCCGCTAGGTTACCACTTGTAACCCCCCTCTTAATTTAAGGTGGGGAATTTGAATTTGAAACTTTACAGTAGAGTCGGATATAAAATAATTGTTATGTTATGTTTGCAACCATTGTAATATTGATCATGGATGAAAATATTGGTATTAATTGTAATATTGTGCACTCTATGTCATAGAAATTTCAGAGATGTTATCGATATCCGGGAAAATACTAAAAAAAATTATTGAAATTTCAGAATTTGCTTTAAGACGTGTTTTTAACATATTTAAAATATCAAAATATTAAGAAGTTATTTAAATACACAAGTTTTACATCTGAAACTTTCTTGTTTGTTACATATCTCAATTTCAAAAAGAAGTTCTATTAAGTACATACATGGTTGGAATGTCATCATTATTCAAATAATAATAATGTCATGATATATTATTTGAATAATATTAAATATAATTGTGAACATGGTTGTTAATCTTTTCTCAATATATTTTTATTAAGAAAATTTAAGTGTGTTCAAAAAAATATATCACCACAATTTTGAAATTCTTACTAAAATTATCACCACAATTTTACCAATATATCTCAATATTTAGTATAAAATACAATAGATCTCTTCAACGATAACGATATTTTTACTGTTATTTTATCGATATTCAAAAAAAAAAATTATCTAAAAAAAAGTGTCAAAATTATTCAAATATAGCAATTTCAATGAAAATTTGGAAAATATCGTGATCATGGTATTGACAGAAAACTTGTGGAAAACATGTTTATGCAGCACTAAATTCCACATTACACGGAATTCAATGAAAAGGGCTAGACTCTAGGGTTTGGCAGATAGGTTGGGCTCAAATCTATTGTCTGATGCTTGTCTACCATGGCCTTTTTTTTTTTTTTTTTGCTGGTTACCATGGCCTATTTTTGTTTGTTTATGATATGACTAAATTAAAAGGGTACTGTGCAATTTTGTATTTGTTGGAACGGTTCTTTCAAATTATACATGTACTAAAATGGTGGACTAATACTATTCAATAAACAGTAATAAACAGTACTTTTTGGTTTTTTTCATTTTTTTCTGTTTTACTATAGTACTGAATAGTGATCTACAGTATCTAAATAGTGACTATATGGTAAAATTATAATTTTGCCTTTCAAATTTCCTGTTTTTTCCAGCTGCACAGTAACTTACCAGTTTTGTCCTTTTGGCATTATCCGGCCATTTTAGAGAGAGAGAGGGAAAGAGAGAAAGAGAAAGACAAATAGAGATAGAAAGAAAGTAATATCTATATTAAAATAAAATTTTTAAAAAATAAAAATAGAAAAAAAAACTATAAGATAAAAATTTATATTTTATTAAATTATTTTCAATTACAAAAAATAAAATTATATACGTTAAATGATATTTGAAAATTTTAAATTATTGAATTAATAAAAATTTAACAAAAAAAGCAGATTAATACATTTAAAGAATAAATTAATACAATCAAATTATAATATTCAAAATAAACAAATAAACTAAAAAATTTGAAATTAAATAATAATTTACAGAAATTTCAAAATATAAAAAGGTCTATAAAATTATAATAAATATAAAAATCAATAAATAATTTTTCTACTATAATGAAACGTAATTATCAAAAATTTATATTTATAATTATTAAAGCTAAATTATTATTTATGTCATATATTAATATTATTATTTAAAATTAAAATTTTTAAAAATATTTTATCCATTTCTACGTTTATTTAGTAATTTAATTAATTTTTTTTAAATTTAATAAATTTACTTAAGTTATTAAATTTTTTTTGACTATTTAAGTTTAAAAGTTTTTAATTTTATTTATTCTTTCTGATTTTTTAATAATAATATATTATTATATTTTATTCTATTAACAGCAATTCTTATACGTAATATTTTACTTTAATATTTGATATTATTATTATTTTATTCTTTGACTCCTTTTATTTTTTTTCTTCTTTTTTTAAAACAAAATGTTCAATAAGTTTCTTTTATATTTATATCTATAATCTTTAGAAAGAAATTTTCTAAATTTTCTATTCATTTTTACGTTTATTTGTTAATTTAATTGGTTTTTTTTAATTAAATTTACCCCACAATTTTGTTATCCCTTTGATATTTCAAATTTTTTTAATTTTATTTATTATTTGAACTTTCTTATTTTAAGAAAATTACGCTTATAAATATGAATGAATGTACTTTAATATTATAATAGTAAATACTAAAAAAAATATACTTATTGTAATTATAATATATATCTTAATTAACTATTTTTATTATATAATACTCAATTTTTTTTATTTTTGTTTTTTCTTCCTTCCCCGTATAATCTATATCTTAATTAATTGTTTTTATTATATAATACTCTTTTTTTTTCTTCCTTTCCCGTGCAACGCACGGGTATTAAACTCGTATCTTGTACTATTCGGGAATTTATTTATCTTTTTTTTTTTTGTGGCTAAAATCGAATTTACACTAAAGCCCTTAAGAAGTTTGTAAACTTCACAGTTCACACACATGTAACGACAAGTTGTTTGGTTGTTGTACGTAATTATGTTAAGAGTCGAATTTCTTTTTTATTTATTTTGTCATGGTTTAACTGGTTATAGTGGGTGATTAGCCACTATACATGAAAGTTAGTTGTGGAAATCTCAAGGTTACTTAGGAACTTGGATGTATTTGCATGTTGTTTATAAATCACTCTGTTAAATTGTATAAAATAAAATTAAAAAAAGAAGAAGAAGAAGAAGAAGAAGCAAACTGATCTCCAAATTATGTGCGTGAATTAGTTTATTAATGTAAATAATATGAATTAATACGAATGAGAATAATTAGGAAAGAGTAATATTGTAAATGTGTTCACGTAATAATGTGGTAATTCAATAGTATTTGCTTCATCTTACTTACCATTTTGTTGGTGGTAATTCAATAAATCTTGTTCTTTTTTCAAATTAAACTCCTAAATATGAAAGTCCAACGTTTTAACAACAATGTAAAAAAAAAAAAAAAAAAAAAAAAGAGAGAGAGAGAGAGAGAGAGTTTTAGATTAATTTTCTAATCTTAAAGCTTGATTTCCCAAATTTTTAGGGATTTCACAAACTTTATGGGATTTTTGTCATTCCTACTTGCCGAATAGTGCTTGAAGTGTGAACATGGGGGAGTATGTCGATTGGAATGTACGGATGGCAATGTGTGATGGTGGTGAAGGGGTCTTAAGCACATCACGTGACATTTTAAATAAAAAAATTAATTTTTAAAAATCTAAAAAATTAAAAAATTATTTTTTTTTATTTTTTATTTTTGTTTTGCATAGAGGTGGGAATTTGGGCCGGGCCAAACGGGCCGGCCCGCGGCCCGTAATTTGGGCCCGGCCCGCGGCCCGGCCTGGCCCGCATTTTGTCGGCCCGGCCCAAGCCCGGCCCTAACTATAGGGCCGGGCTAGGCCGGGCTCTCCTTTTAGGCCCGACGGGTCGGGCCGGCCCGGCCCGAATGTTTAGGCCCAATGGGCCGGCCCGGCCCGCCCATTATTTAAAAAAATAAAAAAAATAATTAAAAAATTTATATATATAAAAAATAAAATAAAAGTTTAATTATTACCTTAAACAACTAAAATTAAAAGTTTAATTATAATATTAAGTTAACTAACTAACTAATATTATAATTATTAAGTACTAACTAAGCAATTATAATATAAATATAAATATAAAAATTAATAGAAATAGTATAATAAAATTTTTTTAACAAAGTATAAAAGTTTTTATCTTTTATCTAAGATAAAATATTAAGATAAATTATTAAATTATCAAAAATATACAAATTTATTCAAAAATTACAAATAATTAAATAATTACATAAAAATTTTAAAAATTGGGCCGGGCCGGGCCCGGCCATCTCTAAGCCCACGGGCCGGGCCGGGCCGGGCTTGCATTTCAAAAATTCGGGCCGGGCCGGGCCGGCGCGGCCCGAATTTTTGAAATGGCCCATCGGGCTCGGGCCGGGCCGGGCCGGGCGGCCCGAAATCCCACCTCTAGACTTTTGCATTTGATTAGTTTTTAATGAATCTTTGCAGTGGAAAAAAAAATAATGAAGTCCTAAAATCAGGGACTTTACATTGTATAAGCGGGACATGAATTGGGTCGTTGGTATGGCTCGATTTGGCCCACAAATGTGCTACACTGGTGGAGAGAATATTGTGGAAACAATCGGTTAAATATATATTAATATATATTTATTTTTTGCATCACTTAAGAAGATCTCTAATGCATTAGTCGATACCAATACAATATTTGTTATAAAAAAGTGTAAAAAATAATATTATCTTAATTTATACTCTAATGCATAATGTTATTTTTATACTATCTTTACTTTAGATTCTAATGCATAATGTTATTTCTTGTGGGCGCCAAAAATCTCCGGCACAACACCCGATGTGGTTACTCAACTTGGTCGGTTTTGCATAGTTGCTCTGCACCTGGTCACTTGCAAAAAGAAAGCACCTCGAAGTGATGGGGACACCAGTGGGGTGTCTGCTAAAGGCACTCCCATGCTTAAGTTAGTAATGGTACTGGTGAGGAAGCGAAGAGGCAGAGTTTTGGCAAGAAAAATTGTCCATACGTGAATAGGTGGGCTGAACTTCTATTTATAGACGTTCTCCGCAGGCTTGGGTGTTTGGGTGACCCGATCGGGTTGAACTCCAAGTGCTCTCAGTGGGTAGATGTTGGAAAAATTGGATCCGGTATCAGAGTTATGACGCAGCGGAAGTTTTAAAATTTTTATGCCGTTTCGGAAAAGAATCTCATGATGCATATAATAATAAATTAAATTCATGATCAATCGTACCTTATTTCTTGAATTCTGGAATTGCTAGAGCGTTTGACCAACGTATCTTCTCTATTATTCTCGAGTTCCACGTCTTAGAGTGTATGTGGGCACACGTTCTATGAATCCAAGCGACCGGTAGTGCTTTCCGAAGTCTAGATCTCTCATTCTCAATTCCGATGTTCCTCGTTGAGAATATGATCCAACTTCTTTCTTCAAAACTACAAAATAGGAACCAGTTAAACCTCTTATGAAAATTATCACTCGGTTTAACCTTCCTCACAGTTTTGATTCAATGGAATTTTCTCTATTTTTCTCTCTCACAAGATAGCCGAATTTTATGATGTAGAAAAAACCTAATTGGTTTTTCTTTCTACTACCAAAAATGTTTTTCTTAATATGAATCCGAAGTTATTTTTTCAAGAATTCCTAGCCTTTATATAGAAGTCCAATCCTTTTCAAAATTTATCTCCTTCTTGAAAAATAATTAATAATTATTTTTCCGGATAAATTTTGAACCAAAAGATCATACAACTTTAGGGCTAGATTCATTGAACCTAAAAAGTTTTTCCAAGGGGAGATAATCCTTCAAAAAATTCGGCCACAAGGAGAAAATAAAAGTTGATTGGTGGTTCAAATTTTAAATTAAAAATCTAGACTAGTCAAAAGATCCTAGTCCTATCTAGATTCAACTTTTTTTAAAACCACAAAAAAACACTTTTCGATAATTTACAAAATTAAGTATTCACTTATTTGAAGATATTTAATTTTATTTTCTCTTCCATTCCTTATCTATGCCAGCCCATTAAGCTTAATTTCGTGTTCACAGCCTAGCAGCCAGCCCATGATTCCAGGCCTCAACCTGGAATATTTCAAAAACTCAAACACCATGCCCAGCCCACGAATTTTTTGTCTCCTCATGCTCCAGCAGGCCCATGAAAATTTCCTCCAGTCCAGCAATTCTCCTCTTACAGCCTTACTTGGTATCTCCGAATTGGCAGGAGAATGACTGGAAGAAGCTTATTTGCTTATGAATGAGATAATCATCCATTATTTTGTGAGATGAATTGCAAGCTAGGCTAAATAATTTAATGTTAGGAATATATATTTTGAAATAGAATGCTAAATATTATGTGCCAAGTTTTTATATAGATTTAGTCATGCTTTTTCTATGTAAATTTTGTCATTCTCTTTTACTGCAATATTGTCACTCAATTAAAAACCGTTAAATCAAAACTAAAATTAGAAAACAATACATATGCACCCACCTTTTGATTATTGGATTTTTTTTCTCCATTTTAAATTAGGAGAGAAAAAATTGAGCTTTTTGTTTCTCCAAAACTTAATTTATAATTCAAACACAATCTTATTTTTTAATTAGGAGAGAAAAATTTATGAAATAATCCAAAATTCAAAATTTTCAAATAGTTTTGAAACAAAATTTTCTTCTCTCCACTCATCACATGTTTTATTTTTCAAAATTAAATAATTCAAACACAATTTTATTTCTAAAATTCAAATTAACCAATCACATGTTGACAAATCATTTGTCTACAAATTTCACATGTCCAATCCTTTCTGGATTGCATGTTAGAGAGTATTATGTCTTAATAGACATTACTAAATTTCATTTAAATTTACCGATCTCATTAGGAACAAATCCCGAGACGCTATACAGAACTATATGAGCTAATAGAGGGACCCAATGGAAATATATAAAGAGGCTCCTATAATTGTGAAGCTGAACTCCTATTTACATATTGTATTACGAAAGTTCTCTTACGTAGTGCTTCTCCCATGATTTATTTATTGCTTGCTTAATCCCCGTATATTATCCATGATTAAATTAAGGACTTTTTCCGTTTTACCTTTTCATTATTTTAACTTAAAGTTCCATTATTCTCCATTGAAAGAACCACCAATTGTAAAACCATCAGAGAACACAAAGTAAACCGATGGCCAAGATCTTGTTATACTATCTTTCAATCCCCGAATAATGCCTTTAAGTAGATAACATGTACTATAGTTAAGATAGCTATGGATTCCGTATCTATGAATCTTGATTTCTCCATCTATAAGTCATGCACCCAAAACACAAATATATTGACCATGAATTAACAGTGTCTCACCTGTAGTGCATTAAAATACATAAGTCATGAACACGAACTCAAGTAATCATTTCAAGATTAAGATTAATGCAGGATGATAATCAAAGCGTCATTGATTCTTATAAACGGAATTATTAAACCGAATCAATTAACATTTTAGGTCAAGTCCAATGTCATACCTCAATACTGGTATACATTAAAGTTTCTACTTGGAACCAATCTGATGGTCAAGACAAACCATCCCTCCAAGGAAGTAGACAACCTTTACAATCTTATCATGAATAAGATCCCCAAATCTTATTCCATCGATTGCGGACTCTTTATTTAGACTGTTATCAAATTACTACGTCTTCTATGTATACCCCATATACATATGGTAATTCGATATATTACCAACAGCTTTGGAGTATTTTATGTTTGCTCAAAATAAACATACAATCAACAAATGAAAGTAAATATGACACAACTTATTAAACATGAATAACTTCCTCTTATTAATATCAAAAATGTTATATTTACAGAAAATCTAAAATATTGATTTTCTATTCTTAGAACACTTATAGATTCCAACAATCTCCCACTTGCCCTAAGCGAGTAAATGTGACATATTATGCATCATCATGCGTTCGATGTGTTCTTCGAATCTTCTGGCCACCAAAGTCTTTATGAACGGGTTAGCAAGATTGTCCTCTGATGTGATTTTGCAAACCGTCACATTTCCACTCTCAACAAAGCCTCTAATGATGTGATATTTTCTGTCAATGTGCTTACTCATCTTATGATGCATAGAATCCTTGATATTAGTTACTGCTGCACTGTTGTCACAGTAGAGCACCATAGCTTTATCCATACCAGGAACGACCTCAAGGTCATGAAGGAACCTGTGGAGCCATACCGCTCCCTTTGATGCCTCACTGGTTGTCACATACTCGGCTTCCATGGTCGAGTCTGCAATGTAAGATTGCTTAATACTCCTCCACACAACGGCACCACCTCCAAAGGTAAAAACAGATCCTGAAGTCGAATTTCCTTGAATCCTGATATGATTGAAAATCAGAATCTATGTATTTCTAGGAACAAGGTCCTGACCGGAATACACTAGCATATAGTCCTCGTTCTCTGCAGATACTTGAGTATATGCTTGACCACAGCCCAATGGTTCGGTCACGGATTCGACTGATATCGACTTACCATACCAACCACAAAACAAATGTTAGATCTAGTGCATAACATAGCGTACATAAAACTACCTACAGCTGATGCATAAGGTACATTTTTTATACGCACGCTTTCTAGAGATAACTGTGCTCCCTTTCTTCCGATGTCTTAGGACAGTCATCTCTAGAAAGCTTGATTCTAATCCTAAAAGGTTGGGCACCTTTCTTGAAATCCTTCATAGAAAACTTCTCAAGTACTTTATCAATGTATAAAGCTTGGGAGAGTGCTATCGTTTTGTTCTTTCTATCTCTAAAGAGTTGAATACCAAGAATAAAACTAGCTTTTCCTAAGTCCTTCATGTCAAACTGTTTAGCTAACCAAACTTTGACAAATGATAATGTTGCCACATCGTTTCCAATAAGCAATATATCATCTACATAAAGTATAAGGAAAACCACTTTCTCGTTCTTGATACATTTATAAACACATGGTTCATCAATGTTTTGTTCAAATTTATAGGTTTTGATTGCTTGATCAAACCTAATATTCCAAAAACGAGATGCTTGCTTTAATCCATAAATGGATTTAAGCAACTTGCATACTTTGTCTTCTTGGCCCTTTGCCTTGAACCCGTTTGGTTGTATCATATAGATATCTTCCTAAAGAGAGCCATTCAAGAAAGTTGTCTTGACATCCATTTACCAGATCTCATAATCGAGAGCAGCCACAATAAATAAAAGAATGCGAATTGACTTGAGCATTGCTGCAAGCGAAAAGGTTTCATCATAATCGATTCCTTCTTTCTGCGTATAGCCCTTCGCTACAAGTCTTGCCTTGAAAGTTTCCACTTTCTCATCCACACCTCTCTTCCTTTTGTATACCCTCTTACACCCAATCGATTTTATGCCTTAGGGTAAGTCTACAAGTTTCCAGACCCCGTTGGAATCCATAGATTCCATCTCGGTGTTCATAGCCTTTTGTCAAAGACTAGAATCAATTTCCTCCATAACTTCCTTGTACGTAGCCAGATCATCAACATGTTCTATAGATTCTGTTTCAAAAACTTCACCATTGAACATGTACCTTTCAGGTTCCCTGATAATCCTCCCACTATGACAAAGCTCCCGTGGTTATTGAATCTTTAGCGGTTTTTCCACAGGGTTTTCTATGACTTTAGGAACATCCAAACCCGAAGTTATCTCCTCAAGCACTACTTTGCTACGAGATTTAAAGTCTTCCATGTAACTTTCCTCCAGGAATGTTGCATGTGTGGAAATGAAGACTTTTTTTTTTTTTTTTTTTTGCTTCGGATGATAGAACAGACCACATTTTGTCCCTTTTAGATAGCTAACAAATAAGCACACTTCTGATCGTGACTCCAACTTCTTTGCTTCCTTATCCAGGACGTGTGCCGGACAAACCCAAATTCGAATATGATTCAAATTAGGTTTCCTACTCGTCCATAACTCGTAAGGAGTTTTAGGAACCGATTTGGAGGGTACGTTATTCAGAAGATAGCATGCAGTTTGTATGGCGTGCCCCCAAAATGACAAAGGTAATGTGGAGTAACTCATCATAAATCGGACCATATCCAATAAGGTCATATTCCTTCTCTCAGCTACACCATTCTATTGAGGAGTACCAGGTGCAGTCAACTGGGATTGTATCCCGTTCTCTATCAAATATCCTAAGAACTCATCCGATAGGTATTCTCGACCTCGATCCGATCGAAGTGTCTTAATGGACTTGCTTAATTGTTTTTCCGCTTCAACCCGAAATTCTTTGAACTTGTCAAAGGCTTCGCTTTTGCGAGTCATCAAATAGACATATCCATACCTTGAGTAATCATCAATAAAAGTGATATAATACTCATACCCACCACGTGCTTCTATGTTCATGGGACCACAAACATCTGTATGCACTAGTTCTAAAAGTTCCTCGACACGATCATCCTTGGCAGCAAAGTGCCGTTTAGTCATCTTACCCTCCAAACAGGATTCACATTGTGGCCAAGGTTTAATCTTGTACAAGTCAAGGCATTCCTCATTTACCATCTTTGAATTCTTTTAAAAGTCTGTTTAAGTGCTTTAGTCATCTTACCCTCCAAACAGGATTCACATTGACAATCTCGTACAAGTCGTAACCATGCCAAATGTGACCAAGTAAATGCCAATTGATTTGTTAGAGTGAGAAGACTTATGTCTTTTAGAGTCTTTATCTAATTCTGTATCAAGCAGCGAGTGCATCTTAGGTTTGATAAAATAAAGATTTCCATCCATCCATCCATCCATTACAGATAAGAGAATTGTTTTTTCTAATAACAACTTTATTATTAAAAGAAACTAAATAAGAATCTTTAATCAAACAAGCTACCGAAATTAAGTTCCTCTTGAAACTAGGAACATAAAAACAATGTCGTAAAACAATAAACCTAAATTCATCAAAATAAAGATGCACTTCTCCCATTACTTTAACTCGCACCAACGTCCCATCGCCGGTACTTAATGTGAAGTCCTCCTCATGCAGACTTCTCGTTACCTTGAACCCCTATAGAGAAATACAAACATGGTTAGTAGCTCCAAAATCTATAACCCAATTGTCCTTAGATTCTTCCACTAAACAACCCTCAAGATACAAGACATCGAAATTACCTTTTTGCTTTACCATAGACAGGTATTCTCGGCAATCCTTCTTGAAATGTCCTTTCTTCCCACAGTGAAAACACTTAACCTTTTTGGGATCCACCTTTCGCTTCTTAGTCTTTTAGACTTCTTAGAAGCAGGTGCATTCACCGCAGGCTTGTTCCCTTTGTTCTTCCCCTTTTCCTTCTTCCTTTTGAGATTAGGAGTAGGTAAACCAGGTTCAGCCACATTTACCTCAGTCTTAGTTCTAGAACCCTTAAAAATGTTCTCAGAGGCTTGCAACTCTTTCATCAATTCCGTTAAAGGCATCTCCTTCCGGTTAAGGTTATAGGATGCCTGAAACAAATCAAAATCCTTGGATAAGGTTTGGAAAACCATAACTAATTGAGTTCCAGCATCGATCTCAGCTCCATTTGCCTGAGCCTCAGACAAATAAGCCATGACTGTCATCATGTGCTCCTTGATGGGAGTTCCAACCTTTTGCCTGTAGTTCATGAGACCTTTGATAGCATCGGTCTTAGCCTGGATGGTTTGTTCACTAAACATTTCCTCCAAGTTATCCATGATCTGCCTAGCAATTTCATGTTCCTCATGCTGTTTCTAGAGTACGTTAGACATGCTCGCCCGAATATAGCACATAGCACTTAGATTGGAATTGTCCCAGCGCTCAAGCGCTACAAAATCCCTATCAGGAGCATCGATCGCAGGCGTAGGTTATCGAGGTTGGGTTAGGACAAAACTGTGTTTCTCAAAATTTAGGATGATAAGCAAGTTCCTTTCCAGTCATTAAAATTCTCGCCAATTAATTTGTTTTGGTAAGTATCACAGATAAAGAGCTCGACATTTTGATCCATAACAATAAAATATGTAATAAGTAAAAGCAAACATCCTTTTTGTTTATAAAATTTGGTTTTGCAATGAAATAAAAAGATCTATGTGCAATTTAAATGTTTATGTGTAAAAAACCCTTAAAACACATACCTTACAATGACAATTCATAGCTTCCGCTTTCTAAGTTACCGAGGGGTAGTCATAGAATAACTAGCCAAGAACACGGATCCCTTCCGATTAATACATATTCGTCCATGGAGCTAACTCTATTAAATATATATTAACTATAGTTTATTTGGCCACTACTTTACATAACAGAGTCTCGAAGGAGGGTTAATAAATAAAGTAGCATAAGTGTGTAACCATTGTTTTCAATTTTGAATCTATATTTTACATCTGCCACTGAGGGATGATCTAAACATAAAATATGTCCAAAATTGTTATCCTTTTGGAAATCCAAATCAGTGTGCACTCTAGATAAGATACCTATCTGAAGGGAATTCCCGGATCAAAATCGAGTAGTAGGCACTACCATGCGTAACTATTGGACCAACAATGGAGGCCATAGGTCTTAGTGTGTAAAACCTTCTCCCACTTAATCTTTTAAATTATAGTTTTTGTTTTTTATGCATAAATAATATTTATTGAGTGGTACTCCCTTGTCTATATGACATGTTATCAATACATCACGAAATAGTATTACATATTCATCTAGCATTACATCATCCATGGTTTGCAAAATATGTAAATAGCCGTGGATTATGATTCCATCCTAGAAAAAAGAAAATTGTAAAATTTACAAAAATTAACCGAAACATATATCGACCTTCATTTGTAGATCCATGCCTTGTATCCTTCTTCAATGTGTTTTCTTTCTCTAATGTCACATCTTTTAAATTTAAAATTAAATTTAAATTTCAAAAAGATTATATGTGATTTTTAATTTTAATCAAAATTACAAAATATCAAAATTTAAATAAAAATCCGGTTTATTAAATTTTAAAATTCAAAAAATTTGAAATTTCCAAATTTCAAATTTAAATCATAAAATTTTAAAATCCATAATAATATCCATTAAATTTAAATTTAAATTTTCAATTTTAATTTACAAATTATCAAGATCACATATCATTGAAAAATTAAAATTTCAAAAGTATTTTGTGATTTTTTTTATTTTATTAAAAAAAGTGTTTTTATTAATTGAAAATTTCCAAAAAAAAAAAATCACATTCTTTGAAAATTTCCATACTTTCGTTCATCTTCAATCTCCTTGAATCCATTGTAGTCCAAATTTTACAAAAAAATTCCTTCGACGTTTCCGGCTTACAAAAATTTTAGGAATTGAAAGAACGACCTAGCGGTGATAATAGACCGCATCTATTACACTTGAAAAATCTAGATACAAATTCTAACCTCTATGGAATCATAACCGGCAAAATTGAACAAGTATCATATATTATGAAAATAATATAAAGCATTCATTCATCCATACATCAATTCATAATATATTTAACATACACAAAATAAAACCTAGAGTGCCAACTCTCTAAAATATTTCATTAATGCATAGAGAGAAATTTATTTGATCAAATAATTTATGTTATATACATGATCATGAGTTGTCTCTGATACCAATTGTTGGAAAAATCGGATCCAGTATCAGGGTTACGGCGCAGCGGAAGTTTTAAAATTTTTATGCCGTTTCGGAAAAAAAATCTCATGATGCATATAAAAATAAGTTAAATTCATGATCAATCGTACCTTATTTTTTGGATTCTAGAATTGCTAGAGCGTTTAACCAACGTGTCTTCTCTACTATTCTCGAGTTCCACGTCTAAGAGTGTCTGTGGACACATGTTCTATGAATCCAAGCGACCGGTAATGATTTCCGAAGTCTAGATCCCTCATTCTCAATTCCGATGTTTCTCGTTGAGAATATGATCCAACTTCTTTCTTCAAAATTACAAAACATGAACCGGTTAACCTCCTATGAAAATTATCACTCGGTTTAACCTTCCTCACAGTTTTGATTCAATGAAATTTTCACTCTTTTTCTCTCTCACAAGATAGCCGAATTTTATGATGTAGAAAAAACCTAATTGGTTTTTCTTTCTACTACCGAAAACGTTTTTCTTAATATGAATCCAAAGTTAGTTTTTCAAGAATTCATAGCCTTTATATAGAAGTCCAATTTTTTTCAAAATTTATCTCATTCTTGAAAAATAATTAATAATTATTTTTCCGGATAAATTTTGAACCAAAAGATCATACAACTTTAAGACTAGATTCATTGAACCTAAAACATTTTTCCAAGGGGAGATAATCCCTCAAAAAATTCAGCCACAAGGAGAAAATAAACGTTGATTGGTGGTTCAAATTTTAAATCAAAAATCTAAACTAGTCAAAAGATCCTAGTCCTATTTAGATTCAAATTTCTTTTAAACCTTTTCGAATTTAAATCAAATTCACTTATTTGAATAAATATTTTCCATAAACATTATTTATATTAATTAATTTAAATCAATTAAAATATTTTAAATTTTCTTTCCTCACAAAAACCGTGTACCTCTTTTAATTAGGAGAGAAAATTTCATAAAATAATCTCCATTATTTAAATCAATTAATAATTTAATATTAGGAATATATTTGAATAATTTTGAAATAAAATTTTCTTCTCTCCAATCAATTAAAAACCATGCACCTCTTTTAATTAGAAGAGAAAAATTTTGTTTTCCAAAATTAAATAATTCAAACACAATCTTATTTCCAAAATTTAAATTAACTAATCATATGTTGACAAATCATTTGTCTACAAATTTCACATGTCCAATCATTTCTGGATTGCATGTTAGAGACTATCATGTCTTAATAGACATTACTAAATTCCATTTAAATTTACCGATCTCATTAGGAACAAATCCCGAGACGCTATACGGAACTATATGAACTAATAAAGAGACCCAATGGAAATATGTAAAGAGACTCCTACAATTGTGAAAAATTAATCCCAGATTAATTATTCATCAATTATCAACTTCAAAACTATTCCACTAAAAGTTTGAAGCTGAACTCCTGTTTACATATCGTATTACGAAAGCTCTCTCACGTAGTGCTTCTTCCATGATTTATTTATTGCTTGCTTAATCCCCATATATTATCCATGATTGAATTAAGGACTTTTTCCGTTTTACCTTTTCAATCATTTTAACTTAAAATTTCATTATTCTCCATTGAAAGAATCACCAATTGTAAAACCATACTATTGTAAAACCATACAATTGGTAAACCATCAGAGAACATAAAGTAAACCGATGGCCAAGATCTTGTTATACTATCTTTCAATCCCCAAATAATGCCTTTAAGTAGATAACATGTACTATTGTTAAGATAGCTATGGATTCCGTATCTATAAATCTTGATTTCTCCATCCATAAATCATGAACCCAAAACACAAGTATATTGATAATGAATTAACAGTGTCTTACCTGTAGTGCATTAAAGTACATAAGTTATGGATACGAACTCAAGTAATCATTTCAGGATTAAGATTAATGCAGGATGATAATCAAAGCGTCATTGATTCTTATAAACGGAATTGTTAAACCGAATCAATTAACACTTAAGGTCCAGTCCAATGTCATACCTCAATACTGGTATACATTAAAGTTTCTACTTGGAACCAATCTGATGGTCAAGACAAACCTTCCCTCTAAAGAAGTAGATAACATTTACAAACTTATCATGAATAAGATCCCTAAATCTTATTCCATCGATTGCGGACTATTTATTTAGACTGTTATCAAATTACCACATCTTCTATGTAAACCCCGTATACATATAGTAATTCGATATATTACCAACAGCCTAGGAGTATTTTATGTTTGCTCAAAATAAACATACAATCAACAAATGAAAGCAAATAGGACACAACTTATTAAACATGAATAACTTCCTCTTATTAATATCAAAAATGTCATATTTACAGAAAATCCAAAATATTGATTTTCTATCCTTAGGGCACTTATAGATCCTAACAACAGACTAAGGGTGGCAATTCATGTCATGTGTCGGGTTCGTGTTGTGTTAGAGCCGTCTCGAATTTTTTTCTTCTCCAACCCGAACACAACCCGTGACACGAAAACACTTTAAACCACGACACGAACACAACACAAACCCATCACGGGTTGACACGACACGAACTGAAATTGACCTGCGACATAAAATTGACCTGTGGCACAAAATTGCGACACGAAATTGACTCATGACACGAAATTGATACAAAATTGACCCGCGACACGAAATTGACACGAAATTTAACCCGCAATTGACACGACATTTGACTCAAAATTGACACGAAAGAAAAACAGATCATGTTCGGGTTCTACAGGTCCAACTTGAATATGACCCGTTTTTTCTCGTATCAATTTCGGGTGACCCAAATTTAACCCGACCCCTATTTTTCCCAACCCGAACCCGCGAAATTCGTATCGTTTTCGAATCGTGTCGTCGTGTCGCAACCCATATTACCACCCCTAAGGTAGACACACTTTAGGTGTACAAACGTCGTACGTCCAGTAAGCGGATGCTACGTGTCCGTGGTCTAATGCTAGGGGACACTAGAATGGGCTAGTGTTGCACAAGTGGGCATAGTGCCAATCTGAGCAGGTGGCGGATATCGGCGATGGGACAGGTGCAATAACAAATGGCGTGTAAGGTGTTAAGCAAGGACACTGCCGTTAGTCTGTACGAGTCGGATGTGACGCGGACAATGGGGGGGCCCACCGAGCAAGTGGCGCTCACTAGTTGTCTGGGAAGATTTGTTCGAGTCAATGGCATGGGCCCTAACTATCTATTGTTCGGGTACGTGGCGGGTAGTGCCAGTACGATGGGCATGTGGCCATTCAACGACGTTACCTAGGGAAGAATCTGGACCTAGTCGGATCTGACCCAGTCGAGAGTAATCAATCAATGCCTTGGAATCTGATTTTAACGTCCTCGTGCAACCAGTTCACCCTTGGAAAAGGGATTCCGTCGCTAGATCAAATTACATCATCAACATTTCTGATAGTATTTTTACCTTTGGTCATTATTATTGCGCTTCGAAACTTGTAAAGTGAAAGTTTTGTATTTAAATAAATAAAAAATAAAAATATTATAATAATTACGTGACAAAAGTCAAGCCAACAACCAATAAAAATCAAACTTTAAATTCAATGTTATCTATATCTTATGGTAAATTTATTACAAAATTTAGCGTGTGAAAATTTGATATTAAATATAGCACTTTATTGGAGAGCACTTTTTTTTTTTATAATCAAAATACCAAAATTTATCATTGACATAATCTTTAGACATTGCATTTGGAGATGTTGTAATAGTTGCTTAGATTTTTGACCTTCCATAATCCATTCTCGTCTAATTGGAACTCAAAAAAAAAAAAAAAAAAAAAAAAAAAAAATGGCCTGAAGCTATTAATAATAAACTAGTACTCGAGAGATGAAGTTTTTGAAGGGCAATCCTACGACCAAATGTTGATCTTACAAGGCCCAAAGGAATGCCCTAGTGGCTGAATTCCCACCTTCCCGTGCACAATGTTTGAGGTACATGTTGTGTTAATGAGGTTGTAAGTCTTATTCATTTACTTACATTATTTTGATATGAAAATCAAACTTAAATTTTCGACAAAATGATGTTTTTAGAAATGGTACCAAGTGAAGTCCAAAATCTTTAGAAATTAGAGTAATAACAACGTGAATCACTCTACTCTTTGTTTTCTCTACAAGGGATGAAACCACTAAATAAAATACAAAATGTTTCAACTCCATTGATTATTGAAAAATGTGTGCTCAATGTTATTGTCAAAATTTGTGTAATTTTGGGCTTTATTTCGCATGGAATAACCTATCAATTGTGGTCAAGACCTCTTGAATGAGTTTAACCCCTTTTCTTGTGATTGAAAATCACAGAAGTTGGTACTTTGAAAAGTGCGATTCACCAAAAAAGTTTTGAAAATTGTGAATAAACTCGTGGCTGATAAGGTCATGGGAGTTGTGTTCCAAGCACCACGGGGCCTAACAAATTGCTCTTTTTGTGTGACTACTTGAAAAGTTTCAAAATTTCGAGCAAGCTACAAAATTTAAGCTACAATATGAAAAATGATATTAGTAACATTCGACACCACCAAACCGCACGCGAAATAAATTTTACATGACATAGTATTAGCGCGTGCAATCACAACTGGCTGTAAAACACACTTTCTGATGTGAATTGTGATACCGAACATCATGATGTGCGATTCGGCTCTTTTTTGTGTGAGAATGCCTATTTCTCGACGCCTTTGTCGTTAATACCATGGTTGTTAGACAAAGTAACACAAGCATACAGCTTTTCACACCCCGGAGATTCTACCTTTTTCTTTTTCTGTAAGGAAGAAAACAATAACAATGATACATGAACAATTCATGCTCAAGTAAAATACTGTCCACCACAAAATGTAAACTATACGTAAACACTTTTACACACAGGAGAGGAATGTTGTAAAGCAACTTCCTGGATCATGAAAAAATTGCATCGAACCAAGAAGGAGACGCCGTTTTGGGCTAAGAAAGTAAGATGAATTTCCTGTTTATGTGTTTGTTCCAGGATTTATCACAACCAACCACAGCACGTGTATTGAGATGACGGCATTCTTCCCGTTTGACGAATGTACTCGACTTGGGCTGCAGTTCTTTCTGCGTCCCGGTTTTTTCTGGATTCAGCTGCTGCTCTTTTTTCTTCTGATCTTTGCCTTGTCATTGCGACCTTCTTCACCATCTTCGCATGAGCCTGGGCTCTCATTTGATCAACTTGAGCCTGAAAGAAGTCAAATGCTTAGATTAGCTGTCAAACGTTGCTTGAGACCGATAGAAGTTGCATCAACACCAGTAGGAGTTTAAAATGTTTCGGCCATTTCAGGAATCAAGATTTTTTTTTTTTTTTTCAAACAAGTCCTCGAGGCAAATTATGTTTAGTTTCAAAACATAAATAGTCCTATTCGAGTCCTTTATCGGATGTACTCTTTGGCTTTTACTTGAATAAAAATCAAGTGGGATTTTCAAATCAAAAAATTTCATAAAAACCAGGATTAAAAGTTCAGTAGTACTTTCTACAAGCTTTACTTTAGAAGACAGTCTCATTTTTTCTATATTGGAGTCAACACACTCTAGTCAAGTTAATGATCCGAAACAAGAATTTCGAGCCAAATACTCGAACTTTAGAGAGCATTCAGTGGATCCAGAAAGAGGCAGAGAAAGAATTTCAAGTACCTCTATTCTCCGCATCTCGGCTTCCAATTTTGCTTTCTGCTGACTCTCCCAAGCTTGGATTTTGATTTCTTCACGCTTATATCTGAGCAATGTCGACATTTAGGCTCATCAAGTTAGCCATGGTAGAACATTAGAACATAGAACGCACTAGTACAGATAAAAACAGATTTCCTGTTTCATTCAAAACAAATTGGTTCAACAAGATCTGAAAGTTAATGGTCGCAGAAAGAACCTTGCTGTATGTTTAGATTTTTCAGCTTCTTCCCAGGCAGCCGCACGTTTTCCACATTCAATACGCTCAAGCTCCGCTGCATCAGCAATAGATCTCTTCTTTTCCTGCTCATCTTTACTTGCCCAAGCAGCAATATTCATCTTGCCAAGCTGGACTCCGAGTGCCACGATTTCTCGCCTTGTCTTAAGCTTCAATTCTTCTTCAGATAATTCTTTCCTATTGTTGCCAGATGAAAGGTGTGATTCCTCACCATTACCGGGCTCAATGGGAGTGGAAGCCGGTGCAACTCCTCGAGGAGTCGATGGCATTGACGATGTTGGGCTGCGGAGTGGTGTGGTTGCTCCAACAGGGGTGGCAGTCCTCGAAGGCTCGAGACTTGTACCAGGTGTCATTTCGGTACCCATGTCTCTCATTGAGACTGATCTTACGGAGGGAATGCCTGCACAATGAACCAAGGAAATGTCATAAAATTCAAATTGAAATCAAGAAAAATTCAAGGAATATAAACTACGAAAAAGGCAGTGTACAAACCTGTACTCTCCTCTGCTTGACTTCTTGCACAGGTTAAATCCCCTAGTGCGTTTAAGTCCTTACTTTGAGCAGATTGATCAACCAACAAATTCCCCGCAGCAGAAGCAAATGAGAACTTCTCGTACCCAATCTGCGGCGCAGGTTGACAGAAATCAACCCGCTTTGTGTCTGCCACTCGGCTAAGCAACAACCTGTTATCACAATTAGCATACTCCGGAGCAACCCTCATCATATTTGTTCCCGGCATCCGATTTGTTTGGTTTTGCAAAGCATTCCTTTTGGGATGATTGGGTTGCACGTTTGGCCGGTTCATTATCCATTTCTCGGCATCATTCCACTTAGACGGCATCGGTCTTGAGATTGACCTCGAAATGGGATTGTGTCCCGATCTCTCCCCTTTATGGAACTCAAAGCTAGAAGAACTAGCGTTACTATCATAATCAAGGTTGTCGTCTTCCATAATTCTCACAGGGTGAACCGTGCTTGAACTACTGCTATCACCCTTCGAACTTTGCGGGAGTCTAACACGAGTAGTGTCACCGTTTTCTTTTGGCAACGAATCCTTTAGTTGGTTAGAAGCCTGGTCAGCTTGTCTGGGATCCAATGCAGGTGCACCGGATAATTTCGCAGACGGAACTTCTAAGCAAGGAGATGTCACTGGAGGGCATAGGAATTTTACAATCAGTACAGGTAAATCAATACTCAGTACAGCACTTAACGACCTTAATATGTGCTTAGTGTTGATTTTCTTCTAATCTTCTTCAACATGGCGAAATTCGACTTTAAAACGGAACAAGCTCAAATATGCTAATGCTAATGCTAATGCTAAGTTTATTTAAAAAGTGATTTAACTTTTCCTCAGCCAAAAACAAAAACAACAACAACAATGATAATGGTGATAATAATAATAATAACTAAACAACTAAAAATAGAATTCAGAAAAGAAACAGACCTTCCTCATCAGCATTGGAAGTGGATAATAAGCTGCTGTTGACAAAATCAGAATCGTCAAGCTTGGAAGGAGAAGTCCTTGAGGAGTTACTATTGGATCCATCTTTCTTCCTCAGATGGTGGGGTCCCATCAGCTTCATCCTCAGCTTACTCGGTGAAATCACGCCAGTCTGCCAAAAAAAAAAAAAAAAGAGATTAATTCACACCCAAATTACTCCTTTCAGTCCACTGCAGAGAAATGCTGCCCAAAGGTATGTGCGTGACCAAAAAATAAAAAGAGAAAATTTCAAACAAAACAAACACAAACAACAACTCACTTTAGTAATAATTCCGAAAGATGTTTGTCAAACACCAGTCCACGATTTCAAACTTGACGACAAACAATGAACCACAATTATCACGAGAACCTCCCAAAGAAAAAGCAAAATTTGTGTTTTCTTCTTCATTTGTTTCTTTTATTCCAACTGGGAATATATTCAACTAACTCAATGAAATAGACAACACAAAAGAGATATATATATATATATATATATATAGATGTATTCCACTTCCAAACGTGCAGTCCAGATAAAATCACAATCCAACTACTTACAACACCGTTGAAAGTATAGTAAAACCAAACCCCATTGCCATTACGAATTTCAACAAAACAGCACCTGGGTAATTGAAAATTTAGAAGAAAATTATAATATTTTAGGAAAACCCAGCTCCCAAAAAAATTAAAAAAGAATATGTGGGAAAATTTTCTGCAACAAAATTCAGGTTGCTATTTGCTATGAATTTAACATCAAGAAGACTAACAACACAATATAAGAAAATTTAAATATAAAAAAGAAAAAGTTGGAAAATTCATGAAAAAGAGACATGGGTCAATGGTGATTTTCATTTTCCTTTTATTTTCTGTCAATACCTGCACTTTGTGTATCCTCTCGTACTCCATTAGATCTCTTCTCTCTCTCTCTCTCTCTCTCTGTTTTTGTTTTTGTTTCTCTCTCTTTGTCTCTCTGAAAACAATCTTCTTATCTCCTTAAGAAGTAGCAGAGAAGAAGAAGCTTTTGAAGTGTGAAAGCATTACAGTCTCTCTGTTTCTCTCTCTTTTCTCTCTCTCTCTCCCTCTATATTTGTCTCTCTGTTACGAGCGTTTTGTAGGCGAGCAGACGATCATGAGATTCAGTTTGACTCCTCTGCGGCACAGGACAACGGACCTGTACCTTCCATTGTTTACCGCCACGTCGGACGGAACCCACTTCCTGATGTTTCCGTGTGACGTGGCGAGATCTGCGTGGGGATTCATTTTTTTAAATTGTCGTCGGCGGGCACTTTTCTTCTTTTTCAGCCGAGGATTTGCCGATTTTTTTTTATATATTTTCTTTTTCTTTTTTTCTTTGAATGTTATTTTGAGGAAAAAGACAAAATGTGAATATATACAAAAAAGAAAAGAAAAGAAAAGAATAATGAGAATATGAAGAGGGGGCAAAGGCAATAATAGGAACATGTGTTTTGAAGTTGGTCCTGTTTAAAGCAAACATGGGTCATAATCAAATCAATCACATTAACATTTCACTATTTTAATGACGGATATGAACCGTCGGATATAAACCGATCTGGTCAAGCAAAATTGTGGTCCATGTTTTCGTATAATTATTGCCGAAGACAAGCTTTTTTTAGTTTCTGTGACAGTTTACGCCATAACAAGCTTTGAATGTAATTAGGATTCCTTGAATGTTTGGATTGAATTTGAAGGATAAAAAATTTTTAAATCTGAGTTGGTTGATTTTATAAAAATTAATTATAAATTTTATTAATTTTTAAGATAAAGATAAAAATTAAGATGAATAAAATATAATTTAATTAGAATTAAATTTAAATATCAAACGTAAACTTGATTGATTGATGATCTACTGTCAACCATATAGGAGTTTCTTCCATTCATGTACTTGTTTGGAGTGAAAATAATCTCTTGTCAAACAACCCTATTGCTAATAACATGTGTTTTCCACATTAAAAATGAAGTATATTTTAAGAAATTACATTTGATTCATTGTTTTGAGTATTTAATCGGTTTCAAGCGTAAGTTATTAATCAAGTCATTGTTATTATGAATTTTGATGCACATATATAGACTATAAATGTACAACTGTCACCGTGCTAGTCTAATTAGTACTAGTTAGGTGGGTTAAGAGAAAAGAGCATAGATTCAAATCATTAAAAAAAATTTAAAATAACTAGTAATGCATTAAAAAAAAAATGACAGTCCCAAGTTAAACCATCAAAGTCGGTGGCTTAAAAAGTATTGAGCTGAAACCCAAGAGTGTTGTGATCTAAGCATTTGAGATTATTTTCTGATTACTGATTCAATGTTCGATCTTTGGTAAGATTGACACGACACATGCGTTTATGTCTTAATGCACATATTTTTTACGTACAGATAAAATATTTACAATTGATTATCTTATTTCCATACTTTTCTACTATACCAAAAAATATATATATACAAGTCAAGTACCGGTGTGGGCACTACTTAATAGTGTAGTAAATAGATTTGAATTTGGTTGATGTTGAATATTTTTTTTTTTTTTTTTGAATTGGTTAATGCTTGTTGGACTAAATGGCCATTCAGCTAAATAACAAATGTTTAGGCCTCATTTGGTACACCCACTCATCTCATCTCATCTCAAAATTTTTTTTGTCTTTTTCCCAAAAAATTTTTGTCTTTTCCCAAAAAGTTTTTTGTCTTTTCTGAAAATTCAAAAAAATTTACTATTCCAACTTAAAAATCTCAACTCAAACTACTCCACCAAACTTCCCCTTAATGTTATTATTATCATTATTATTTGATAATTTTATTATTATTATTATTATTATTATTGCCAAACTACATGAATGAACAAAGTTTTGATAACGCGTGCAAGTAACAGAACACAGAATTTGAGATTCCCATTTTGCAAAGGACACTCACGAGCACAAAAAGATTTTTTAGGTATGGAGAATCTCTCAATAAATTTCAAACCGATAAGAAAAGGGAAAAAAGAAAAATGAATATTAGACATTTTAATTTACAAATAACAAAAACGAAAAAAAAAAAAAAAGGGAAAAAACTGACACTGATGGGGCCCAACCAAATCTTGGGGGTGAAAAATGGATCATGGAAACAATGCCCTCTTCATTGTACTATTCTTCTAATCAGATGCACACAGAGATGCAGTTTGGTCTTTTTCACCCACCAAACTTTTTCCCTTCTTTGAAGATTCACCAGAAGATCTTCTGTACCTTCGCTGATTGTTACTGTTTTACTCTTCTCTTTTTTTTTTTTTTTTTTTCCCTAAAATTTTTAAGAGCTCGTTAAGAATATTAATTGGAGTTAAAATTTTAAACATATTTTGATCGAAAACAAGTTAATATTTGGAAATATATTACTCTAATACCTGTGTATAGTACAAGAAAAGAAAATAAATAGATAAATATATAAAAAAATTAAATAATATTTAATAATAACAGTTTGTTATAATGAATAATATAATTACAATAAGTTTTTAAAATATAAAAAAAATAAAAATAAAAAAGGTCTTCAATAGTTCTCTTTACATTCTCATTTCAAACCATCATCACTGTAAGTTAAAAAAAATAAATTAACATAAATCAAAAAATAAAAAACAAAATATATAAATTTGAGGAAAAAAACAGTTAGAAATAACTTATAAAAATAAAAAACAAAAAAAAAAAAAAAAGCAGAACATACCTATATTTTGCTCTATCTTTTTTGTCTTTAATTTTTTTTTTTCAAGATCTCCCTCAATCATAAAAATGTAAACTAATAATAATATACCAAAAAACACTTTTCTCTGATGATGCAGAGATGAAGACAGAGAAACAAAGTGATCCGGATAATTAAAAAAAATAGAAAAAAAACAAAAGGAAAAAAACTCAAAAGGGGAAAAAAGATAAAAGAAAAACAACAAAATCAAAAACAAATTCTATTATTTTTTTATTTACTATTTTTTACAAAAAAAAAAAAGAAATAAATTTCAGTTAAATTATATACATGCAAAACATTAAAATTAAATATAACATCTAAAAAAACAAAACCCAACAAATGAAAAGGTCAAAAAAAACCAAGCACAAATTGAAAAAAGAGAAAATAAAAAAACTTTTAAAAATCGGAAATGTAGAAACAAGAATCATTATAAAAAATTATAAAAAAAACAAAAATATGAATAAAAAACTAAAGTTTAAAGTTTAAATCTCAAAAAACAGGAAAAAAAAACAGAAAAAAAAAAAAAGCAAAAGGAAAGAAAAAACTCAAAAGGGAAAAAAAAAGATTAAAGAAAAACAACAAAATCAAAAAAACAGATTCTATAAATATTTTTATTTACTATTTTTACAAAAAAAAAAAAAAGGAAAGAAAAGAAAAGAAAAGAAATATGTTTCAGTTAGTTTGCACCTTAACATATTTTCAAATGACAAAATCAAAAATACAAATTAAAATAGTAACAATGTCCAATTATTGTAGCAATCAGAAAAAGCAACTATAAAGGAATGATAAAATCATCCATAAATAATTTTAGAAGGACAAAGTTATCCCAATATTTTAGTAAGCCGTAAAAGTAACTAAAATCCAAGATCAAAAGTGCCAATTGACCAAAAAAAGAAAGGGTAAAATCGGAATAACACTATAGCAAATAAAAAAAGCAACTACAAAGAAGGGCAAAACCATCGATAAATAATTTTAGAAGGATAAAATTGTCCCAACACTGTAGCAAGCTGCAAAAGTAAATAAAGCCCAAGAGTAAAATTGTTAATTGACCAAAAAAGAAAAGGTAAAACCGATATAATATTGTAAGAAAGAAAAAAAAATACTTGATAATGAAGAGCAAAAAAGTCAAAATACTGTAGAAAAAACAGTAAAAATTTGCATACTTTTAGTATCTAATAATAATGTCTGATTAAAAATAAATTGCAATGGTTAAAATATATAAAAATTTAAAATTTTTTTAGAAAAAAATTTTGTTTTTATGGTCATTTTATGCAATTTGAGGAAAAAAAAATAATCTCTCATTTCAATTTAAAATAAAAAAAGGTCATGAAATTTTTTTTTAATGAATATATTGTATAATTCATTACAACTTTTTAATGATCAAGGTAACTTCGAATCTTTTAATTTTTAAGCAAAAAGTATATCATGCCATTAATAGCAATTAATTATAAAACTATGAAGATTCACCATGTGATTTAAAAAAAAAAAAAAAAAAAACAACCGTTTTCAAACTAGATGGTAGAGGCTAGAACACGATTTTTTGTTTGCAAGAAATATAATATATATTAATTTATCGAATTATCTAGCTTGTAAAGAAAAATTAGAAATTATCTCCGCTAATCTCGGCCTCATATGTGCCTTGAGTGAAATATGTTTTTCTTTTAATTAAATAATGGGAGCCCTAAATGAAAAAATGAATATCATAGTTTTGAATTCCTCGGAGAGGAATTGACGATTAGTGGAATTTGGAAGGGCAGGTGAAAGTAAGGAGAAGATGGAAAAGATAATGAGAAATAAATAAATAAATATTACAGGGAAAAAAATAAAAAGAAAGAATAAAAGGAAAAGGAAAGGGAAATAGTTTTTTCTACAAATTTGGGAGGGGGTTGAGGTCATCAGTCAAAGATACTTTTAGTAAGCACATCAATCGATGCAGAGCCATTATTTAAGTGAATGCATGAATGAATGGTGTCAGATAAGGTTGGTGTGTAGAGAGAGAGAGAGAGAGAGAGAGTGAGAGAGGGGTTCAGAATTCCATAATGTTTATCAAGAAAAAAAAAAAAAAAAAAAAACCCAAAAAGAAGGGCGAAAGAAGTTGTTTCTTCTGCTCACCGGGTAACAGCATGTTTGTTTTTTATTAGAGATTTTGGAGTTTAAATCATCATCATTAGAATATTTGTTATATATGAATAATTTATTTTGAAAAGAATTTATATATGAAACGAGAATTCCTCTTAATAAAATTATATAATTTATTATCTGTTCTTGTAATCCTCTTTTCTTCGAAAGGAGGGGAAAAAAAAATGTTTCTTCTGCTGCCTTGAACCCCGCATCACCCCCCTATTTCCTGTTCGTATAATTACCCCTAACTCCTTGGCCATCACCTAATCCACTATTACGCCCATGGGATTCCCAAACTTTACTTGAAAGAAGAAAACAAATTGAGAATTTTGTGTGAGGATATGCTCTATCTTTTAATTATTATTCAGCACAAAAATTTTAATTATTAGATTAAATTTAAGTATATTTTTAATCATCAGATCAAATGCCAACATTTTTTAGTTGAGTTGGTAAAGCGGCTTGTCCTCTTGTTAAATGTTTAGATTCAAGTCACTCTCGTCCCGTTGATTGGGATATATTGATAATCTATTTTATAAGAGATCTATATATTGGATGAAAATATTCAGGATAAAAACATTTAAAGAGAAAATTTTAATATGGAAACATTTAAATAAAAACATTTAATACCGTAGAAAAAGTCTGAATGGTCAAAATATTATTCTCCTAACATATAGAATTTCGCCTACAAATTTAAATAGTACTAATTTGTAACATGTCATACCATTTCAAAAAAGAAAAAAAAAAAAAAGGTTCCGTATCATTTCTAATATTACTTACCGAACGCCCATTTAAAATATTGAAAAATGACTTGAAAAAAAGTGGGTAAAATAGATTAATATGATATCTTTTCATCTCATATCAAACATTATTTCAGAAAAAAAAAAAATGAAAGAGAATTACCTAACAATGTACATAAAGAAAATTTGAGAAAAAAAAAAAAAAAAGCATTGTACGAATCCTAGAATTTACCAAACGTTTAATGATTAAGAATGGTATCTTATCCAGTACTGATACAACATTTTATCGTACACTAATAAATAATTCTCAAAGAGGAGATTAATATTATCAACTGTGAATTGTCAACTTTAGATTCTAATCCGTAGCCATGATCAGTGATTATTAATTGGAGGAAAAAAAAAGACATAGAGCTTTTTTTTATTTAAAAAAAAAAAACAAAATAAAGATATTCCACATTTGAAGTCATTTCAATATAAACCATAATTTGGGCGAGTAACTACTTCACAGTTGGAATCAACTTTATGTTATGACTTATTACTCTTTTTTGTTCAAAAAAATCTTCACTTATTACTTAATCATGTACTATACATATTGCTTGTTTGTATGACGTTTTATGATTACCCGCTTTAAAAATTTGAAATATATAAATACATATGTTTTAAACTTGACATCGAAGATCTTGAATTCCATCTCACTCACGTGGGGCTAAAACATGTTAAGTTTGCATTATGAAATTAACCCTAACAAAAAAAAAAAAAAAAAAAGGAGATAGAGAAAGCGTTGAATTTCTCTTGGCTACCAAAATGCTTTGTCTAATTTCTAGCTACAACTCAGTTATCAAATTTTCACTTTATGTACGTGGGGCTAATACAACTCAATATACAAATGTTATATATATATATATATATATATTTAGTGCTAGAAAATGTAGTTTATTATTATTCTTTTGGTACAAAAATTTAGTTGTAGACGTTGGGCGGTTATTTTTGTAGAACGAATTAAAGAGCTTAGTACTGCACCTTTTAAGTTCAACTACTCGAAGTTATTTGGCTCTTAATTTCTAGATGTTTTTTAAAGGTTTATGGCTATTTATTATTGAGCATTTAATATGAACAAGTGTTATTGTACAAAACTTTAACACTTACTCTCATTTGTGTTTGTGGTCCTCTCCTTACACTGAAGTACTTTATGGTCTTATTAATAGGCACATTAAAAAAGAATAATAACATCTTAAGGATCAATATGAAAAAGTTAAAAAAAGATTCACAATTGGAAGGTATGCTTGAGTAAATTAATTATACATTTGAGGTCTTATGTCAGACATTTTTATGAAACGATACTTGTAATATAAGATTAACGACGTGTAACACAAATATATTATTAATGCGTAAAATTTCTGTTCATACAATTATTTTTTTTTTCAAATTGAACATGTTTTTATACAATAATAGTTTCAAATAATAGTTGCATAAACATTACATGTATATAAATTAATTACATATATCTAAATACAAATTGCATTTACCAAATAAATATTTATATGATAAGAACCAAATTTTACAAATAGACAAATCTTATTGTTATACGTTTTAATTTTGTATTATATTGTCGGATCATTGATATTATTAACTGTTGGATACAAGATCATGTCTATATATATATATATATATATATGACAAAGACAATCAGTGAAATTGTAAGTAATTGTATATTAAAATGGAATTCGCATATAAATCCCACTGATAAAGACTGGTTTCATGAAAAGAATCACCCATTATAGGAGCAAACCAACTCCTAGGATTCTTAGGCCAAATATAGCAAAATGAATCATTTTTCTTTCTCAACCTTTTCCTTTTCTCCACTTTCCCTCTCAACTTTTTGGTCTTGGTAATCAAATGAACTTGATTCCTCTGTTGTTAAAAAAAAAAAAAAAAAAAAAAAGTAACCATACACGTGATATACTCACTCATTTACAAAATATAAAAACTAGTCTCATATCGCAATTAATATAATATTTATTTTATGTAAACGATAATTTTTGAAAATGACATAACATTAGTTCATAATAAGTAAATTCTTTTATCATACATTTTAAATTTATTGTTATATAATAGAGTATATATTATATGATTATATTCCTTTTGTCTAAACACTTTAGGCTATGTTTGGTCAAAAGAAAATAAAATAGGAAGGAATAATGACATTTAACCTAGAGATAGAGGAAAATAAAGAAAAAACGAAGAATTTTTTTTTTTTTTCCCGTTATTGTATTTGGTATAGATTACCTATTCTAATCATTTTGAAAAAATTAAAATTTGCAGGTTTTTTTTTTAAAATTATTTTTTAAAGGATTTGAAATCATTCATTCAATTCATTCCCCCTCTTTTTTTCACCTACTAACCATGTATCCCTAAAATTCTTAGCTTCTCGTTTATCACCTAGATTCAAACCTACTTTTTAAATAATAATAAATTCAAAATTTTGTAAGATAAAACGCCGTAACAAAAAATAGAAAAAAGTTTGAAAAACGAACTCGTAAACCTATGTGAAACTCAAACAACATACATCTCCTGCAGGCTCCTTGCTAACATGCTCAACCTTAAATATAATTAGTTAAAAATAAAAACAATAAAGTATATTATGCACCACACTTAACTTATAATTAAGGCTCAAAGCCCTATAACAAATAAGGACACCCGTTTAAATTCTTTTGCATTATTCTTTTTCCTACTGCCCCACGGGGACCAATGGTCCTACCTGGATATAGTAATTAATAAATATTAATAATCATTTCTCAAAAGAATTTAAAAGGGTTGTAGGCCTCCCAAAACATTCTTTATACAAAAATAAAATTGCAATAAATAAATAAATAAATAAAAAGTGACTTTGGACTTGTGTCTTTTGGTGCCCTATTCTCACATGTTTGTCCTTTTGCTTGCCTCCTTCACATTGGCCCTGTGTCCGTTGGGGTCTTTGTCGTAGGGCAGTGTAGGGCATGACATGTATATTGGCCTTTGGATTTTGACCAATTTTTGCCAATTTTGTTTACTTTTGAAAATCATGTGTGAACCAATAGACTAGCCGTACTATATAGCCTACATCGTTGACCGCCTTGTCCGCGTGGCTCGACGTGATGGCGTCACATTTTCCACGTGGCAACAGAATGTGGGACCACATTATTTATTTTGCTCATAGATTTTCTTTTTTAAAAAATAATGTGAACAGGTCTTGACGGCTGTTGACCAAAAACCCCATGTTTGGAGATTTTATTTGTTTTGTAAAATATTTGTTGTTACCAAGTTCTTCATTGATTTGACGTTGATCTTATAGGAGTTGGCATTTTAACATTATACGTCGTTTGAAAAAACAAATGTTATTGATTTATTTGGTAAAACAGTTCAACTCAAACTAAATTATATTTTTTTATTTTAATTTTTATCTTTTTTAAAAAGTCAACAAAAATTATAATTAATTTTTAAAAAATCAATCAATTTAAACTTAAAAATTTCAACTCAAATCGTTTTATCAAACGGATCGTACGTTAAGCATTGCCGCTTTTATAATGGATGTGTATGAAGAAACGTGTTCAGACTCAACGAATAGAAAGAAGGATTCATAATTTTATGTCTTAATTTTGAAACCTGAAAAGTTGTTTTTTTTGTTTTTTGTTTTTTGTTTTAGTAAAGTTTGTGCCCACTACTCAAAGGTCCCTTACCGTTTAAAAAAAAAAAAATCATGTACAGAAGAATTCAGTTCAAGGGTGATTAAAAAAAAAAAAAAAAAAGACAAGGTTAACATTTCTTGTCACATGAGAGGTGAGGATTGTTTAGATGGAAATTAACAAGTTTTACTAATTTAAACACTGATATGGGTTTAATACAAAATTTTCTAGCAGAAAAAATAGTAGTAGGCAAATTTGGATGCAAATTACTTCTGGAGCACGTAACATTTTTGTAACAGAGAAGAATGCTAACTGTTCCTGTGAGTATTGCGAGTGCTGTCATGTGCAGTAATTTTTGTGCAGTCATGTGGATTTCGCAATTCTGGACTTATAACATTCGTGAATGCATTTAACATTTTAACTTCGTTTGGTAAAATATTTTAAATTCAAAATTTTCATTTCAGTTTTTGTATTTTTCTGAAAAGTCAATAAAAATTATAATTAGTTTTTAAAAAGTCAATTAATTTAAATTTAAAAATTTCAACTTAAACCGTTTTACCAAATAGAGTCTTGGTTAATTATTTTTAAATGATGGTTTTTTTGGCTATCAAATTTACGAGATGCATTTCTTTAAGCTGCTTGGGATCTACCCAAGTTTTCATTGGTTTTTTTTTTTTTTTGGGTTTAAAATTTTTTTGGCGAAATGTTTGAACAGGTAAAGTGAAGTGAAGGATAGTAGCTTGTCTTCTATAGAGATGGGAAAAACACAGAGAGAGAGAGAGAGAGAGACGTAAGAGACTCTCAGAAGATTTCTTAGGTAAACGACAAATTGAGTGACATCTTTTTTTTTTTTTTTCTTTTTTCTTTTCAAACAAAACATTTTATTTTTATTTTTTCATATATATATATTTTTAAGTTTTTGACAAGCGTAGAGATTTGAATTTATATGAGATTTGAGATACCCCAAGAAGATGTACCTTAGAAGTACAAAGATTTCAGGACTAGTTATCTGCACCTGCAAAGCTAAAAGCAAAAAAAAAAAAAACAAAAACAAAAACAAAAACAAAAGTTGGCGCCAATCCTTAAATGCAATGGCTGTGTTCTTGGCCTTTGATCAAAGATTGCCAGAGTTGAACAACAGCAAGAGATAAATATTTTTCTATAATTTCTTTCTCTCGGCAATATATATTTATATATATTTGTGTATTTACATATATATTCTTGAAAAATGGGATCAATCAGATGTAATGATGATTAGATAACATGGCATCGATTGGATAAGATAAAATTGTTGTTTAAGGTTGGATTAGATAAGACTTAATATACTTGTCCTATATTCACGGAAAAAAAAAAAATATTATTGTCCTATGTTTGGTTGAGTTTTGATTGGGCAGCAATTATTTGTATTAATGATTTTTATTTCGAGATGAATGGATAAATAATTGTTTTAAAAAACGAGGTTCTCAACTACTAAAGTTTAACATTAGAAATTAGACCTGTTTGAAGAGGATTACTCATTGATGTGAGCTTAAGACTATTTCTAACTCTAGAATTACTATTGCTTCTTGAAAATGACCAAAAAAAAAAAAAAAAAGGAAAAGAAAAGAAAACATAGAATTAGGATCTACACACACACAAATGCATTTCCCATCTACCAAACACATTACTATTTTTAGTCAAATGCCAACAACGTTAGAATTGTGAAATCTGCAGTATTATATATTTTAATGACTTAAAAAAAAAGAAGAAAAACTTGAGACGAAGGGATTTGAATTCAATCAGATATTCAGGTATCATATTATCGTTAAATTATGCATGTAAATATTCAAATTCAAGTTTTTAACTAAGAAAAAACTTAAAAAGTACGTTGATCTCCAAGCACATGGAAAAAAAAAAAAAAAAAAACTAAGCTTATTATAAATTTAGGGAAAAATTTATAAGAGAGCTCTACCTCATATTTTCTCAATTTTCTTCCTCCAATATGAGTTAGTCTAATTGTGAAAATTGGTTTTTTAAAACCACATGTAACTTTTTTCGGCTTGGTCCTGCTTCAGGAGGGCCTTTTTGAGACGGCCCTTTTGCTTCCTAGAATCCTCCATGCTTGATGAAGTTAAAGATTCATTTCAAGGACCATAGATTCTATAAATCATGTTGATCACCACCTTTCTTTGCATTCTTTTTTCTCTGATATTTTATTTGAAATACCTAAATCCAAAGACTATTATTATTATTATTGTATTGTCACCTTTATTTAAATATTCAGCAAAAAAGATATTACAATCTTAAACTTGTTATGGCTATCATGCTAAAACTAGATTAATGATAAAAAAATTTTGTAGCCTTCATTCGACAAAGTGCTAATCTAAAAACTCTTTTAAGACCAAATTCATCTCAAAGAGTTCTTAATTAAGAACCAAAAAAACTTTTCAATATGGAATAACAAAAGTTTCCTTTTTGTCGTTGCATGATTCAAGCTTTTTTCCAAGTTGGTTTTGAGGGACAACTTTATGAGCCTCATTGACAACAACAGCTTGATTACCGCAAACACAAACACACACACACACAAACACATATTTATAGATGTATATGTGAGGGATTTGGAAGATTTGAATGGTAAGATTTGAATAAGACCTTCCTATTGCAGAGAATTTTTTGAGTACTAAGTTCATAACTATGTGCCTGTTTGAATAACATGCGGTGTTTGAATAGAATGGCATAAATATTTTCATACTTTTCCAACATGGGTCCCCTGTTAGTTTTGCTAATTTTCTTTCCTGTCTTTGAAAGTTCTCATCAACTTATTTTCTGAACATCCTTTTTCTTTTCTTGGGGGTGTTTTTTCCCCCTACCTTGTGATTCTCTTTTTTCAAACACATGGGATTGGATAAGAGTTGTTTGAACTTTGAAGTCAATGATGATTTTTTTTTTTTTTTTGTACCCTTTTTGAAGGATGTACAAGTAGTTGGGTGGGGCATGCATATTGGAAATTCTTTGATTTTTTTTTATAATTTTTTATCAATTTGGGTTTTGAATTTTTGCTAGAAAACCATCCATTCTGGTAAAGAAAGTGAAGAAAAGAATACTTAATAAAGGCTTGTTTCTTTCTGAAAAATTCTTTTCTTTACTCTTTCTTCTTTTTTTTTTCCACTTCTGAAATTTTTGGGGGACATTGTTCATGAGGGCAATCAAGTAGTTTGAGAAGTTGAAATTGAATTTTGCTGTTGAAAAGTTATTTTGCTGTTGACTGGCTCAGCCTATAAAATTGAATTTTAAACATTTGGTCCAATCCAAAACGCCAAACCCAAAAGAAGTTGGTTCATAAGTTGGGCCACTCTAAGACAATTGATTTTTGTGGCAATCAAATTTTGGATGCAAATGAAAGAAGAAAATAATCAATATCTTTCTATTATTTTCTTTTGGTCTAATGCTGACTAGAAGCAAAGAATTAAACGAAGAAAAATGAGACACATCATTGAAAAAAAAAAAGTTTCATGACACATTATTTGAAATTAAAATATAATTTGTCAAAAGGTAAAAAAGTTAAATAACAAAAGAGCCATTTTAGTTTTAAGAATAAAATCGCGACATGTGCTTGTTAATTTTTTGTAAGATGTTTATCATTGCTCGACGCATCTCGGATATCTCTAGAAATAGTCTTTGTATCATTAATTGCCCTTTTCATTTAAGCTTGTTTTCTTAATCACTGATTCATTGAAAACATTGGTCTATGCCTTTTGATTTGGTGATTCATTCCCTGATATAGTGATATGGAGGTTCAAGTTCATGAGATAGAGATTGAAAAAAAAAAAAAAAAAGAAAAAAGATTGGTTAAGGAAGGAATATCTCATTGTAACCACTAATAAGTGGTTGAGGAAATGTCTCCAATTTGTTGAAACAATATAACATATTTACAAGGCCAGAATACTAGTTTTCTTCCTCATTTTTTACATGACCTGACCTTGTTCTTTGCTTTCTCCTCCGTGTTCCAACATTTGAGGAGGCGAAAAGAACGGAACGTTTAGTACATTGTCACCGCTGACATAGACTACCCGGAAAACATCATACTTAAGGTCAAGGGGAAGGTGATCAAGATACGGAAGCATTGAATTCCTTTGGTTTGTACTTAGAATCCATGAGTAACAAGACTGGAGGGACTTCCACACGTAGAAACACGTGACGGTTGGCTTGCTTTGGCATTTTAGGCAAACCCCAGATGTTACGCCTTCCAACTTTAGGAAACTGGACTTGAACAAAGCTAAGCAAGCGTAAGAGAGACCGTTCATGTCATCGCCAACGGTGAGAGCTGCGATGCTCATAGAGATCGTGTCGCCTCTGCATAGCTTTGCAGCCAAGCCGCCGTCTCTCGAGTCTCCAGCATATGAATCAAAGAAGGTGTGTTCGACTAGGATTGCCATGCTTGATATGTTGGCCAACATAGAGAGCTGTGAAAAGATTGAGGGCTTGTGAGAATTCGGAGTTGAAAATCCCACTTGAGGAAGTTCAGAATCAAGTTCCTGGTAAAAAGAAGCTAATTCCCATTTTCCGCTAATTAAGCATTGTTTTTCTCTCCATTTTCATCTCTTTCTTGACATTAATACAAATAGTTAAGATCTAGAAGTTGGAATTTAGGAACCTTGGAATTACTTTTTGAAGAGTTCTACAATTATTTGGGTAACTAGAAAATGCACTTTTTTTTTTTTTGGCTTACAATAGTGTTTTCTTTTTCAATGCCGTCTCTTACCCCCGATGTCATGTGATTGTGTGAACATGTTTGGTGTAAAAGGCAATCATACATTGTTTATCTCTCTCGTCTTGTGTGTGCGCGTGTGATTTTGAATGAAAAAAAAAAAAAATCATTGGTGTCATCTCGTCCCTCATTCCTTTCATCACTCTCAAAGTCCCGGGGCCTACAAATGAAATTCTCGTTAAATTTGTTACATTTAACATGATGTGCATCTAGTTGAAGGAACCAAAGAGAAGGGTAAAATGAAAGGGAAAAAATAAATATATCAAAAGAAATAGTAAATACGACTTACAAGGGTCACGGTTAGTGCGTCTTTGTTCTCACAAGATTTCTTAAGCCATGCACCGTACCATAGGATCTGAAGCAGTGATAACCAAATTCTTAACTTAGGAAAATCCATAAAAAATCGTTACAAAAAGACAAATGCACGTGACATAGTCAATTGTTTGATGATATTAAAAACAGGCCGATGAGAAAACAAGGAATTCAAAGCAATGACATAGTTAATAATGTAATTGGTTGGTTTTACTTGAACCAATAATTGAAGGCTTGATTGGTTCAAAGGAAAAACAAATTCTAACCAGCTATTGGTCATAGAAAATTTTATTTTTAACAGGAAGATTGTGTCTGTATTATTACAATGATGTCACTGATGTAAAGAAGCTCCAAGCTTAAATTCTTGATTCTCCTTCTATCTCCTCTTCTTCTTCTTCCTTTTTTTTTATTCTTCTTCTCCCCCCCCCCCCCCTCCCCCCTCCTCCTATCAGTCACAGTTAAATTTTTCAGGCCAACCAAAAAAAAAAAAAAATCCAATCTCTTCTAATTAAAAAAAAAATCCAATCTCTTAATTGAATTAGAGAAGAACAATAGAAATCGGTTGCAAAAGGGTTTATTTTAGTTTATTAAGGAGACAAGAAAATAACATCCAAACAATCCTTCCAATTTGAGAGTTTTTTAAAGTTCAACACTGTGATAGCATTTTGGCCATTTCATTTCCGAAATGCAAAAATCTAGCTCTTATATCTTATTAAATAGACTTAGCTATAATTCATCTCGCAGAAGCTAGTTCAAAGGGAAATGGGTACTTAATTTACATATCAACACTATAACAGCCTAGTAACTCAGCGATAACAGAATATAACTTGAATGAGACTTGTGAATGGAAATAAAAGACCAGAGTAAAACCTTATATATGTGTTGTGTAATGAAACAGAGGTGAAAGAACAATAGTCACTCATAAACACCACAAGACAGCCGGTAACTTGGCAATGTAATACAAATTCTAAGTTGAAATATGGTATACTCAAACTAAATGTTAAGACTTGTCATGAATAGATTCAAAAATAAAGTAAAACCTTAGGCATACACACACACACACATGTAGAGTGAAACAAAGGTAAGTGAGAAATGTTACCATATTTCCATGGATGCTCTGAATCAAACAACTTTGAACACAGCCAAGAGTCTCAGTACACGAAGAGAAGTGCTTTAAAGCCTCAATAAGATCACCAACAAGAACAACTGTTGGCCTGAAGGCAAAGAAGCTTATATCCAAATTCCTATTGTTAAAAGGAATAAAACATGCCATTACTCTTTTCTTCTTTTCTTTGTTTTCTTTTTCTTTTTGTTTTCCCTTTTCCCTTTTTTTCTTTTTCAAGTAGTTTCTTGTGTCTCCTCCTAACCAATTCAACTCAGCATTAAAAGCCTCATTTGAGAACTAGAAACTTCTACAAGAAAAGGGTTTATTTTTATTTTCATTTTTTTTTAATTTTGTAGTGGTTGAGATGCCTGAAGTGGAAAGGAGAAGTTTTGAGTTTGGTCATAGTGACTTGCCCGGTCTTTTTTGGCTTCTTCTGCCTTTTGAAATATTTTATCAACAATAAAGACTTGGAAACTTGAATGAAGGAGAGAGTTGGAAAACAAATGCAATGTGGTTTGACCGTCTCTAGAAGTTTGATTTATTTATTATTATTTTTTGTTTATCAATTTTTCTTCTTGGAGAAAATTGTAAAATGGAAATTTTAAATTCTTATTAACGAGAGTGTATGGGGTAGAGGCCTGTATATAGCTAAGGGTAATATTATAGTCTTTTTTCATCATAGTTTAGTCTTTTCTGAAAAATTACTATTGAAATTTAAAAATCTTAAGCTAAACTCATTCACCAAATACATAATTTTAGGACCATACAAATTAAAACATGTGGCAATGGTTGTGAAGTTGCACAAAAGACCACATGCACGTGACTATGGAAGAGAACTCCCTTGAAGTCGCCATCTTCCGCGATCACCCCTGACGTGGCCTACCCCCTAGCGAACCCCTAGACGAAGTTGCCGTCTTTGGTGAGCCCCCAAGACGCCACCCCACCCTTCCCTAGCGAAATTGCCATCTTTGGCGATCCCCCCAGACGTCACCTCCCCCCAGCGAACCCCCCTCCCCTGCTGCCAGATCCTGTTGTCCCACAACACCCCCTGGCGACTTGCTATCAAGTCGCCATCTCCAATGACCTACAACAATCTTCCTTTTCCCCCGCCGACGATCTCGACCCCCACCCTCCCCGTGATGATCTCAATCCCTCCCCCTGCCTCCCAACCCATTTGCAACCTTCCACTGGTGAAGGTTGGTTTTTTTTTTTTTTTTTTTTTTTTAATTTTAATTTTTTTAAATTTCTTAATATCTGATATAATGAGGTAAGGTGTATTATAATTATCATACACGAGCATCATCTCAATCGTTCGGTTAGATCTGAATGATTTAAAAATAAACCGTTCGATAGGGTATATAAAAAGAGTTCTACCACAAACTTCTTCCTTATTAATAGGGTGTGGAGAAATTGTATATGATGAAGTGTGTATTACACCATAGGCAGACTTTTCTATTAAAAAAAAAAAAAAAAAAGAAGAAGAAGAAGAAGGAAGGAAAACCAGAGGATGCAAAGCCGAGGTTTTTCATTTTTTGATTGCTCTAGTTTTTGCTTGCCTCTGCCCTTACTAGTAGAAGGTTTTTTCCTTAGAGAATTGTGCACTAGAATATGTCAGAAAGATAAAGCCAAATCGTCAAATTGTATCAGAATTATATTAATAACAAACTTGTAAATTTTATGGAACTTAATTAAAAAAAAAAAATCGACGGCACAAAAATTGTACCTATCAAGAGACTACTTTTTTTTTATACGCTGATGTAAATCTATCATTCTCATTTTCTTTCATTATTTTTCCTAATACGCTTTGCCAGAAGGTTAGACTGTTTATAAGCTAAGTTAGACTTATATATATGTATATGTGTGTGTAACAATCTGACCATAAACATACACAAGAAAATCTCTCTGTTCCTTGGTAAGACTAAGACTTTTCGACAGACGTGAATTTGGTGTGTTGGATTTTTTATGACGTCGGTGACCAAGAGATTAGGCTCAAGCTCATTTAATAACCTTAGGCAAAAGAAACTCATAAATAAATGCATTTAAGTTCTCTAGAAATAAATGACTTTTTTTTTCTTTTTAGAAAATAAATAAATGGGTGATGTTTTTTCACACACTCAGGTCCAACGATACTTGTTCAAACCTTTATGTGGTGTTTGAAAACATTCTTTCGAATGCAATAGACCGTATGATTACTTTATATCTTCTCTTCGAATACAAATACTTTCAAAATTTAAATCCTACATATTCATTCTTTATCATTATCTTTTTCTATTTAATTTTACTAATCACATCACATGTCGTCTCTCTCACCAATAATTTAAAAACACATTATACTTTAATACAATGTAAGAAGAAAACATCTAAATACATATATTTATATATATATATATATTTTGTACTATATATAAATACCATACACAAAGATTGTAGTTTTCAAACAAATAATTAGACAGATAAAAAAAGGAGGCTATAAATAAAATGTTCTCCCCATTGTAACACCATCATCAATGGACAGAAATAAATGAATAAAAATTTTTATTCACCAAAAAAGAAAAAAAGAAAAAAAATTTTTTTGAGGGGAAAATCTAAAGTTTTGTTTAGTATATTAGTTTAATTCCAATTAAACTGTATTTTTTTGACAGAATTTTTATTTTTATCTAAAAATTTAATAGATTTATCAATAATTTTTAAAAAAATCAACAAATATTAAATTAAAAATTTTAACTTCCACCAAATGAATATAAAGAATAAAGCATTGGAGAGACCGAAGCAAACATGCTCATTGGTACATAGGAATTAGGAGCATGGAATAAATAAAACTAAAATATTTGGTGGCTTCCCCGATTAAAAGGCCACGTTGCTATTGGCCTTTGTCACACTCTTGAGTTCTGTGCTTTACCAAATTTGCTGACAAACTAAATATTCTTTATTAAACATTATTATTATTATTATTATTATTTTTGAGTGTTATTATATTTTCCCCTTAGCACAACGTAATTGTTGACGCCATAATTGCCAAATTTAGGTACGTTCTTAAAAGTCCCACGTTCACAACGGAGGTGGAGATAAAGACGAAAAGAAACACTGCGATCAAAATGATTTCCTTGATATATTCTCTGCAGTTATATCCAGAAACATCGAGAAGCAGCATCTCTTTTCTGGTTATTCACCAAAATAAAAAAAATATTTAAAAAAAAAAAACTAAAATAGGATTTAGAAACTTGTCTTTTCAGGTTGTCTAAGTATTTCTAGAGAGTAGAGCAGTGCCAGTTACCCAAAAAAAAAAAAAAAAAAAAAGTAGATCCTGCCATCCTGGTATCTCTTTTTAATTTACCAAGCGGTTTCAATTTTTACATATTGTAATATAATGTAAAATTATGGGTAGATTATATATTTAATTATTTTCATGCATTTTGTTTTCCGTTATCATGGATTATACATGTAACTATTATCATGCATTTTGTTTTCCATTATCATGAATTGAATTAAGTATTTTGGTTTCCTCGTGATCTAAATAAGTATGTATTCTCGTTAGGTTGTTCTCTCATAGTTCATGGTCCACATGTTATTATATACACTAAAAGGATGCAAATTTTACTATTTATTACACAGTGTTTTACAGTGATTTTTGGTTTTTTTTTTTTTAAATTTTTACAGATCTGCTACAGTATTCTACAGTTAGGCTACAGTAATCTACAGTACCAAAAAAGTGATTGTATAGTTAAATGACATTTTTATCCTTCAAATTTACTGCATTTTCCCTGGTTGCACAGTGAGTTACCGTATTTATCCCTTGTATACAATAATTTACTGTCGCCTCTACAGTAGAATGACCATTTTACCCATTTTTTTTAGTTACTTTTCCCTTTTTCACAGTGGGTTTCCAGTTTTACCCCTTAGAGGAGAAAGACCGTTTTGCCCTTCAGAATTACACTCCGATGTGTTGTGTGTGCAGTATTTGGACTCTTTTACCCTCATAACCCTACAATGTCTTTTCTCTCTCTCTTTCTCTGTCTTTGCCGAGTCTTCATTTGCCATTTTTCTTTCTCTCTCTAGCTTCCTTTCTCTCTACTATTCATCTTCTCTTTCTTCACAATTCCTTTTCTTCACTTCTTTCCTCTACTGTGCATGCTCATTTTTTTTTTTTTTCTAATGCAAATATGTTTTTGGTTTTTTCATTTAGTTTAAAGCATTTGTTTTCGTTTTTATTATTGTTAGTACTATTGTCATTTTGATTTTGCATCTTCATTATTAGGAGAGATCTTGGGAAGCAATTCTACTTATTATAATTATAATATTTATCTTAATTAACTGCTTTTATTATATAATACTCAGTTTATTTATTTATTTTTTTCTTCCTTCCCCGTGCAACGCATGGGTATTAAATTCGTTCATTCTAAAAGTATGCTTATCAAGTTTTTATCTAGCTTTCTTACATGACTAGGTGTATCATAATTTCTGATGAAAAAAAAAAAAAAGGGTTTGGAGACAATTCTTTTAAACAACTATTTGAAAAAATGGTTAAATTTTTTATTTTTTATTTTTTAAAGAAAATGATTGGTGATCATTGATGAATCATAGTCGATCACATTGAATCAATAATTAAAAACACATATTAATATTGATTAATCACTAATTAATCATAATCAATCAATCAACTTAAAAAAAAAAAAAAACTACCATTTGCTCAATTTTACAAAACTTCAAACACTTATAACGAAAAGAAAAATTGTAGTGAATAGCGTTTTTGCGAAAATAATTGAAGCAAGTAATAAGGTTATAAATTATTTGAAGTAAATAATAAATTTATCAGGTAAATGGAAAATTTACTATGTAAATGACATATTGATAAGATGTACATAAATCGTTTATCTGATAATTCACAAATAAATCATTTATTTAGTAAATCTGTTATTTACTTTAAGTGTTTTAAAAACCTAATACTTACTTTAATAAATTTTTGAAAACTGTTATTTACTTCTTTCCCCTTAACAAAAATTCTTGAAAAAAAGCAATTTATCCAGATCTTCCTAATTTATTCTACAACTAGAATCATTAATCCTTTATCTTGCTTTAGTACGAAAGAAGAAAACACCATTAAAAAAAAAAAAAAAACACCTTATTAATCGTTGATAGCCAGCTCAACTTGTCTGCAACAAAGAAGACAGAAAAAGGTAGAATCGAAAAGATTACCCAACATTCAAGATTTAGCTGCAGACTGGTTGCAACTTTTCAATATATTCGACCATTTTTTCCACAAGCACATTTGAATTTTGATGGGATTTGGTAATATTATAATTGACATCAATGAAGGTTAGTTGACAATAAAAATTCAAACTTGGATCTGTCTTGTAGCATGCTGTTTTGGTACCTACCGGCACCTAATCCTTGTATATATGAATACTCTAAAAACTTTTGTTACCAAACCAAACCATGAATATGCTGACTCAGAGAGAAATAACGAAACAACCCATCAGCATGGACTGGAAACTATGAAGTACAGTATTTGCCTTTATTTGTGACTAGACTTACCTGCACCCACAAACCAGAAAGAAAAATTCGTTAGAATAATGTAGTTCATGCACACCGGTTACCAAAACGTCGGTTCATGGATGTTCTTACCAATGCATCTTGTGTTCTCCACAACAAATAGCCTGACAATTAAAAAAAAAAAAAGATAGAGAGAAATATGAAAGAAAATTAGCAGCCAAATCTTCGTCCGCAATGAGGGGGTTTATAATGAGATGAGAACTTGGCCCAATGTACACGGAAGGGAGAGAGGGAGAGAGATAGGATCTTGTTTATGTTCTTCTTCTTCGTCTATTTTCTTTTCGGGCATGGAGGGCATGATTACCAAATAGGCAGGGCGGATTTGTGAATTATACTATAGAGTTTACACTTTTCAGTAGATAGCCCATCTAACTTAAATAGTGCTCTCTTTGCATTCAAAAAGGTTTATTACTCATATGATCATGCAGAACTTCAATTATATCATCACAGTAATATTAGTAATTCTCACCGGCAAATGTTCATCAAGATGGTCTATTAACAGGATTCGACTCTTGTATTCCTTAATTTTTTCCCTTTTATGTCCTCCAAAAATACCATGGTACATCGATTAAAAAATTTTATTTCAATTAAAATATCATACCATGTCAATTAAAGACTATGTTAGTTAAATATGTGATGTGATATTATTAGAGGGTCACAGAAGAGAACACAAATAAGGAGACATATGAGCCGAATCCCTATTAAAGTTACTGATATGACTTGGTAGTGATAGGGGCCCCGATAAGAGTGTAACAGGAATACATGTGGCTCTTGAGTGCAAGTCTCATACAAAAAAAAAAAAAAAAAAATAGTGAAAGATCGAACAAGACTTTCTCACCTTGTCATAGGTCGATGGGAACTCTTAAACCATCATGCGCAAGCTGCACTTGAATTCCTTCCCTGTACATAAGTGAAAAACCCTATATTACCTTATGTTCATACGAATTCCATTTTATTGTTTTCATGTATTACTAGGCAAAAAGCCGCAAGAAAAACAAAGAAAGACTATAATAATCACATTCAATTTGAGACACAATTAAGGTTGATTTTCACCAAAAAGCACCTAAAATAGTGCTAAAGTCAAATTTTTAAAAAAGGATCAGCACTTTGTACCTTCTGGACCACTCAGTGAGAAACTCATTGTCTTTGTGGTGATCAAATCCATGAGTCATTCCAATTAACAGGGCTCGTTTAGGACGTATCCTCTTCAAAGCTTCAAGAGTCTGCAAAAACACTAGTCATGTGACATGAATGGTATTTGAATATAGAAGGAATAAAGTGTGCGAGTATAGAACTAACCTGTGGGAGGCATAGGTGAACATTATGAGATCCCGTCTGCAGTGAGAAGAAGAGCAAGGAAGAGTATCAAAACAATAGCAGGAAATTAACACTAAACACATGCAACATGGATGTGAAAAGGAGATAGATGTAGGAGTGCGATAGGCCTTCCATTCTTATATGTGAGGCATAACAACTGGAAATAACAGTTCTAGCCAGTTATACAACTTTGATAAGTAGATTGGTCAACATCTCACAAAATGACACTAACTAGAGAAGACCAAACTTGATTAGCTGAAAATGTATCTTGAACAACTTTAATTAGCATTATTGGTGTTAGAAGCATCACATATACTGCTTGTGTCTTGCGATAATGACATCTGAAGAACGAGGGGAAGGGGAAGGTGCTGAGACTCGCTGACCTTATAAAGCGTATCCAACATAAGTAAATCCAATTGTCCACCTCCATCTTTTGAAATAACTGAAAAACAAAATTCCATTACGAGCAGCAACATGAATACACACACACCAATTAAAAAAAAAGGAAAACAAGAAAAACCTCACACTCAGCATACAGTTCCTTAACCTCAAAAAGACACGAGGTTTTTAAGATTCTCAGCACTGATTTAAGTGACACAAAATGACCAAATTAAAAATGACAGCAACAACCAGAAGAGGACAGGGGTATGGCTATTTTGAATACAGATGGCAAAAATTTTTTTCATTTCTTTATTTTCTGGAAGAGATAAAAGTTAGCTATTTCAGATCCCACCAAGATAAGGTCCACACTGTTTCTTTGTTTACTAGAAAAATGAAAGCTTACCAATGGGACATTCTTAAAGGAAGAATAAATAGCTACACAAAGATCTGACGCTGGTCAAATTGAAGGAAATAAGACATCACCTGATAAATTTCGTTGCAGAAATAGAAAGAACTTTAGAATTAACTGTTGACACACCTTCATTCCAAAATTATAATTGATTGCCATCGTCAAAGTAAAGAAAATAGATAGTGCAGTTCCTTGGAAATACAGCACTTTACAAATCATTCAAATAAACGGAAATTAGCTTCAAGGAGAAACCGAACAAGATACATAAACCTATGAAAACAAAAAGGAGAAACAGAACAAGATACATAGAACTACGAAAACAAACGTAAAATTAGAGAACATACATTTACAGAAAGAAAGGGGAAATATAAACATTTGAAACACCAAATACTAGATAACAGAAAGGTTCATAAAGGAGGGGTCATTCCTAAACACATCATCTGGAATATTCTAAATTGTTTTGGAAATCATATTCATTCTACCAGGTAAAACTGATAAAAACTTCAGTGCGACTAAAGATTGAAAACCAGAATTGACAACACAGTATTTGAAAGATTTGGTTACTTTTGGTATCACATGCAATCAATAAGCCAATAGATGTTTACTAGCCTAAACAGGAAAAGCAAATCAAGCTATTTTGAGACCATATCCATCTAATGAAGATGTCACCCGATACTTTTCATGGTCCCTATAAAGAATGAATGCCATAAGAAAAACAAAAATATGAGCACGAAAGAAATCAATCAGACTCACCATACTCTGTGCTCTCAGGAAAGCGTGAAACATCAGATATATAAGCCACCCGGCATTTTTCACCAAAGAGAAAGCCTAAACAGATGTAGTCTTCTCCATGTATCACCTATTCCAAGAAAACACGAATAAAGGACATATGAAATACACAAGTAACGTACGTATATAATAGTAGAGGAAAGTGTTTAGAGGCTCACTGGCAAAGGAATAAACTTCAGGCCTGATGCAACAAATGGTTTCTCATAGTTGCCTTCAATAATCTTCCACTCAAGCTGTGCTACTCGTCTCACTTCTTGGCCTTCCTTTAATTTTTTCTGAACCAAGTAAGGAAACTTCACTGCAAGGCTATTTCACGAAAAAAAACGACACTAACATCAAGAATTGGTTCGAGAAAAGTGAAACAATTGAGTTCACAATTTCAATATGGGTGTTTTGTTTTGTTTTTTTTGTTTTTGTTTTTTTTTCAAAGGTGCTATTAGTGATTGAAGCAACCTATAACTTAGTTGATTCAGCATCCTTGCAACCTGAGTATTTCTACATGGATCTCATAGGCAATGAATATCAAGGCAGGTTCTGCAGAAGACCTCAACAACTACGTTGAGCAGCCAAATGTCCAAGATAACTAACATCCCTCGGGTTGATATCTCTAAATAAAATGATTGATCTCAGGCTCCAAGCTAATATTTGTTCCAAGGAATTTTCTTTCTAACTCACCCTCTATTGAAGCAGGTGAAATTCTTAAAATGAATGTCGAAAAGATAGTCCATGATTACACAAATTGTCATGCACACACCTTTAGATGTTGATTAATTTACAATTCCTCTGATATGGTCCTCTGAAACAATTAAAATATGGGACCCAAAAGAATTCACCATCCCCAAGGACTTGAACCCAGGACTCAATGAATTGAAAACAACTCACGTACCCGCTACACGCCAATTGAGCTAGCCTCAATTGTCTATTTAAAAATTGGAAATTGCAGAGCTTTGGAACACAACTTGTGTGCACACTCTATGTTCTTAGAGTCAAAGAGTGGCCTTGAGTAGCGTTTCCAATAAAACAGTGTCAATTACGAACAACACCTATTGTTCAGTTCCTTTTTTCTATCTTTTTACTTGCAAAGCATTAGCATATTAGTTTAGCATATAAATTCTTAACTTGTAACAACTTTCATGTTTATAGTTGTTTCTCATAGACTTAAGCAAGACATCCCTCAGGTATATCTTTAGGCTTACGTCCAGTGGTCAAGAAAATGTGGAAGCAGTTTGCAAGATGCATTTTGATAAAGTGAGACCCTTAAATCTAAAGAAAAAATTGTTAGGAAACACATCCAAACACATAAAAGATATAATCTGTACTATCGCCCATATGGAATCAAGCATCTGAAATGTCATTGTTTTGTTTTTAGCTTCAACAAACTATACTTGCCAAGTAAAAAGCATGTAATTTAATTCTAAACTTTACTACCTCTCCATTGAAAACTGAGTTAAATAAATCGGAGTGGGGTTGATATCGTTAGTAGGACTAAATGGTTGAACAGCACGTATATCATCTAGACCAAGGACGGCATCCGCATGTTCATGCGTCAAAACAATCTGCAGTACATATAGAAAATGAATTTTAAAAGTAATACCAACGGTTGAAAAAAAACAAAAACAAACTAAATGCAGAACCTCATTAACATCCAAATAAATATCTCCAAAATCAGATCACTCAAATAAAATGATCATGTGTACATATATAAAATATGGAGGCGGAGCCCATTCATTTTAAAAATGCGTACTTTATTCGTTAACTGTTTCAAAAATTTCAGTAACGTCCCATTTCATAAGAAAAATTATAACTCAATTCACTAATTAAAATATACAAACACATTCCGGTTCCAATCCGTCAATGTGCATATGAATGTAAGTGAGTATCAAAACATGTAATTGTAAGAGCAAAGGATGTAGAAAAGACGACTCACGGAATCTACTCGAGGAATCTTATAGAGAGGGAACCATCTCAACACTTGTTCTCTGAATGTCTTCCCAACATCAATCAACACATAGCTGTGATTTCCATCGCTCCGGCAATAATCAATCAAAAGAGACGTATTGCATCTGAAAAGGAAAAAAAAAAAAAAAGAAAAAGCTTCAAATCTCAAAATTCAAATCTGAAATTCCTTTCCTACTTCTAAGTTTTCTCGAATCCAAACACGGCGGCAGATCTAAGCTTTTCAGAGCAGGAGGAATCGGCGAGTACCTATAATTAGGGTTTTTCTCAGGCGGGACGGAGAGTGACTGAGAGCAAACGGCGCAGGGAGGATCGGAGGGCTGGATCAGGCACATTGCGTTGGGGACGGCGCTCGAGCAGCCGGTGCCGAGGAAGATCAGCGCCGATCGGCCGTGGTCGTCGGAGGCCACCGGCGTCGGCGACGGAGAGGAACAGGTTCCGTTCTGAGTGAGATTCAGGTCCGCCATTGGTCTACCTGGTACTCTCTGCACGGAAAAAGAAAGAGAGAGAGAATTCAGGAGCCGTGCAGAGTTGAGACAGGAAAGGGAATGTATGAATATGCGGAGGACTTGCTCGCGCCAAATAATGAACGAAAAAGAAAAAAAAAAAAAAAAGAGCAACGATTTTGGCGGTTGGACAATAGTCTACGTGGCAACAGATTAACGGCCTTGATTTTTTTTTTCCTTTTTTTAGGGAATTGATTTTTTTCCCCTTTTAAAGACCTTGATTCTTTTATTTATTTTTAAAAAATTATGGTTAGCGTGGATCACACGTTTATTTATTATTGTATTTCAATGTAATATATGTCATTATAATATACGTTAAGTTGTCCTCGTTAACTATATATTCGAATTTGGATTATTTACATTAGAATGATCATTTTAATAAGTATTGGTGAGAGAGAGATAGAAAATATGTGATGTCATTGATAAAAATAAATAGAAAAAGTAAATAGATGAATACTAAATGAATGTATGTACTGTTTAAATGGAAGTGTATTTAAATACAATATATGGATGAACCAAATGAATATTATATTGTATTAGAGTTGATATGTGTGATCCAAACAAAACATTAATATTTTTTCACTCATCACACGTTGAAATTCACTTAGTGTTATTTCATGGTTGCCTGGGAACTGATGGTTCGGTTATTGAAACTAAAAATGTTGGTTCATTATAAGGAATCCCAAACTAAACCAACTACCATGGTTGAAAGCCGACTAGGACTAACCGAATTTATCTCGATTTTCGGTTGGTTTCTTGGCCAAAGAAACCTAATAATGCAACGAAGAGTTGAGGCATGCTATGAGATGAATGCACAAGGGAAAAGATAACCAAGTTTTTTTTTTTTTTCCTTCATGTGTGAATAGATAAATATTTGATTATCTTTATTTGTATATATAAAAAATATTTCTCGATTGGTTTCATATTCCAATTAAAAGATGGGAACCCTACACCGATGACCAAATCACGAAGTTGTAGTTCAGTTGGTTCTCCTGACTGACCATTTGGCAATGTGGCATCAACACTTTTGATTCAAAAAATCCTGTCAATGTTGGTTGGGTATTAACTCTAAAAACCCCTAAAAATAATATTTTAGAATAGTCACATAACAACGGTGAGATTTTATTTTCATTTTGAAAAAAAAAAAAAATCATATAGTATTGTGGGATCGATTTGTTTAGACAAATCAATTTTCTTTAATATTGTTACGTGACAGTTTGGTGTTTGTACACACATGTATATTGAATTAAAACACTTTTATTTTTCTTTCTAATATGTGAGAAGGGAAATTATAGCAACTTCAAATATTTTAAGAGACTTAGAGACGTCTATATGTTTTTCTGCCTTAATGTTGATTGTATTAGTTATTAATGCATAAATAGGTCATTATCTATTTTCGATCGGAAAAGAAAGGGGATTCGTAAGCGGTGCTACTAAACAATTAACTAGTAACAAATAATTTTTGATAATTAAACTCACGGATTATGTTAAAAAGTTTTATGGTTTAGGGTTTAGGGTTTAGGGTTTAGGGTCCGTTTAGGGTTTATCACCGATTTTTGATAATTTTTTTTTGTCACTTAAAAATTAAAAAGTTTGGCAACCAAAAACAGTTCAAGCAAAATGAGATTGTGTTCCTCTTCCAAAAAAAAAAAAAAAAAGGGCACATGTGGGGCCACAAAAGGAAGAAAAGGGGAAAAGGACAATTATCACATATGACTCGTTATTTCCTTGTTTGACAAAATTGGAGAAGGAAGGTGATGCCGGGGAAAGGGTGGATGAAAGAAACAAAAGTTACGAGCTGATTGTTGATTTTTTTTTTTTTTTTCGAATACCAAAACTTCAGGGATCAAAGTCTTGTTGGTTCTCTGAAAAATGTCGAGAACAATAGAAAGACAGAGGAAACTTTCTTCAATCGACATCACTTCAATAAAGAAAATCAAGCCTATTTATAGGCACTACAACATGAATGATGAACCTATGACGATAAATGAAAGCTTTTCGAATTTCTAGGTTTATATCTTCGATTTTACAAAATTCATTTGCAATTTTCTAGATTCATTCCTACATTATCCAAATTGATTAACTAAAATTAAGCACGGAACAAAAACATTAAACTATCATTAAATAGACACATTTTTCTAATTGTTACATCTTGGGATATTCTAATTATCTTTAAAGTTCCACTCCTCTAATGATTCAAAATAATAATAATAATAATAATAATTAATTCCACTCCTCTAACTGCATGAGAAGGCATACAACTCTTGTTGAACTTGTAGCTTTACACTCAATAATACATTATGTGAATTTGTATTAGGGATTTGGAGGTAAATGGCCCATTACTAGGTTCAATTTTAAATAGATAACCTAAATTTATCATATTTAGTTAAAGAGCCTTTTTCTCTTATTAATATAATAAAATGACACAAATGCCCATTTAATTCACTTAACTCTAACTCCTCCCATGACTTTCTTATGCAAAAACACAATACCAGAGCCACTAATCTTCATCTTCCTTGCAACAACCACCATCACCATTCTTCCTCGCTACCACACGCAACCACCGCCACTCACCATCGTGCTATCCACTATTTTCGGTTGTTACACCCATGCTCATCATCTTCATCAACCTCAACCTCTCTCTCTCTCTCTTGTCGCCGTCAAAACACCTTTTTCTCCCTCACCATCTCCATCAATCCTAGTCTGGCTTCCTCTTCACTGATAAACCTGTACTCTATCCTAAAATGCTTTGCCAACATCTTTTAGAGATGCTTCCATTGGAACAAAATCGTCATTTGTTGCGGTTGAATTCCTGGTTTTTTGCATATAGATCCACTACATCTCCGATCATGTAGGTTAATCAACATTTGTTGTTGTTTTTGTTGCAAACTAAGAAATTATATTGGGAGTCAATCAATGATTATCTAATGTTTATTGTTATTTGAATGGAATTCGAGAAAATAAAGTTAAGACTTAATCGGTGATTAACTAAGGCTAGTCATTGATTGACCACCAACAAAACATAAGAACAAGAACAAAAAAAAAAAAAAAAAACCAAAGTAATGATTAATTAATGATTGACTATAAGTTAATCAGTGATTGACTCTAAAAAAAAAGAAAAGAAAAAACAAACGAGTTAATCAGTGATTAACCACAAAAAAAAAAAAAAAACAGAATAATGGTCAACCAATAATTGACTACGAGTTGATCAATGATAGACTACTGTTCAGACCATAAACATGAAAACAACTAAAAAAAAATGTGAAAAAATAAATCAAATATATGTTTTGTTCAAAATTAAAGAACAAAAACCCAAAGAGCAGCCAAAAACACCACAAAGAGAAATTAAAACAATTAAAACACAATAAATAATCAAATATTTCTTTATAAGACCTAATTAAAACTCAAAAGTAAACAAAAATAAACAAATCTCTTTAGATTTCACGTAAGATATAAAGAACCAAATTTCACGTAAAATTCGAACCTAATACTGAGAAGAAGAAGAAGAAGAAGAAGAAGAAGAAGAAGAGTCACTACAAGAAATTGAACTTACAGCGACCAAAAAAAATTTGGTCTTTGAAGAGTAGTTTCGACGACCAAAATTTTTGTCCCAGAAGGTAAGAATCTTCAGCGACCAAAATTTGGTCTCGATAGGTCACCTTTAGAGACCAAATAAATTAGGTCCCCGAAAAGGCCCTTCTCCTACACAAAAGCGGGACCAAAATTCATTTGGTGGCCGAAAAAGACTTTCGGGGATCAAATTTTTGGTCTCTGTAGGTCATCTTCCTGGACCAAATAAATTTGGTTCCCGAAAATGCCCTTATCCTACACAAAAGCGGGACCAAAATTCATTTGGTGGCCGAAAAGGACTTTCGAGGACCAAACTTTTTGGTCTCTGTTGGTCACCTTCCGGGACCAAATAAATTTGGTCCTCGAAAATACCCTACTCTTACACAAAAGCGGAACCAAAATTCATTTGGTGGCCGAAAAGGACTTTCGGGGACCAAACTTTTTGATCCCTATTGGTCACCTTCCGGGACCAAATAAATTTGGTCCCCGAAAATACCATACTCCTACACAAAAGCGGAACCAAAATTCATTTGGTGGTCGAAAAGGACTTTCGGAGACCAAACTTTTTGGTCTCTGTTGGTCACCTTCCAGGACCAAATTTATTTGGTCCCAGAAAAGGCATTTCTCCTACACGAAAGCGGGACCAAAATTCATTTGGTGGTCGAAAAAGACTTTTGAGGACCAAACTTTTTGGTCCCTGTTGATCGCTTTTCGAGATCAAATAAATTTGGTCCCAGAAAATGCCCTACTCCTACATAAAAGCGGGACCAAAATTCATTTGGTGGCCGAAAAGGACTTTCGAGGACCAAACTTTTTGGTCCCTGTTGGTCACCTTCCGGGACCAAATAAATTTGGTCCCCGAAAATACCCTATTCTTACACAAAAGCAGGACCAAAATTCATTTGGTGGCCGAAAAGGACTTTCGGGGACCAAACTTTTTGGTCTCTGTTGGTCACATTCCGGGACCAAATTTATTTGGTCCCAGAAAAGGTCTTTCTCCTACACAAAAGCGGTACCAAAATTCATTTGGTGACCGAAAAAGACTTTTGAGGACCAAATTTTTTGGTCCCTGTTGGTCGCCTTCTGGGATCAAATAAATTTGATCCCAGAAAAGGCCCTACTCCTACATAAAAGTGGGACCAAAATTCATTTGGTGGCCGAAAAGGACTTTCAGGGACCAAACTTTTTGGTCCCTGTTGGTCACCTTCCGGGGTCAAATAAATTTAGTTCTCGAAAATACCCTACTCCTACACAAAAGTGGAACCAAAATTCATTTGGTGGCCGAAAAGGACTTTTGGGGATCAAACTTTTTGGTCCCTGTTGGTCACCTTCCGGGACCAAATAAATTTGGTCCCCGAAAATACCCTACTCCTACAAAAAAGCGGGACCAAAATTCATTTGGTGGCCGAAAAGGACTTTCGGGGACCAAACTTTTTGGTCCTTGTTGGTCACCTTCCGGGACCAAATTTATTTGATCGCAGAAAAGGCCCTTCTCCTACACAAAAGCTATTAGTTCCTTTTCTGATCCCCCCAAAAACCCCCTTAAATTTTCAATCAAAATTTGAAACCCGCGCCTATCTCACTTTCTCTCACTCTCGCTGCCCAATATTTCATCAAACTCTCACTATATTTCTCTCACACTCTCACTTTCCTCTCTCTTACTTTCCTTAGATATATGCCAAATCTCTTCACTGTCTGCCACTCTCTCACTTCTCCAAATTTGAAGGACCATCCCGTCACCCCCCTCTCGAATTCCTTCGGCCACGCCTGAAGCAACCGCTGTCGCCGCCGCCGCGCTTGCTTTCTCTCCGCCCATTCCTCTGATGCCCCAAATTCCATCACTTTCTCACTTTTCTCTGCTTTAATCGCTCATCACTTTTCTCTCACTCTCTCACTTTCCCCAAATCTCTCACGCCCCTCCCGTCGCCCCCTGTCGAATTCCTCCGCCCAGGCCTGATGCCGCCGCCGCCATCGCCGTCACCGCGCTTGCTTTCCTCCGCCCACGCCTGAAGCAGCCACCGCACGTGCTGTGAATCCTCTTGATGGGTTTGTTCTTCTGTCTTTCATTTCATTTCAGTCTAGTTAGCCATCCGTTCTAGTAAAAGGAAGAAACTTGAATTTTTTGATTTGATTACTCGTTACAGTCTGTATACTTGGCATTTGCTTCTTTGTTGTCTTTTTTACCTCTAGTGTGGAGTGGACGCAAGATACTCCTACTGGGATGTATCAGCATTTTATCAAGGTCAGTCCTTCGGAGTAATTTTCTTAAAAGAAAAAATGGTGCCCTTAAGCAGCATAAGTATGAAAAGGATGCAGTTCATTATTTCATAGTTGTAAAATCTATTGGCTTTTGGATTTAAGAAATGGTTGCTAATTGCTATTCATATTTTGTTGGTCGTACCTACTGTTTACACAGATGTTAGTGGACACATTATACAGTCGATTCAGGTTCAGATCTCTCTCTATTTGTAGATAAATTCAGCTACTGATTTATTGGTATGTATAGAGTGGAATATGACATTTTGCCAATGGATTCTGCAGTTCTCTGTTACTGAGCATTTTAGGAATTTAGAAGTAGGCAACCTTCAGTTTCTTCCTGGGGTCTTTTTCTTTTATGACCTTTCTCCAATCAAGGTGAGTTTTGCTACTTATGCCTAGTGTAAATTGTGTTTTTGTACCCGTTCGTCCTTTTTTTTTTCCCGTGTATTTCCCGATGTTGTGCAATAGGGTTCTTCTCAAGTGGTTGCACGTGTTACTGATTTGCATGTTACAGGTAACTTTCACAGAGGAGCACATTTCATTCTTACACTTTCTCACAAATGTGTGCACTATTGTCGGAGGTAATTTCCAAACAGCCTTACACATATCCCCGTTTAGAAGTTTGAATTTCTAAAGCCACTTTCTATAGGAAAGGTCATACATTAGAATAAGAAAAACGGTCTTCATTATTTTTTCAAACCAACTTAGCTAATATATTTTCTCCTTAGACGTGTTGACAAGCAACCCGCACAAAAATGTACAAGTTATTTGAACCAAAAAAAAAAATTCCATCTTTTCCATTTTTGTTAATATTGTTTAAAACAAATATTTGTTAATGCCTTTTTTTTCTTCTTAATAGTATGGTTACACCATTTTATTTTTGGTTTATTAATGATCCAATTTCAATTGTGTAATATTATTACTAGTACTGTATATATATATATATTTTTTGGGTTTCCTGTTATAGAAAAATGTGAAAAAAAAAAACATAAAACAGATTAATGTGGTGGGGTCTGTGTTGCGTAAAACATTGGAAATTTGGAGACTAAATTATCATTTAATTAAACATCTCCATCATTTTTCAACGATAAGTACTGGGTGACACCCCCAAGCTTTTGTTGGGAACTTAGAAAGAATCATATTCTTCATCTAGTCCTACTCACTTTGTTTTCTCAATTTATTCGTGCATTTATGTTCTCTTTCCATCCTAAGGCAACCTATAATTGTATAGGTCAATTTTGTTGTAGTTTCAATTATTATAGGATCCTTATTCACACGATTTGTCCCATTTTGCAGACAATAAATAACAAGTTGAATCCTCTTTCAGACGATTTGGCCCATTTTGCAAACAACAATTGACAAGGTACTAATGAGTCAAACTTTTACCTCAATTGGAAATGCAACATGCTGAGTTTGGAACTCTGGAAAAGTTGAATCAAATTGATAATTTATTCATAGTTTCACATGATTGTCGAGTCTCAAAAAAGATATATATATATATATATATATAGAATAAGATGGGAGAATAAATTTACCATATACGATTGCAGATTTGGAAATTGGCTTGAGGGAGTTAACAATTTGGGGTTAGGATCGTTAATGCTTGCAGTTTCATATCCATCGAAGATATTGAGATTTGAGAGAAAAAGGACAGTGAATAATTGAATAGGGGAGATAAGGTCGTGGGTTGGGTAAGCGATTTTTTCCTTTTTTTTTTTTTTTTTTTTAACTTTTCAGAATTTTTTCTTTAACTTTGGGCGGGCCTGCCTTCTGCTTTTTTTTTTTTTTACTTAGAATTGGGCGAGCCTTCTTTTCCCACTCAAAAACATTTCTCCCCCCTTTTAATGGTAACAAATTTTTAAAAATGCTATTGTCACATGTTATAAAAGACTATTATTCTTGTAGTGAAAGATGGACAAGAGTTGGATTTACATTAAGAATCGTCTCTTAAAGGAGTATAAGGATGGAGTGAAAAAGTTTATTGAACTAGCACGTAACCACCTAGATAAGGATGGGAAGTGTCGATGTCCTTATAAGAAATGCATGAATTTTAAGTTCCACCATATAGAATTGGTGGAGCACCATTTACATATCTACGGTTTTCGCACGAGTTACGTGAAGTGGGCTCAACATGGTGAAGACCAAGAAAGTACTAGTCACAATACACGGGATGATAGTGTTAGTCACAATGTATGAGATGAAGAATTTGTAGATCAAGAAGAGACTGATGATTTTGACGACGAAGACGAGATGATGAATGCGCTAAATGATGCATTTCCACACAACAGATCACAAGCAGTGGACGATGGGGGAGATGGAAATGAAGGTAATGCTTATGAAGAAGAGTATTCGGATTTTGCTGATTTGTTAGCCGAAGCTGGGAAGGAGCTTTTATAGTTAAGATGCTACATATAAAAGTATTGAATAAATGGAGCAACCACTCGTTTGATATGTTATTGAAGTTAATTCGAGAGGCATTCCCAGAAGCGAAAGTTCCTGAAAATTATTACGAGTCGAAGCGAATGATGTGGAACCTAGGCCTTGGGTATGAAGTCATCCATGTGTGCAAGAATGATTGCGTTTTGTATTATAAAGAAAACAAGGATTTGAAAAGATGTCCTGTGTGTGGTCATGAAAGATATAAAGGTGGTGTTGTCTAAGGAAGAAACATTCCACACAAAAAGATACATTACTTTCCAATCACTCCAAGATTGCAACGATTATTTATATCGCAACACATTGCATCTGATATGAGGTGACACAAAGATAGACGATCTCCTATAACATCCTGCTGATGGAGAGGCATGGAAAGACTTCGACAAACAATTTCCAGACTTTGCAGCTGAACCAAGAAATGTAAGATTGGGTCTTGCCACTGACGGTTTCAATCAGTTTGGAGATATGTCGAATACGTATAGTATGTGGCCAATTTTTCTAGTGCCATATAACTTGCCCTATTGGAGGTGCATGAAGCAAGAGTTTTTGATGATGTCTTTGTTAATACCTGGTCGACGTGCTCTAGGAAATGACATAGACATTTATTTGAGACCTTTAAGCGACGAGCTTATAGATTTATGGGCTTCCGGAGTGAGAACATATGATGCAGTGGAGAAAAAACATTTAAACTTACGTGCAGCGGTTATATGGACAATTAATGATTTTCCAGCTTATGGGACGCTGTCTGGCTATAGCACTGGAGGTTACAAGACTTGTCCAGTATGTTTGGACGAAACTGCTTCGCAGCGTTTACGAAGTAAGATTTCTTATGGAGGACATCATCGAAATTTACCTCCAAACCACCCTTGGCATTTCGACAAGAATTTTGATGATAAGGTTGAAAAAGGAGGGCCTCCCAAATCATTATCCGGAGATGCTTTGCTATTGGAGCTAAATAGGGTACGGGTTCCGATAGCGGGGAAACATCCTAATGTTATTGCAGCAGATAAACAAAAAAAGAAGGAAGAAGGATACACAAAAGACATTAATTGGAAGCGAAAATGTATTTTTTGGGAGTTAGAGTATTGGCCGAAGTTGAAGCTACGCCATAATCTTGATGTGATGCATGTAGAGAAGAACATCTGCGATAACTTGGTTGGTACTTTGTTGGGTATAGAAGGCAAGTCGAAGGATACGGATAAAGCTCGTATGGACTTAGAAGATTTGAAGATACACAAGGAATTACACTTGAAGAAAGTTACGAATAAAAAGCCTCTAAAACCACCTGCATGTTATACGTTGTCTCCAGCGGAGAGGAAAGCTTTTTGTATGTTTTTACAGTCAGTCAAATTTCCTGATGGATGCGCTGCAAATATATCCCGAAATGTTAACACTCAGGATGGAAAAATCACAAGATTGAAAAGTCATGATTGTCACGTGCTGTTGCAAAGACTCTTGCCAGTGGGGTTAAGGTCGTACTTGAAAAATAAAGTGTTTAGTCCTATATTTGAGATATCTTCGTTCTTTCATCAACTTTGTGCAAAGACGTTGTCAATAAAGGACTTAGACGCATTACAAGAAGGTATCGTGTACACTTTATACAAGTTGGAAAGGATTTTTCCTCCGGCTTTCTTTGATGTTATGATTCATCTAGCAGTGCACTTGCCTCATGAGGCGAAGTTAGGGGGACAAGTGCATACAAGGTGGATGTATCCTTTTGAAAGGTAATTTCATCTTCTCTTTATTGGCATAAATCGTTTGTTTTTATATTCTTAACAGGAAATAAAAACAAAGAAGTTGTATTGTAGGGCATTGGGGAATTTGAAGAAATATGTAAAAAATAAATCTCGTCCTGAAGGGTCAATTGCGGAGGATTATACCATTAATGAGACCTTAATATACTGTTCAATGTACCTACATGAGATTGAAACCCGCTTTAATCGACCCGAACGCAATCCCGATTATGTTCAGGACTGATCATCATCATCTGTTTCAGTGTTTCGACATCTAGCAAGACCGTTTGGGAGGAAAAAATTTATTTTTTTGACAAAAAAGGAACGCGACAAAGTGCATTAGTATATATTGAAAAATTGTCCAGATGTGCAACCATACATGGAGTATGTTATACCATACCTTAACTTCTCATTATATGTTTTATCTTTAGACAATTGTGATGTTTAACTGTTGATCATTGATAGTGAACATGCTGCAATATTGCAATCACAAGGCGTTCAAAATATTCCACTTGTACAAATAACCGAATTTCTTGAATGGTTTAGAGATAAGGTAATTAGACATGTATTTCTTATTATCCAAAGAATTTTGACTATTATTCTAATACTTTAAGTATCTATGTTGTTGTAGATTAGAGCTATGCATGCGGAGTCAACGGTTTCAAATGCTTTATATGCTCTTGTGAATGAACCTAGTCTCAATATTCATTCCTATCCAAGTTGTATGGTGAATGGAGTACGGTACCACTCAAAAATGCGAGATGAAAGACGCACAACACAAAATTGTGGTGTTTGTGTTGAGGCAGAATTATATGATGGTGATTCATGTGATTTTTTTGGCGTAATTGATGAAGTTTGGGAGGTTTCATACTCGTATTGGAACAAAGTGATTTTATTTAAGTGTTCATGGTTTGACAACAATGAGAAAAAGAAAAGAACAAAGAAAGAATTTAACTTCACCAGTATTAGAACTGATTTATTATGATTTGAAGAAGAACCATATGCATTGGCAGATCAGGTCAAACAAGTATTTTATGTAGATGACAATAAGAATGGCGAGGCATGGAAGGTAGTTCAAAAAGTTAATCATCGTCACATATTGGAAAATACTTCTAAACTATTGGCAAATGATGATGGTGATGAAGACGAAGTTGACAATGATGCTTATCAAGAGGAGTTATCAAATGAGGTCGACATTTCATTTGACACCACGAATGTTGAAGAAGCTCCTCTAAATCGTACTGATATTAGTCCAACAGAAATAGATAACTTGTACATTGACCTTCAGATTGATCCCGATGATGAAATCGTTTATGAGTTCGATATTTCAGACTCTGATGAGGAAATTGATGATCTATCTGAGGAAACCGATGGCGACATTGATAGTGATTATAGTAAATGAGTATGTGAACTTATTTTAATGTATTATGTGAAATGCACTTTTTTTTTCTTTGTTAGTGAAATATTGTTTATTGTAATATATATTAGTTCTCTTGTAGTCGATAATTGAATGTTATCTTTTGTGTACTTATTTTTGTTTCTATGATTTCAGGACATCCATTATGTTTGGTAAAAAGCGTCTATCATTCAGTTCCAGTACCAAGACATCATTACGTGATCAACAAACACAAGGCCAACAATCTGAAGGCCAACAATCTCAAGCAACACTAGTTTCATCCTCTTCGTCAGTACTTGAGGAAGAGCATGCTGTTGAATCAACTCTTCAGGAACAATAACTTATCGAGCATCCAGTGACTGAAAATCAAAGTATGTTTGATTTAATTAAATCTTGTTAATTATTTTCAATGATGTTCTTAATTAAATTTGAAATTTGAACAGCAAAACCTACTTTTCGAGGAGCTACCCAAAATTTGGGTGTTGAGAAGTTAGTGGCAAAAGAGGGAAAACTAAGCATATATTATAGAGAAACGGAGTTTCGTGTACATGGAAACATGCACCAAAGTTTGCTAATACAATTGGTTCAATTGTACGACATTATTGTCCACTGCATCACAGCGGTTGGAGAAAGGTTCCAGATGATACGAAAAAAGTATGCATTGAAAAATTGAAGGTATTTGTTTCCTTAACTATTCATGGTAACTATTGTATTATGGTTAAAAAAAATTTATAAAACTTAATAATTGTTTTTGTAGGAACATTCGATATGGATTTAGAAGACAATCCTCATTTGAAAGACATTATAGATAAACACATTTTTGAGAGGTTCAAAAATTTTCGATACAAATGTCATGTCAACTACAAAAACATTGTTGAGAAATGGTTGAATCCATTAGACAACAATCCGTACCCTTATGTAAAGGATGAAGATTGGAAGTGGATGTGTACAGAATGTTTTCAATCTGAAACATGGAAGGTAAACTTTATATTTATATGAAGTTTGATATGAGTTTAATATGAGAAATCTGTGTGTGGAATGTGTATCTTGTTTACAGGTTATTAAATTTTAGGATGGGCCCAATTATAAGGGAGGTGTTGTCAAAATTTTGTGGAACATTTAGTTGACATATATAAGTGAATTAATTGTCTTTTCAATCTCATTTTTAGAAAAAGTCAGTTGCTGGTATATGTAATCGTGAAAAGTCAGGTGCTTAATGGTGGCTCGAAGTCTTTAATTCAACATTTGAATGAACATCCGATAAATACTTTACTTTTAAGTAATGTTACGATTTGAATCATATATATTTTTTAAATAAGAGACATGATGTTATTTTTGATTAATAATTTGAATATAGAACACTTAATCAAGTTCAGATTCAACAAGCTCGGGAAAGTATTTAGATGTCTTAAATTAACTCATTGAAGTGAAAAAGCATGGTTGGCAAACTGCTCGAGCTGAAGCGGATTATGTAAGTTCAATCTTAATTGTTAGACTTCATCTACTATATTCTTTTTATTTATATATTTATAACACTTTGAATCTCGCAGTAACGTATGATGGAAGTACGTAATGAAAGATTAAGCCAACTACCAGAGGGTTCGCAACTTGATTCTGATGCTGAAGAAGAAATCTACTCTCAAGTGTTGATTAATGAAAGGTATGAAAAATATGGATTTAAGCGTGGAACAGGTCCTGTGATTAAAAAGAGACAATTGAGCAGCTCTGAAGGATCTATACAACGATTGTTGGTCGAGAACCTTAGAAAGGAAGTTGCAGACAATAGACAGCGTGTAACAGATATGGAGGACAGGATAAAAAGACAAGATGAGATGATGAAAAACAAGATGAGATGACGAAAAAACAAGACGAGAGGTTGCAAAGACAAGATGAGCTAATCCAACAACTTCTTCAACAACTTAATCCGCTTTCAAATTATCTGGGACTTTTCTCGCAATGGCCAAATGGACCACCGCCGCCGTCGGCACCATCAGCCACTATGACCTAAGTTTGCTTTTGTTTTGATTATATTTTACTTTCGTTTGATACCTATTATAGTTAAACATTTGGTAGTTAAAAAATTTTAGTTAAACAAGTTGTAAATGATTACTGTAATTATTACTGTTGAGAATATGTGACTATTCTCAACAGACTGTAAATATTACTGTTATCAAAAAATTTTGGTCACTCAAACTTTCGTAACAAAAATATTTGGTACCTAAAAAATTTTGCAAAATACGTTTTGCTAAAAAAATAAATTTGAATTTTTTCAGAAAGCAACGGAGACCAAATTTTTTGGTCTTGGATTTTTTTTTGACACCAATGGGGACCGAATTTCTTTGGTCGCAGCTTTTGATAGACCAACGGAGACCAAATTTTTTTGGTCTCGGATTCTTCTGTGACCAACGGAGACCAAATTTTCTTGGTCGCTGATTTTGACCTACGGAGACCAAATTTTTTTGGTCTCGGATTCTTCTATGACCAACGGAGACCAATTTTCTTGGTCGCCGATTTTGACCTACGGATACCAAATTTTTTGTCTTGGATTTTTTTTTGGACACCAATGGGGACCGAATTTCTTTGGTCGTTCTTTGGTCGCAGCTTTTTGATAGACCAACGGAGACCAAATTTTCTTGGTCGCGGATTTTGACCTACGGAGACCAAAATTTTTTTGGTCGCCGATACCTAGTGCGACCAGCTTTCGGAGACCAAATGGCGACCAAAAATTTTTGGTCGCGGAAGGCAATGGCGACCAAAAAATCGACTTTCTGGGACCAATGTTTTGGTCTCCGAAAGTGAAAATTCTTGTAGTGAGTGTGAAGAAGAAGATGAAGAAATAAGCATGAATAAGGAATGAATAAAAAGAGGGCAAAAATGGAAAATCAATATCTTAATGTAACGACCTGTCTTGCACAGGCCGTTACACTGTCTTACATACTTACTTATATATTTGTTAAAACACAGTGGAAATTTTTTTTTTAATACACGAATCAAAACGTGTTATATAGTAAAGGTGTCTTGAAATAAACATATTTACAAAACAAAAGTACTGAAGTTTTCAAAACGCGTAGCGGCATTACTATCCCACGATTTCACAGTTCGCCTCACCACGCCTCGTCACCTTGCATCATGCATTGCTTGTAGGCTGCTTACCTACAGCATAGACGTAAGACAGTGAGCTTTCACTCAGCAAGTACAACTGTTTCGTCCGCGACTTACATATGACCATATCGAAAACATTTCTAACTTAACATACATAATCAACAGAACCATTTCATAACAATTCATAACCTCATACATAACAGCATAATCTAGCAATGCTTATAACATGTATGGTCCAGTTATGCTCGTTTTTACTTTTCTTTGCTTGTCTTTTTTTTAGAGCCCTTATCTTGGTGTTCGTACCCGGCGCGCGACTATGGAGTGGTTGGGACGGCCAGCCCATTCCAACTCAAACCATAGTCCTACCCGACCTCGGACGGGTGGTACTAAACCGGCAAGCTTGCTTGCCTTCTTTCTTTCTTCTCTTTTTCTTAACTCAATCTTGAGTTCATTAGTCTCATATGGATTAGTGTACATGCATCGTGATGTCTCACAATCCTAAATCATACTAGCAATATCATTATGCTTAACATGAAAATCATACTTGATCATGCTTTCTAAAAATTAACATTTCACATGGCATACTAATACTCATAGCATGACAATTAGCATATGACACAGCATCACATAGCATACAATTTCATACATCCTTAGCATTCATCTAATCTTACTTTAGTAAGCATCAACTAGAGCCTATGCTGTAGGCAGAGTTGTACTTACCTCCTCTTGCTAAATCCTCACTTTCGCTGTCCGGCCTTGGCGTACAGCTACAAGTCATCTCCTGCTTGAGAAAGGACATAGGTGAGATTTTGTCTCTTGTATAGAATGTTGGTGCCCTGACCAACATACCTACTAAACCTAGTTGTATGTCCCCGTCAGATAACTGACTTGTCCAATTTGACCTTTTTCTGCTGGGGATTAATTTGAACTGGATTATCCCCTTGAGAGATTACGTTGGATAACCTCGTAAGCTAGATCTTGATTTACTACTGGGCTTTCTTCTTAATATCTTGGGTTTTACTACTCCATCATAGCTTATTGGGTCAATGGCCTTGACCTACTTTTCTTGGCCCATTAAAATTATGGTAGTCCTTAGAGTTACGTTGGATAACCCTTAAGGTTACCTCTATTCACTTGTGGAGTCAACCAAAGTTAACATCGGGTCAACTACTGGTTAACTCTCGTTAATTCTGAGCCTTTTGGGCCTAAGCCCGATAGCTCGGGTCCTATTCCCGGCTACGGCCCGAAATTGACTTGATTACCATTTTTATCTTGAAAATCCATCTTCTTATCTTAAACTTTATTTTCTTAACTTAATATCACATTTTTCTTCCTTTTGCACTTTTACAAGATTTTTTTCTTAAAAATCCTTAAAACTCTTATAAAATTCCGATCTTTGAAATACTTCTTTGTAAATGTCGTTTAGGGTCAAAAACTGCCTTTGGAACAGTTTTCGCAGTTAAAATAACAGTTTAGAACACTTTACAATTTTTTTGAAAACATTTTGTAAAACTTTGGTGCAGGAAATTTTCGGATTCCTTGCGCACCTCTCATAAAATGTGCCCAGTTTAAAAATCCGTCGAGAATCTGAAAAACTTTTCTTCACAAAAGTTGTAGCTCTCGAAAAATGCTAAAACTTTCGTGTTTTGCAAAAAATCTAATTCTGCCAAAAATCTAATTCTGCCTGTATCGATACTAGCTTTCATTTGAAAACGGCTGATTCTGAAAAATCTGGATGAAAACTGGCCCCAAGGATCAGTCACGGGTTTTGCTAAAAACGAATACCTTTGGAGTCTTATTTTGATATTCCCTCTATGTTGTCCTCTACGAAAACTTGTTCTGAGAAACTTTCGTGTTTCGAGTTTTAACCCGTTCGGCCTTTAAAGGCCTTAAAATTTTACTTTTCCAAAACTAGTCAGATTCTAATCCGAATTTGGCAGTTTTGGAATTTACTTTCGTTTTACGTCCTATTTCGTGAATCTACCTTAACCGATCACTTCGGGAGCTTACGATTCAAACACACAACGTTTTCTAACGTCCCATTAAGCCCATAAACCGTTCTAATCAGTCAATGTAACCCACAAATTAAAAACAAAACCCTAAGGTTGCTTGGTTCTAGCATTGCATTTCATCACAAACAACATCACCATTTTAAGCCCTAAACTAGCATGCATCCATGGTTGCTAAAAGGGCAGATTTTCGGCCACTAAAGGGGGAACATACACCTAAGTTTTCTAGCATGAAAATCATACAAACATCAACACAAATCAAGCAAGATTTAAAGCCAATCAATCCTAGTTCTAAGCAAACCAAGCATACACCAAGATTAGGGCACGAAATTGAAATCGGACTTACGTCCTTACAACCCAATCGAATCCTCAAATTGAACTTCAAATTTAGCTCAAAATAAAGAGGATTAGGGTTTGAGAGATTACCTCAACCAAAGCCAAGTTTGGTTGCAAAAATTTTCCTTCCTTCCTTCCTTGCTTACCCTAGTCTCACGACTACACCTAGAAAGATGGGGATCCAAGAAAAATTTTGTTGGCTCTTTCTTTCACCTCCAAGCCAAAGACTCCAAGAAGAAAAGCCCCAAGAAATTTTCAAATTTCTCACTCACGTTCTCTCCCTCACTCTTGGCCACTAAGCCCTAGAACCCACAAGAAAAATTTTCACAAACTCTCCTTGCTCTCTCCCTTGTAGAACCGAAAACCCAAGGCTCAAAACCCCAAGAAAATATCTTTGAATCTCTCCTCTCTTTCTCTCCCTCTTGCTGCCGAAACTTCTTGAAGGAAAATGCAAGAGCTTGGCTCACTTTTTCAATAAAATGCATAGGGAAATGGGGGGTGTACTAATAGGCATGAGGGAGGTTAAGAGTGGTTGATGACTTGTCCCTAATTTAAGGTTTTTTCCCATTCCTTTCTTTTCCCTTGTGCTGCTGCCGAAAATGGAGTGAAGGGGCAGCTCCACATGGCTTAGCTTGTGCTAGTGGAGAAGTGATGTCATGGTATGGGTATGGTCCTTGGCTTGCTATGGCTTGTTTGGCTAGTTTGCTCTCAAAACTCATTTTTTTTCTTTCTTTTGTGCTACACAGATAATTCTAATATTGTGATTCCTCAAAACACAATATTTTTATCTCATATCGAAGTACAAAATTTATCTGTGTGAATTTTAGATCGAAAAATATTTCTTTCAAGTTTTTCCGAACCCTTTTTGCCCTTAAACTCTAACTCGGTGTGCTTGATTTTCTAGGGACGTTTTACGGCTTATTCTTGCTATCTAGTTCATAAAACATCATTCTCGGAATTCGTTCCGCGCTGAACTTGAAAAATCTTGTAAAGTCAACCCTTTGACTTTTTGTCGGTCAAACTTTGACTTTTTTGGTCAAAGTTGACTTTCGTGAAATTTTACACCGTTTCGGCCTTTTTGATTAGAAAGGTCCGTTTTCGAGCTTAGAAATCGTTTTTGAGTCCTCTCGACCTATTAAAACTCGTAAAATCTTTCAAAGGCTCTGAACTGAGCCTTTTCACAAATATTTTCATAACGTGAAAATAATTCCTTAAAAAGGAAAAAAAAAAAAAGTACATAGAAAAATTCGAATATTACACTTAAATTGACCAATTAGGCTATCTAGCTAAATTAAATAAGCATAGGCCATAAATTTAAGGTTGGGTGACCAAACGGCCACCCACCATAATTTTCCTTTGTATTATAAATTTACGTAATGTCATGTTGTTCCGCTCTTTTCTCAACTTGACGGGAGTGAAAGCTCCTTCTGCTTCTCACCTTGTTACAGTTCGATGGGAATTCTTAAACCATCATGCGCAAGTTGCACTAGGATTCCTTCCCTACATACAACCACACGACAGGATATAATTTTTTATCATTAGATTAAGTTAGAATCGTAATGGATTCAAAAAAATATTAAAGTAATATGGAATAAAATTCAATGGTTAAAAATTGTGTCATGCTGATAGAGTACCATCAAAGAATTCTCCGATCGTTAAAACTAGTAAAACATTCGAACTTTAAGAAAGGGTGAGCATTCTGTATACCTCCTGGACCACTCGATCAATAACTCATTGTCCTTGTGGTAATCGAAGTCATGAGACAAGCCAATTACCAGGACTCGTTTCGGACGTATCCTCTTCACAGCTTCAAGAGTCTGCAGAAAAACTAGACATGTGTCATGAACAGTTCGTGAAAAAACAGATAAGGTAACTCTTATTTAAAAAAAAAAAAAAAAAAAAGAAGAAAGAAGAAAGAAAGAAAGAAAGAAAGAAAAAGTGATGTGTTGTGTGTGTAGAACTAACCTCCGGGAGGCAGAAGTGAGTGTGATGGACTCCCTTCTTCGGCGGGAATCCTTTCTGCAATGATTAAAAAAAAAAGGACAAGGAAGAATATGAAACCAAATTCTAGGAGATAGAGAATTAAACCCATAATAACAACAACGTCGCAATGAAACGAGAAGAAATGTGTACGGTACTTGTAGAACTGTGATAGTTATAGCAAATTGAGTAAATCAGTCATAATTTTTTATAATCACAACTAACCAGATAGTTCAAAAGTGACATTGGTGCTAGAAGAACCAACATACATGGTAGTCATTTGAGGCTGCCACATATGTTTTCGCATAACGAAGCTGAATAATGTTGCTCTTGTTTATGTTTATTTCTTTTTTTTTTTTTTTCCTTAAAAAAAAAAAAAGAAAAAGAAAAAAGATTTCATTAAATGACCTTATTAAGTGCATCCATTATAAGTAAATCCACTTGTCCAGCTCCATCTTTAGAAATGGCTGCAAAGCAATGAAGTTCATTACAAGAAGCTGCAAGAATGTACATATACATATACATATAAAATGGGGACAAATGTAATCAAGCAGACGCACCATATTCAGTGCTTGGAGGGATATATGAAACATCAGAAATGTAAGCCACTCGATTTTTTTCACCAAAGAGAAAGCCCAAACAGATGTAATTTTTCCCATGCATCACCTACAATGGGGGAAAAAAACAATCAAGAAAATAGAGAATTTACAAGTAAGAGATACATATAATGAGTGAGAAAGATTTGCAGAGAGTAACCGGCAAAGGAAAGAATTGCAGGCCTGATGCAACGAATGGTTTCTCACAGTTATCATCGATAATCCTCCAGTCAAGTTGCGCTACTCGTCTCTCTTGTTGGCCATCTTTTACCTTTTTCGTGACCAAGTAAGAAAACTTCATTGCGACGCTGTTTCAGGAACAACAATACTGCATTACGAGATTGATGCAGTGCAAAAGGAGTTAGCCTTTATGATGCGTTGGGATTATCCCAAGGCGAAATAAGGTAATTTTTTTTTGTTTTCATAGGGTTATTTGGCAGTGTTAGATTTGGAGGAAAAATTAGTATTTTTTGGGTGGAAACGGGCCAACGAGCAATACTCGTCGCTCTGCCACGATGTGCGTCACTTTTCAGACAAATTCCATAATTTAGGCATTCAAAAGGGTGTTTTTTATTTATTTATTTTTTATTTATTTTTTTTATATATATAAATAATTTCTGTTTCTGTAATAAGTCAACCTGGGAGTTGGATTCTAATTCCGATTGCTTTTCCTTATTCTTTTGAGTCTAGTAGTTTCCATTTTTGCTTTCTCTTATGTACTTTCCATTTTTGAAAATTTCATATTTTATTATTATTTTAATTATATTAGGCCATTTTATAAAATTTTCAATTGGATTTGGTCCTAGAAATAAGGATGCAAATCCTGCATTTTTTCGAATGAAATTTCGAGTTTTATTCTTCTTTCTCCAATTTTCGATATTCTTTGGGAATCAACGAATTTTAATGCCAATTTCATGTATACTATTTGAATCAACTGCTTTTGAAGACATTTTGTGTGCATCAAGAGGTTAACTAATCTATCTCCTTTATTTATAATTGTTTTATTTTTCTAACACACACTTCCGCTACATCAGAAATCGTTCAATAAAATTGAATCAATCACAATTCAGGTTTTCAGTGTCTGTTCTTTCTTTTTGGTCCTAAATAACCTAACAAAAGGGGGAAAAAAAAAAGGCGCTAAAGATACTTTCAGGACACAGTTATCAGTTCAAATACTACAATAAATTTTTGCACGAAATACAAATGTGATGCTCAATTATTGAACCAGCTGATAGCTTTTATTATATAATTTAGCCAGTATCCTGGCAAACAAATTATTGCTAAATGGATCCAATCGAATTATTAGTTACAAGATTCAAGTTTATGACATGACCAACAGATAAGTTCAACAAGCAAATTGTTAGAGATGCATGTTCAAGCACATGCAAGCTACAATTTATACTCATAAACATAACTTCTACAATGCCATATAAGTCCTGTTTTTATTTTTTATTTTTCCCTCTTTTCTTTTCTTTTTTTTTTTTTTTAAGCATGATATAGGCCATTGCAGATTGGACCTGAAGAATCTAATTAAACCGTTAAGCAATACTATTTATTTGTCAGACCAACTGTAGTGAACGAGAGTCTGAGCCGTTCAATCAGCAGTTAATAATGAAATGCACGGAAAATCATCACGATCGCAATGTTGTATGAAACCAAATCATCATACACAGATAGAGAACAAGTGAAAAATATCAGAGAAGCAAAATGCAGATTCAGCCAAGCATTTGATACCTCTCCATTGTAAACTGAGTTAAATAAATCGGAGTGGGATCGACATCATTTGAGGGACTATGCGGTTGAACAGAACGTACATCATCCAGACCGAGAACCGCATCAGCATGCTCGTGAGTCAAAATAATCTGCAGTTGATTAAAAAAAAAATCAATCTGTAATAGTTCCCACTACAGAAAGGGTTTTCTCTAATCATCAACAAGAGTGGTAATTGACCAATAAATCATAAACAAAAAGCATAATAAATACAGACCCACGTTACAAAACTACAAAACAAATGTATATATATCTATAAATGTGTACATGTGTGTAGAACATTAAAGATTACTTACAGAGTCTACTCTGGGAATCTTATAGAGAGTGAACCATCTAAGCAATTGTTCTCTGAATGTCTTCCCAACATCAATTACTATATAGCTGTGATTTCCATTGCTTTGGCAATAATCAATCAAAAGAGACGAATTGCACCTGAAACCAATCACCATTAACAGCATCCGAACCAAAAAAAAAAAAAATTGTAGAAAACAAATCAACCATTTAGCGAATACCTCGAATTTCGATACGAAATTGAACGATCGCCTGCGTGTTTTTGTTTACCTGTAGTTGGGATTTTTCTCGGGCGGAAGGGACAGGGCCTGAGAGCAAACGGCGCAGGGAGGGTCGGAGGGCTGGATGAGGCACCTTACGTTGGGAATGGAGCCCGAGGTGCCGGTTCCAAGGAAGATTAGCGCCGATCGGCCGTCGTCGGCGGGGGAGGTGGAGGCCATCGGTGGCGGCTAGGAATGGTTTCGGTTAGTCTTTTCGCAGAGAGAGAAGGAATTCAGGAGCTCGCGTTGACTTCGGCAATGGAATATTTGCCGCGCCAAAAAAACATTTACAAAAAATGTAGAGGACTTTTGACGGTTGTGATTAGTCCGCGTGGAAATATTTTTACGGTTTTGATTTCTTATTTGTTTAATTATTTTTTTGGTTTTCCATTATTGGCAAATAAAATTATCATAGCAAGTGCGGAAATATGAGTGTTTTTAAAAAACCAACCCCCGGAGTTGGGTTGGGTGAGAGCATGTATTAAAATGTCCACTACATCATTGACAACCAATCCCGGAGTTGGGTTGGGTGAGAGCATATATTAAAATATCCACGACATCATTGAAATTTTTACGACATTATTGATATTTTGAAGTCTCGATATGGATAATGAGGGAAATAATATTGTTGATATTTTTGGATATTGTAGATATTTAACACATATTTCAGGAACAAATATCATTTCCCATGTTATTCATGTCGAAACTTCAAAATATGAATAATGTTGTGGAAATGTCAACGATGTCATGAACATTTTAATCCATGGATATTTCTTCACGGAGTATTTGTCAAATATCCACAATATTTAAAAATATCGATGATATCCGCAAATATCCGTGAATATCCAGGATATTTGTGGATGTTTCCATTAAATATCCAAAAATTCGGGGGAAACTTTTTTTCTTTTTTCTTTTGTAAAAATTTCAATTTTAAAGTGCATTTCATTTTTTTTTAAATGTTAATAAAATGCGACAATATTCTTCAACAGTTGAAGATCATAGTTGTAGGACAGCAGGTGAGGATAATGGGGCAATTAGAAAATAACATATAAGAAGACGTGATATGAGACAAATAAGTCAAATTGATGAAGATTCTATTGTCTTGAGTTTAGATTCTATGAGCTTAGGAATCGAGCAAAGTTCATACGGTTATAATCTTCCTTATGATTCTTAAATGTGATCTAGTTCAAAAGTATAAAATCTAGGCTATTTTTCGATATATTAGTAGGCCATTTTTTTGATATATTAATGTATTTTCCGCCACAAAGTAATATCAAAATGTCATTGCATATTCATTTAAATTACTCATCATGTTAGATAAATCAATGTTTTCCAATTTATGGGTTAATAGCTGGAAAAGATCAAGAAACATATGGTATATTAACAATTACCTTCAGAACAATTTAGGGGTAAATCTTGACAAATATATTGTTTTGATCAAGATCAGCACCTAACTAATTTTTTCCAACTAGCTGCTAGAAGCTTTATTTTGTATTAAAGACATTCGATACTCGTGTGTACTCTCTTATGTTTGATTGTAACTTTCTATATAATATATTAAATTATTGTATTTTGTTATAATGTCTAATGAGTATGTAATATTATATCAAAGTTACAATTAGTGCATAATTATTTGATTTCCTATTACACTACGCGATGAACTCTCATATTTGTTAAAAAAATTCTATTGTTTTTGTTATGAAATTAGTTTATAAAAACTAAACTTGATTGTTTTTACATTGTGTAAAGTTTCAGCAACAAATTATAAGTTTTTTTTTAGTATCCATTTTTTCCCAGGTTATCCGTCGACATTAGCATTTCTGTCAACATTATCTGTAATCAAAACCTTGATAACCGCATCGATATCGACATTTTCATCATTGGGTGAGAGGACTTTTCAATTAGTATCGGATTGAGAATGCTTCGTTTTGATTGAATGTCCATTTTTGAAAAAGAATTATTTGTTTGGATGATGCATCCAATTTGAAAATGGATGGAAGAATAGTAAAAGAGTGTTTTTCCTAACTTTTTCCATCATTTTTTTCTTTTTGGAAAAGAATAGATCTCATTCTCAAAGTACCATTTTGGAATTCTTTTAAAATCTTTTTGAAATATTTTTGAATTCTTCTCTCAATGCATTATGCTAAACACCTTTATCCTCATTTTATAACTTTCCAAACTCTTTCTTCATTAAGGAATTTTATTTTTAATTTAAATTATTATTATTATTATTATTATTTTAACATATCTAAATGCCATCGCTTTTTCAAAATGAAATGAGCTTTTCATTTCAAATAAGAAAAATTTTCATTTTGAAAATGAGTCTGCGATCCAAACAAACCCGATAATTTTTCTTTTTGAAAATGAGTATACGATCCAAATTGGTTGTTACTTAAAGGAATCACATATTACTACCTATAAATCTTTTTTTTTTCAATCAACAATTGTTTGAATAAAAACTTTGAAAGAATCACCCTATGAAGGTTTTGTGATCGATCAATACTGTCAACTTTTATTTAGTCCTTCGTGGCGCATTACATTTACATTATAATTCTTATCATATCGATATCATTTAATTATAGCCTCAATAAGCTTTGCTAAAATTAAAGGTAGAAACTAAGAATTTTCTTCCATTTTCCATAAAGTGGACTTGACATTATCTTACACTATTGTCTTACAATGAAACTTTCTTAACAATTCCTCAATCAAGGAAAGCTTCCCACACTACGGGCATGTAGAATTGTAAAGGAAATTGACATCACCGGAAGTGGGATGATGCTGTAAAGAAAATAATAAAAAAAAAAAAGGCATTATTTTTCAATATGTTTCCAAATAGAATTGTTAAATTATTTTCTGACACAACAAGAAATGTTAAATTATTTTTTGACAAAACATGAAAAAGGCCTTGGAAATATACCTGTAGTATGTTAAATTCTTGTTAACATAAAGGAGAAGGGTAATTTGTATATTTAGTTTCTGAACTATGAATCTTCTGTTATTTAGTTCTTAAACTTCTAATTTTAATAAATTAGTCTCTGGACTTTTTTTTTTTTTTTGGCTGTTTTTGTTCCCATTCCCTAACATAAAGATTGACGAAATATTTATGAAATCTAATCGAGATAATTACATCCCTATTGCATAACAAAATTTTAAAGACTATATTAAATTCCACAATTCTTTCATTATCAGATACCAAAACTGTCAAAAATAAAAAATTAATAAACTGATTTAAAATTTATAAATTAAAATGACAAGATATACCGTTTGGTTGGTTAGTTTGAGTTGAAATATTTTAGTTGTAAGTAAATTTTTTTGAATTTTCAGAAAAGACAAAAAATTTTTTGAGAAAAAGATAAAAATTTTTTGGAAAAAAGACAAAAAAAAGTACAGTTTGAATTGAAATGAGATGATGAGGCAAACAAGCTCATAATTTAGAGACTGAGCGAACATAATACCCTAAATATTAAGAAGAGGTCCCTAAATATTAGGAGGAGGGAATTTACCGTTGTAGAAAATAAAATACCAAAGCTCTAAGAACATTTCCATTAAAATAAGTAAGTAAATAAATAAATAAATAAAATTCTCAAAACACTTTCTCACCTTGTCATAATTCCATGGGAATTCTCAAACCATCATGTGCAAGCTGCACTAGGATTCCCTCCCTATTTACATAGAATGAGAAAACTTGAGCATGAGTTTCTCTTCATACATTATTTTCGTGCTATCATGCATAATGCATGCCCATAGACGTTATGTGTTCATTTGGTTGTTTATATATATATATATATATATATATTGTTGGCTATAATAAGTAAGGAGATTCTATGGTATGGTATAGAAACGAAAAAATCTGAATACATTTTTAATTGTCAAGTCACATCCAGAATCATGACAGACTAAAAAAAAAGGGGTAAGATTGTCATATCTTGTAAATAGGTTCATGCGCTAGCAAAACATTATCCAAGAATTAAGTTCAAGTTAATAGACATTCTCATCATACGTTATTTTCGTGCTATCACGCATAATGCAAAACCATAGACGTTATGTGTTCATTTTGTTTTATATATATATATATGTATATATATATTACTGGCTATAGTAAGTAAGGAGAACAAAAAAATCCGAAGATATATTTTTAACTGTCAGGTCACATCAAGAATCATGAAAGACTAAAAAAAAAAAGGGGTAAGATTGTCATATCTCATAAATAGGGCCATGCTCTAGCAAAACATTATCCAAGAGTTTAGTTCAAGTTAATAGCCAAGCCAAGCCAAGTTTTTAGTAAAACCAGTGTTGGAGAGTCGAATTTAAGGAAGATAAGCCCTCTGTACCTCTTGGACCACTCAAATAAATCCTCATTGTCCTTGTAGTGATCAAAGTCATGAGACATTCCAATTATCAGGACTCGTTTGGGGCATATCCTCTTCACAGCTTCAAGAGTCTGCAAAAACTCTCGAAGATTGTATAATAAAAGTGTATGCTAAAAAAAAGGAGTAAATATTGAAAAATTATTTAAAAAAAAAAAAAAAAAAGCTTTCTATTGTGTTTGTAAGTAAAACTAACCTGTGGGAGGCAGTAGTGAGTTTTATGGGTTCCCTTCTGCAGTGAGGGGGAAAAAAAAGCAAGGAGAATATGAAACCAAAATCTAGGAAATAAACAACCGAACACATAATAGCAACAAAGTTTTGATGAGAAGGGATATAACTCCGGCTTCCCACTTTCCTATCCTGTCATGTCAATTATAATGTTACGACATAAATTAAAAAATCATGTCAGTTACACAATTTTAATTGACACGGCGTATTATTATTTGGAGGATCCGAAAGATGACATGAAAGATATAATATTATGACATCAATTAAAAAGTCATGTTAGTTACCCAATTTTAATTGACGTGGCGTATTATCATTTGGAGGATACGAAAGATGATAGGAAATATATAATCTTATGACATCAATTAAAAAGTCATGTCAGTTACACAATTTTAATTGACGTGTCATATTATTATTTGAAGGATACGAAAGATGGTAGGAAAAGGGGGCACGTGGGCCAATATTTTTTTTTTTTTTGGTTTGTTTTTTTTTTCAAGATTCTACTAAATGACCTTATGAACTGCCTCCATTATAAGTAAATCCAACCGTCCGGCTCCATCTTGTGAAATGACTGAAAAGCAAAGTAGTCCATAAAAAGCAGATACATTAATATTAATATGTACATAGTAAGTGGAAAACGAAATAAGATTCATAAACCCACCAAAACACACCTAAAAGCATAACATCAAAATATTGTAAACGTTTTGATGAACCCGAACCCGAAAATAATTATCTTCCCGTTGTAATCATATCCATTAGATGTAAAGTTTTGGCACAATTTTTTGGGCGAAATTTTTAGCATCATAAAAGATTGGGATAGGAAATGAGAAAAAAATTATATCAATATATACACATATATATGCTGATGTTATGGAAGCAGGCAGACTCACCATACTCTGTGCTTGCAGGGATGTGTGAAACATCAGAAATGTAAGCCACTCTACTTTTTTCACCAAAGAGAAAGCCTAAACAAATATAACCTTTCCCATGCAACACCTACAATGGGAAAAAAATGTTGAGAAAATAGAGAATATAAAAGTAAGAGATAAATATGATGATCGAGAAAAGATTTGCGGAGAGTAACCGGCAAAGGAACGAATCGCAGGCCTGATGCAATAAACGATTTTTCACAGTTATCCTCAATTATCTTCCACTCAAGCTGTGCTACTCGTCTCACTTCTTGGCCTTCCTTTACCTCTTTGTGGACCAAGTAAGGGGAACTTTGTTGCGACGCTGTTTCAGGAACAACAATACGATGTTAAGAAATGACTCGAGAAAATTGAATCAATCACATTCATAATTTCAGTGTTCGGTTCTTCCAGTCCTAAAAAATTATACCAAAAAAATAAAAGCGGAGAAAGAAGGAGCTAAAAGAAAGTACACGGACACGCACGCACACACCATAAATACCAAATACCAGAAATCGTGTAGTTTCAGAAGACATGTTATTATATCCGCTTTAAATTCTCAGTGTTAATTTATGATCCAATCTTATGATCTTATGATTATTTTAAAATCCCTTTTTTTTATTTTTATTTTTATTTTTTAAGTCAAACAAAATATTGTATTGTAACTAAAGTCTGAGACCTTCTTTTGGCAGGACATGAAAATCACGGTAAATCGTGAAGCGGTCACAAAGATTGTAAGCAATCCTAATTATCATTTACGGAAAATGAACAAGTGCAATATCAGAGAAGCACTGTGCAGATTCAGCCAAGGTTTTTGATACCTGTCCATAGTAAGCTGAGTTAAATAAATGGGAGTGGGATCGACATCATTTGTGAGACTATACGGTTGCACACAACGTATATCATCCAGACCGAGAACCGCATCAGCATGATCATGAGTCAAAACAATCTGCAGTTGATAAAAAATCAATCTCAATAGCACTTCCCGGCAGTACAAAAACGATTTCACCCGTCACCAAAACTGAAAACTAACTGTTAAGAGTCTGTTTGACATTGTTTTCTAAAAGCTGCTTTTAGCTTCTGAATCCAAACACTGTTTTAGGAGTGTTTGAGATAGTTCTTAAGAAGAGCTTTTAATGTTTTTGAAAACTTCCCGCCAAATTCAAAAATAAATAAGGCTTCTCGAAAATTCCTATTCTGACAATTTAATTGTTGTTAGAAAATTTATACATAATTTTCTCCTTTTAAGCACTGTTAAAATAGATGGTTCCAAAAACTAACTGAAATGCTAATAGATTTTAGGGGGTGTTTGGTTCGCGAGTTCATCTCCGTTCCAACTTAAATTTTTTTTGTCCCCTTTTTGTCTTTTTCCCAAAAAGTTTTTTGTCTTTTCTGAAAATTCAAAAAAATTTACTATTACAACTAAAATATTTCAACTCAAACTAGCGAACCAAACACCCCCTTAATTTTTTCCCCTACAGCCTAAAATCATGAAGAAGAAGCAAAATAAATTCAAAACCACATTAGCAATAAAAAAAAAAAAAAAGGTCTCGAAAACGGGATTAGTCAGATAATTTAACTATCATTGCATAAGTGAGTGACAATTATGTGATTAGCCAAAACAGATTGCTCACGGAATCGACTCGAGGAATCTTATGGAGAGTGAACCATCTAAGCACTTGTTCTCTGAATGTCTTCCCAACATCAATCAATATATAGCTGCGATTACCGTCACTTCGGCGATAATCGATCAAAAGCGACGGGTTGCATCTGAAAACAATCATCATAACACATTCCAAAGCAGTCAAAACTGAATCTTACATTTTCAAAAATCTCAATTCTCTTAGTGAAAATAGCAGGATCTCAAGCTCTAACAAAGAGAAATCGGAGGTTTTACCGGTAATTAGGATTTTTCTCGGGCGGAAGGGACAACGCCGGCGAGCAAACGGCGCAGGGAGGGTCAGAGGGCTGGATCAGACACCTTAGGCTGGGGACAGAGCCCGAGCCGCCGGTCCCGAGAAAGATCAGAGCCGATTGGCCGCTTTCATCGCCGGCAGCGGAGGCGGAGGACATTGGCGCTGGAAAGGAATTGTTTCCGTTCGTGTTTTCACAGAGAGAAGGAAATCTGGAGCTTGAGTTGACATAGAAATGGGAAAGGAGGAAATCTTGGTCGCGCCAAAAAAATTAAAAAACTGATGAAGATTCTTTTGGCGGTTGGATGTAGTACACGTGGCAATATTTAACAGCTCCGATTTTTTTTTTTCTTGGTTTCTTATTGTGTTGATATTTTATTTCACAAATAGGATTGGTTATTGTCACCCTCCATCAAAATTTTTTTTTTAAACTTTTTTTATAAATTATTTTTTACTAAATTATTCGTTAGTAAAATTAAGTTTAAAGGAAAAGGCATTTTAAAAAATATTAATCATACCTAATACACCTCATCTTAAAAAATATATATACCTTTTTAAATATGTGAATTCTTTCCAAAAAATCCCCCTGAATTTGTGCGTTTACATTAAAGAAAATTTGATCTTGATTGTGATAATAGTGCATATAATATGTATTTTTGTTGGAGAAGATTCATTTATTTTGTATGATGCTATTTTACTTTTTCAACAAACTAATTGTAAGCACGTGTTACACACGTGTTTAATCAATTTGTTAAATAAAAATTAATTAGAAAGTATTATAAGAAAATAAAAGTCGAGAAAGCATTGAGTAGAAAGATACGGGGCTGTATTTGAAAAGCAAGTTTCTGTTAGAGGATAAAATGAGAAAAAAAAAAAAATCAAGTAATAACAAAGTGGAGAGGAGTGAACAAATCAGATATTGGGCGTTGTTATGAAAAAAAAAAAAAAAAAGTTGAGAGAGGTAAAAAAAAGGATTTTGTAAAGATACATTTGAAATATTTTAGTAGGGAAAAAAGAATTAAAAAAAAATAAAATTAGAAATCGATGAAAAAAAAAACAAATAGAAAGTAAAGAGACTTACCAGTAGGCGAAGTGAGGAACAATATTACTTTAAAGGAGTATAAGAAAAAACATTTATCAAATATCATGAAAAAGGGTAGTTCAGAGGGCCATCGGAGGGAAAGAAAAAAAAATGGATGTATTTGAGAGATTTTTTTTTTTGGCGCGTAAAGAAAAAAGGAAGAAATTTAGCCCCCAAAAAAAAAAACTAAAAGGGAAAGGGAAAAAATTAAATGAAAGCAAAAAAAAAAAAAAAAAAAAAAAAAAGACTAAGTGACACTTTGTGGAAGGAGGGAGGGAGAGAAAAACAAAAATTCTGTTATATCTGTTATATCAGATAAGATAAGATAAGATAAGATAAGATATATATAAGTGTCTAGTAGTTATACGTTACACAAATTATGTATAGAGATAAAACTTTATATATGCGGGAAAAAAATACGATCTCCTATTTGCACTATTAATAAAAACTGTTGTTTTACTTGGTTCCTGTCAAACATAAACGGTAAGAGATTGCAATCCTTGGTAAAAAGAGCTAAAAGACCAGGCTTCCATAGCCTCCACACAAGGCCAAAGAGCATGACCAGTAAATCCCTTGTGAATCAAAGTGCCATACAGACAGTCCGCTCGCCTCCATTCTCCAGGCAGTAGATTTAAAAGTCCGTCTCTATCGATATAAAATGCACCAAAACATCTCTTCTAAGCTCCATGATTTCACCCATTTTCTGTACTCAGATCCGCCATCTGTAGGTCTTCATAATCCATGGATTTTCGAATTCCCGTACATTATAACCGCTACTAATCTTCCAATGCACGCAACAAATCTCGCCCCCGAAAAAATACTTTGTCACACGTGAAGGTTTGAGTCCCATCCGAACTTCCAAGAAATTTGATGTTAGGAAAATATTTTTCTTTTAAGACTCAAGGCAATGTTAGGAAAATATTTTTCTTTTAAGACTTAAGGCAAAACAGTATTCAGGGTTAGTTTGGTGATTAGTTTAGTTTAAATTAAGTTATACTTTTTTCATTATCGTTTTTGTCTTTTTCTGAAAAATTTTTTTATCTTTTTCGAAAATTTTTTTTATCTTTTCTGAAAAATTACTATTGAAACTTAAAAATCTTAAACTAAACTCATTCACTAAACATCCCCTTAGATAATAATCATCTTTCCTTGTTCAACAAGCAAAGCTTTGAAAATTTTTCAGATATAATTTCTCTCAACCAATCAAATGAATCTTTTAGTACATTAATCGTACGACATTTGTACTCATAATTTAATTAGTACTTGTAATTCATTTTTGATTAATAAGAGATTGCTTCAATTTGTTAAATGCAAACCCATGAAAAGCTGATAGAAAATGTGAACAGTCCAAACTATTAGGATAATTTTTTTTTTTGATAAACTTAAATTATAATTTCAAAATAAATCTCTTGTACTTAATAATACTTTGTTTTTGTAATCTAAATAGTCTTTAATTTTTCGTTTCAGATTAAAAAAGAAGTATTTAATATTGACGAAGACGAATTTTTAGATAATTGACTGAAAATATAGACCAAAAAAAAAAAAAAGGTTCAAAGAGGTGAAAAATAACAAATTGTACTTTTTACGTGCTCATAAATTTTTTAGGCACTTCTAATTTAATATTTGGAAACGCCTTCAAATGATACTTTGTGGTAAACACATACTAATAGTAAGAAGTACTTCGGTGTTGCTTGGGAGGACAATTGGAGATGAGACGGAGTTTGAAAATGTGTGTTTGGTTGAAGTGAAAAAGTGTAACATATTGAAATATACTCAGGAAAGATTTTGTTTCGTTTCTTTAAATTTCTATACAATTTAAAACAAAAATCATCTCTTTAGATTTAAAATAACAAAATTATGGACTTTTAAAAATGTACTCAAAAGTGAGTTTACTAGAAATTTGAAGTATTTTTCTGTAAACAAAAAAAAAAAAAAGATAAAAATATATTTTAAAATATGGTTTGGTAAGCTCTCCAAACAAGCCATAAATTTCATTATCAAAATTAAACTATACGTAAATATATATAGTATACTTGATTAAAATATGGTTGATAAGAAACTAGTAAGTTATTATAAGGTGGCTTCCTTTTTATTTTTAAATCAATATTATTGTTAATTTAAGGAGGAAAAGATTTGAACACTACAACTTATGATAACGTTATGAGAAAATTGCTCAAATAGTCACATTTTTTAATCTATTGACCAACGTGATAAAAATTCCCACTCTCTATTAAGGGCATCTGCAGCTATACTCTATTATAGAGTATTACACCATTATAGAGTATGGAGAGTGCTCCAACCCATACTCTTTATGGTGTTTCAAATATAGAGTATGAACAGTATACTTCATATTTGAAGTATCACTGTTCATACTCTAAACTATTTTTTTTGGTTTTTAATTAAATTTTAAAGTAATATTTAGGTAAAAATAAAAATTATAAAGTTACCCTTAATTTAATTTTTTTTTCAAAATTACTCATTTTTCTATATGTAAAGTATTTGTATGTTTAAATCTTAAGCTGTATTTATTTTTTATACCTTTTTTTTTTAATATTGAATGTCAGTTTATTTCCTTGTTTTTTTTTTTTGGTGTGTGGAATTAAGAAAATCATGTAGTTTTTTTTTTTCACTCAATATTAAGTTGTTTTGATAATCGCACTTTTATAATTTGATATAACTTTTAATTTTTAAAGATTATTCTAAAAAATTAAACGGATTAATATGTTAAAAAGATTGTATGGGGGACATTTTGTAAAATTTATAGGGAATAAATATAAAATAATATTAAATGATTATAAAAAAGAATATAAATAGAATATTCATTTTAGAGTATGATATAGAGTAAATGGGTTGGAGATGAAATAGTTATTTGAAGTAACAGATACTTTATTTTAGAGTTTCTGTACTCTAAAATAGAGTAAATGGGTTGGAGATGGCCTAATATGACACAAACTTACAATTTTATTTTTGTATTGTCTTGATCTAGCATTAAATTTTTATATCCTATTAATATAATGGTATTTAAATTTATATTATTTAAATACAAAACTTAAATTAATTATACTTGCAAAAGTATCCTTTTTTTTTTTTTTCAATCTTCTTTATTAGGGTGGGAAAAAAAAACTCCATTTTGGCCAAAAGGAAAAAAAGAAAAAGCTTACACTATATAACTTTTTGATGAGAACAATAATAAAGCTGCCACATCAAATAAAACAAACTGCACTATATAAAAGGTTGCTGTAAATAATTATAACCTCAAAAATAAAAAAAAAAAAAAAAAAAGAAAGGTTGCTGTAAATAACTTGTGTCGTACTCTTTTGTCCACTGGCCGGTTCAAGTTCCCATGGAAGGAGAGAAAAGTGGATTCCCCTTCGCATGTTTCGAACATTTTTGTATACATGCGTGCCCGCATGCATCTCTCTTCTTTTCAATATATACAGTAAATGTCTCGTATTTCGCATGAGATACTATCCAGCATATATAATTTTTTATTTAAAAACTTTAAATTAATTAATTTACTCATAGTTTTTTAATTAAAATCTTGTTATATGTTATTATTTAGATATAAAAAATATATAAATCTTAAAAATGTTACGGTTAAAATCACCTCATTGATCTACTTATACTACAAAATAAATTACAAGCATAGGTGGAGGGACATATTATTGAGTTGGGGCTGCATCCCCCACTGAATTTTTGAAGAATGAAAAAAATTGCCTTTAAAATTTTATGATTTGTCATTTTTACCGACGCTTCAAGTTAATTATCTTTATATATATCCCCATTAAAAGTTGTTCTGTAACACTTTTAAAGTATAAAAACTTGTCATGAGCTTTTGTACGTAATATATTTTGCGATTCATCTTATATATATGTGTTCGGTAGTCCTTGAAAACCACTAACATATAATTTGATATTAATTTCTCAAAATAAAAAAAATCATTTACACCCCCGTTGAAATAACAAAGCTAGCTCGTCATTGATTACAAGTGAATCAGTCACTTATAGGAAGGAAGTTAGATAACAACCCCTCTTTATGTGTGTATATATGTATACTGTACGGTATGCTTTTTAAATCATACATGCAAACTATTTAAGAAAATAATATTTTTATGAAATAATTTAATACAATTTGCAAAGAATATACTTAGGGCTAGATTTATGAGTTTTTATTGCTGTTTATTGTGTAATTGTTGTGTTAGATTTGTGTGCCACACGTTTAGCTCTCGTTAGTTAATTAGTTAGTTAGGTTTTTATTTATTTATTTATTTATTTTTAGGAGTTCTCATTAGTTAGTGACAATAGTCTATTACCAAGCCAAGCCATTGGGGGCGAGGGAAGAGGGAGTTTGGGATTTTAGGAACTATAAGTCCAAGATTCGATCCTCGATTGGTGTAAAAAATTAGTAATAGGTCCGTTAATATATAGAAGGGATGCACGTAGGGTGATTACATATAAAAAAACTATATATATATATATATGTAAAGACGTTACAAAGCCCAACATATTTTGTACATACTATTTATTGAGAAAAAGAGCTGATAGCATTTTAAAGAGAATAATAGTAATTATAGCATAAAATTTTAAACATAATAATAAATAACTTATATTCTAAAAGACGTTTTTATTCTTAGGTTGCAGGAAGTAGATCGAGAGGTCGTTCCACCCTTATCCCTTAAGAATTTTTCTTAGAAAAGGTTACTCCAATCTGACCTAGTTGGCTAGCAATTGTAGTTAATTAGTGGCAGAAAACAAGACAACAAGTGAGTGTATCTTGTTCGAGTCCTGAGATTTTTTTTTTTCAAAATTAATAAAATGGGTGTCTTTAACTTAGCAAGTAAGAAGGGGGTTCACGGTCTTAAATTTGAAGTTTGAAAATTGTGAGATTTTCTTTCACATAAATTGACTAAATGTCCATAGAATTTCATATTAAAGAAAAGATTCAAAAAAGGTATTCTAGATAAAAACAAGCAGACAGCAATAGTCATAGTATCTTTTCTTTTTTGGGTGTTTTTTGCTGGATATATATATATGTATATATATATATATATAATATATATAAATATATATATTTTTTCTTTATCATGATTGTTGGAGAAGATAATTTTAGTTTTTATTGATTGATTCCACGAAATCAATCCAAATTTCAAATTTTTGTGCTAGAAAGTTTCTGTTCATAATTATATTGGGGAGTCATCCAATGAAGAAAATTAATTAGACTGAACTATAATATTGCCTCGGTTTCTTGACAGTTTTTTTCTTTTGGGGAAATCTCAACAACAATAATTAGCTTTTACGAGTGATTTAGATATGGTTTAGACTTTTTTTTTTTTTTTTAAACTGTGTTTCTTTCTTTCTCCCTCCTTTTAGGGGGAATGAATTACTGTTCTACATTAAAGCATATATTAAGTTCGATAGTTTTAGTCCACATATTCAATATATGTTTAAAAAAAATTTTAAACAAGTGCAACCTTATAATCTATATATATATATATATATATATATGATATAGGAGCCTTCTAAATAGGTTATAGGTAACGTTTTTTTTTTTTTTTTTTTCCCTCAAACCAATCAATGGGTACGATAAGTTGGATCGTTTGGTTTCAATTTAATGGACGTTAAAATGCACAAGGGTTTTGTAAAAGAAAATTGTTTTGGAGTATAGAGCTAATGTCGTGGGACTCACCTTTTAGTAATGTGTGTGATGCTGAAATACTCCCTAAATTTATTATTTGCAAAAATAAAATTAAACAAATAAACTATCTGATTTAGGTTTTTCTCTCTCTTTTTTCTGTACTTTGTAGCATCTTTCTTTGAATTATATCTTTTTTCGTTCCTAGGAAAACTTTTAATTAGTTATTTCTTTTCCTATAATTGCTTTTAAGTTATTTTTTTTAAGGGAAAAAGAGGTAAATAACATTTTTTTTTATAAAGAATTTGAAGAACTAAATAACAGAATTTGAGATATCTAAAATAAAAATCATATTCAATAGAAAATAAATCATTTATCAAAAAATGACCTCCCTTTCAAAAAAAAAAAAAAAAGGCCTCTATGTTACAATTTTGGTTATTTTTATGGGTTTGATGTTTTTTTTTTTTTTTCTTTTTCTTGAGTAAAACAATCTAGAAATTCTCATTAAAAAATTCCAGAACAATTCACTTGATATAATTTTCCTCAAAAAAAAAAAAAAAAAAAAAAACAACAACAACAACAACAACAACTTGATATAATAGGTCATGGTTTAATTGGTCAATGCCAACTCATCATTCTTAAACAATATCATCACAAATTTTCGTAAAAATGTTTGTACTTATCAAGGTGTGAGAACAAAAACACTTCCTACATATATATTATACGCGCAGAAGGAAAGTGCATATTTTGAATATATCCATACATGTTTATATATCTAAATAAATATTTACGTTTCATACTGAAGGATATATCCATGTTCAAAAAGGAATGTGCAATGTACATTCATATTTTAAATCGAATTTTATCCAAAAATTGTTATTGAATTGAGTTTTATCCAAATATATATATATATATATATATATATGTTTATGTAAAAAAAAATGAATAGAATTACGTATTTGCCATCATATTAATATTAATCCTGATCGAGCTCAAGCTTTCAAAATTCTTTTCTTTTCGGGAAGGAGGAAAGTAGGCCAAAACCTTCTCCTAATAAAAGTAAATAACAGAAAACTCTTTTTTGTTGACATAAATAGCATATTTATGGAATTTACAATAAAATTACCTTAAAAAAATTTCATAAATAAACAATTTATCATAAATATGATGGTTATCCCAAACTTTTTTAAGTATGCTATTTTAATTTAAACATTGTTTTAAAATTACCTAGTCGTTGTAATTTCTGTATATGGGAAATTTTTAGAGATAAATCCACACATTTAATATTAATTAAAAAAAGTTATCTAAACCCTAATTTTTTGCGCTGATTCTTTATTTATTTATTTATTTATTTTTTGGATAAACATTTTTACCCTCGTTAATACTTCTTTTCACACTATAAATAACCCGTCTCTTTTATTTTGATGAGACGCTGCACATAAAGCTTTCTTTTTTCTCCTCTCTTCCCCCCTCTTTTTTTTTATAGCAAAAATGAAAATTGCTTTGAATTTGCTTTCTCTTTTCTTTTGTTGCCTTTTTGCGATAAATCTATGTGAGGTTCAAGCGTCTCATAAGGTTTATTCTGAGTTTCAGTCTCTTCATAACGAGGATGTTCAAGTGCAGAAACAAGTCCACAGAACTGGATTTCATTTCCAGCCTCCTAAGCATTGGATTAATGGTGAGTGCATGTCTCCCTCTCTTTCTCTCTATATATATACACACATATATACATATATATATACACACACATACAAATTATTCCAATATTTATCGATCGAGCGTAATTTTAAACTAATTATTAAGAACTCGCTCATTCTAGATGTTCGTGCGCGTGCATATATATATATATATATATATTAATCTCTCTCCCCATATATTAACTATTTGTTGTGTTTATTTTATTTTATTTTTTTGTGTAAGTTTGATCTATTAATTTACATTCTACAGCGCTTTTATCTCTCTCTACATGTGTGTGTATCTATCTATCATAGACACCGATATACATTCATGTTCGCATTTTCATTAGTCTCTTTATTAAAAAAAAATCAATAATTTGGGTTTCTGTTGTGATTTTTTTTTTGTGAAGGGATTTGAATTTTTTCTAAAAAGAAAAACTTAAAAAAAAAAAAAAAGCACCTTTTCATAGTGAGAATGTTTGTAATTTATTATTATTATTATTTTGATAGTGGGAATGTTTGTGAATTAGAACCTTATATTATCGTACGAATATTACTCAAAACTATTTCTCAATAATTTGAAAAATATTTTGCCTATCCAAAAACTGAAATAGTGGGGTTCTCTGCCTTTACCTCGGATGCTTTTGAGTAATATTCCGCTATACGTGACTTTTTTTTTTTTTTGGTTGTTTTTTTTTTTTTTTTGTACTCTTTTAATTTTTAATTTTTATAGTATAGCCCGTTCATCAAATTATATTTCAAAACAGGAATATATAGATTTCGAACCTAACACTTAAATTCTAGGCCCCCACCCGTTGAGCTAGCTCCAGTGGGCTTCGGAATACCGTACTCAAAATTCATATTTTGGTACTGAATTCTTATGCCGCAGTCTTGTGGAAAACAAGAAAAAGTAGTGCTAGTTTCTTGGTTTTGGATCTGCTTAATTTTTTTTCTTATATATATAGATATATATATATATATAAACAAATATTTTCTTTTTCTGTAATAGGAAAAATATCTTACGTGGTCATGGAATATTATGTTATTCTTTCTAAAGTTAGTGAAATTCTCTAAAATGGGGCATGTCTATCTTTTTCAAATCAAAGAAGTGTTGAGTTATATTCCGGGCCTATATATATGCCTTTTCTGTTTTGTTATATTCTCCCGCTAATTAATTACTTTCCCTTAGCATTTTTATGACCATAAACCAATAACATTTATCTGTGTTTTCTTAATAAAAAATTAAATACTGACCCATATATTTTATAATTGCTTTCTTATGTTTATATTTTTAATTCATAGCTGAATATTTATTAATCTAGTCTCTAACTCTCTCTTTCTCTCTCTTTTTTCATGTGATCCGACAAATGAACGATGATATAGACCCAAATGGTACGTAACTATATGTATACATACATACATATATATATATATATTTTTTTCCTCTTTCACAAATTTTCTTTGGTAAATTTCCTAACTGATTAATAGGTCGCTTATATTCAAGTTTATCTCATAATTTATTTGTTTATTTTAAATATAACTATCTATAGGACCTATGTACTTCAATGGATTGTATCATCTATTCTACCAATATAACCCGAAAGGCGCAGTGTGGGGCAACATTGTGTGGGCACATTCTGTGTCCAAGGACTTGATCAACTGGAAAGCTCTTGATCCAGCCATATACCCTTCTAAGCCATTTGACATAAATGGTTGTTGGTCCGGCTCCGCCACAATCCTCCCCGGTAACAAGCCCGTTATATTGTACACCGGTATCGACCCTGACAACAAACAAGTACAAAACTATGCTATTCCGAAGAACATTTCCGACCCCTATCTTCGAGAATGGATCAAGCCTGACGACAATCCGGTGGTCTTTCCCGATGCGGGTGTAAATGCCAGCGCTTTTCGTGACCCGACGACTGCTTGGTGGGGTAAGGACGGGCACTGGAGGATCATAATCGGTGGTAGGAGGAGAAATAGAGGGATTGCTCATTTGTATAGGAGTAAGGATTTTGTGAATTGGGTAAAGGCAAAACATCCTTTGCACTCTAATGCTAAAACCGGCATGTGGGAGTGCCCCGATTTTTTCCCTGTTTCGAAATCGAGCACACGCGGGTTGGATACGTCCGCGTTTGGACATGATATCAAGCATGTGTTGAAAGTTAGTCTTGATGTCACGCGGTTTGAGTACTATACCCTTGGGACCTACTTTCCACGCATAGACAGGTACGCACTGCTGAAAGGAATTAGGGTCTAGGCTCGATTTGTATTTTGTTTCTTCTTAACGTACCTTATAATTCTGAATAAATTTTATAATAATCCCTCTAATAAAAAGTTATAACTTCGTCACTATAGGTACATACCGGATAACACCTCGGTTGATGGTTGGGCCGGGCTAAGATACGATTATGGTAACTTTTATGCCTCAAAGACATTCTATGATCACGCTATGAAGAGAAGGATTTTGTGGGGTTGGGCCAACGAGTCGGATAGTGTTCAAGATGATAAGAATAAAGGATGGTCTGGAATCCAAGTATGTTTGTTCTTAAAAGTTTTTATTTATTCATTTATTTATTATTATTTTTGTGTGAGTTAAGCAATATTTCTCTGTTATTTATTTGATTTGGATATATGTCTCTTTATTGTAATTTGTAGGCTACTCCAAGGACTTTATGGCTTGATTCCAAGGGAAAACAATTAAGACAATGGCCTATTGAAGAAATAAAAACTTTGAGGGGTCAGAAGGTCAAGTTGACCAACACAAAACTCAACAAAGGAGATCATGTTGAAATTAAAGGAATAACTGCTGCCCAGGTTCGTTTATTCAATATTTATTACATATATTCTCTTATCCGGCCATCGGATTTCTAAACTTTTCTTTATCCGTTCTTGTAATGACTAGTTGATCTTATTATAACTTTGTTAATTGATGCCTGTTTTCTTTACCAATAATTACTAAATAATACTATTACGCATCATTTTTCAGAAAATTACAACTAATCAACTGATTGTTACAATTAATTAATTTAAAAAGTCACAATTGCCCGATAGTCAGACTCCTAAATTTTTACCTATATTCATATTTTGATTATTTTATTTATTTAATCATTAACTCTTTTTTTTTTTTGGGTCACTTAATTAGGCTGATGTGGAAGTTATATTTTCATTTCGAAACTTGGACAAGGCTGAGAAATTTGATCCAAACTGGGTTAATGCACAAGACCTTTGTGCACAAAAAGGCTCTCAAGTCCCCGGTGGTGTTGGACCATTTGGTCTTTTAACATTAGCTTCAAAACACCTGGAAGAGTTCACTCCTGTTTTCTTCAGAATATTCAAAGCTGCAAATAATAAACATGTTGTTCTTTTGTGTTCTGATGCCTCTAGGTTTGTCTTTTCTGTCTTTTTTTTTCCCCGTTTACTAATCACCGAATAATTCTTCTTTTTACGTCATATTTCTGTTTAATTCTTATTAATTTTTTCTGTTTCTAATTAGTTCTTTCTATTTAATTAATTTTTTGTTATAATATGCAGTTCTTCTTTGGCAACTGGCTTATATAAGCCATCGTTTGCGGGCTTTGTGGATGTTGATTTGCGTCATAACAAGCTTTCCCTTCGAAGTTTGGTACGTAAAAATAGCAAATTTGCTATTTCCTGTTGTTTATTCTAGTTATTTTAAAACATGTGATTTACTTGAAGTATTTATCGTAAAAATGTTATTTACTTCTTTCTCCCTCGAATCACTGACGTACTTGTTATTTCTTCTCGTTTTCGACCGTAGATTGATCATTCGGTAGTGGAAAGTTTCGGAGCAAGAGGAAAAACAAGCATCTTGTCTAGGGTTTATCCAAGTCTGGCAGTTGAAGATGATGCTCACTTGCATGTGTTCAACAATGGAAGTGAGACCATTACCGTTAAGCATCTCAATGCTTGGAGTATGAATAAGCCTCTGTGGATGAATAACTGAGAAATTATATATACGGAAGAACCTATATATATATATGTGTGTGTATATATATATATATTAGGTCTCTTTAGGCTTTAAGGACAGATTTTTTAAGCTCAATTTATTGCTTCTAGTAGTGAAGTTTAATTTGGTACAAACATAACTGCATTTTCGCATAAGCACATGGTTAATCTTGTAATTTTCATTTTAGTAGACGACTCATCATAATTTTAATATTTTATTTTACTTTTAACAAATGTGTCAATAGTGTGTTTCTTTTCTCTTTTGTGAACCTGCTACACGTTAACATGATACATAAATAGAATAAAAAGTAAAAGAAATGGTTTTTTTTTTTTTTTTTTTAATTTTAAATAAGCTCATATCTAGAACTTTTTCCCCTTAAACAAGGAGGAAAAGAGTTCCATAGATTTAAAAAAAAAAAAAAAATCGTCCTATTTAACTGCAATGCTAACAATACTAGAATCTTAACAAAATATTGATACTTAACCTAGTTTCACAATGTCTCTTCTCTCACTTGAAAATATACTCTCTCCACTCTCTTCCACTCTCTTGCTTGTGTGGGAACTAGGATTTATTGTGTGCAGGCGCCCTACTTTTGGACCCGGCATTCTCAGGGTTCTCGACCCTAGAGACGGAGGGAGGGACGCCACGACGAAGATTCTTGTGGCAGAAGCAATCTCGCGAGTGGAGGGTCGACCTTGAGCGAGGTAAAGGGATAGCCATCGTGCGGATTTGCAATTGAGGGGCTTGGCTCCCCTGTCGGGACAACAATGATATATAGCAGAGAGACCAATCCATTGCCTTCTAGCGGGGTCTGTGACTCTTATATATATATATATATATATATATATATATATATATAATTTGTTACATGATAGATTATCAGGATCAATAAGGATGATGTCTTCGCAAGATAAGATTTTCTTTTTGGTGTATACTTTTTGTGTTAAGCTTCTAATAATGGAAGTGGTTTCTTCACCTTCTGAATTTATTCAATGTCTACTAGATCAATGTTTTGGCTGTGTGTTTGTTTGATTTTCTCTAGATTTGATTCTATGTGAACTGGGTGGTGGTCCTACTGCTATATGGTTTTGACCCTCGATTAATTGGAGGTTTCAGTCTATTATAGGGATTTTGTCCAAAAAAAAAAAAAAGTCTTACATATGCTCGATCTTAGCGTATGTCGAGAGGTACTTTCCTTTTATCGAGTCTCAGAAATACATGTCTTTTGCTTAGAGTTGTATTAGAATTTACTGGTGGAACCAGTCTCAATGGAGGGCTATATCTTATCTATTATGGGTCATTTGTTTTTTTTGTTTCCTATGTATCTCTTTTGAGTTGAACAAAAATTTTCCTTCTACCAAAAAAAAAAAAAAAAAAAAACCAATATGAAGAAAACATTAAACATGTATCCTGTAAATTTTAGTTTACATGAAATCATTTTACCAACTGATATTTAATTTCAATGCTGATTCATTTTAAAATTTAAATTTAAGTTATAATTATAATTATATTAGATTATGTTTTGGAATAAAATTAAAATATGGGGAATGACTGTGGTAAAGCTCTTTTGATGGGCAATAACGGTAGTATCTAATCTAAAGATTGATAATGTTGCTGTAATGAAGTGGATGGTCAAGGAATAAGGTGTATTAGATCTTAACATGCACTTCAGTACATAAAAGCATCATCTTCCTAAAACATTTGCCCAAATTAAAGAACAAAAAAAATAAAAATGAATTAGTCCCATCGTAGTCAGAATCGAAAATCACTAAAATCACAGCGTTGGAGTCGAAGAACACTATGAAATTGAAGCGCGAGAGCCAGAGAAGACTGTGAAATCCCGGTGCCATCATGTTCTTCCGAATCTAGATGACGTTGATCCCTCTGTGGATTGCCTGTGATTCTCGCCGTCAAGAGAGAGAGAGAAGCTGATGGAGGCTCCGATTGTGTCAGTAGGAGCATGTGCTTGTATGGTCACTGGGGATGGCACGAGTTAAGAAATGGCTGGCGTTCTGGAGCGGTGGGGGCGGCTGATGGGTGGGGCCGTATCCATGGAGATGAACAAAGGATTTTTTACCTAAATATTTGATTTTTTTTTTTTTCCTGCAATCCTATTTAGCAGTGTTTGTTTTACTCATTATGCACCCTTAATACCCTAGCCAATTTATTAAATATGGAATGGTCTAAATATCACGTAGAAGTTATGTGAAAAAGTCATCCAAATTTTGATAGACATGAATAAAAACAATTAATTAAAAATATCAAGAACTTATGAATTAAGAGGTTGATTTAAACCGTCGCGACCGTGGTGACGCCGTCGCCATATCCCTCGCCCATGGGGCAGTACGAATATTCTCAAAATCCTTCCATTCGAATGCTACTCTGAAAACTGGCCATTTTCTGGAATTATTCACAGAAAGAGCTCTTATTTGCTGCAGTTTCTGAATGGACTAATAAATTTCCAAGAAAATGACGGCGAGATAATGAACAAGTCTAAAGCTTGCTTGATAATAGAAGTATTTGCTCCAAGTTGAACCTCGAACTTGCGGTTAAGTTTATCATTCTACAATATCTTTGCTTTGATTTCTTAAATTCGAAATGATGTTCAATTTTACCTCTTTCTTAACGCACGAGTTCAGTGCAATAAGATCGAGCTTGATGGAGAAAGCGGATTGCCTTTAAACTCTCAAGTGATTTTTCTCGATTAGCCGTTATCGAATGTTCAATTTTGTGTATTTTTCTCATCATTTAGTTCAGGGAAAGAGGAGTTTAGTAATTCCAATGGCCGGGTATGATAGATTTATGAAAATGGGTCCTGAAGAAATATAGGGGTTTGAGTTTGTTTCGAGGTGATCAAGGCTCGGATTTCGGTAGTTTTCGAGAGCTTGACGAGTCAGGATAACAGCGACGATGATGAAGAAGGAGAGGATTCTGATGATGGTGAAGGATGAAGATGGTTTTGAGGGCTTGAATTTGTCTAATAGGAGTAGCACGGAGGTAGAAAATGTAGGTAGAATTGAAGAAGATGAGGGTGAATTGAGACACCCTTTGGTGAGAGAAGTTTGTAGGTTAGTTAACCTTAGGTCGGGTTAGAATCCGAAGCTTGAAGGGCAGTTAAGGCCTTTGTTAAGAAACCTTAAGCCTAGTTAGGTTTGGGCTGTTATGCGTTCTTTCGAGGACGAACGTGTTGCTTTGAAGTTCTTCTACTGGGTGGATCGGCAATGGCGTTATCGACATGATGCGATCGCGTACTACACAATGCTTGAGGTTCTTAGCAAGACTAAATTGTGCCAAGGTGCTAAGAGGATCCTCCAGCTTATGAAGCAGAAGAATTGAGCGGCACCCGGAAGCTTTTGTTCGTGTGACGGTGTCTTATAGTCGAAGCTGGCAAGTTGAGGAATGCAATGTGAATCTTGACTTTGATGCAGAAAGCTGGGTTGAACCGAATTTGTCGATATGCAACACTGTGCAGTTCATGTTTTGGTGATGGGAAATAGATTGGAAAAGGCGTCGAGGTTTTTAAACCGTAAGGAAATTGTTGGAATTAGGCCAAATGTTGTGACCTACAACTGTTTGATACAAAGGGTATTGTCATGTGCATCGGATTGAGGATGCCTTGGAGTCGATTGCTTGATATGCCACTCAAGGGTTGTTACCTGGATAAAGTTGGTTATTATACGGTGATGGGATTTCTTTGCAAACAAAAAGGGGTCAAAGAAGTCGGGGAATTGATGGAGAAAATGAAAGATGCTGGACTAATGGCAGACCAGGTTACTTATAATAATCTTGTTCATGTGCTCTCCAAGCACGGGCATGGAAGCGAGGCTCTTGAGTTTTTGAGGGAAGGTAAAGGAGAAAGGATTTAGGTTTGATAAAGTTGGATATAGTGGCTATAGTTGACTCATTCTTGCGAAGGAAGGTAACATCGACATGGCAAAATAAATTGTGAATGAGATGTTCTCGAACGGGTTTGCATCTCAGACGATGTGACGTACACCTCAGTTTTCAACGGGTTTTGTAGGGAAGGAAAGGTGGATCAAGCTAAAAAGATGCTTCAGCATATGTACAAATATGTTTGTGAGCCGAAATACAGTGTCTTATACAGCCTTATGAATGGTCTTTGTCAGAGCGGGAAGTCATTAGAGGCGAGAGAGATGATGAATATGAGTGAGGAAGAATGGTAGTCCCCGAATGCCATAACTTATAGTGCGGTGATGCACGGGTTGTGTAGAGAAGGGTAAATGGTTGACGCCTGTGATTTGGTAGAAAAGATTGTTAACAAGGGTTTCTTCACTAACTCGGTTGAGGTAAACTTGATGATTCAGTCTTTCTACCGAGAGGGTAAAATGGACAATGCAAAGAAGTTCATGGAGTGGTGTCTACAGAAGGGGTGCGCTGAGCGCTGTTAATGTCGTCAATTTTACTACTCTTATTCATGGATATTGTCGGAGGGATGACTTGGAAGCTGCTCTATCATTGCTTGATGACATGTATCTGAGCAACAAACACCCCGATGCTGTCACATATACGACGGTAGTCAATGCATTAAGGAGGAAAGGCAGAATTGATGAGGCAAATGAACTCGTGATGAGATGTTGGGAAGGGATCTGGATCCTACACCCATGACATACGGAACGGTCATCCATTGGCATTGTCAGTCGGGTAGGGTGGAGGATTTGTTAAAATTACTCGACAAAATGCTAGTTAGGCAGAACTTCAAAACCGCTTATAATCCGGTCATCGAAGAAGCTCTGCAGTTTCAGAATCCTCGAGGAGGCTGAAAAACTCTTGAGTAAGGTGTTGAGAACAGCTTCTAGGATCGATGCTAGTACATGCCTCATTCTTATGGATAGTAACTTCAGCAGAGGGATTCCTCTGTCTGTTTATAGAGTCACCAATAGAATATTCCACCGGAATATGGTTCCTGATATAAAGTTATGTGAGAAGGTGAGTAAAAGGTTGATGTTAGAAGGAAATTCGAAGGAGCCAGATAACCTTACGCTATGATTTGTAGAGCGGGGAAGCATATCGCCTTAGGGCGAAGAGCGTATGAAAAGTTCATAGGAATTCTTTTTAACTGGAAAAGGAAGTAAACTCATAGTTCGGAGTTCAGTAGTCTAGCCTTCATTGTTGAACTCTATCTTCAGGAAATCATAGAATGGTAAGATATATTATGTTGTATACATCTGTATATGTATAGATTCAGTTTTTTTCAGTCATTCATTTTGGGTTTCTGCATTGTCTGGGGAAATTCTTCACTGATTTAGTTCTCCATTTTCCTATTCTGACCTCGTATGATAGGCTTAAAAGCTGTTCTTCATATTCTAGATTAGGTTCGTCCGTTTAGTAATTCTGTGAACTGGGTTGTAGACATGACACTAAAGCATAAGAACTCAACGGAATCCCCCCTCGAAGAAGACAAAGTAAAGAGTGGTCGGTCCCGTTGAGCTCTTAATACTCATAATATTTCATTAATCTACATGGTGAAAAAAAGGGAGAATTTTTCTTATGTTTCAAAAAACTCCATTCTAAATTCTTTTTATTTTTTATGTTGCTTTAGAAAATTTAATTCATTAGAATATCTTGTCCTCGATAGTCAGGGACCAAGGGAGGGGGCACAAATGGGGGCTGCAGCCCCACTCAAAATTTTTGTTGTTTTAATTTTACCCAAAAATTTTCTAATTTTTACAAGTTGTCACCACTGAAAAAAAAAAAAAATTCTCATATAGTCTATATTTTGTCTCTACTAAAAATAAAAAATTCTCATATGACCCTCACTAATATTAATTCCGATAAAAAAAAAAAGTTCATATTTTTACTACTTTGTCTCCACTAAAATTAAAAATCCTCATATAAACCCATTAAAATTAAAAATTTTCATGTAGTCCCTACTTAGAATTTGTTTTATCTTTCAAAAAAAAAAAAAATTAGTGTATGCCCCCATTGAAAAAAATTCCTGACTCCGCCCCTGTTGATAGTATCCATCAGTCTAGAGGAGACAGAGGATAGCAACTCTTTCCTATAGCTCGGGGGAAAAGGGAAGCTTAATCTTAAATTTAAAAAAAAAAAAAAAAAAAATTTTCCCCAAAAAAAAAAAAGGTGTAAATCCTCAAGTCTCTAGTAGTTTACCTGCTTATTTTAACAAATAATACAGCTTAGCTCTCAATGCTATTCCATTGTTCTAAACACCATGTCCGATACTATTATTGTTATTATTATTATTATTATTATTTTAAGTTCATTGGACAAAGTGAAAATGACATCTTAAAGTTGGGGAGTATAGGTGAGATTCAGATCATAATGATGACAATCAAATTATTGACCAGGATTATTGGAGTGGTTTTTCATCTTTTGAAGTAACTGAAAAACAAATAGGTCCACTGTAAGTAGAAGCAAGAATTTATATATTCAGTTTAAATGAGAAACAAAATAAGATATAAAAACCTAAGAAAACAAACCTAAAAGCATACCATCTAAATATTAAAAACGAATTCCTTGAATGGTTATACTTATATATAATTACAGAAATGAAAAGGGGAAAAAAAAAATGCAATAATTAACTAGTAAGATAGTAAGATATTAGTAACACCCCATCTTTTTTTGATAGAATAAATTTCTAATATTCTAAATGAGCGAAAAAGGAAGCAAATTAAACTTATTCTCCAGAAGCACTTTTCTTTCCTGTTTCATGTTTATTCTTGTGTGTTGTTTGTTTCTTATATTTTCCCACCAAAGTGGAAGCAGAATATCATTGTTCTGCAGATTTTTAGGCTGCATAATGAATAATGACAAGTTGAGACTTTCCTTTGAAATTTCTTAAAGATACGAACACACTTTTATATTAGGATTGTTCTCTTCACCTTTCCACAAACTTCTCATCTCTCTCTCTTTCTCTCTCTTTTCAGTGAGTGCTTATGAAAATGTCCTTAGAAAATGAGTTCAGTGGAGATGAGTGAGAATTTCCCACAGTTTGACTCATGTCCTTGGGAGTCATTGACTGGAAATAAAAAACTGAAATTCAAGGGAGCAAATTCTATTGTGGGACCTGTAGATATTATTTCTCACAATATCAAGTCTTGACCATCTGATTTAAATTTCCTAGATGGGATCGATGACCCTTATGAAGCCCTACATTAAGGCACTCTCTTAGGAGGACCTTATCAGATAGAACTTATCCTTATAAAACTGACTCTTGTAAGAGGAGTAGAGATATCAAACGCAACCGGTCCGGCCTGTCAAGTCCATTGATTTTATGCTTGTTAGTACTTCATGCACTGCCAGTATGGTAATTGAGTAAACGTGTTGTGTCATACTCATTTTCAATTTATAGCGTCAAGTGTGAAATCACAGTCCATTAAAAACGTGCCACATTCTTAATGTGTCCATACCTTAATTTCAAAAATTTTAAACAAAGAAGAAAAATTAATTTTGAATAGGATAGAAGACATTGACTTTTAACAAAAACAAAGCATATTACTGAAAATAAAATACAATATTCAAAAATTGATCAAATAAAAACTCAAAGAAGATGAAAACTTCATAAGAAAATAAAAAAGCACCATAAGTCTTGTCTGAAAATTGTTAAAAATATCATGTAAAAAGAGTAATATATTGTCGTGTCATTTTCATTCCCTTTATCGTACTCTAGCTCTAGCTCGTGCTCGTGCTCGTGCTCGTGTTGTACCTTAACGTGCTCGTGTCAAAAAATTGCATCAAGCATGACCTATTTAATTGAATGTGCCAAATTGAGCCCATTTATCAATCGTGTCGTCTCATGTCATGTCGTGTCATGCACTACCCGCCCACTAAGTTAAATCCAAGACACTTATAAAATCCACTACTTATATTGTAATCTTTCTATGTGAGACCTTTGGTATTTAACAGTCTACCACGTTCTACAATAATAATCTGTCTATCAAGTTACTCCATCCGTAATGACAATCACAGAACTGTGACTTGTAACGATCCACCACTCTTAAGTCCAAATCAGTGAGTATGGTCCACATTCTTTACATTCAGTGGCTCACTCGACTGTAATATTTGACACATTCAAAACGAGTATGGTCCACGTTCTTTACATTCAGTGGCTTCACTCGACTATAATATTTGACACATTCAAAACTCTACTCATGCATCTTAATATGCTATATAATGCAACCGATCTTAATATACTATATAATGCAACTGATTTAACTTGAACCTGCGATGTAACTTAACTGACTCTGGTGCCAATTGTTGGGAAACTTACACTTGTAAAATTGGATTGCAGGGGAGGAGATCCAAGGACTTGAAATAAACCTTATACTTATCTGACAATCTTTTCATGTGGAGCGTTTGGTATCTAACACACTCTACCCAAGAATCTCACTTGAAAAAAAAAAAAAAAAAGATTATATTTTGAGAATGATTCTTAATAGGAAATGGGGGGCTATGGTAGTGATATAATAGAGACATGGCCCTGAAGTAGGTAGGGCAGAGGGAAAAGTGGGTTCATGTAGTTGAACCCTCACTGATTAGTTGTACTTCTTAGAGAAAGCTTTAGGGCTTAAAAAATTTTTATCCTTTCCAAAACTCAAAATTACTTTTCATTATCTATATATCCAAATATGTAAAGTGAAATTAAACTTTAAAAGTCAATAACTTTGTTATTTTAAGTCTAGATGATATAATTTTTCTTATAAAGATTATATAGAATTTCGAGAGGAACGAAATAAGATATATACTGATAATTTTTTTTTTTCCTGAACACGTTAACTTTCAACAATTTTCACTCCAAACAGTTTTTTTTTTTTTTTTCAACCAAACACACATTTTTCAAAACCCATCTCAACTCCAATTCAAATATCTCCAAAACTCCGTCTCCAATACCTCCCCCTAACAAGCTCTTAGATCATGCCACTTGGGAGGGAGACTGAGATAGAGTGGGAGAGAATTGTGCCCACCAACCAACCTTTGTCTCCCATTTTGCCATCACTCTTTTTAACTTTTAATAATGTTCTTGTAAAGATTGATCTAGTTTTCTCTGTTTCATCAAAATCCATGGAAGGACTTGACACTAGTGACGACGGATATTTTCCGAGCCCGGCCAGCCGCACACTCGTCTACCTGCTACAGGTTACAATCAGTCATGATTGGGATTCAATATTTGATTCGATATTCTTTTGGTCGGTTTTTTGTTTCCTTCCCAATTTAATTTAAGTTTGTTGCAAGATTAACCAAAGGAAAATTAGGACCCTAAATGAAATATAATGATCAAATGGTGGAGAAACTCTCTCCATGTTCATTTGATTTTTCTGTTCAAACCAATGTTTGAAAGGTCTATTTTGCAGTAATGGTTAGAAACTTGGAATGAATATGCTTTGGAATTAGTCACCTCAAACTCAAAGCTTTTTTTTTTTTTTTTGGGTACAAACAAGTGTGATAGAAGCAGCTCTGGCTTCATCTTTTTGTCTTGGTTGATTCCCCCTCTGCAAAAGTAATACTTGTAATTTGATATGCCCCAACATTTTTTCTATGGAGCCCATTCTCGACTCTTCTCTCAAATTCATTGATTGCTAATTGCCAGAATATATATAAATATATTTTGCATTTGAGAATCGAAGAATTTGAACTCTACACTTTATGGTCTAGTCAGACATAGATTAGTTCGCAACCACGGCAAGTAAGAGTCATTAAGGCCGAGTCTAAACCTTCAAGAGTTATTCAGCTAAAAAATGGTCATAGTTATGTTTATCTCCTCTCCTTGAGCACCTTTTTTTTTTTCCCCTCTCTATTGATACAATATAATCATTAATAAATTCAAATTTATACCTTTTTTTTTTTTTTAATTAAGTCAATGCAAATAGCAATGAAGTCATAACATTTTATTAGTGGAGCTAATAATTGGATAATACTGCGGTGAAACTCATTTTATATATCCTATCGGCAGAGTTTCTTTATATATACCGTTTGATATAATTTTAATGGTTGAGATGTATGTGCATAATATTTATAATGCACCTTAGCTCATAGGATTATAATCTAAGAAATCAAAAAGAAAATTCAAAGCAAAGAATAAAAAAAAAAAACCCAAGCCTCATATTACAATCTGGTGACCCAATCCTTCCTCCGACACCGGCGATGTTAGCCCCCTGATGCCAACGAAGCTCGGCAACCAAATTTACCCACATGACGCCGGTGACCTAATCCCACCACCGACGCCGACAAAGCCCCACCCCCAACCTTAGTGACCAGATTTGCCCCCCACGACTCCGACAAAGCCCTGCCCCACCTTGCCGATGTTGAAAAAGCCCCACCCCTTCCCCCCACACCAAATCCCGTGACCAGATCTGTGCTCCCCCCCCCCCCCCTCGACACCGATGAAGCCCCCGCAGGCGATGCTCACCCCTAACGCCAAAGAAGCCCTGCCCCCCTTCCCCCCGCTACTAGATCTACCCCCACGACACTAGCAACCTAGTCCCCCCCCCCCCCAAAAACTTCCGTGACCAAATTGCCCCCCATGATGCCAACGAAGACCCGCCCCACAACAGCCTACCAATGCCGATGAAGCCCTGTCGCCCCTCTCTCCCAATGCCAATGAAATCCCTCCCCCATGTCGGATGCAGAAACCAGCGACGCCCCTCCACGTCGTGCGTGGTTAGTTTTTTTTAACTTTAGGGTTATTTTTAAAATTTTTTTAGTTGATACTAGTATGAGGAAAGGTCTATTATTACTATCATGCACAATCAATATATCAGCCGTTTAATTACATCTTAACGGTTTAAAAATGAGTTTTATCAATAAGATATATAAAAGAGGTTTTACCTCAGTCTTACCTCTAATAATTATAAAATGAGTAAATAGCCATTAATATGATAAACTTTTTCTTTCCTGTGAAAATTTATTCAAAATCATAAGGTATTTAAAAAACAAAAACAAAAGTGGACAGAGGGGTTAGGGCGCCGCCTAACACACCACCCCCCCCCCCCCCCCCAAGACCTAGATCCTTCCGTCCCTGCATGTAAACATCAGACCTACCAGTAACGTTGACACTCAAAACCACTGCAACATGCATGTTAGCTCGTTGTCTATATATAGATGACGTTATAATTCTTTCCCTATAGTTTCTTACACTTTTTATTTTTTTTTTGAATGGTTCTTACACTTGGAGTTTGAAGCCTAGCAATAATTTATATATATATATATATATATGTATATGTATTGCTGAATGGACTAGTAATAGTTGATTGAGTCGGAAAAGTTAACTGATATCATGAAATTCGAATTCGAATAACTGAAATAGAATTTATCATTCATAACAGATTTATATACAAGACCCAAATCAGATGTTATTATATGATGTCAAATCAATTATACTACGTCATGCCATTTAATAAATTTAGTTAAAAATTAAGCATTTTAAAATTTTTCAAACGACGTGATATAATATGATTGATTAGATAATATTTAAGCTATTAAAATTACACAGGATATACAAGTCCGTTCGGACTATGACCTCTGAAAGACTATATCATATGAGAGTGCGAAGAGTATTGACAGTATGTCCTACCATAGGAGCACCCAAGTGAAAGCTACATGGACGGGACTATGGACAAACACACATTGCAAAAGACTAACCCTAAAGGAAGTGGCATGACAAGGATACATGACTTGCTTTACATCCCTACCACGGGACCTATATGGGACCGCCGCCGGGCCTAATCGATCAACAGCTCACACACGCACATTGCATAGAAGATGCGTATCGTACATTAGGGTTTCGGAGTGACATAAAGGGTAAATTAAGATCCCCCCTTTGATTGATTCAGTGGCACGCTCTGTCCCCCTTGTGAGGTAGCATCAAATGTCCCTTTTTCTCTCGTCGGCACATTAAGCATCTTTTTCCCTTTCTTCTCATCCACAGCTATTTCACCCTACTACGTTCATCCATTCACGTATTTCCAAACGTGACGGCCACAATCACTACATAGAGTACGTACTTTTGGGTAGCTCATATATACATACACACACACACACACACATATATATGTATATGTATATGTATATATAACATATCTTGCATGCAATAATTATGTGTTTCTAATTATCAATCTTTTTCGCTCTTCGAAAAATCAATTAACGTGGAAAATATATGACTCTTTCTTCTTCTCGTGAAATCCTTTGGGAAAATGTTCTCTTATAATTTTCTCTCCTTTTTTTTTTTTTTTTTTTAACGTTCAAATGTGAACTTTTTTTAAGGCTCCGACCAAAAGGACAGAGAATTAAACAAAATATTACGCGCGTGTTGGAAAGAAGAAAATCTAACTTGGATATTTTCATCTTATCGAACCATTATATATATAAAGATATTTGTTTATAAACCACATGCATGCAATAATTATATGTTACTAGTTATTAATCTTTTTCCCGCTGAGAAAACGTGGAAATTAAATATAAGGCTCTTTTCTTCTCGTGGAAAATCCTCCATGAAAATGTTCTCTCAATTTGCTCTATCTTTTTTTATTTTTTTTTCCTGTTCAAAGGTTAACGTTTTCAGAGTAATTACCAGAGAGAGAGAGAATTAAACAAAAATGATATGCATGTGCTTGGAAATCAGAAAATCCAACTTGGATATTTCTGAACTGGAGTAATGCTACACTATATATCTCCTCTCAAATCATTATATAAAATTCTTAATATTATAAGATTATTTATCAGAACTTTTCATGTCGGCAATTGATTTTTCTATACCATTATAAAAATGTAATGAAACAAATTGCTGTTGTGATTAATTTTTATTTTCATTTATGCCCTTTTTCTTTTTTCCTTTTTAGCTTTTATCTTACTCATTTGTTAAACTTCAATAAAGACATGGCTGTGAGGCTTCGTTCTTATTTAGAGATCTTCACAAGACAAAGCGGTGGGACCTTTTGGGGTTGGATTCCAACGTTGGGACCTGTCGGTTTTGACCTTTTTTTTTTTTTTTTTTTTTTTTTTTTTTCATTTATCTTCCTTCTTTTTAAATTTTTACATGGTTATCTTAATTTTTAAGCTTTATCTCTTTTCTTTTTTTTTTTTGGCGCCATTTTTTCTCATTTAAATTTTTATTACTGCAATATATTTCATTTAAAGGTTTTCTTTTACCATTTTGAAATTAACATGTGGAAAATAGCAAAGGATCATTTTTATCAAATTTTTCCATCATTCTTCTCGTTTTAAAAAAGGATAGACATCTTATTCTCAAACATATTTTATGCAATACTCTTTTGGATTCCTTTTAGAATATTTTTGCAATCTTTTTGAATTCTTCTCCCAATACACTATTCCCAACCATTTATTCTCATTTCATAATTTCCAAACTTTTTTTGTTTTCAATAATGAAAATTTTTTAACATATCGAAATACTATCTTATTCTCAAAATGAAATAATTTCTCTCTTTAAATAAGAAAATCCTTCATTTTAAAAATGAGTATGTGATCCAAATCGGACCCTTAAGTTCTCTTTATTTAATTATAATGAAGCAAACTATAGTGTTTTGATTTTCATTTTCGTTTATGCCCTTCTTATCTATTTATTTTACTCATTGGTTATAGTCTAATAAAAGACACTGTAGTGAGGCTCCACTCTTTTTATCTTTCAAAAGAATCTGTGCATGTCTTCTTCTTCTTCTTCTTCTTTTTTTTTTTTTTTTTTTAATGTGTGTATATCCCAAACTTGTCTAAATATTTATAACTTAGGGAGAAATAAAAGTGTGTTCAATATTTTTTCCAAATTAATCAATTTATGGAGTTGAGTACTGAAAGTAGGTATAAATATGATCTATTGACAGAATTTTTGCTTTTAGTTAACATATAGAATAAGAAAATCAAAGAATGTATATAAACTTTTCAGTAAGTATTTGAAATCACTTTCTTAAAACAGCGTATGCGGTTGAAATGATTTTAAAATTGATATGTAATAAGAAGATAAAGCATACCGCTAATAGAATATATATCTCTCGAGTTTCTAGCTCTAAATGAGAAAAAGTAACTTATACATGTCTCTTTTTGGCCAAAAAGTACCACTAATCTTCAGTATAGCACATGACAATTTCTTATCACATAAATAAGGGGTTTAACACACGTGGCACTAAAGGAGATAGAAAGGTTTTTTAACAAGAAGAAACTAATCTTGATTAGAAACTAATCTTGATTAGAACTAATCTTGATTAGAACTTAAACATGAAGATTGGACCACCATTATTAAATCACATATTATCAATTTTGCAAAAGTTTATATGTTTGATCTCATAGAAAATTTATGTGATGAAGAGGGACGTCAATGTTCTTACGTGGTACATCCATCCTATAAATAGTTGACATTTGTTGGTGATTTGCAAATGTCAGTTTTATTCTTATACTCATCTAAATAATTAGGTAAAATCTATTATGAAAGATAATAGTGATTAAGAAATTATAATGATAGAAGAAATTATAATGATAGAACATGACAGTGGGAAATCACCCAAATCTAAATTGTTTAATATATTAGTGTATCATGTAAGTACGATAACATGATATGTCTGTAATAGTTACTTTTGATCTTATATGATCAAGATAGAAACCTCTACATTATTTGACGGCATTACTGCTCAAAACTTACTCGATTTACTTGACGTACGCTTGTTTGTTGGTTCCAACTTTTTTTAAGAGAAGTTGCAATAACGAAAAAAAGAGTGTTTTAGCCTATAAAAGTTTGACACATTAGTATGAGATATTAAAACCCTATGGGAACAAAAGAGTGCTCAAACGTTAGCTTGACATCAATAGTGAACGTTTTAACCGTTCGATTTAATCAAAATCATATATATAGTAAATATATATTTCATTAGAGACCATTTCCATTATAAATGATCTAATGATCTAAAACATACTTTATCGATAAATTTTTTTTTTTCAGTACCTACCGTAGAAATCTCCGTGTCCCTGGAGATTTGCTCCGCGTCTATTCAGTGTCCTGACGCAAAACTGCAGAACATCATGCAAATTTATTGGGATATTTCTGGCTACTATCTTGGCAGTTTTTGAGGTTTGATATGTGTAGTATTTGTCAATGCTTTTTTTTTTTTTTTTTTTTGGATAAAATGTTTATCAATGCTTTTTTTTTTTTTCTTTGGTAAGCGTTGTCAATGCTTTTATTTTGTAGCAATTTGTTTCTTTCCCTAACTAGAAGGTCCAAAATTCAGTTTGCTGGCCCAGAAAGTAATTAATCTTTTGAGTAATTTTAGTTCTTTGTTAAAAATATAATTATAATAAAAATCCCTAGAGCTACTAATAGTGCAGATTCTCATGCAATTCGGTCCTTTCCAAGTATCATTTTTTTAAAAAGTCAAGTTTTAGGTGCTTCTCCCACGTTTTCTCTTAATTTGTGGCCTCTATTTTGCCTCAAAATCTGCTTTGTAAATAAAGTTTTATAATTAAAGCATTTTTCTTGGATTCCTTGATTGGAAATTTTGGCTTGTGGATTCTTTGATTTGAAGTTTAGTTGTTTCATTGTGTTTTGGCCTTTTAGTAGTAGCCAGGTTTCTTTAACACCAACACCAACCAAGGAATCTTTCTTTATAGATAAAATCCTTTCATACGACTTTTTTATTTTTAATATTTTCCGAGAGCACGGAGTATCGTTACTCTATATATACTTGAAATTCCCTTTTCAATTATAAATATTGATTTTATATTGTACGTTTCCCATCCTGTATCAAATTCACATTGAAAAAGGACATAACCTTTTCTATAAGTTTTACCAAACTTTTTATTTTTTGTAAAATCTTGCCTAGTAATGAATAGTTCATATATTGTAAAGAATGGAATTGACAATGTTCTACAACTATTATATAATCTATTTTGTCCTTTTTGGGCTTTTTTCAATTTTTTTTTTCCCTTTTTTTCTGGATGAAATCGTTTGATTTTTTTTACTCTTTAGTGTAATTATTCTTTACTGATATTCTTTATCTTTTGGGCTGAAATGATTTAACTTGTTTTATTTTTATTTTTTACCCTTTTTCTTTTTTCATCTTTTTCTATTAACTTTTTGAAAAATACTTTTGATTTGCTCATTTCATTTAGGGTGCGTTTGGTGAGCAATTTCATTTCAACTCAAACTGTACTTTTTTTTGTCTTTTTCCTAAAAAGTTTTTGTCTTTTTCCCAAAAAGTTTTTTGTCTTTTCTGAAAATTCAAAAAAATTTACTATTACAACTAAAATATTTCAACTCAAACTAACACACCAAACTCACCCTTAGAAATTTTATATCTACATTCTTTTTTTTTTTTTTTTTTTAAAACTTAAAAATATTATACATATAAATGTAACAAACTAAATCCATGTGTGCGAATCACGCACGTACAACTAGTAATATACTAATTTTCCACAGGAAAAGCCAAATGGTGGAAAAGGATCACAAGACTAAATATTAAACAAATCAAGCACTCCAAATTCGCAAAATAATAACAATAACAATAATAATATTAATAATAATAATAATTCCACATACGAAGGGATACTATTAATTTATCAGCAAAAAAAAAAAAAAGGACATTAGTAAAATACTTTTGGAACGGTGGGCAAAAAGTGAAAGAAGGTAAAATAGAAGTAAAACTGCGAGAGATGCTCAAACTTTTGCTCCTCACTTCAATCACTTTTCATTCCACTATAAATTGTTCTTTTTATCTTATTTTTATTCTACAAATAACTTAATAAACTATGTATTATATCGTCAAGTGTCAACAAAAACACAGACAAGATTTCTTTAATGTTTGAAAAAATTATAGTCACCAACACCCTTTTTCTTTGTCCTTAATTTGTTTATTGTTTTCCTCTCTATTTACTCCTTTTGAGTGCTCTATTATCTACCAATCTTCTTTTTGCATCTTTCTTTTCCTTAAAGCCACACATCCTACGACTTTCTGAAGAATTAGTGGCTTTTTGTGGGTTTCATTTTCCACACCAAACAGTTCTAACTTTTGCCACTTTAATTTTTAGAGAATTTTACAGTAAGGTTTGAAAAATAATTCATCGATAGGGTTTTGTTTTTAATCGTTATATTTGTATCATATACTATTAATGTTGCATGCTTTCTAATTTGTTGTGATTTGGACTATATCTAACATTCAAAAAACGTGAACCATTGGTAGGAAAGATCTTAATCCTTATCCTCTTCTTTTTTTCTTTCTTTCTTTCTTTTTTGTTTTTTGTTTTATTCATGTCTTCTTAATAATATCACCTAAGGTAAATTAAAATATTATGTCACATCAATTAAGATATTGTCAATTAATATATTTTAATTTTAATGGACGTTACAAGTGCTATTATAGGACATGCATGAAAAGGAACCAAAAAAAAAAAAAAAGGGAGTTTCTCCTATAGAAATTATTCTTTTTCAATATTGATAAAAACTAAAATTTTAACTATTAAACTAACTTATCAATGATCTGATTTTATAATAATACATATCAAAAAAATTTACAACACACGACACAAAACCGCTCTTATATTCATAATTCAAGCCATTGAAAAGTTAACTCAATGACTAAACTACAATTCTTATCGGATAAAAAATACCCTAGCTCACAATACTCCCTTATTTTTAATTATTTGAGGGAATAAATTTAAAGCTAGCTGTCGAATCAGCACATCGACAACTGTGATCATCTTTCAACGTAGGGAGGGATGTATAGCACACTAGTAGTATCCTCTAGGGTTATACATTGATTTTTAACGTTTGGCCTTTTCCAGTTTCTTGGGAGCTAGATATTTTATTACTTACATACATTCATGCATGCATGCTTATCGTACACATAGATTTTGTATCTTTATAAATATATATATATATATAGTTGTGGTTGTATCTACAGTAATTTGTCATGGGAACTTCCATAGGAGTCGTGTGTATCCAAGCTCAAAAGTTAATGGACAAGGATAAGGTCAAAAAGAAAGGAAAATTTTTAGTACCCTACTTGTTATTATTACCCAAAAAATAATAATAAAAAATAAAAAGTAAATGAACACAATAATATCCTTCCATCAGAAAAACGAGTGTAACATTATCTTGTAAGTAGACAAAAAGACAAAAACCTTCCTCATATTTTGAACTTTTTCGTTTTGGTAAATTCATATTTTTAACTTTTTCAAAGACTATCTTTCATTTCTTGAAATTAAATATCACAAATATCTATAGTTTTTTTTTTTTTTTTCCTTTTCTTCTCTTTTTCCTAATCGTGGGACTTATGCCTCTCCTATTTTATTACAGATAAAAAAAATTAAAATATTCGTAAATTTTGAATATAAGAAATTCTATCTAAATTCTTCCCCTTACACCTATCGAACTAGCCCTAGTAAAAATTCTTTATCTTTATCTAGTTTACAAAAAGTAAATGTTACCCTTTATATTTTTGAACAATGCTTAAAAACATCAACATCACCCACTAATAGATGGTGGATCCCAGAACATGTGGCCTACTAATGAGACCCACTTCTCTATTAGTATGATCTTAAGTATCATTGATATTCTAAAATATTTTTCTTATATTTTTTGGCCAACCTTACATGTAGGGTTATTCCTATATAATCTTTTGAAAATTAAAAACTTCTACATTATTTTTTAAATTGTGAATTAGTACCGCTTAATCTCAGGGTCCGTGTTGGGTGGGGGGGGGGGGGGATTTTTAGAGATATAGTTTTAAAGATTGGTTTGGAAATGTGTGTTTGGTTAAAGTATGAATTTGAAATGAGCTGTGATATAGAAAAAGATTAAAAATTTAAAATGTGTTTAGAAAAAATAATGCAAAATGGATCATATTTTGTTCATCTCATTGATGTGAACATTTTGATGTAAGAATCATCTTATTTCGATTTGAAATAAGAAAACTGTGAAACTTTAAAGTTTGAGTTTTTTGAAAATAGAATAGGGAGAAAGTGAGTTGTGAACATGGGAGTTTTGGAGTTAAGATTTCAAAACTCCGTCTCCAAACGGAATCTCAAATGCCCCTCATTTAATTTGTAAGAATTCATGGTAAAGACATATGGAAAAATCAAAGGTAGTACAACCACATGGTATTTCCATTAAAATATCTGTAATTGATGAAAAAAGATCACGTGATCGTACTTTATTTCTGTAAAAAATAAAAATAAAAATAAAAATAAAATAGTCCGATCACATGGTGTTTTAAATGGTGGGTCTAGTTGATGGTCGGAGGTCGAGTCTCCTTTTACTTTAAGGTCATTCGTATCAGTATTAGCTTTGTATTTATGTGATTAAAAATGATATTTTTTCTTATTCTAAAAATTATAATAATGAAAAAGAAAATAAGAATAAATCCACTTCCCATCTAAACGTGTGTATACTTAAAAAAATCACTTGTGATAATTTAGTGACCCAACACAAAATGGAGAATAAAAAAATAATATCAATCCTTTCACTAATTTGGTATTAAGTTTTGTAAATGTTAAAAAGGTAATTAGGTTGCTTCCCATTACACCATCTAAAACATACAACAAAGAAAATCAATAATCCTCCTTCGTCTTCCTTTATTTTCCTTTTCAATGGCATTACCATTATTAATATATCCGTTTACAATTTGATGTACATAGTCTTAATAAGAAATTCTAAACAAGATATGAAAAAATACATAACCATGTTTACAATTTGATATACATAATCTTAATAAGAATTTTTGAACAAGATATGAACAAACACTTAACCATGATATTCAAATCAGCTGTTAAGTTACTAAATTAATCACAATTAATCCTAGCCTTTCCAACATTTACGAGGCTGTTAAGTTTATGTAAAAATAAGCAAAACCAACCCCGTGTGGGGCCAGTAATTTACTTGCACTCGCACACAAGTCCTTAAGTTCACCGGTCAGGGATTTTCATCCACACACGTGCAAGGGAGACCCTCTTAGTTTAACAACCTACCATATAACAAATTCCAAAATTCTATTTTAATTAACCTCAAAGGACTTGAAATTTTCCTTAACACTTTTTCAACATTTTCCAACTTTATCAATGTATTTTGAGAGTCAATTTCTTATTCATTTAGAACATTTTGAGCATATAAATATAAGAATTTAATCTTCTTACGAAAGAGAACATATATCGATCTAAATCCATACAAATACATAGTACATAATGAGTCCCAACCAAGCTTTAAGGTATCCAAAACATGGGTTTTCAACTTTCATACAATTTTCCTACAATCATATCAATGCACTAAAACGTATATTTGGTGGGGACAAGTAAGTGATACAAATGACTCGAAACATCTTTCCAGGTAAGCTTACGGCAGGCCTGTGCTTATGGTGATCATTTCACTTCTTTTTCCCTTTTTTTTTTTTTTTTTGTTAAAAAAAAAAAAAACTATTCCTAATTACAATTCATAGTTCTTATAAATAATCCTTCAATTAAGAGAGAAAATCAATTTCTAAATAAAGTTGCTTTTGTCCAAACAAACACACGCTAGTCTATATAGCTAACTCACATTACCTTCATTTCTTCACAATTCTCTCACCGGCGAAGAATCTCCGACCTCTATTTCCAGCGAACTCCACCAGAGAAGACGATGGACGAGTCATGGCGTATGCGCATGGGATCCGCCCCGATGTCGAGCCTCCCTCGCCGGCGATCCACCGCCGACCAGTACTCCTCCAACCGGCCGTCCGTCTTCGGAGATTCCGAAGCCCTAGAACCGGAGGATTTCGCAGACGTCTTCGGCGGACCGCCGCGGAGCGTCTACTGGCAGAAGATGTCCGGCGATTTCTCCGCCTCGAGCTCCTCCACCTCCTTCTACGAGGAGATTTTCCGGCCGCCGGAGATCCTCCACTCCTGCGGAGTGATCGGCAGCCGGGGATTGCCGGCGTTCAGGATCCCCGGGACGAGCGACAGGTTCTACAGCGACGTTTTCAGATTTGGATCGGACTTCTCCGCCACCGCGAACGCCGACGAGCGGAGGTCGAGGGAGAGGTCGTGGCCGAACTCAAAGGCGAAGTCGAAGTCGAAGTCGACTTCGTCGTCGGTGCTGAGCTCCGAGGAGATGAGCCCTCTCCGGCCGCCGATCGCCGAGCACGTCGCCTTGTCGGATTTCGCTTCCAAGCTCAGGTACTTTGCCGTACTTCCACTTCCATCGCGCTTTAACTTTCATTTAATTTTTAAAAAAATCATATATTTTGATGACGTTTATGTCCCTGTCTTAGATATTAAATTCCATAACACATCCTATGTTTTTAATGGTAATAATAGCCCAACTGTGGGGGTAGTACGGTAATGTAATTCGTTTTGTATTTTTTTTTCGCTTAACAATATACCATTATTTTCTTGGAATTCTGTAACATATTATAGTATTTTTAGGATTATTATATTACGAATTTAGAGTTTAACATTCCAATCTCATTTCAAATCCAAATATATTTTTCCTTTTTTTAAAATTAAAACTGCAGTCATTTTTTTCCCTAACAAACATAAATTCAAGATAGTGTGCTAATAAGAAGCTTAATATACAAATTAATATTTATCTTACAACGAAAATAAGGAGAAAATGGGCGTTTCCTAATTAAAAAAAAAAAACACGAATAATCTCTCATAGGATAAGAAAATGAAAAATATGTAAAGAATTGTTTTCTTTTTGTTGATTGGTTTGTGAAAGATAGTTTTATTAAGAAGCCAAAGTTGAAATAAATTCAATCTAACTTTTGGATGATTTAGGGAGGCGTGATAGTGTTTTGAGCTAGTTGAAAGCACTCGAATATGTCTTTAAGCAATGCTTTGAAAAGAAAAGAAACCAAAAGAAAGGGGAAGTAAAAAAAAATTTTGTCTTCCACCTTTTTAAGGAATTTTAGTGTTGTTGATTGCGATGACAATTTCATTTTTTGAGGTGTCTCTTTTTTTTTTTTTTTTTTTTTTGGGTTCTTCTGTTTTGTTTTTCCTTTCATGTTTGTATATAGACTAGCCTCTACTCTATAAAATAAAATTGACATGCATTAGAGCGACTTTATTCTATATGAGTGCTCTGTTTTGTTAGGAAATTCAGTCTTTTTTTTTGCCATATTTGGTTAACTTTTAAACAGAACCGAGTCAAACTTTGAATTCAATAACGACACAATTAAAGATAAATTTTCAAATTCATAATATTAAAATCAAGTAAAATTTCTCATACTTTTTCATAAGGAAGACATTACAATTATTCTCGACAAGTTCTTAATTTTTTACACCTGCATCATAGTTTCGTTGCCAATAATGTAAAAAATATCTTGCTCAAAATAGATAACTAAAATCTACATAATATTTAGTAGAGGCACAATTAACTTTAAAAGACTAAGTTTAAGAATAATTGTTTGAGCTTTTCTTCAACCAAACCAAAACAAAACAAAACAAAAAAGTATATGAACTTTTTCTTTTTTCCCGGTGGGGGCACAAGCCCTCATTAGGATCCTATTGTTGATAATAACATGACTAGAAATAGTAATTACATGATCCTATTGTTTTCTTTTTCTTTGAAAAAGAGTTGGTTACGTCATTAAATTTAAAACAATCATTTCAATACGAGAGCTCTCAATTAACAGAGGAGGAATCTCCATGATTAAAAAATAAATTAATTAATTAAAATAAAAAATAAAAAACAAACCTGCGCAATTATGCTTAATTATTGACACAAATAATTCCATTTTTAAAGGCCAATTTAAATTGTGGGTATTCTTGTGGATTACCCTTTCCAATATTAATAAAAGTAATAATTGCTAAGGGGTGCTTCCCCAAAAAAAGTTATCGTAAGAGGGAAATAAGAATGCCAATCAAAAATATTTTTAAAAAAAATTGACAAATAGGCGACAGGCCATGTTGTGTATATGTTTGTTAGGTGTCAAATTAACTATTATAATTCCACCACCAAAAAAATATAATAACAATAATAATGACACTAATGGGGATTGAATCCCACCATGAGTACTCCCACCACTACTTGCAGTTGGCCTTCTCATTGCTTTAATATTTGCTAAAAAATCACATCTAGAAATTCCAAGGTTCGCAAAAAAAATATTTTTTAATATTGTGCTAAAGAAACTAAATTTTATACTAATTTATTTTATGATAAAGGCACTAAATGCAATAGTGGTCGTTTAGAGGGCGAGCAAGTTGTTGTTTATATACTGAGTCATGTGTGGATAGTACATCATTTAAAATGACAATTTTTCTTTTTTTTTTTTTTTTTTTTTTTTTTGTCAAAAAGGGAAAAAAAAAGTGAAGTTTTTTTAGCCACAAAAAGGTGAAGACTAGTATTTATTATTTATATTATAGATAAACTGTTAGGTTAATCTTGAAATTTTATGCTTTAATACTAATTAACAGATTCTGTTTATAAATTAATAGAAAGAATTATTATAATGTATTTTAATAGTTTCGGATCATTTAATTAAAAAAAAAAGGGGACTAAAATTTCACAAACTTCAAAATTGTTTCAGACCTAAAATTGTTTTGCCAAAACAAATGATCCACTGACTGAATCATGATTGCCACAGGCCACTCAACGTCCCATGTAGAAGGAATTACTCATCCACAACAATGCAATCCAACGAAACTTCAACATCAAGGAAACAAAACCTACCAATCTTCTATGGAAATCGTCCTTCTTATGCTGAACATCAATTCATGGAAACCGAAAACAACTGGAGTTTCGGAAGGTCCTACTTCGGCTTCTCAAGGAGAGTGTCATCCCCCGAAACCATTAGTCTCGAACGCGATTCTAATCCAAGTGTCAAGATCTCCGTGGAAGATGATGTTGAGCTCAACTCTCCCTCTTCACCTGTCTCTTCGCTTTGTCACGACGGTAACGATGACCATGCCAAATCAGAGAGTCATGCGGGTCATGTGGTGGAAGAAAAAGAGGAATTGAATCAAGAAGATGGAGAAGAAGATGATGACGACGACGACGACGATGATGATGAAATAATGAGTTCCTATGTCATTGAGATTGGTTCTGACCACAGAGAAGGAACTTGCGATGCTATCAGTATTGATGAAGCGATTGCTTGGGCGAAGGAGAAGTTTCAGACTCATAGTTCTGAGAAAAAATTGAATACAAGAGAAGAGGATAATAAAGAATCTCCTAAAATAGATGCAGGTGGTAATTAAAGTACTGATTAGATTCAATATTCACCATTAGTCCTGTAAATCGAGAGAAAAACGTGTACTTAAAAAGAGTCCTTCGTTTTTGATGTAATGCAGGAAGGCCAAATGTAAGGGATTTTCAAGAACAACAAATGCAGAATAAGGAAGGGATAGTCCAATCTCCAGAGGTAAACTCTAGTTGTATTAAAGTTTCAACACATACCCTTTGACTAAAAGATCTATACATGTACAAAATATTGATCAAACTGCTTTTACTTGTACTTGAAAGCACAGATGGAAATGAGGCTGCAAGACAAAAATATAAGGTTGTGGTCAGCAGGGAAGGAAACCGATATCCGTTTGCTGCTTTCAACTCTACATTATGTAAGACTTGAAAAGTTTTTCTTACTCAATTTCCTTCACTTTCTCAATCTCCTCTCTGTGTTATTATTGGTGTTGTAAATTGACATATGAAGAATTGTTTTTGGGGACTTGAATCAGATTTTGTGGCCCGACAGCGGGTGGTCTGCAATCCCTCAGACAAGCATAATAGAAAGTTCAAAGGTGAAGAAGGCTTATCAGAAAGCAAGACTGTGCCTCCATCCAGACAAACTACAACAAAGAGGAGCAACACTCGCTCAAAAATATGTTGCTGCCAAGACTTTTCCAATCCTCCAGGTAAAGATTCTGGCCCTGCTGCTTCATCAGATAAGTGTTTGAATTAAGAAGATTCTTAAGAAGATTGCTGGCGTATGATTGTAGGATGCATGGTCTTCGTTTATCTCGCAAGATGTGTCTTTTGCTGGTTAACCATTCGAAATCCTTCGCAACTCAGTTTTGACTTTATCGTTCAAAGATGATAAAATCACCAACAAGCAGGTTTGAATGTCTAGATGTTTGAATGGTGGAGTAATCTGCTCAACAGAGATATAGACATAGAAGAATCTGTCCGCTATGGAGATGGTTTAACAGGGTCATAACGTCACTAGCCTCGTACTTTTGCGTCAATATTTCAAGTGTTTTGAGTGAAGCCGGGTGGACTTTAGCGTCGGGAGTGTCCTAAGTGCCGCACAATTGACTTGAAAAAGATCGGGTTGTGACAATTAGCTCCAATGTCAAGAACACATACGGTATTGTATCATGTTGGATTTTTTCTTTTTTTTTTTTTTTTTGGCAAAACTATGTATATATTTCGATCATCCAAATAAAATTAGTTGGCTTCTTTCGGTGTTCAAACTCGTCCTTTTAAACAGCCTCATAATATTAGATTATGTTGGGACCTACACAATGGCATGTCTTAATAGTGTAGTACTTTTGAGAGCTACAGTTGGAGTGGAATTAATTTTCCTTTTGGTATTTCAAGTCCTTACTTTAGCACCTCCAAATTATGGCTTTGGTCGGTCTCCTCCTTTTCATGCAAATGTTACACTCATTACACAGACAAACAACGTCACGCGTACTTGAAATCCTAACTAATGAGTGTTGACATGGTCGTGCTAACCTTGTGTTATTTTAATCATGCCTTAATATTAAAGCATCATAGTGCTTGACGACACTCTCTATCTTTACTGTCGTTTTTCTATCCATACCCTTATTATTTATTTTTCATGTTATCTAAATTTAATAACTTGACTAACTGAATATGAAAATTACGCAACTAAATAACATGCCAATTTTATTGGCAAGACAACCAATGGGACAACAAATATCAGGTCTAATATTAAGTTCGGGCCTATTTAGAGCCTTCACTTCTATCAAGTCTCAGGTTCGACCCACGATACACATAGAGTCCAGTCTTTATCAATAAAAACCATGTGTTGTCTGCCTTGTAGCCTAAGACCTGCTAACTGTAAAGACCTAGGGTCAAGTTCCTTGTAATCCTATCGATGAGACCAGTGTACTCCCCCAGTGACCATTAGGATGGAGACGTGGAGACACTACCGATCCCTTTTTTTTAACAATATATATATATATATATATATATATATATGAACTCTTGAAATTGTCATGGGTCGTAGTGACAATGATGCCCTCTTGTGGATCAAAATATGTCTATATTATTGAAACAAAGGCGTGCTCATAGTTTTGATTACCTGTTTTTTCCATAATTATGTGCACCCTCTTTCCTTTTCGTCTGGTCACGGCTTGAATCTTTTTGGTGACAAAGGAATCGACTGTCTACCTCAATCAAGCCAGGAGCTAATATTAATTGGTTGATCATTTACCTCTAACTTGAATAAAGTCCACGTAATTGGGACTCAGGTTCTAACATGGAGGGAAGCACGAAGGAATTCTCCACTCATAAGTGGGAGTGAGGAAGACTATAATGACAAGAAAAATGCTTGGAGCCGGTGGCCACCATTCACCATTGAGAGAGGTGGACCCAATCAGGAAAATCCACCTTCTATTAATAGATTATGCTCAACATAACTAGTGTCCTTTTATATTGTTTTAAGGACACGGTTAGAACATGACAAATCACGAGTGAATTGCCAAAAACAAAAATCTAATTTGAGTTATTGGTACCCCTAGTATGTGAGTAATTTTATGGTTCTCTTTTATCCAATATTTTTAATCGTGCTAATAAAGGTGATACAACAAATGCGCCATCAAATTGGGTGTGATGTCGACATATACAGTAGGCCTGACCGAAGGAGATGAAAGCTACAAGAGAGGGAAAAGATGAACCGACGACATGCGTTCGGGTGAGGAGCGGCAGAAGAAGAAGAGTGGGGAGAAAAATCAGAAGGGTGTGTAGTAAAACCCCTTTTTTTTAGTTTGACCACAGGCTGCAGGAGACTGAATGTTTGTGCAAATGGAGTGTCAGAATTCATGTGCTCCGATTCTTTTATCATTTTCTTTGGATGTACCCATGTCCGAATTCATTTAGCCTGCCCTTCACTCTCTATCTCTAATCTTCCTCATCCGTCTCTCATCCAACAGTCACGGATAAATTATGCGTATCCGTGAAACATATCAAAGACCGTTCCTGTATGCATGAAAAAAATACACTAAAGAAGTTCATCTCACGAAAACACTATTCGTTATTTCTTGTATTATTTCTTGTCCAACAATATTTATTACCATTAAACATCAGGATAGACCAAGTAGGATAGAAAGTTGCAGAAGAGCAATTGTAATCGAAATGCATCATTCTGCCGAATATGGAGGATTTGTGAGTGTTCTTTCCTACTCTGCAGGACTAATATTTTACATGAAAGTGAGAAAACTCTGGGAGAGAGAAGAAATATATATATATATATATATATATATGATATTTGAAAGACCATTACATCCAACTGGTTTCATCTTACTACATAATTCATACATTCTGAGCTTCTAACGCAAATTTTGTCAGGGGATAATGTCTAGATTATCAGTACTTGTATCAGAACGCCAATGTTTTAAGCAGATAACACATGGAATATCTACGACACGAACATTCATTCTAGAGAAATGAATTTGAATGAACTAATTATAAGAGGCGGAGGAAATGTTGGATGTAATATTGCAGGAAGTTGGGGGGTCACTGACAAAATGTAGCCTGATCGGTTCTGCCAACATGCTGCAGATGGGAGAGAAGCAAAATGCTGGTCAAGCAGAAATCATCATATGGATCTAAAGCAGCGGATCTCTGGACCTTAATGACGTGTATAAAACAACTAAGAAATGTTAAAGGTAGAAAAGGGCCCAATTCTACGAAATATGATTATTTCAGAGCAAGCCCTCAAAGGATATGAATTTTCTCCCTCAGTCCTAAAAAGCCCTCAAAGGATCATCAAATTAAGAATTTGCTCCCTCCTCATTCCCTAAAAAACCTATCTCATATGAGTACAACACATACAAGAGAGTTATCCACATGTCTATAATTCAAAAACATGCTACCAAGAATCTTCAATGACAATTTTCCAGAAAAAGAAGCTTGTTTTCGGTAAAACCGAATTTTTTAAAATTGCGTTTTGACAGCAATTGCTAAAAACAAAGACAAAAAAAAATAGGTCTTTACTACAGAGGAATAGATATATTATTGAAAAAAAAAAAAAAAGACAATCATGTTACATCGAGAAACTCAATGAATTAAAGAGGATTAAAACTTCACCTTATTTCCCATAACTAAATTCAACGGACTGACTTCACCTTATTTCCTATAACTAAATTCAACGGACTGATACCACTTCTAGCATCTGCATCATCTAAAACATCATCATGGAAAAGGCTAGCTACCTAGGATAACAATATAGTCATATTAATATAGTGATGTCAATGAGAAATAATTTTCATTGGGAAGAAAAAACATAATTAGGCTTGTAATCTCATAAAAAAGAAATGTTAATATCAGATCCTTCGGCTGTTATCAATTACAAATTACGGGAAGCCTGGAATCATCAACCTTGACATTTTCACCAACCAATGAAGATTCATAATTCTTATCATCAAAAGAGTGAATATGTTCATGAAAGATGTAGGAATTTATGAAGAACTAGCATGGATCATCTCTGTGATTTCTGCTATAGATTGCTGTCTTGTACCCAGCTCAGGTGTTAAAGTATCACCTGGCGCCTTACGAGGCTCAGGTATGTCAATATATAAGGCCATTGACATCAACAATAAAACCTGCATACATGAAAAAATAATATAGCATAAATGAAAACGTACAAACCATAACTTCACACCATGAGAAGGGAGCCTCAGGCACCTAAAGGAACCTTTGGAAGCTAAGATAGCAATTTTAGTTATCAAGAACTAGAAAAACTACATCTATAAGAAAGGCAGATTCCCTATATATGTTCATTTCTTCTTCAATCGATTCATCTCGGCCTTAGACTGCTACGGTTAGCTCTTGCCCCACACCTGGTCTGGCTATACATTCTTGCTTCTACTTATAGTGGACTTCTTTGTTTTTCAGTCACTTCAAAAGATGAAAAAATCACTCCAATAATCCTGCTCAACAATTCTACTATTATTATTAGGATCAATCTCACCTTACTTCCTTTAGAATCATCTTTTTTTTACCTGCTGAACTTTAAAAAGAAAAAAGAGATGAAGAAAAAAAAAAGGAAGTAATAGTAATGCATACGGTGTTAAGAATAACGGAATAGCCTTGAGAAGCTGCCTTACTCATTAAACTAAAGCAAGTAAACCACTAGTGGATTTTTTTTTTTTTTTTTTTTTTTTTTTTGGAAAAGTGTTCTCTTATTGAAAATTAAGCTTCCTCTGTCCCCCAGCTGTAGGAAAGAGTTGTTATCCTCTGTATCCTCTGATGGAGACTATCGAGGACGAGATATTCTAATAAAGTTAATTTTCTAAATCATAAAAAATATATATATATAAAATGGAGTTTTTTGAAATATAACAAAAGCGATCCATTTTTTTTATTCATCCATATGAATAAAATACTATGATTGTTAAGAGCTCAAAACGGAACCTACCCCTCTTTACTTGTCTTCTTCAAGGAGGATTTCGTTCAATTCTGACGCTTTAATGTCATGTCTACAACCCAATTCACCCAATTACGAAAGGGATGAACCTAATCCCAAATATAAAGAACAAATTTTAAGCCCATCATACAAGGTCAGAACAGGGAAATGTAGAATTAAATTAGCACCTGAAGAAATTTCCCCAGATGGTGCAGAAACCCAGTTGAATGAATGAATGACTGAGAACATTGAATATATTCATATACAGATGTATACAACATAATATATAATGTCTTACCATTCTATGATTTCCTGAAGATAGAGTTCAACGTTGAGGCTAGACAACTAAACTCCAAACTACGAGTTTTATTTCCATTTCCTGTTAAAAAGAATCCATGTTAACTCCTCATAAACTCCTCACCCCGAGATGACATGCATCCGCGCTCTACGAATCGCAATATAAGGTTATCTGCCTCCTTCGAATTTCCTTCTAACATCAGTCTTTTACTCACCTTCTCGCATAATTTTAAATCAGGAACCACATTCCGAAGGAACATTGTATTGGCAACTCTATAAGCAGACAGAGGAAGACCTTTGCTCAAGTAAGTATCCATAAGAATGTGGCATGTATTAGCATCGATCCTAGAAGCTGTTCTCAACACCTTACCCAAGAGTTTTTCAGCCTCCTCGAGGTTTCCGAAACTACAGAGCTTCTCAATGACCAGATTATATGCAGTTTTGAAGTTCTGCCTAACTAGCATTTTGTCTAGTAAGTTTAACAAATCCTCCACCCTACCCGTTTGACAATACCAATGGATGACCGTTCTGTATGTCACGGGAGTAGGATCCAGACCCCTTCCCAACATTCTCATCACGAGTTCATTTGCCTCGTCGATTCTACCTTGCCTCCCTAATGCATTGACTACTGTCGTATATGTGACAGCATCGGGGTGTTTGTTGCTCAGATACATGTCATCAAACAATGATAGAGCAGCTTCCAAGTCATCCCTCCGACAATATCCATGAATAAGAGTAGTAAAATTAACAACATTAACAGCGCACCCCTTCTGTAGACACCACTCCATGAACTTTTTGGCCTTGTCCATTTTCCCCTCTTGGCAAAGAGACTGAATCATCAAGTTTATTTCAACCGAGTTTGGGAAGAAACCCTTGTTAACCATCTCTTCTACCAGATCACAAGCCTCAACCAATTTCCCTTCCCTACGCAACCCGTGCATCACAACACTATAAGTTATGGCATTTGGAGTCCACCATTCTTCCTCACTCGTATTCATCATCTCTCTTGCCTCTAGTGACATCCCGTTCTGACAAAGACCATTCAATAAGGCCGTATATGACACTGTATTTGGCTTACAACCGTATTTGTACATCTGCTGAAGCATCTTTTTAGCTTGATCCACCTTTCCTTCCCTGCAAAACCCGTTGACAACTGAGGTATATGTCACGACATCTGGGATGCAACCCTTTGAGAACATCTCATTCACAATTTCTTTTGCCATGTCGATGTTACCTTCCTTGCAAAATGAGTCAACTATTGCACTATACCCGACCTTATCAAACCTAAATCCTTTCTTCTCACCTTCCCTCAAAAACTCAAGAGCCTCGCTTCCATGCCCGTGCTTGGAGAGCATATGAACAAGATTATTATAAGTAACCTGGTCTGCCATTAGTCCAGCATCCTTCATTTTGTCCATCAGCTCCCTGACTTCTTTGACCCTTTTTTCTTTGCAAAGAAAACCCATCACCGTATAATAACTAACTTTATCCGGGGAACAACCCTTGAGTGGCATATCAGCAATCAACTCCAAGGCATCTTCAATCCGATGCACATTACAATACCCTTTTATCAAACAGTTGTAGGTCATTACATTTGACCTAATTCCAACAATTTCCATACGGTCCAAAAACCTTGAAGCCTTTTCCAATCTATCTCCCATCACCAAAACATGAACCGCAGTGTTGCATATCGACAAATTCGGTTCAACCCCAGCTTTCTGCATCAAAGTCAAGATTTGCATCGCGTTCCTCAACTTGCCAGCTCGACTATAAGACACCATCACGTGACCAAAAGCTTCCGGGGACCGCTCAATTCTTCTGCGCTTCATAAGCTGGAGGACCCGCTTAGCACCTTGACACAATTTAGTCTTGCTAAGAACCTCAAGCATTGTGTAGTACACGATTGCGTCATGTCGATACCGCCATTGCCGATCAGCCCAATAGAAAAACTTCAAAGCAACACGTTCGTCCTCAAAAGAACGCAGAACAGCACAAACCTGCCTAGGGTTGAGGCTTCTTAACAAATGCCTTAACTCCCCTTCAAGCTTCGGATTCCAACCCGACCTAAGGTCAACTAACCTACAAACTTCTCTCACCAAAGGGTGTCTCAATTCACCCTCATCTTCTTCAACTCTACCAACATTTTCTCTCTCCGCACCATTCCTATTACCCAAATTCAAGATCTCAAAACCATCGTCATCTTCATCATCATCAGAATCTTCTCCTTCATCATCGTCGCTGTTATCCGATTCGTCAGGCTCTCGAAAACTAGCGAAATCCGAGCCCTGATCACCACGAAACAAACTCAAACCCCCATAATTCTCATAACCCATTTTCGTAAATCTATTGGACCCCCCTTTGGAATTACCAAACTCCTCTTTCCCAGAACTAAACGATGAGAAAAATACACAACATCGAGCATTCGCTAACGGGTAATCGAGAAAAATCGCTTGAAAGTTTAAAGGCAATCGCTTTCTCATCAGATTCAATCTTAATGCACTGAACTCGTGCGCTAAGAAAGAACTAAAATTGAACATCATTTCGAATTTAAGACATCAAAGATACTGTAGAATGACAAACTTAACTGCAAGCTCGAGTTCGACTCGGAGCAAATACTTCTACTTCAACCAAGCTTCAGACAAGACTTGTTCATTATCTCGCCGTCATTTTCTTGGGAATTTGTATTAGTCCATTCAGAAACTGCAGCGAATAAGAGCCCTTCTCTTTCTGTGAAAAACTCCAGAAAACGGCCGGTTTTCGGAAACTCGCATCCTAATGGAAGGATTTCTGAGGATGGCGGGGGATATGGCGACGGCGTCACGACGGTCGCGACAGGGCGAGCAGAACCGCAGCACGTGCTTCGTTCGGAGGTCTTCTACGGTGGTCCTCGCGATCGTCGCGTCTCCAGCGACCGGCAGTGTGGTGCTGTGCGGCTGTAGTGGGAGACGAAACGGAAGATGGTTGGCCTTGCTTTTTGCGCATTCAAGCGTCCAAATGTTTCTAATCATTTCCCTAAAAAAAAAAAATTGTTTTTAAATCAAAGAGACCAAAAAACCCCTCCTTTCAAAATCCGAATTCGTCAAAATCCCTAAACCCTTAAAAATGTAAATCAGCCCAAAAAAAAAAAAAAAGTTGGGTTGGGGGGGGGGGGGATGTACCAAAATGTCCAAAAATTGCACTGCGCAAGATTACAACTAACCAAAAAAGAAATGGAAAAAAAAATTTTGTTTTTTGAAACTTGGTTCTCTTTCCTCCCCTCCTGTCCACCAGGGGAGCTGCCAAAACATCATCTTCCGAAATATGGAACAGCGTTTTAGGAAGATGGAGCCAGAAAAGGAGATATTAGGAAAGGAGTTGGGTGGGTTCGCGAAGGTGGAGAAGGGGCAGCAAGGACTTCGCGCCACCGTAGGGAAGGTGGGTTCTGTTCACGGAGCCATGGGGAGGTTGGCTTTATTCGCACCGCCATAGGAAGCGTGGGCTTTGTTCCTGCCGTCGTTGAGGGAATTTCGCACAGGGATTTGCCTATTTCCATTCCTCTCCGGCAGATGAGATTTGCACAATGATCTTAAGTGGGATCATACCCATATTCCACAAGACAAAACCCTTTTTTTTTTCCAACACAATTTTTGTTCTTTTTCGTTTCTGGGCTTTAAAAAATTAAAATTATTCCTTTAATTTTTTTTCCAAGTAAAACACGAACTTTAATGAGCATCCTCCAAACGGATGAAGATGAAATATTGTTGGCAAAATTGTCTTGGTTTTGCAGTGGTTTCAAGAGACTGTTTGGAAAGATTCAAAAAAAAACAAACCAAACCTTTCTGTGGCTTTTGGGAGATGCGATTCAAGCAAGATGCATTTTTGTTTTGGGAGATGAAATTCAAATATTTTTGAGAGAAAAATAAAGCAGATGCGTGAGGGAGAAGCAGAGGAACAGAACGAGAGATTATGGGTTTTTAAACTATAATCAAATGTAATACTGTCTGTTAAGTTTGGCAAATCCTGGTTGTGAAGAAAAAGAAGAAAGAAGAACCAAAGAAGAACCAAGAAAGAAACGTGTTTGGCTGTGAAAGATATTTTTCATATATGAAAATAATGACCTTTACAATGCTCTTAAATACTGAAAAGGCATTCTGAACAGTTTAACAATACAACCAGTAAACTATTGACACGTGGTAAAGGAAGCTAACAAACTAACTAGTTAACAACTGATTACAAACTAATCAACTAACTAATTTACAACAGATCAGTGATTCCTAACAGCCTCCCTCAAACTCAAAGTGGAAAAACTTTCTACTTTGAGTTTGCTTCTCATAAGAGCAAACCTAGAACTTGAATTTGCCTTAGTAAGAATATCTGCAACCTGATCCACAGCTGGTACATGCTTGACCTCAATTTGTTTTTGCATAACCTTCTCCCTGACAAAGTACAAATCAATCTCTATATGTTTTGTTCTGGCATGCAAAACTGGGTTGGCTGAAATCATCACTGTAGTTAGGTTGTCACACCAGATTACTGGTGATTTAGAAGAGTGAATGTGTAACTCTGATAGCAGTGACTTAATCCATGTAATCTCTGAAACCAAAGCAGCTAAGCTTCGATATTCGGCTTCTGTTGATGATCGAGAAACTGTATGCTGCTTCTTGGAGCTCCAGGAAATTAGATTGTCTCCAAAGTAAACACAGAAACCAGATGTTGACCTTCTGTCATTAGGATCTGACGCCCAATCAGCATCACTGAAGCCAACAAGATTTAAATCAGCAGCTGGTACTGATTTGAGCTCCAAACCATAGTCAAGGGTGCCTGACAGATATCGAAGTATCCTTTTCACTGCTTTCCAATGCATCTCCAGAGGTTCCTGCATAAACTGGCTCACTTTGTTAACAGAAAAAGCTAACTCAGGTCTCGTAATGGTGACATATTGAAGTGCCCCAACTATACTTCTGTAAAGGTTAGCATCTTTGACTGGTTCACTCCCATGACAAACCAACCTGTCCCCTGTTGTCATTGGAGTAGAGACACACTTAGCCAGTTGCATGTGAGCCTTACATAGCAGATCAGTGACATACTTGGTCTGAGACAGATGAAGTCCACCTGTGACAGTTTTCTTCACTTGCAGCCCAAGAAAATAATCGAGTTCTCCCATATCCTTGAGTGTAAACTCATGATTCAGCTTATCAATAACCTGTTGAATGATTGTAAGACTGCTCCCAGTGATGAGGATATCATCCACATAGACGAGGATGAAGGTGGAAAAATGCTCAGTAATTTGAATGAACAGAGATTGATCGGTCTTGGCTGAGGTAAAACCAAGATTGGCAAGAGCTGAATGAAGTTTGTCAAACCAAGCACGTGGAGCCTGTTTAAGACCATACAAAGACTTGTGTAGTTTACACACCAGCTGAGGATGAGCAGAATCTTGAAAACCAACAGGCTGCTCCATATAAACTTCTTCGTGTAAGGTACCATTGAGAAAGGCGTTATTAACATCTAATTGCCTTATGGACCACTGCTTGCTCAAGGCTATAGTAAGAACAGTCCGTATAGTTGTAGGCTTAACCACGGGACTGAAAGTTTCTGAAAAATCAGAACCTGGAACTTGATGAAAGCCTTTAGCTACCAACCTGGCTTTGAATTTGTTGATAGTGCCATCAGCATTTTCTTTGACTCTGAACACCCATCGACAACCAATGGCTTTTCTGCCTTGTGGAAGGGGAACAAGGCTCCAAGTTTTATTTGTCATGAGGGCTTGAAATTCATCAGCCATAGCTGCTCTCCACTGTTCATCTTGTAAGGCCTGATCCACAGTAGTTGGCTCAAGACTGGAAAGAAAAACTTTTGGTTTTCTGATGCCATTTTTAGCACGTGTGATCATGGCGTGGCCATTGTGAACCTGCATACTAGGCAAACCATTAGAAGTAGGAGCAGTGACAGTGGAGATATTGGGAGAATTTACAATAGAAAGTGACTGGTCATTAGTGGATAAAGGAGCAGCAAGATCAGTGGGGTCTTGCCTGACATTTTGAGGTGAAATAGACTGAGAAAATGAAGATGAAGTAGACTCAGAAGGAGGGATGTTAGAAGGAGGAATGGGAATAACAGTTGGGACAGGAGTAGCAGAAGAGTAATCTGGTGTGGGACAGGAAGAAGCTACATTCTGTTTAGCAAATGGGAAGGTGAACTCATCAAACAGTACATCCCTAGAAATAAAAATTTTTCCAGTATCATCAAGACATTTGTAACCTTTGTGATTTAGACTATATCCTAGAAAAGTGCAGGGTTTGGACTTGAAATGAAACTTGTGTCTGTTAAAAGGACGAAGATGTGGATAGCAAGCACAACCAAAGACCCTAAGTTGGGAGTAATCAGGTGTTTTATGAAAAAGCACTTCTAGAGGAGATTTGTAATTCAATAGAGGTGTGGGCAGACGATTTATGAGAAACACAGAGGTTCTAAAAGCTTCATCCCAGTATTTGAATGGCATTGAAGACTGAGCAAGTAAAGTTAGGCCATTTTCAACTATGTGCCTATGTTTTCTCTCAGCCATGCCGTTTTGCTCATGTGTATGGGGGCATGAAACTCTATGTGAAATACCATTTGAGAACAAGAAATCCGTGAATGCTCTAAACTCACCCCCCCAATCAGTTTGAATAGCCTTTAGTTTATAGCCTAATTGCAGTTCTACATGTGTTTTGAAATTAAGAAAAGCAAGAAAGGCATCAGATTTCTGTCTTAGGAGGTACATCCAGGTAAAACGTGAATATTGGTCAATGAAGTGAATATAATATCTGTAACCATGAGCAGAAAGAACAGGAGAAGCCCCCCACAAGTCAGAATGGACAAGTTGTAAAGGCTCACTATAAACTGTGATAGACCTAGAAAAAGGAAGCTTATGAATTTTTTCCAGACAACATGCTTTGCAAACAGAAAAGGCACTTTTATTAATATGATCAAGATTACAAGTTTTGAGTACACAGGATACCATTTTCTCAGAGGGGTGTCCTAGTCTGTTGTGCCACAAAGAATACAAGGAATTACAGTGATTTTCAGGATGAACATTGCTAGAAACTTCAGCACTAAAAGCAACATGATTAGAAGAGTATGCAGATTTGGTTAAAAGAGAAGCAGACTCAGGTTTGAGAAGATTGATCTGAGAGTTGTCAAAGACATAAAGTCCTCCTTTAAGCTTCCCTTCCAGTAGAATCTTGTGGGAAAGCTGATCCTTGACATAGCAAAATTTAGGATGAAATTCAAAGAAGACAGAGTTATCATTAGCAAATTTGGATACTGACAGAAGGTTTTTTTGTAATACTTGGAACATGTAAAAGATGACTTAAAGACAGCACTTTTGAGGTAAAAGGAGAATGGAATATAGAATGACCAACACTTTGAATTTGTAAACCCTTACCATTCCCCATGTGCACTTGTTCTTGCCCAAAATAATCTGCCTTATGCATTAGGTTGGTAGAATCAGCTGTTAGGTGATTAGTGGCACCAGAATCTGGATACCAACTGGAGTCATAAACGCACTCTGGTGTGGCAAGCATAGCAGCTAGCTGATTACTCTGCCAGTTCCCTTCAGAATCATAAGCAAAAACATCAGATTGACATCCAGTTTTGTCTGTGTTGAGTTCATGGAGATGACCCTGAATTTGGTTCTGTCCTTGCAACTGAGCAGGCCCTGTGAATGAAGTATCAAACCGATAGTAACACTGCAAGGCTTCATGCCCAATCTTGTTGCATAATTGGCACACTGGTTTACTTCCTGCATTAGGCTTAGGAAATTGAGAGAAATTTCCAAAGCCTCTTCCACGACCAGAGAAACCAGCACCAGAGAAACCACCTCTCTGAGGAAAACCACTTCGACCACGACCTGGAAAGCCTCTGAAGTTGGTGTAAGAACCACTAGTATTATTAAAAAAGTGGTTGTTAGGGGAAGGAAGGAATCTTTTCTTGAACTGAGACCCTGAAGGTGTTGTTACCAGATTAGCCATACTTTGAGCATCTAAATCAAGAGGCTTGTGCATCCTCTCAATTCGACCTTCTTGAGCTAGGAGCAGTGACTCAATTTCATCAACAGTGTAGGGATCTGTTCTGGTATTGACAGATATTGTAAAAGTTTCATATTCTAATAAGCAAGATATTATAAAGCAAGATATTGTAATTTTGAGTAAGAAATCATTGATAGAGAGAGAACCCTTACGAACATTTTGGAGTTGATCTTTGTACAGCTTAACATTTGCCCTAACTTGCTGAGCGAAGTAGACCTCCAATGTGTGCCAGATTTGAGATGAGGTTTCACAGTTAACCATCCGAGAAAGAACTGTGTTTGACATCGAAGCAAGAAGCCATGACATGATAAGTTGATCCTGTTGTTCCCAGTCAAGAAACTCTGGGTTGATCACTCTGTTTGCTTCATCATCTTGCGATCTGTACGGCAATGGTGGATTGACTGATCCAGAAAGAAAATTCTGAAGACGAAATCCTCGAATCGTAGCAAGAACTTGCTTTCGCCAAATGAGAAAATTATCATTATCCAATTTTAGAGCTATTGGATGAGTGAAAGAAACTGGAACGAAATGAGAAGAAGTTGCAGAAGAATCCATGGCGGAATACGGGAAGAGCTCCGGCGAGATTTCTGACTCAGGCCGTTAATGGCTCTGATACCATGTGAAGAAAAAGAAGAAAGAAGAACCAAAGAAGAACCAAGAAAGAAACGTGTTTGGCTGTGAAAGATATTTTTCATATATGAAAATAATGACCTTTACAATGCTCTTAAATACTGAAAAGGCATTCTGAACAGTTTAACAATACAACCAGTAAACTATTGACACGTGGTAAAGGAAGCTAACAAACTAACTAATTAACAACTGATTACAAACTAATCAACTAACTAATTTACAACAGATCAGTGATTCCTAACACTGGTCAGATTGAATATGAACCTTTGGATTTTCCCCCATATATGGGAAAAAGTAACTGTCTCCCACGGTAAAAGTCCCCCAAAAAAAACAAAAAACAAAAAACAAAAAACAAAAAAAACACAAACTCACCACAATCTCCCTCCCTCTTACCGGCTGACCTTTTCTTTTTTTTTTTTTTGGGGGGGGGGGGGGGGGGGGGCGGGGGGGGGGGGGGCGGGGGGGAGTACATTATCAGTTTTTTTTTTATTTTTTGCATTAAAAGTGATTAGTTCCTTTTAATTTTCATGTTTTTATAATTATGTAATACAAATGCAACTATGATATGTTCTTTGTGTGATGAAAAACGTAAACTAATAATTGATTTTACAGTGTACCGTTCTTATTTATTTGCTTTTTTTTTTTTTTTATGAATTCTTTTTTATTTGCTTTTGCAACTAAATTAATTATGCTTTAATTATTCAAAAAAAAAAAAGTAATTCTGCTTTCTCTTTATTTGCTTCTATATATATATATATATATAATCATACAAATTGACACTGTACTTGCAACACATTCTGAAAAGAATTATATAGAAAAGAGGATAAGAATTATATATATACATTGGTTTAGTTATTTTCTTTATTCTTCCGGTTACAAAAAATGAGTGAAAACTGAAGAAACCTTTTATGCTTGGAATCAACTTTCTAAAGTTCTGAATGATTATCAGGGCCGAGGGAACTTGGTGGCGCTGCTGATCTCACAAGTCAATTCAAGCTTTGGCCTCATTATGAATCTTTTTGCAAAAAGTCCATTCCTTTGTCAATATCTGAGACTCACTGTCTTCATAATGTTGTTGGAGATGCCGAAATCAGGAAAGGGGGAAGGGATGGAGTTGGATCAGCTATTTCGAAATGCCTCCCATTCGAGAGAACGAAACACACACATGCATCTTTTTGATTTGGATATTCTAGGGGATGCATTTTGTATGAGAGAGACAACTTCTGTTAACCTGCGTTTTGTAAGACATTTTTCTCCGGTACATATTGTTTACATCTCACAGTATATTATGGACCCGTTTGGTGAATGAGTTTGAGTTGAAATTTTTAAGTTTGAATAGCAATTTTTGTTGACTTTTTAGAAAAGACAAAAAAAATTTTCAAAAAAGACAATTTTTTCAGAAAAAGACAAAATTTTGAATTTAAACCTTAAGTTTAAACTTATGTCCCGCACGGGGCCTATATTTTGAACTTCTGGTGGCGTCAACAGGCAGAGAAGCGGATCCCTACCTCTAGGGGTGAAGCTAAAGAGCGAGTTAAAAGAAGAGGAGAGGAAGCGCGAAAGGCTTAAAAGCAAGGTTAGAAAGGACAAGAAGGATCATAAGAAACAAAGTGAACTGCAAAAGGATAAGAGTAGTCATATGGAGAAACGTATAGATTTTTCCCGTGGCTCCACCCTTGAGTCCTTGAAGAAACCATGGGACAATGTCTGTACCTTCGCACCTCTTGTTGCTCTTTTGCACTTAATGAAGATCTTTTACTTGAGCTTAAATATAACGTTGTCTGAGTGTTGTTAACTACTACGTGCTTATGCCTTTGTGTTGTAGAAAAGTCGGCTTGATGGTTTTGAAGGTCTTTCGGTTCGTGGGAGTCAAAGAAGCATGGTAACAGAGTTATACTTAAAATGATCTTCCCCGTTTGTTGCATTCTTCATTATTATCTGCTTCGCTATACTCCTTGTTTAGTTGCTAGCTCATTATTTTCTGCTCATCATATATTTTTCTCTAGTCAACATTTTTATGTTTAATCATGTAATCACGGAACCCTAAAGTCGCCGATATGGACGAACTATAGGTGATGGGCAAAAAGTACATTGCCTGTTTTTCGTATAGATTTGTAAATGCTCAAACCAGACTCTTCAACGTAAATTTATCGTCTATTTTGTTAATGAAGACCAACTAGAAGAAACTATTAGGCTTAACAGGGAGAATTCTACAATAGGGTATGAAAAAATATAAGTAAGGCTTTGTTTTAAACCGTAAATCTGTAGAAGTTCTATATATTTTGCGTACCTTATCATTTTGATGTGATTTTAACTAGATTTAATATTTAGAAACGTATAGTACTAATGGGGTATCCCTTCATTCAGGGAAGTGGGCAAAGAGAATGCTGGAGTAATTTGAGATGAGAGATCGCCAACTTATACCTACAGTTCTTACCAAAAAAACCAGCCTGTGTAAAGAAAGAAATTTATATCACCATCTCTCATTGATACCCTCTTTTCCTTTTGTCTTCGATCTTTCAGCAAAACCAGTCTTGGAAGCTGTTTACTATTCTTGAGAAAGAGAAAATTGTGGTTGGTGGCGCCAGTGTAATGGGACACATTCTCAGTACTTCTGAAGTTAAAAAGGTTAATCTCATAAATGGTCCCGAATTTTAATGCCGATCTCACTTTGGCCCTATCATTTAAAAATGTCCTAAATTTAACCCGTCTATTGATCTATTTTGATTTTAAAATGGAATAGAGGGTTTTTTTGAAAATATTATCCTATGGTCTATTGTTGTGGAAATGTAATTTGAAAAAGCGATATAGCTACGATTTTAGAGAAAATTGTGAAAACAACCATTTAAATAGATATGTTTATATATATATATATATATATTACCCTCTCTTAATATTTGTTTGGATTTTTGACATGTCATACTTATTCAACTTGAGATTAAAAAAAAAAAAATTGAGATAATAAGATAGAGATGTACGCATTGAAAGACAATCCCGCAAATCACCATAGTTTAGGAATAAAGCAACAAGAAACACCACCTACAATACTAAGCTAATTTAAAGAAATTTCTCAAGCAAAAAACCTAGGGACAATAAATAGAAGACTAGTGATAGAAACACTGATTCTAATTTAATTTTTGAGTATCAATCTATATGACATATGAGGTGTCATATTTTTTATTGGTAAGTCTTTATAATTAAAATATTGTATCTACTTGAAAAAATGTAAACTCGTGGGCACATAAATTGGTAATTAAAAAATTGGGATCAAGGAAATTGGTGTCCTTGACAAACTATGGAGGTGACCACGATCAATGGAAAAGAGCAAAGCTTCACGAATGGCAATCATCTCGGCTATCATAACCATATCTTTCCATCAATTCTCTTAGACATGTTCCCTAGGATAGTCCACTCATGGTCACGGGTAATAGCAGTGTCTAAACCACAGACATATTTTGGTTCTCTCTAAGTGCATCTCTTCATGTCTCTCTAATAATATCATGACACATCAATTATAATTATATATTTAATTATAATATCATTCAATATTAATTAAAAAGTCATGCTCATTTAATACATATTGTAATATTATTAGAGGGAAATTGAATGAGACACAAATAAAGGAATATATATATAAGGCAAATCCCACCTAGATTTAGTGCAAAGTGCAGACCAACTTTTAACAATGTCACTCTTTAAATAACCAAAAAAAAATATATATATTATGGTTACAAGTATCGCATAGCGATAATTTCACACATGACTTTATAAAAAAATATAGAGTTTGAGTCCAAAAAAATCTTTAATATTAAAATGTAAAGATACCTAATGTGCCAACAAAAGAAAATGTAAATATACAGGTCTTTCTCTTTTAGGAACCATGTGCAACTCATTCACCATAAGCCTGGCGAAGCTGAAAATTTTTCAGTGCACAATATTCAAACCATGAGAAATCCACGGACTTAAGACATGTATAGTTAAGAAATTTTCTGTTTGAGTGAGAGTAAAGATATATATATTTTTTTATTAATTGGAAGAATATAACCAAAATTTTATAAAATCTTACATATAGAAGCTCCTCCTCCGACGGTCAGGTATATAGTAGATTATGGCTGTAAAGGTAGTTTGGAAATACATGCAACTTATACATTAATTAAATGCATGCTTAAACTTAAAGGCATGATGGACGATTTTATTAATTTCTGTCTACACGAGATCACTTAAATTGATAATTATTAAAATTTATTTATTAAAAAAAAAAAAAAAAAAACCTATTGGTCTAAGATTAGGTCTCTATGTCTACATTTCGTGGTGACGGACTTCTTCATTTGGAATTTGAATGGTAGAAAAACATTATCTGTTAGATAAAACTCATAGAACATTTGATCACGAATTGACTTGTTAAACCTTTTCAAATGCTAATTAACAGATAAGCCTGAAAAATTCTTCGAATAAATCTCAAATGAACCTAGACATGATTTGTTTTTTTGAAAGGTCCTAGACATGATTTAAACACAAGATTAGTTTAAAAAAAGAACAAATTTCAAACAAATCTAAATGATAATCACAAAAATTCAAATTCAAGATTGAATAAAACTAATCTGATCGATATTTGGTCAAGTCTCAGATTAATAACAAAAGTTAATCCGAGAATTGACTTAACAAAAATGCGAAATTAATCACGTGACAAAATATTGGAAAACCATAGAATCAGTTGTTTATCAATTTCTACAGTGAATATCAATAAAAAAATGGGATTAAAAATTCTAACATACATGATACGTCATATATTTGTCAAAGATCAGTAGAGATCTATATACATATCCAATCACTCCTGAAACCTTAAATACTACTAACTAAATATATTCAGACATCAAGTTTTTGTTTGAAGAAAATCTTGGAAAATGGTTACACCCAACCAATAGCGGCAACGTGACAGAAAAAAAATTGAGAAAAGGAAGTCTTTGGCTTTAGTTAAAACGAGTTTAATACCCGTGCGCTGCACGGGAAATGAAGAAAAAAATAAACAAAAAAACTAAATATTATATGATAAAAACAGTTAGTTAAGATAAATATTATAATTATAATCAATATAATTTTTTCAATATCTCTCCCAACAATAAATGCAAAATCAAAATAACAATAGAATTAACAATAATAAAAATGAAAACAAAAGCAAAAAAGAAAAAAAAATCTTCTGTAGTTATAATCATTTAAAGAAAAATAAAGCAGAAAATAAAAAAAAAAGGAAAAAAATATTTAAACTCAAAAGAATCGGAAAAAACTAACCCTAATAAAAACATTATAATAAAATAAAATATATAACTCATTTTCTTCTTTTTTTACTGTTTTAAAAAAATAAAAATTTTTTATCAGGTTATATACATGCAAAAACAAAAAAAATGATTTTTAAAATATAAAACAAAACAAACAAAAAAGAAAAAAAATTGCATGCAGAATCTTTTAAAAAATGGGTCTTTAAAAAATAAAACAAAAGAAACAAAAAAGATATACAAAAAATCCGAAATAAAGATAAAAAAATTTAAAGTAAAAAAATTGTTTAAAAAAAAAAAAAGGCAAAGTGAGCAAAAACACAATACAATAATAGATCGGAATCTAATGTCTAAAATTTCACGAAAAAAAAGGTAAAATATGTGAGAACAAATCTGTCATTCCACTGTAGATAAGCAAAAATCAGTACATAGGATAGGGGCAAAATTGACAGTTTAATATAAGAAAAGCAGCGACTGTGCATTACTGTAGGAAAAAAGAACCGTACAACAAAAGTAATAAAAATAAAAAAAACAAAAACAAAAATCACTGTTTATTAAACAATGAAATATTACATTTTTTTACTGTAGCAAAATAGTAAAAATTAAAAAAAAAAAACTGTAGCAAAGCAATAAAAGTAAAAAAGAAAACTATTTATTAAACAATAAAACAAAACAGCAAAAATAAAAAAAAAAACATGACAAAGCACCAAAAGTTAAAAAAAAAAAAAAACAACAATAACAGAAGCAAAAAAAAAATTACAACAACAACAACAAAAGTAAAAAAAAAAAACAACAACAACAACAACAACAAAAGCTGCATATGTGTAAAAAAAAAAAAAAAAAAAAAAAAAAAAAAAAAAAAACCAACAAAGCAGCAACGAAAAAAGCAGCATATTTGATTCAATAAGGACTTCACCTTATCTAACTAAGATAAGAAAATGAAAAGGTAGCAGTAAAAGAAAAGAAAAGAAAAGAAAAGAAAAGAAGAAAGGAAAAAAAAAAAAAAAACAAAAAAATACTGTTCAATGAAATGAACAGGTAGCAGGAAAAGAAAAGAAAAAAAAAAAAAAAAAAAAAAAAAAAAAAAAAAAAAACGAACTGTTCAGTGAACAGTGAAAACACTGTTCACTGAACAGTGACGCGTGGGCAGGTGGCAGGCTGGCAGAGGCAAAATGAGGGGTAAAATGGGCAGTTCACTGTTCATGCCCAAAAAAGAAGAAGAAACTGAGGGGCAAAAGCGTCATTTCACTGTTTTGCACTGTTTCACTGTTCATTACTGTGCATTACTGTAGCTAGAACGCGAAAAAGAAAAAAAAAAACCGGAAAAGCACTGTTGAGTACTGTTCTTTGAACAGTAAAAGACCCCTCTCCTTTAGTATATAGATATAATATAAGGCAGCTACAGGGTAATATTATTGTAGTAAATAACATTTTTAGGAGAATAATAGAAACAAATAACAATATTTTAAAATACATAAAATAAATAGTAATTTACATCTATTGCTCGACCATTCAATTTTCAATATTTATTTATTTATTTTTCATGCCAATTCATAACTTTCAAGATGTAACAAAAGAAATAAAAATAATAATAATAATAATAAAACACTAAGGCTCTGTTTGGTGAAACGGTTTGAGTTGAAATTTTTAAATTTGAGTTGGTTGATTTTTTTAAAACTAGTTATGATTTTTGTTGACTTTTCGGGGAAAAAAAAAAACAAAACAAAACAAAACAAAACAAAAAACAAAAACAAAAATTGAGATTAAAAACTACAGTTTCGTTTGAGTTGAACTAACTCACCAAACAAGCCATAAACTTCCTTTAGGTTTTGCACGCACGAATACAGCAATCTCCTGAAACATAAAGCTTCTTCGCATGTTCGGGTTTGATTGCATAATCAGATGACAAAATGCATGCATGCACGTGTAGAGCCGTAGACATAGACACAGAAGTGTTTTTATTTCTACAAACTGCATAATGACCTTCGTGTTCTTTTAAATAAGTACTTTACAAAAAAATGCAAATAAAAGTACCTCATTGACTGGGAAGGAATTTAAATAGGAGTTCTCAGGTTAAAAATCTGAAAGTGTTTTTCTCTTTAATTAATGAAAACTGAAAATGTTTTTCTCTTTAATTAGTGAAAACTGGGAAACATATTGCTTTTCTTTTGTTAAAAAAAAAAACGTAAATTAAATGAGCTCGATCGAGTTAACTTCATAGCTATATCATTTTTTTTTTTTTAATCTTATTTCCTTGACTGATAACATGGACACTGACTATAAAAATGAGAGAAGCATTCAAATAGCAAAGTAATATTTTCTTTGAAAAACACGAAATGATACCCGAATACAATAAGATCCCTTTTTCTACAAGGTACTTCGAATTGGTAATCTCTATTGCTTTTGAAAATCCATCTCTTTTAGAGAAATATGTAAGAAACAACATAACTATAAACATATATGTTTCAAAGTCCAGTATATATGCCAATAAGGGTTCATGTGTTTGAAAAATATTTGAGTCAATACTATACACTATATATATATTGAGAATTATGAAAAAAAAAAAAAAAAATTCATTGCTTTCAAAGGGGAGCTTATCTAAATGTTTTCTTTGATATTAATCACAATACCTTCCTGTCTAAAATAATGTTATGATGATTTTAATGATGTCTATTAGAAGAGAATAAAAGTATAAACAAGATCATAGGAAAATAACAGTACCAACATATACATATACATATATATATATATGTAGCGTCTGCTCTATGGAGAAACTAGAAAAGCAAAATCCAGTTATTACATATAATATAAAACATACAAAGATTGTTCAAACTAAAAGAGAATGTTCACAACAACATATTGTCTTATTTTCTTCATTCTTCAGCTCTTCCTTTGTGTATCTTCATTATCATTAGAACTTTCTTTGTGTATCTTCCTCTGTATGTATATATGAAGCACAGGATCTGGGCACTGTACAACATCAATAAAAAGAGGATAGGGGAGTCAATATAAGGAAAACATATCATAAAAATTTACGAGCATGAATTATATCAAGAGGAAGTTAATTTTCTGTATTACAAAACATTTGCAACTCTAAAAGTATATGATATCCAACTAGCACTTCTGTTATTTAATAAAGTTTCTAAACGGTATATAAAAAACTAATAGCACTCAATCTTATTTAGTTTGTGCAAAGCATAATTAGCATCCAACAGTGTTGCTTGACTCACTATGATTATGATAAAAATTATGTGACATGAGCCTTTCAGCCTTTCAGCCACTTTCAGCCACTTTGTTTGACATATATTGCAAGAGATAGATGTAATCTTTGAGATAGAAAAATGTTGGGGTATCACTAGTGTTAAATATCACATGAATTCTTAGTCCTATCTGTGAGTCTCATCTCGTGAGATTTACCTTCTATTATTGAGTGGTGTTCAACACCATAAGTACACTTTAGCAGTGTTCATCGAGATAATAAAAAAGTTTTTTCATGGAATGGAAAAGAAGAAAAGACAAGTATACAAGTTGGCTCTACTAACATTGTCAGAATATGGAAAAGTAGAGCTTTCAAGATCTTCATACATATTACCATCAAACTAGCTAATTAAGGGGAGAAAAAAAAGTGAGTGGAGAGTAGACCTATTTTGTAATTCAATGAAAGAATCATTCTTTTAAAATTATCAGTTTCATAGCTTTTAATACACAGAAGGAGATCTAATGCGTTAGTCTAGCTAGCTAGGTAATCAACATTTATGAACCCTAATTACACTCCTTGGTTTTATTACCTATATTTTTTTTTTTACACAAATCAGGATTTCTATCTCTTCCTAAATATTATGCATAATTATCATGCTTATTCCTTCAACCACTACATATGCTTCGAATAAAGTGTACTTTAATCTCACCTTTCTAGACAAATCTAATTCCAATGTTAACTAGTACACAGTATGAAGTATTTTTAGATATAATATTGGACGATAAATTTTTATTTTTATTTTGTAGAACGATAAATTTATAAGCACATTGATATATATAGAATCTTAGAACACCTTCCTGAAGATCTTTTGTGATCGAACTGCCAGTGAGTTTGTATTTGTATATTGTACTTTCCTTGTATACCAAAAAAATAATAATAATAATCCCAGAACACCTTTATCTTAAATTATAGCAATCAAACTGCCAAATTTTATGCTACTTGCAATTGACTACACTGTAAAAAGTCATGTTATTAGTAAAAATCTGTGCAAATAAGTCATGTAGAGAGAATACAGCACGTCCATAAGAATGGATATAACTCAGATGTCTCATTATTCAACAATATCATAATTTAGATATTTAACGAATGATATGATATTGAACATCTCGTGATATTATTAGAACACAAAAGAGACATGAATAAAGAGATATAGAGAGTCAAATCCATCAACAACACATCACATTAAGCATACGTAGAACTCTTCGATACTCATGCAGATTCAATAACCATGATCTATTTTCGTAATTAAAATACATGAATAATTATTCACGCAGTTTATATACATAAGTCATGATCAAAAAGAAAGAGTAGGGTATTAGATATGCATACCTTAGGTGACGCCTTGTATTAACATATGAAAAGATTTCAGTTTTGGTGATGATCTCCTTCGGAATTCGGCTGCGACTGGATCATGAGCTGTGCTTGAACCTGATAATCGAGAGACGGGTGATGAACTTGCTGCTGCTGAGCCTGGATATGATAAGGAACGTTTTCAAAACCTCCTAATCCCAATGAAGGAGACCCAACACCCCCACTCGGAGAGCCTCCGCCTCCGCCGCCACCGCCACCGCCACCGCTACCGCTCATCTGATTGTTAAACCCGCCAACGGTGACAACTGAAGAACTCCCCGGAAGATGATCGAATCCACCGTTAAACAGTTGCTGATGAGGATTCACCGGCTCTCGAATCAAGACCTGCGCGGTCGGGACACCGTTGGCGGGTTGAATATTGCCGAGAGATGGAGGCGGAGGAGGCAGCGGCTGAGGCATGCCATAGGAGGGCAACATCATCATCATAGCCTGGGGGCCGATGTAGGCGGCGAGCTCCTTCTTCGAAGCGAGGATCTCCGCCTGGATCTGCTTGAGGCGGTTGTGGAGGATGGTGACGAAGCCGACGCAGCCGAAGACCGGGTCCCTCAGGCGGGCCTCGGCCTCGTAGGCAAGGGAGATGACGGCCTCCTCGCGGAGGGTGGGGGGCAGCTCATTGAGGATTTTCGCCACGTTGCTTGCGCCGTAAACCTTGTGGACGCAGGCGAACTTCTGCGGCTGGTCCGGCGGGAAAAAGGGCGCAAACACGCACTCCTGAGTGCACTTTCGCCTGAGGAACTTGCACGCCGCACACGGTGAGTGAGAGTTTGGTGTCACCATTGTTGGAATTTTTTATTTTTTATTTTTTGGTGCTTCAGATCTTCCAATCAAATAATTAAAAAAAAAAAAAGAAAATTAAACAAGATTGGAGTTCAATTTCCAATGAAAAGGTCATTAGTAAATGAAAAGAAAATAATAAAACCTAATAAGCATTCTCCAAACGGATGAAGATGAAATATTGTTGGCAAATTTGTCTTGGTTTTGCAGTGGTTTCAAGAGACTGTTGGGAAAGATTCAAAAAAAAAAAAAAAAACAAACCTTTTTGTGGTTTTTGGGAGATGCGATTCAAGCAAGATGCATTTTTGTTTTGGGAGATGCAATTCAAATATTTTTGAGAGAAAAATAAGGCAGATGCGTGAGGGAGAAGCAGAAGAACAAAACGAGAGATTATGAGTTTTTAAACTATAATCAAATGTAATAGTGTCTATGTTAAGTTTAGTAAATCCTGCTCAGATTGAATATGAACCTTTGGATTTTCCCCCATCAATGGGAAAAAGTAACTGTCTCCCACCGTAGAAGTCCCAAAAAAAAAAAACAAAACAAAACAAAACAAAAAAACAAAAAACCAAAAAAAACTCACCACAATCCCCCTCCCTCTTACCGGCTGACTTTTTCTTTTCTTTTTTTTTTTTTTGGGAGTATATTATCAGTTTTTTTTTTTTTTTTTTTTTGCATTAAAAGTGATTAGTTCCTTTTAATTTTCATGTTTTTATAATTATGTATTACAAATGCAACTATGATATGTTCTTTGTGTGATGTAAAATGTAAACTAGTTATTGATTTTACAGTGTACCGTTCTTTTTTATTTGCTTTTGCAACTAAAGTAATTATGCTTTAATTATTCAAAAAAAAAAAAGTAATTCTGCTCTCTCTTTATTTGCTTATATTTATATATATATATATATATATTTAATCATACAAATTGATATTTTACTTGCAACACATTCTGCTCTCTGTTTACCAATCCTTTTTTTTTTTTTTTTTGTGAATCTCTGTTTAACAACCATTAATCTTTATTTAATCATACTACGTTATTTTCTTTCTCTTTGTTCTCATGTTTATGATGCAATTTTCAAGAGGTTTGATTCATTGATCAAGTTGTAGAATCTTTTAGTTTGATATGCAAGGACACAATTAATTTTGAATTGATAAATAATATGATGGTCAAGTTTTACCATGAAAAAAATTGTGATTGAATTTACCATATCGATTGAGTTTTATAACCACTTCATTTTTTTTTTTTTTTGTTTATTTTTGTAATTATATAGCTAGTAAACGTTATGGTTTAGTTTGATACAAAAACATTCCAACTTTTGATGGCTTTGATAATATAAATGAAAATGTTATGGGAGGCGCATTTTGCGGTTATAATATCACCGAATTCTTTTTATATTGTTTTTACAGGGTTTTAAGATTTGGAATTTAATTAAAAATAAGTCGGTATTTAATGTTCATAATTTATAACAAAGTTTCTAAAAATCTACAATTATTTCAATAAGAAGAGGCGGTTAGGTTGGTCTGGTCAATTTGGAAAACTAGTAAAGATTCCTATGGCACTATGGTATCCTAACTGACAAGAACAAAAGTTGGTCTAATAAAAAAATGAAAAAAAAGAAGGGACCAAACTAGGGGGCCTGGTTGGTTTGAAAAACCAGTAAATTGAACAATGACACTTTGGTGTCCTGATAGGTGAGACCAGCAACCGGTCTAAAAACAAAAAACAATCTGACAGGCCTAGGCGATCCAACCAGTTCGGAAAACTAGTAAAAGAAAACAATGGTGCTATAGTGTCCTGACCGACAAAACTGACAGACAGTCAAAAATTAAAAAAAAAAAAAAAAATCCTCTAACCGTTCAAGAAGTCTGGTTGGTCTATCTGTTTCGAAAAACCACTAAAGAAAGCAATGACGCTATGATGTCATGACCGAATGAATGTTTGTGCCGATGGGGTGTCAGAATTCATGAGATCCAATTCCTTTAACATTTTCTTTCTATGCACCCTATGCCTAAAGCAATGTCGAAATTCATTTAGCCTGCCCTTCACCCTCCATCACTCATCTTCCTCATCCGTCTCTCATCCAACGGATACGGATAAATTATACGTATCCGTGAAACATATCACAGACCGTTCCTATGTACAGATAGAAATAAACAGCAAACAAATTCGTCTCACGAGAACGCTATTCGTTATTTTTTGTCCAACAAAATTTATTACCATTATACATCAAGATAGACCAAGTCAGATAGAAAGGTGCAGAAGAAGAGCAATTGTAAATCAAATGCGTCATTCCACCGGCTATAGAGGATTTATGAGTGTTCTTTCCTACTCTGCAGGACTAATAATTTACATTAAAGTGAGAAATCTATGGGACAAAAAAAAATGAAATTTTTGATATTTGAAAGAATGTATGATGGAAATAAAAAGAGGGGGATTTGTCCCTCGCCTGACTGAAACAATAGTAATCAGAAAAATTGGGACAAGTTCATCATACAGTATTCTCTTATGGTGTGGAGTGTGGACTAGTCTTTTCTGTCACTTGGTTCTTCTAATGACTCTTTGAGTGAGATCTATAAGCGCCCTCCTTGATCTTTTTACATCTTCTTCATCACTCTCGGGCAGCGACTCGATTGCTTCGGCAGCTAGGTTTGCATGCTTTATTGCTAACTCCCTTGTCTTTTGTATGCCATGACTTTTACCAAGATACTCCAGAACCTGTATTTTCAGAAGGTAGTTTCTAAAATGGACTACATGCTCTATTTGTTGTTTTCAGCACTGCAAACCTCAGAAAAATTTACTAACAGGCCACATGTGTGATTATGTTGTAAACTATCAGAAAAGTTGTCACATACGCAACAATTAAAAAATAGCTACAATGTAGTGCTGCAAATTAGTATTAGATTTAGCTATGCATTGAATTCGCCAACTAGCAATTGGAGTGAAGGTATCTCCAAACAAAGACAATTTAGAATCTTTAAGTGGACTGTGTTGACCCAACATTCATATGGAGTAGCATCATAGATTAGAACCAAATGACAATAATAAATAGGTAGAAACTTACACGATCGACATTTGTTGGGTTGTCAAAACCCTCCTCAACAATGGAACGCAACTCAGGAAACTCTTCCATGGCGAACAATATGGGACCTGTCACAATTCCCTACAAAATTTTGATAATGACACAAATCAACATACAAGAATCCAGGTTTTACTTGATACTGCAGATTTCCATAACAGATTCTTGCACACGAAACTAGATTCTCAGCAGCACTAGATTCTTTACAGATTCTTGCATGAATGCGGAAAGTGGTCATCACAATAAACTAGTTTCCTATGAGTTCAGAAACCATAAAGATCCACTATGGCATGCTAGAACACATTAATAAATTGAAAGGATAAAAGAATTAATAATTATTTTTATTTTTATTAATTATAATAATAGTAATAATAATGACAAATGGAGAGCAACACATTTTGTTGACTGGAACACCGTTATGCAGCATGTGAACAAAGTGAAGAACATAAGAATCGCAACTTTCTTGTCATCTCAATAAAATTGTTTTATCATCAACCTACTGGCCTTAACCTATTCCTGTAAGAAAGGAATGAAAGGATTTTACTATAGTCCGTGAGCAAGATCACTAGTATTGTTATTCGCATATAAAACATTTTAATTGCTTTATCTTACAATATTAATTCATTACATTCTCTGAGCTTCTAACACAAATTTGGTCAGCGGATAATGTCAAGATAATCAGAACTTTTATCAGAACGCCAATGTTTTAAGCAGATAACACAGGAATATCACGGACACAAACGTTCGTTCTAGAAAAATGAATTCAAAGACCCAAACCTCTTGATTGCTCTTATCAGTCACTTTCCTTGCTTCCGAATCAATAAACAGCCCTTTTAAAAAAAGATCTGGATGAAACAAAACATTCTAAACTTGGGGTAGGGAAAAGGTTGAATGTAAAATGATTACTAGGTGTCGAAGCCTTTTGCCTATTGTCATGGAAGCCTATCTTTCATCAAAATTTAAAACAAATCTTTTTATAAACAATATGGAAAGCGAGATTGTCCATCATGATTAATGTAATGGCTGTAATAACTTTCTAACACTCAAAGATGCAATCAGAGAAGGAAAACAGCATGAGAAAAAGATGATTTACATGACGGATATCGGACAAAGAGCCCTTTCCGAGAGAAGCTGATGTGCCAGTGAAATCAAGAACATCGTCTATCAATTGATAAGCTAACCCCTGAAGGAAAAATAAAAAGAGGCAGGTCAGCTTAGGCTACAAATGATAACCCTAGATTTATACCATAGGCAACACAAGGATTACAGATGGCACTCAAAGGAGCAATCGAAATTTTTTTCTATAGCAGACAAGTAAAGGATCACAAGTTTAGGCCTTCCACAAATCTTGTCTATGAAGATAATTCATAGATGGATGCCACTTAATTTTGACAGAAAATGGTACACTTCAACAATAGAGTTGCAACCTTTACAAGATGTCACTTGACCAGCACAATTAAATAAAATACTTTTCAAAGTAGATTGTGCAGAAAGCATTCCTTCATGAGAAGAGCAGAAAAATAGAATATCAATAATATTGATCTTGGTCATCCATTCAATTCCTAAACTTTCAGGACGACTGTTCTCCTTGATTACAGCCTAGGATTAACATTTAATCTAGCAGTTTGGGTTTTTTTGGTTTCCTTAGAGATTAGTCTCAAACAAAAACTACTTTTATAGCAGTCACTAGTTCATCTAGACTAGAATGGCATTATTAAATGCTTGTTGCGTTACTTGACAACTAGGGGAAAGCATTGTGTAGTTCACTTCTCATCATTAGTTCCTACTAGATGCTTCTTGTTACACAGCATGAACAATAATCTTTCTCGATAAGAAAGACATGGACAACAAACTCATCAAAGACCTTGATACTAAGCTACCTATCAGAGTTGAAGAAAGGGGGAAAACCATTATTAAGTTTGCTCCACATCACAATTAGAAAGAATTCCAGGGGCTCACAAACCAGATTTTTGCCATACGCAAAGGCCAGCATTGCAACTTCTGTAGTTTGCCCAGCAAGGAGGGCAATGGCCTTGCAACTGTTTGAAATCAGTGATGCGGTTTTATAGTAGGTCTTTTGCATATAGTATTCCATGCTGTAAATTAAAATTAAAAAAAAAAAAGTATGAATATATGCATAGAATTGAAGTTATACCAATAAATACCAATAATCATGCCAAGATCTTTTGGTTAGAGAAGTTAAGAAAAGCATCAAAGCGTATACCTACAACGTTGATCAGATGTAGCGGTCATTTGCATGGTCTCACCCGTCACAAGATGTTCTACAACCGTTGCTAATGATGATACAACCTACAGACACACAGAAATAATAGAAAAAATTGTTGAAATAATCATGGAAAATGCTTGCACTTCTACATCAATACTCAATTTCATTACAAGATTTAACTACAGTAAACACACACCTCGGTGTTTTTCAAAGCTGCAAGTGCAACACAAGCTCGAGAAAGCAGAAAATCACCTGCTAATACTGATACCTGCATTATAAATGACAGGGGAAGCAACTAAAACATCAACACACAACACATATACATCAATTATATATGGTAGTTAATTTTTAAAAAAAAAAAAAATGTCAACTATGATAATGCAGGAAGTTGGGGGGTGACTGGCAAAATGTAGCCTGGTTGGCTCTGCCAACATGTTGCACAGGTAGAAGAGAAGCAAAATATTGATCAAGCAGAAATCATCATATGGCTCGAAAGTAGTAAATCTCCGGACCTTAAAGAGATGTATAAAACAACTATGAAAACCTAAAGATCGAAAAAGTCCCAATTCTATGAAATAATATTCTTTCAGAATAAGCCCGCGAAGGATCATCAAATTAAGAATTTCCTCCCTCCTCAGCCATAAAAAACCTACCTCCTACAAGTAAAACACATACAAGAGAGTTGTGCACATCTCCTCAAACCAAAAACATGCTACCAGGAATCTTCAACGACAACTTTCAATTATATATATTTAAAAATAAAAAATAAGAAGAAGAAGAAGAAGCTTGTTTTTGGGAAAACAACCACATTTTCTTTTAATGTATATTGTCGTCGATAGCAGCTCCTAGAAACAAAGACAAACATAGGACTTTACTAGAGAAGAATATACTTAAAAAAAAAAAAAAAAGAAGATTATATTATGCAGAGAAACTCAATGAAATTATAGAGGATTAGAACTACTACCTTATTTCCCATTATGATATTCAACGAACCAATACCACGTCTAGTTTCTGCGTCATCTAAAACATCGTCATGTAGAAGACTAGCCACCTATAATAAGAAATAGTTATATTAACAGAGTGTTGGCAATGAGAAATATTTTTCTTTAAACAGAAAAAACATAATTAGCTTTGCAATTCATGCAAATCCCATCACATAAAAATAAAAAATAAAAAAAAAAAATAAAAAAAAAGGAATGTTAATATCGTATCCATAGCTATTATCAATTACAATTTACAGGACAACTGGGATCATCAACCTTGAGATTTTCACCAATCAAACATACATAATTCTTATGGTCAAAAGAGTGAATATGTAATAAACATATTTCATGAAAGATGTAGAAATTCTTAAGAACTAACATGGATCATCTCTGTGATTTCTGCTATAGATTGCTGCCTTGTACGCAGCTCTGGCATTAAAGCATCGCCTAGCGCTCTAGGAGGGTCAGGTATGGTAACGTTTAAAGCCGTTGACATCAACAATAAAACCTGAGTACATGAAAGAATAACATGGAATAAATGAGAACATACAGAAAATGATTCATTTAACATGAGGAATAGATAAGTTGCAATCATGGTGAAAGCAGAGGATTTGTCCATCAACTCCAAAATATGATGTAAACTTAAAATTAGAAAAAGAACAACAGAGCATCAACACAACTATCCCTACAATGGTTCAAACTAATATTAAAGTATCGTGTGCAACAGACAGATTTATTTCTCAAAATACTTTTTTCTTTCACTTTTACTCCATTAGGTACAAGAATTCGCTCTAGATGTAAAATGGGCATGCTTTTGTTCAAGAATAGAATAATCTTTGGGAGTTGAAGGATTCCCAAGTAGATAATATTTTTCAATACCATATCAAACCCAAAAATTCAAAAAATTTCAGTCTCCTAAGTGATTGATCATATCTTCACGCCACAAGAAGGGAGCCAGGCACTTGCAGCTAAAGTAACCTTTGGAAGCTAAGATAGCTATTTTAATTATCATCAAGAACAGGAAAAACCACATCGTTAAATAAATGCCCGAATGCTAGGTAACACCATCTTTCTCAGAGTTCAATCATAGAAACAAAGCAACCCCTTTTCACATGAAACAAAGCAACCATTGCTAGCAACCCTTCTTTCAAGCTAATGAACATATTTCCGGAGCAAATTTTTAACATTGTGTACAAAAGTGTATTCAGTTAAATCCTCCATGGCATGTAAAGCTTACCGTCGGACGAAATCTCTTCCCCTCCACCCCTATTTTAAAGAAGTACTCGGCAGCCGACGCAAGCTTGGGGACCTGTATGAGACAGAATCTTAGATTCTAATGTCTTACTTTAATCATAAAACTTTCAAATGGTGCCCAAAATCAAAACTTTAAAATATTAGATACACTAATTTCTCAGCCAAAAACGATAAAACACACCTCAGCAACTACCATTTCCCGCAATCTATTCGCGACGAGCGAAAGTTCATCCGCAACAAGCGAAAATGGGTCTAATTCTTCCTGAAATCAAGTTCTCCACATCTCAATAAACCTAATAACAACTTAAGAATCTTGAACCAAAAAAAAAAAAAGGGTAAAAATCAAGACTTTATGACCTACCTCAACTATGGAGCTACTCTGGTGATGAACAAGATACCTAGAGCTATGCAACGCAGGCAATCCCCAATTGCAAGTTTCTCTGTAAACCTACTAATCCAAAACCAAATCAAATCCATTAAAATAAGAAAAACAGTAAATAAAAATAAAAAATAAAAAATAAAAAATAAAAAAAAGGCAAATTTCAATTCGAGAAATCAAGGAAACCGATTCGCAAACAACATACCTTGTGAGAAGAGTTTGGAAGAGAGTGAGAAGCGATGTGAGAGTAGTTCGGTCGGTGGGAGAGGAACCACCGGGTGATTCCGGTCAAGTTGCTTCTCCGAATCCGTCGAAATCCCCGAGAAAATAACATTTTCCCTCCGAGAAAATTGGGGCGGCGGAAGAGAGAGAGAGAGAGATATATTTCAGTTGCGGAAAGGTCAAATGGAAAGCACGTAGCCGACTTCGAGGGGGTTTTACTCGCGCGTGTATATATATAATGACGACGGTGAAGGTCGGCCATGAATGAAATCACATTCTTATTTTTACACTGCTTTTCTTTTTTATTTTTTTTCTTTCTTTTTCTGTTTTATTTTTTATTTTTTTTTTTCCAATTTTGTTATTTGCCGTTATTGAGTGATAACAACTTGTTTTCTTATATGTTATGGGGATAACAACTATGTTACTGTTTCTTTTGGCAGCAACAATATATATTTTTTTTTCTTTTTGTATTTTGACAGTAACTATGTTAAAAGTTGACAATCATCAAACACTATGTTGTTGATAATACAATGTATTTCATTATTTGAGTTTTTTGTTTTTTGTCTATTAAAGCACGATCTCGTTCCGTGGTTATAGACATAGTCACATTTAAATCATCACAAAATGTGAAGTTGAATGGTTCTGATTCTAGTGGATTGAGTGTGCGTTTAGTAAAACAGTTTGAGTTGAAATTTTTAAGTTTAAGTTGGTTGACTTTTTAAAAACTAATTATAATTTTTATTGACTTTTAGAAAAAGACAAAAATTGAGATGAAAAATTTGAGTTTAAACTTGTGAGGTAATCGGAGGCTGAATAACTCATTGAGCTTGACGAGAGAATTGATCAGAACCTATTACTGTTTTATATATGATTTCACTAGATTCCCAAATAAACATTAGATTTATAAAAGAATTTTAAAAAAAATAAAAAAGAAAAATAAGAAAGATCCCTATTTTCAATATGATCAAATAATATTTATTGTTTGAGTGCTTCAATTTATTTAGAGAGCGTTTTATTCTATATAGATGTGCTCAGAACTTTATAGGATAAAACACGTATTTTTCGTTGTTTTTTTTTTTTTAAGGATCATGTACATCAATTCAAACAACATTAGTAGGCTTTGAACAATAATAGAGTTATTCAATATTTTTCTTCTTGTTTCAAAGGCTCGTTTAAAATAAGAAAAAGAAAATCATTCGGTTATTGTCATAGATAATAACAATAATAATAATAACAAAAAACAACTAAACAAAACAATACAAACAAGTAAAGAGTATATTTCTTTATAAAGTAAATGTAAATTCAATGTCAAATATAACACAAAAAAAAATATGAAAATAGCATAGTTTACATCTCGTTCTACTTTTACTCCAATGTATAATATTGATCAGTTATTGTCACACATACTAATAACAAAAATCAACCAAACAAAACAATTCAAACAAGTAAAGAAAGTATATTTTTTAATTCCAAAATTTTTAAACCAATGATTGTGGTCAAGTTTTATTAAGGGTATATTTTTTTTAGTTAATTTCAATGTCAAATATAACACACACAAAAAAAAATAACAAAAATAACATATTTTATATCTCGTTCTACTTTTGCTTTAATATATAGCATTGATTTAAATGCCACATCTATTTTATATCATAAATTTTAAGTTTTAAAATTTGCTAAAAATAAAACTTAATTATTATATGATTTGAAAACAACAATGTTACTAATGATTAAATTAAAACATCGATACATTAACTAACCTAATGCCAAAACTAGCATCTTTTTATGTGTTAATTGAAAAGGTAATTACATCATCCAATCTCAACCAAATGTCAAAGTTTCTTAATTAGCATCTTTTCATACTTCATGCTATATTTGGTATTGAGTTTTGTATATATTGAATTTATCACGAAAATAACATTGCCTTAGAGAGTGATTTTCCTATTCAAAAGCTAAAACTTGGCGTTGCACACTAATTTGACACTAAAATGGAGTTATTCTAATAATCATAATGATAATGATGTACTTTTATGAGTATTTCATGGCAATATATTTTTATTATTATTGCATGTTTTTAAATTTTAAATCTTGTCAACATAAAAAAAAAAAAATACAAAACATATAGAATTGGATGAAAAATCTTTCCATTTGCAATAGAACTTAACTATAGTTTTATACCCTATTATACAATTTTAGTTACTTTTATGCTCATTTTATCTGCGCGAGTTTAAACGCATAATCAATAATAACAAAGATTAAATTAATAGTAAAAAGGAACTAGTTATCATTAAGTAATGGTATCTACAATATAGTAATGAAATTACCAATAATTTCAGGTTTATAAATGTAGTAGTACCTTAATAGTAAAACACCACTCTAAGTATTAGATTGAACATTTTATAGTTCAAGTCTCAAAAGATCCCTTTCTTTAAAATTTAAAAAAAAAAAAATGTCAAAGATCCCTAAACCTTTTCACTAATGGATCCTGTCGTGAGCACATCTACCTTATTCATTTCGAAAAAAAGAAAAGTATGAAAAGATCAATTTAAACATGTTTTTTATTTTTTATTTTTTTGTAAATATAACACATTTTTTAGGCTGGATATATTGAAATGGCAATGCACAATTATGATATCATCCGTAAGAAAAAGATGGCACCTAGATTAAACGAAAATATCGACTAATATATGTTTGTAGCAATGAAATTTGCATAAAAATTAATATGCAAAAAATTTATCTTCACACAGATTGTTTTGGAGAAATTTTAAGAAACCTCAAAAATAATTAACAGTTGACAGATTAAATAAAATCACCAATCAAAGAACTAAAATATATGATGAACATGCATGTATTACAATACAAATTAAGCAAAATATTGAATATAACTATGGCTTTTATTAAAAATATTAGAGTTTAAATTCTCACCTTCATTTTCATAAACGAATAAATTACCCTTTGTACATTTTCATCCTTGTGATTCATTTACATTCCCATAATTTAACATAATATTTCACGTATTAAAATGTAACTATCTGATGATCCCCTCTCCAACATCATCAAAAAGGTAATTGTAGGTATAATTTAACAATAATTTTATATCTAACTCAATCAAAAATATAGTGTCGAAATCTCCCCATCTCAAATTACCCAAAAAAAAAAAAAATCACCAAAATAAGAAAATGTAATCAAAAAGTAAAGAAAATTACAACTTTTCAATATTGTGATTTACATTTACATAATCACACACAATATTGCCACCCAATAAATATGTAATTATACAGCGATAAAAATAAAAATAAAAATAAAATGATCTCATCCACTAGCTTGGCTTAAGAGCTCCCTAAACTCAACATCAGTGGTCTTGAGCATCAATGGCAGTCCCATCTCCATCCCTCGCCGGACGACCTCCATATGCCTCGGCTTTATCCTCTTCTCCAAGCTGAACGCGAAGTACTGCGGGAACTCCCTCACCTCCTCCACCTTCCTCTTCATCTCTCCGACCAAATACTCAAACTTCGGCTTGAAATTGTTCTCCACGCTGAACGTGAACAGCGCTGGACATCTCAGCACCATCCCCACCGCCTCCGCCCTCTGCAGCCCCAAACTCTCCAGGAACCTCAGCTTCGGAATCAGCGTCCTCTCCACGCTCGACACCAGCAAGATCGAGTCCCGATACGCCAGCGCCTCGAGATCCGTAAACCCGAGGCGGCGGAGGTAGAACAGCGCCGGCCGGAGCTGGTCGCGGGCGCTGGAAGCGAGGAGGCGGGGGTTCTTGTTGACGACGCGGCGGAGGCGGTGATCGGGGACTTGGAGGTCGTCGGAGAGGAAGGAGAAGACGGGGATTAGATCGGCGGCGACGTCGGAGGTGAGGATGGTGGGGCACATGCCGAAGATCTTGGGGAGGTCGGAGTGATGGATGCCTTTGGAGCGGAGGAAGGTGATGACGGAGTTCAGGCAGTGGAGAGGAGTAGAGTGGAGGGAGGGGTTTTGGGAGAGGGCTTTGCCGGAGTCAACGCCGAAGATCTCCAGGCAGAGGATCTTCTCTTTGATCTGGTGGGAGAGGTTGGAGGTCGTTGGGGTGTAGAGTGGATGGGTTTGGAGGAGGCTTTTGGGCTTTGGATTTGGTGTTGGGGTGTTTGGGAGCTGGGAATTCGGGAGAGAAAATGATGATGGGGATGACGGTGGTTGTGGGGGTTTTGGGGTGGAAGAGAAGCAGAGAGAGGATTGCATTTGCATTTGGATTTGGATTTGCATTTGAAGAGTAGTAGTAGTAGTTGTTGTGCTGCTGCTGTTTTCGTTGGGGGAAGTGGGAGAATTGGATCGAAATTGAGAGTTACTATAAAATTTTTTTTATTTTTCTGTTTTTTCGTATTTGAGTATGTATTGGAGTAGACACGTGTACAACGTGCTTGGATTTGATTGGCTAAGATTAGATTTTTGTAGATTTGATTGGGTAAAATGAGAGATGCTTTGTTATATTCCCAAATTAATTTCTGGCCACAAAAAGTAGTTCAAGTTTAGGGGAAATATTAACTTATTCAGGGGTACATGCTTAAGACACAACTTTTTTTTTTAAATAATTTTTTTTAATTATAAAAAAGATTTATAGAAATAGAGACTAGAATGTTCAGATAACTCTGAAAAAGTAAATACTTCCCATGTTATATATAAATCCCTCACGAAGTGGATTGTCCATATATCCCGATCAACACGATGACAACGACTCGAACTCAAATATTCAGCAAAGAAAAACAAACAAACGCCCTACCATCCTACATAAGGGACGTTGGCTGCTTAAAACACACTTTTATCGTAATGTAAAGAGTTGATTGAACCATTTTGAGAGTAGAATTCAATTGGATCTTTTTTCTACACTTCTAGGAAAGAGAATCAACTGCTAATTCTAATGTATTCTAATATCAGAATAAATAAATAAATAAGACAAAAGTTCATTACCAGAAGATCTAATAGCATAGCAAGTGTTTTAATTAGAAAAGAAATAGCATGGCATACAGAAGCTTCACGAGTTCAAAACTAGAGCAACGATTCTTTCCAACCGTAGTAGGATTGAACTTTCCCCTCTTCTGCTTGATTGGTTATGAGGCCTGTTTGGGAGAGTTTCCTAAAAATTACTTTTGACTTCCTGAGTTCAAAAACTGTAATTGGAAGTGCTTAGATGACCTGTCAAAAAAACTGATGGTCTCTAAAGGAGCTTATTATCAAAGCTAAAAAAATTAAGATGGTTTTAAAAAAAAAACTCTTCTAATTAGACTTCATATAAAACTTGTATAAAAAATGACGTGAATTTAGAGAGAGAGAGAGAGAGAGAGAGAGAGCAAATTGCAAATATCGAAAGTGATGCTAGGCAACCATAAACAATATCATACCTTGAAGAAACAGAAAACAACACTTTGAAGAACCTATTTTCATCATTTTATTCGCAATCCATAACAAAATTTCGAACCCAAAAATAATACAAATTATAATAATAATAATAACAATACAGGATTGTTCAACTGTGCTTATATCAGACGTTCTAAGTCCGTCACGTCGCCGAATGACGAGATTATAGTAAGCATAAGAGTTCATGAAAAAAGAACAGATACAGCAGATCTGAAGGTTTATCTGCATGGAGCATCTACGATATGTTACAGCATATTAAATCATATCTTACCATATTTAGAGACGAAGACTCAAGAAAACTGAAAGAACTTTCCCAGCTAGCCGAACTGAAATTGAATTTCATCCCAAGATTGGATCCTTACCCTACAAAGAATAGCACAGCCATTGGGAAGGAAAAAATGATCAATAAGCCGTAATGATCAAGAACAAAATACAAACCATACAAAAGAAAGACCGATTCACCCAATCTGACGGTTTGATAGTGCTTCTGGAGAGAAGCAGGTATTTGAAATGTAAAGACAGTTCTGCTGTGCAGTCAAAACTCAGCAACAGAAAACATATATACGATAACGTCAACATGCTCAGGTTCACATTTTTTTCCCCCTTTCATATACAACGCTTTTACTTTGTGCTGGCGAATACATGCCACTAAACGCCTGAGAAAGGATCTACAACTTCATTAAAAAAACTGAGAAAACAAATTTTTCATCAAATCGCGATATATTTCGGTCCAGAGTTATCTGTGTATCAGAAAGAATGCTACAAAAATAAAATTAACTCGGAAACTATAGATCCGACTAGAGCAGTGATATGGAACCTTTTCTTCAACTATTCTTGCTTTCAAGTATTTTTTTACGACGATTTGTTTGCAAAGTTACTTTGCCAATACTCATCTTAGTTGTTGTCCTTAAAGTCAAAACACATAGTGACTTTTACACAGGCATAATAGTCTTTTTGCATAGTTAATTTTAACAAATTCCAGCATTTGGTGCGGAGTTATTGTGATGGGAAAAACACGGGGCAGATTTTGTCTATTTAGAAAAGCATGGGATAATCTCAACATTTTTCAATTAAGCACGGGGAAGGTTTTTGACATTATCCCTATACAGGCACATGTGCTCATCGACTAAATATTACATAATACATAAAACCAAACATACAGTTCTGCACATCGAACTACACAACCCATGCACGTTTATCAAAATGGTTTCAATAAATTATACTCGAGTTGTCACACAGAGGAAGGATCAGATCATTTTCCCTAGTCAAAGAAAATCATTTCATCTTTCCTAAAGCAATAAAGTGCTTCATTCAGATGAAGAGATTTATAAAAGAACACCAACAATGGGTTCCTTTAAGCAAAAAAAAGAAAAAAGAAAAAAACACAAACAATAGGCTCCAGTTAACCCCCATTCATGGTGGTAAAAGAACGCACTTACCAGTAACTGGAATAGCGTTATATTCAGATCAAAGGTCAATGTTGCCCATGGCTTCTGCTCATTGAATGGTGGCGGAGGAGCTTTTGACCTGGATTTTGGTCATCATCCTGCATGAAAAATAAAATCTTAATGCAAATAAAACAAACTAGAAAATAATGTTAAATCTATGTTTCGGAGGAAGGGGAAGTGAGTTGCAGATCGTGCAAATCTTCAGCACAATATTATGGCATGCATGCAATCTATATTTTTGAAACAATTATATAAAATATGGAACGTAAGCAATAGAAAGAAGATTAATTCCTGCATTTGCATGCTAGGACAGAAACTCATAATACCAAAGTGGACAAAACTAAAATGAAAACTATCTCAACTATTTTCGTAGTCTTTTATCCTAAATAAATAAACATGGAACAACCAGTGAGCACTGCTTAAATTTACAGTGAGAATAAGCTCATTTATATGAGATTTCTTGGAGAACACATTTAGGGAAAAATCACAACTACATTCGATGTGGATATGATAACTTTGTTATTCAAAGATGAGAACCAAGAACATACTCTTCATTTTCAAACAACAATCTTTTGAAGGACCTAGGCATCAACGGTGTCTAGGGTCTTAATCTCCTACAGATGTCTAGATCAACAAAACAAAAAAGCATTCAAAAGGAGCAGCATAATGGGGAATTGCGAATTGCAGTCAATAATAGCAATTTGGAATTGCAACCGCCTAAGCACAAGATACTTTGCACATCCATCCATTTATCAGCAGTGATCATGACGTTCAGTTGCTTTCAATTGCAGTTCACATCCAAGCAAGAAATAAACACAAAAATTGCATGAGATGCCTTAGAAGTAACAAGCAGAGAAACCAAAGGCACGTGTTCCCAAAAAACCCATCACTTGGGTATGACAGGAAACAGTAAAAGCACCAAAAAGTAAAAAATATAAAAAAGAAAAACCTTGTACAACGATGCTGCTGATTCGGACTGCACCGTCTGAATTGCAACAGGCCCCAAGGACCGCAGGGCATCCAGAGCATCTAACGTCAGTTGCCACCCACAAAGTGCAATGGCATCAGCAGTGGTTCCAGAACCACTGCTACTGCTGCCAGCAGCAGCTACATTTCCGTTCACCCAGGGACAGAATTGATTGTGATGAGCAATTGGATCAAATTCTGCAGCTTCTTCATAATTGCTCTCCCCTTTAGGAGGTTCTTAATCAAATGAAATAAAAATAACGATAAGAATAAAAACAAAAACAAAAGTAATAATAAAAACAGAGAGTGATCGCATCAGTTTAAATTTAAATAAATAAAAAAAAGAAAGGAGAAAAGAGTAATTACATGAAACTTTAAACTTACGAATACAATATGGATAAGAATAGCTGGAAGCAGAATGGGTCAGAACGACTTATTAATGAGACATAAAGTAAGCTCGACAATACACAAGTTCCACAGTACTGAACAATAGGTTTAAGAGATATTATTAAATCGGTAATTCCAATTCAGTGCACAACTTTTTGTATCTAGTCAGCTTGAATATAGGCAGAGATAGTTAGAACCCTAATATAACGCTGACGAGGCCCATAAGTCATGCAGATCAGAAAATATGGAAAACTAAAATGAAAACAAGATGGTCATTTGGCGAACAAAATGCACACAGACAATACAAAGTTCTTAGGAAAGAGAGAAACAGGGATGCACGAATACGGACATAGAAAAAGAAAAAAGGAACGTGAAGAAAGAATGACCTTAGTAGTTACCAAGAAGTAGTAAGGCAAAAAAAAATTTTTTTTACCTATCCCATTTACTACTATGTTATCTGCCTCTTGGTATAAACGATTATTTGTAGATGAAGATTTCCCACCCTTTGTGACCTCTTGTTTTGTTGTATCATAACCAGAATCTACATTAGCGTTGCATGAAAGAGATGGGTGCACAGAAGTCTCCAAGGCGAACTTGCTGCTCCTACTGATCTTTTCACCACTTTCCACAGATTCAGCCTTAGCAGAACCATCAACCTTTGAGCCACTATCAGCCCTCCCCAGAGATTGAAACATCTCCTGGCTATCACCACGAGGATCTTCCCTATTGACTTCTTCGGGGACGATCTCATCCATTAGGCCAGGATCTGGAGCAGATTCACCTGTCTGGCCCTGAATGTCGGCATCTTCAACTCTGGGTTCCACATCACCAACTACACTCTCTGCTCTATGAACAGAAACATCAGCCCCATGAATTTCAGCTTCATGACTGGCACACATGCCCACACTTCCCCCACTTATTCCGAAACTAATCCCATCACGGGCTTGTGCAGTGACGGTTTCTGCATTGAAAATTTCCTCCCCATCATTTGTACTGCTAACACCAATTTCCTCACGAATAACTTCAGCAACCGCTCGGATACCAAAGCTTGGCTGAGCTAGATTGCTGTAGTTCAATTCTGATGTTTCATTATTGTCCAGATTGCCATATGTACTTGAAGATGGGAACTGAATGTCGTCAATATCTCCAGGATAATTTTCGACGCTTTCCATAGAGTCCGCATTTGCACTATGATTGACTGTATCCATTGCAATGACTGATGATGCTCGTGTTGAATCCCTAGTTGCTTGGATTCCTACTTGTTGGTCACTTCTTTGACGATACGAGGCAGCTCTACTGCCATCTGCATAGATGTCAATTCCCATCGAATGGCTAGGACCAGCACCAGCACCAGAATCTCTCTGATATGGTGAACAATATGAATCAAAGATATCCAAATCACGAGCACGTTTTGAAGGCCAAGCCGAATATTGTCTACCATCTGTGACTTCATCGCCATCACGATCAATGACAGTTCCTTCAACACTATCTGCCTGCTGCACCCTTAGGTGTTGTCTATCATCAGAGCTACCACCTATCTCCAAACTTCGTTTACGAGAGCTAGGACCTCGTGACTCATATGAAGCTGCACGATCGCCAACCTCACTCCCTGCAGGTTGCCCGATCATTAGATCCCTTCCCATGTCTCCCTCATTGATATTTTCAGACAATGCTCTTCTTCCAAACTGATTAAAAGGTAACCCCCCTGCCATCGTAAGATTCAAATCAACATCTGCATTAGGCAATGACTTTCCATCATTTGTTGTTGCTACTTCATCACGATCTTCAGTCTGTTCTTTATCTGCATCATCAGCAGCAACCCAACCACTGATTCCACTGGCTGCACTTACTCCACGAGTCAACGCCATTTTTCTACTAGTGTCAGGAATGTCAATATTGCTGGAAGAAAAACGAGCAGGTCGAGGGACAGTTAAGAAATCCATAATTCTTACTGTAGCTCCGCACAAGGTGCAATCTAGTAAGGGTGACCTGAACTCACATCTAGACTCCTTTGCCAACACTTTACTCTTTCCAGTGTCTTTTTTAGCTGAAGCAGAAAGAGCTTTCTTGCCTGGTCCATGGTCTTGTGAAGGATGGACCTGGGCATGGCTAGGTCCAAGAGAATTGCCATTTCTTGCTGATTGAGCAGAGTGCTCTTCACAGTCTTGAACATCCAATTGCCATCTTGGTTCCCAACCACAGATGCTTATAAGCTTCTGTGCCTGCCAGAAGATAAAAAAATATATATTAAAACATATGCATATGGACAATTGACAGAGTAACATACTGTTTAGACATCCTATCTTTAATTGGCTTTTTGAACGAATCATTGAACAATTACTAGCATTCAAATAATACTCAATAACTCACGGAAGAATATAAACCGGTGGCCCCATCCCGAGAGCCTTCCAGTTCTGGAAGGCTTTCAGGTTTAAAGTCTACTTCTCCTGCCATGTAAGTCTGTGACTGGGTGAGGAAGCGATCAATCTGTGGTCCCCGAGAAACTCGCATCTGCTCAATTGCAGATGCATATACCCTTGGAAGAGACTGAAATTGCAGAAGTCCATCACATCTATCCTTATAACCTCCGATTAAGGCAGACTGAGGTGTAGGAGGGAATTGCACCAGGCTATCAGGACAGATGCTTCCTCTCCAAGGACATGTGGCCTTGTGCCCAGAATCCAGCTTCTTCGCAAAGGCTTCACCAGCATTTTGAACTTTACCAGTCAACATAACAAGGAAAAAAAGTTCGTAAATAATAGAATACTTGTAGTGATCAACGTGAAAACTTTTTGGAAATAGGTAAGGAACTCATTAGCTTAGAACAATAAATATTGCTACAAGAGAGACTAGAGTGCAAGTTCTGTCGACTTCAATTCCATAATATTGCAAATGTGTGTGTATATTTGTTATCAGTGATCCAAGTAACGGCCAAAAAACAATGTTGTCCTGACAAATAAGTACATATCTTCATCTTCATGATCAAATTTTTAGCATACTAAACTTACTGGCAGGCAACATGCAATAAATGATTTAATGCTCAAGATTCGGAGCTCAATTAGAAGCTGAATTGTCCCTTGGGTGCATCTAATAAATAGCAGTTAGCGTGTAATTTGATCCCAAACTTCCAATCTATAATAAATACATATAATAACAGAATTATGATGCAATCCTCTCTCTATTTCTCCTTCCTCCTCCTGCCCCATTTCCCATCTTGAATACTCTACTACGTTTTCGCTCTAGTTAGCCATCCATCAATGTCAAGTCTCAACAAAGTTAATTCAAAAATACCTTACCACGTGAAGTGCCCTTCAAAGCAACGCCACGAATAATTTCCATTCAATGCATCTATCAGTAGTCTCTCAAACTTTCATTCATTTATTTGTTCAATATTTTTTTAATTAAGGAAACGAAAGGAAAGGAAAATGACTAAGAACACTCTGCCAATAGCTAACCTTCAGAAGGAGTCCAAGATTGCAACAAAGTAAAACTGAGGTCCGCACCACACGATTCACACGCAATCTTATCAACTTCAACATTTACCCAACCTTTCTGAGCACAAGCCAACGGACTGATTACCTGCAACAAGTCAGGAATGAAAAAATAAAAACCATATCAATAAGATGTTCTGAAATTGTTTCAAATTGTTTATGAAGGAGAGGAAATGTCATGTTTGCACTACTATGTATATAGATCCAACTTAAGTCTCATTTTCAACATCTCCAATTTTCCTTCTTCAGCTAGGACTACGCTCCCCTCTAAAGTCTAAAAAAGTTTACTACAAAGAGAATCAACTTCATGACAATTTCAAAATGCTAGCAGTCTTTATGAACCAACAATGAGATTCTACCAATGGGCATGCTTTCCTTCTTCAATGGATTTGACAGATACAAAGTAGTTAGAATCCCTTGCAATCAACTTGAAATGATTCTCATTGAAATTGATCTCTTAATTGAATATGGTCTAGTCATTGCAGAAACACGTAGTTTTAAGAATCCCATATCCATGCATTCCAATTCCTCTAAAAAAACTATACATGGAAAAGTACACATAATCTACAATCTAAAAGAAGTAAACGTGAATGTGCTATTATTACTCCTTGTAACTTGTAAGGGATACTTCAAACTTCCAAAATAATATCATAATTTCAAGCCTATGCAAGATGTAGTTCCTCATATGAAAACAAAACATTATACCGATAAAGATAAAGTATGCTTGCATTTGGTTCACCGATTGGATATGAAATTTTTAAGTTGGAATTGGTTGACTTTCAAAAGTTAGCTCTAATTTTTGTTGACTTTTCAGAAATATACAAAAACTAAGATGAAAAAGTATAGTTAAGTGTATGCAACATGAATAATTGCCCAAGGATAGGAATATTTTAGAAAAGTTTATCATTGATCAAAAGAAAAACAACTTAATGCATTGTTTGGATACCTTATATTGCATTGCAGCTGATAACAAAAATACAAGTATTTTGTACATGACAAGCTCAGGTTCAAACCTTAGGCTTTCCAAACCAATTTGAAGGCTCAAAGGTAGCCAAGCGCCTCAATAGATCCCCTCGTTCCCAAGGTCTACAAGAAGATCTTGAAGATCCAAAGGCAAAACCACCAGCACTTGTGCTCAAGGAAGTTCGTGGTGGTTGTGAACCAACACATGAAAGAGAAGCTGCCTTGGACCCCTGCCCATGAATTGAACCATCTATACTGCCAACATTTGTTGGAACAGCAGGAGATGATGCCCCAGCAGAACTGAAAAGGAGCAAAAAGAAAAAAGATTTTTCACAAGCAACTAGAGAAGTACAAAGATTTTTCACAAGAAACTAGAGAAAGAAAAGAACTTTTTTCTTGTTGCCAACGTCATAATGAGGATAATGTAGAATGAATTGAAGAGCAATTGATATGTAAAGCCCCTAAGTGAGGGTTAGTTAATAAAGGAGATTTAAGATAAAAATAAGAAAAACAACAATTCTTCCAGGAGTCTTTTGAGAGTTAAAGAAACTAATAAAAATATCAAGTGAAGTGAAATCAAGCTGAAGTAAAGAAAAAAGACCCAAAACAAAACAAAACAAAACAAAACAAAAATTACTTTTGCAGTGCAGCTACGAAAAATGAAATAATTTGTAAAATTGTAAGTAAAACAAATAAATAAATGAGATAGCATTGGGATAGTGTCATTCTAAGCAACATCCACAAATAATCATACATCACTAGACTAAGAGTTTCAATAAACATCAAAAATAACAAAACAGAACAGTAATCCAACTATTGACATCCAACTTCAAAAAACAGGTACAAGCAGACTCGACACCACATGCGTCAATCGGATAGGATTGGACCAAACAACCCGGAAAGAAGAAGAATATGGGGGATGAGCAAACAATGCCCAGTGGAAAAGACCATTACTTACCTTTTGTTTTTCTTAGTTACCATATTCAAAATTTCCTGCATGGTTAGTTTCTTTTCAACAAAATGCAGTAGGAAAGAAAGCAGCGCCCAGTGTGTCTGAGTCAAATGGATGCTCATCAAAATCCTTTTTATATATTTAGTAAAACCATAAATCAACATCCACAGAATAATCAAACAAAATAACACTCCGGTTGTTCATGAAAACCACCGAAGGGGCGTGCTTGGCATCTCAAGGTTGATCAGACCATAAGAATGCCGGGTGAGGGGACAAGGTCCCGGGTCCTCACCATGAGTGTGACTATTGCACGGTACCTTAGGGCCTCGCACCCCAGAGTGCGCCATCGCCTTCCCATTGTTCAACCTTTTAGGATACTGTACCCAAGGATGAAACACCGCCCTTTTTATCTCTCACCAAAACAACTTTTTTCTCACCATTACACTCTCGGGCTTAGAACTAACCCACGCAGTTCCCATATCGTTTTCCAAGACGTGTCAAAAAAAAAGATTCGGCCACACTGTAGAGTACAGGACGTGCCCTGGGTTGCTTTGGTGGGCGAGATACACATGAGTATGACAAAATAGTATAGCATTTATCTTTCTTTCAGATTACCAGTTGTTTAATAGAAAAATCTCAAGAGACATAAGTAATGGAATCCCTACCTCGAGTCCAGCATTGAATGAAGCTCTTGTTTTCCCAATCACCACAACAAGTCAATCCTAGACAAGTTTTGATTCAATTAAGAAATTAAAAATCAAGGTCAAGAAAGGCCACTTCGAAAACGTAAAAACAAAATCAAGGATAAAAAAAAAAAAAGAAAACATAAACCAAATCAAAATTCCACAATCTCAGTTCAAAATCCAAAAACACAAAAAAAGATTCAACGAGAACCGATAATTTTAATAAACAACAAGAGAGACAACTTCCAATTCATATATAATCGAGAAAATATATCAAATTTAACAAATACCTTGTAATCAATATAGAAAAGAAACCATGAAATTCACGCTGCAATGCTAACCCATCAAATAACAATAGAAAATACCACAGCTCTTTCGACAACAATAGAAAGGAGTACAGAACTCAGCCAACAAAAAAACAAAAAAACAAAAAGAAGAGGGATTCACCTTTAAATGACAATAGTGAGCAAAATCCTTAACCAAACGACAAAGATCCCATGTAAAGAGAACGTTCTGGGGGATCGTAGGGGCTCAATTGATAATTGGGTAAGGCTGAATATGAAATAATTAGATAGTTTAAAGAGACGAAGCAAGGTTTGTGACCTTTGGTCGGAGTCGCCAATTCATGGCATGACAGTAGAGATCTCTACCTCTCTCTCTCTCTCTCTGCCCTTTTTTTTTTGGGCGGCGGGGGGGTTTCTCTTGTCTGTCGGCTGTCGGAGAGGGAGAACGAAGAAGATGAATGAAGAGGAAGCGCTAGGGTTTTCTGATGAGTTTCTTCGATCCTATTATGATTCTTGGGCTTCCTAGCACAATGGCCCAATGGATATAAGCAGTGGAATAAAATTTCTCAGAGCGTGTTTGGTGAACAAATTTAGTTTAAAATTTTTAAATTTTAATAGTAATTTTTGTTGATTTTTCAAAAAAGATAAAAAAAAATTTTCAAAAAAAATAAAAATTTTTCAAAAACAACTAAAAAAATACAGTTTAACTCATATTAAACTTGAATGCCAAATATCCCCTTACATTTCGTTGCACATTTCAACGACAACAACTAAATTATTTATCCTTTTTTTACGTTAATAAAAATTATAATTATTTTTTAAAAATTAATTAATTTTAATTTAAATTTTTTATCTTTAATCAGTAAATCAAACGCAAGACCAAAACCCAATTACATTAATTAAATCATGCATGTAATTACGTAGTTCTCTAATAAAAAGAAGAAAGCAAAACTAGTATCTAAAGTTTATCATGTCCAAAAATAAATAAAATTAAATTAAAATAATTTCACCAATGCATTTTGTTTTCAATCATGGGGTAAAGCAATGAGAAAATATAAAAGGTCAAAGTGAGAAACCCAACCTAGATTTTGAAAACAAAACAATTTTTAAGGAAACAAATTCTAATCACAATCACACTAACCACTAGATTCCTGATAAATTAATATTAGGGATTGTTACATATATATTATTATGTATCTTTCACATGCTATCACTTGAGTAGGTTTGAATTGCAATCTTGATTATCCATGGAAGGTAAAATGTAATGAATCCTAATTAGGCACAACTTGACAATGAACAAATCATTCCTAAGAAACAAGGACTCACGTAATTTATTTATTATTATTTTTTTTTACTGAATACAATGTGACAACAATTATAGTAATTTTTTTTCCATGTTATTAAATTACCCATTCAAAGATGCCACTTTCATCAACCAAAGAATTTTTATAAGAGAATCTATGCGCTTATTTGGTACACCGTCTTAAAATGAATTCATCAATTTGAAATGAGAATCCAAAATGTATTCATCATTTTGACAAAAGAATCCAAAATGAATAGGTTTTAACGTGCGATGAGGGTTTCAGAAAGTGAAAAATTTTTAATTTGAAATGAAATGAAATGAAAGTTTTGGATTTAAAATGGTGTGCCCAAACCCACTGTATAAATATTTTATTATTTATATTAAGAAATATCCTAAAAGAGACATTGCTCACTTGACTGAATTTTATATCTACAAAATATTTTAGGGAAAAAAAATAGAGAAAGAAAGTTTATCTTCAGTTTACAAAAAGAAGACCAACTAACAAAACATACACAATTTTGAATTCTCACACAACAACAAAAATCCCTTTTATCAAACCCAGACGAAGAAATAGCAAGTAAACATAATGAATAAAACGTTAACGCTCTGAAACAATCGAATTAAAATTATTGTCTGAACTATAAACCACGTTCAAGTACAGAACACTTAGTCAACTCTCACCCCCTCCCTCAAAACCCATAAATTGGATTACAATAAAATATTGCAAAACCCACCATCCCTTTGTCCAAACCCACACACGCCCAGGAAAGAGGTCCACCGGAGCTTGCCACTAACAATGCTAAAAACGTTATCATGTCCACCATTGAAGCTTGCAGCCTCGCCCCTCATTGGAATGTTGCAATGGGCACCATTCTAACATTGTCATGTTGAAAACTCCCCGTTGTGTCGACACCTACCCAGATCTCACGTGGCCCTCACCCCTAATTGGAATGGTGCCCATCTCAGCCTCTATTCTCTGTTCCTCAAATCTCCATCGCTGCCCATGTTGGAAAAATCAGATCCGATATCAGAGTTATGGCGCAGCGGAAGTTTTAAAATTTTTATGACGATTCGGAAAAGAAACTTATGATGCATATAACAATAAATTAAATTCATGATCAAGCATACCTTATTTCTTGAATTCCGGAATTGCTAGAGCGTTTGACTAACGTGTATTTTCTACTATTCTCGAGTTCCACGTCTCAGAGTGTATGTGGGCACACGTTCTATGAATCCAAACAACCGGTAATGCTTTCCGAAGTCTAGATCCCTCATTCTCAATTCCGATGTTTCTCGTTAAGAATATGATCCAGGTTCTTTTTTCAAAACTTCAAATCAGGAACCGATTAACCTCCTATGAAAATTATCACTCGGTTTAACCTTTCTCATAGTTTTGATTCAATAGAATTTTCTCTCTTTTTTTCTCTCACAAGTGTGGCCGAATTTTTGAAGTAGAAGAAACCCCAATAGGTTTTTCTCTCTCTCCCAAAAACATTTTTGCCTTGGTGTGTATCACAAAAATTAGTTTTTCAAGAATCCTTAGCCTTTATATAGTATTCCAATCCTTTTTCAAAATTTATCTCCTTCTTGAAAAATAATTATTTTTCCGGATAATATTTTGAACCAAAGGATCATACAAATTAGGGCTAGAGTCATTGAACCTAAAAATGTTTTTCCATTAGGAGATTTTAGCCTCAAAAAATTCGGCCACTAAGAGATTTAAATCTTGATTGGTGGTTCAAATATTAAATCAAGAATCTAAACTAGTCAAAAAATCCTAGTCCTATATAGATTCAAATTTCTTTAAAACCTTTTTGAATTTAAATAAGATTCATTTATCTGAATAAATATTTTCTACAAACATCAACCATTTAATTAATTTAAATCAATGGAATATTTCAAATTTTATTTCTTTACAAAAACCGTGCACCTCTTTTAAGGAAAGAAAAATCTATCAAATAATCTCCATTATTTAAATCAATTAATAATTTAATGTTAGGAATATATTTGAACAATTTTGAAACAAAATTCTCTTCCCTCCACTTAATTAAAAACCGTGCACCTCTTTTAATTAGAAGAGAAAAATTTTGTTTTTCAAAATTAAATAATTCAAACACAATCTTATTCCAAAATTCAATTAACCAATCATATGTTGAAAAATCATATTATTTATCTACATAAATTTTACGTGTCCAATTTTTTCCGGATTGCATGTTAAAGAGTACTATGTCTTAATAGACATTACTAAATTTCATTTAAATTTACCGATCTCATTAGGAACAAATCCCAAGACGTTATATGGAACTATATGAGCTAATAGAGAGATCCAATGGAAATATATAAAGAGGCTCCCATAATTGTAAAAAATTAATCCCAGATTAATTATTCATCAATTATCAACTTCAAAACTATTCCACTAAAAGTTTGAAACTAAACTCTTGTTTACATACCGTATTACGAAAGCTTTCTCACGTAATGCTTCTTTCATGATTTATTCATCACTTGCTTAATTCCCATATGTTATCCATGATTGAATTAAGGACTTTTTCCGTTTTACCTTTTCAATCATTTTAACTTAAAGTTCCATTATTCTCCATAGAAAGAACCACAAATTGTAAAACCATAAAATTGATAAACCATCAGAGAACACAAAGTAAACCGATGGTTAAGATCTTGTTATACTATCTTTTAATCCCCGAATAATGCCTTTAAGTATATAACATGTAACATCGTTAAGATAGCTATGGATTCCGTATCTATGAATCTTGATTTCTCCATCCATAAGTCATGCATCAAAAACACAAGTATATTAACCATGAATTAACAGTATCTCACCTGTAGTGCATTAAAGTACATTAGTCATGGTTACAAACTCAAGTAATCATTTTAGGATTAAGATTAATGCAGGATGATAATCAAAACGTCATTGATTCTTATAAACGGAATTATTAAATCGAATCTATTAACACTTTAGGTTCAGTGCAATGTCATACCTCAATACTATTATACATTAAAATTTCTACTCGGAACCTATCTGATGGTCAAGACAAACTATCCCTCTAAGGAAATAGACAACCTTTATAATCTTATTATGAATAAGATCTCCAAATTTTATTTCATCGATTGCGGACTATTTATTTAAACTGTCATCAAATTATCACGTCTTCTATGTATACCCCGTATACATATGGTAATCTGATATATTACCAACAGCCAAGGAGTATTTTATGTTTGCTCAAAATAATCATATAATCAACAAATGAAAATAAATATGACACAACTTATTAAACATGAATAACCTCCTCTTATTAATATCAAAATATCCCTAATATTGATTTTCTATCCTTATGGCACATTTAGATCCCAGCAATCTCTCACTTGCCCTAAGCGAGTAAATGTGACATATTACGCATCCCCATGCCTTCAATGTGTTTTTCGAATCTTCTGGCTACCAAAGTCTTCGTGAACGGGTTGGCAAAATTGTCTTCTGATGCGATTTTGCAAACCGTCACATTTCCACTCTCAACAAAAGCCTCTGATAATGTGATATTTTATGTCAACGTGCTTACTCCTCTTATGATGCTTAGGATCCTTGGTATTAGCTGCTTGTGTACTGTTATCACAGTAGAGCACCATAGCTTTATCCATACCAGGAACGACTTCAAGGTCACCAAGGAACCTGGGGAGTCATACCGCTTCCTTTGATGCCTCATTGGTTACCACATACTTGGCTTCCATGGTCGAGTCTGCAATACAAGATTGCTTAATACTCCTCCACATAATGGCACCACCTCCAAGGGTAAAGACAGATCCCGAAGTCAATTTCCTTGAATCCTGATCTGATTGAAAATCAAAATTTGTATATCCTATAGGAACAAGGTCCTGATCAGAATACACTAGCATATAGTCCCTCGTTCTCCGTAGATACTTGAGTATATGCTTGACCACAGCCCAATGGCTCGGTCCCGGATTCAACTGATATCGACTTACCACAATAACCGTAAAACAAATGTCAGGCCTAGTGCATAACATGGCGTACATAAGACTACCTACCATTGATGCACAAGGTACATTTTTCATACGCTCACTTTCTTCCGATGTCTTGGGATAGTCATATCTAGAAAGCTTGATCCTGAAAGGTTGGGCACATTTCTTGAAATCTTTCATAGAAAGCTTCTCAAGTACTTTATCAATGTACAAAGCGTAGGGGAGTGCTATCGTTTTGTTCTTTCTATCTCTAAAAAGTTGAATATCAAGAACATAACTAGCTTCTCCTAAGTCCTTCATGTTAAACTGTTTGGCTAACTAAACTTTGACAGATGATAATGTTGCCACATCATTTCCAATAAGCAATATATCATCTACATAAAATACAAGAAAAACCACTTTCTCGTTCTTGATACATTTATAAATATATGGTTCATCAATATTTTGTTCGAATCCATAGGTTTTGATTGCTTGATCAAACCTAATATTCCAAGAACGAGATGCTTGCTTTAATCTATAAATGGATTTAAGCAACTTGTATACCTTGTCTTCTTGGCCATTTACCTTGAACCCGTCTAATTGTATTATATAGATATCTTCCTTAAGAGAGCCATTCATGAAAGTTGTCTTAACATCCATTTGCCAGATCTCATAACGAGAGCAGCCGCAATAGATAAAAGAATACGGATTGACTTGAGTATTGCTACAGGCGAGAAGGTTTCATCATAGTCGATTCCTTCTTTCTGCGTATAGCCCTTCGCTACAAGTTTTGCCTTGAAAGTTTCCATTTTCTCATCTACACCTTTCTTCCTCTTGTATACCCATTTACACCCAATCGGTTTTATGCCTTGAGGTAAGTTTACAAGTTTCCAAACCCTGTTGAAATCCATAGATTCCATCTCAGTGTTCAGAGCCTTTTGCCAAAAATTAGAATCAACATCCTCCATAGTTTCCTTGTACATAGCCGGGTCATCAACATGTTCTATGGATTATGTTTCAAAAACTTCATCATTTAATATGTACCTTTTAGGTTCCCTGATAATCCTCCCACTACGACAAAGCTCCCGTGATTATTGATTCTTTAGCGGTTTTTCCACTGAGTTTTCTGTGACTTTAGGAACATCCAAACCTAAAGTCATATCCTTAAGCACTACTTTGCTACGAGATTTAAAGTCTTCCATGTAACTATCCTCCAGGAATGTTGCATGCATAGAAACGAAGACTTGATTTTGCTTCGGATTATAGAACAGACCACCTTTTGTCCCATTTGGATAGCCAACAAACAAGCACACTTCTGATCGTGACTCCAACTTCTTCGCTTCCTTATCCAGGACGTGAGTCAGACAACCCTAAATTCGAATATGATTCAAATTAGGTTTCCTAATCGTATATAACTCATAAGGAGTTTTAGGAACCGATTTGGAGGGTATGTTATTCAGAAGATAGCATGCAGTTTGTATGCATGCCCCCAAAATGACAAAGATAATATGAAGTAACTCATCATAGACCGGACCATATCCATAGGATCCTATTCCTTCTCTCAGCTACACCATTCTATTGAGGAGTATCAGGTGCAGTCAACTGGGATTGTATCCCATTCTCTATCAAAGATCCTAAGAACTCATCCGATAGGTATTCCCCACCTCGATTCGATCAAAATGTCTTAATGGACTTGCTTAATTATTTATCTGCTTCAGCCCGAAATTCTTTGAATTTGTCAAAGGCTTCGCTTTTACGGGTCATTAAATATACATATTCATACCTTGAGTAATTATCAATAAAAGTGATATAATACTCATACCCACCACATGCTTTTATGTTCATGGGACCACAAACATCCGTATGCACTAGTTCTAAAAGTTTCTCGGCACGACCATCCTTGGTAGCGAAGTGCTGTTTAGTCATCTTGCCCTCCAAATAGGATTTGCATTGTGGCCAAGGTTCAAGCTCATACAAGTCAAGGCATTCATCTTTTACCATCTTTTGAATTCTATTAAGGCTATGAGACCTAGTCGTAAATGTCAAATATATGATTTGTTAGAGTGAAAAGACTTATGTCTTTTAGAGTTCTTTTCCAATTCTGTATCAAGCAGTGAGTGCATCTTAGATTTGATAAAATAAAGATTTCCATGCATCTATCCATTACAGATAAGAGAATTATTTTTTCTAATAACAACTTTATTATTAAAAGAAACTAAATAAGAATCTTTAATCAAACAAGCTACCGAAATTAGATGCCTCTTAAAACTAGGAACATAAAAAACAATGTCTCAAAATAATAAATCTAAATTTATCAAAATAAAGATGCACTTCTCCCACTGCTTCAGCTCGCACCAACGTCCCATCTTCGGTTCTTAATGTGAAATCCTCCTCATACAGACTTCTCGTTACCTTGAACCCCTGCAGAGAAACACAAACATGGTTAGTAGCTCTAGAATCTATAAACCAATTGTCCTTAGATTTTTCAACTAAACAACCCTCAAGATATAGGACATCGAAATTACCTTTTTGCTTTAGTATAGACATGTATTCTCGGCAATCCTTCTTGAAATGACATTTCTTCCTACAGTGAAAACACTTAACCTTTTTGGGATCCACCTTTCGCTTCTTAGTCTTTTTAGACTTCTTAGAAGCAGATGCATTCACCGCAGACTTGTTCCTCTTGTTCTTCCCCTTTTCCTTCTTCTTTTTAGGATTAGGAGCAGGCGAACTAGGTTCAACCACATTCGCCTCGGCCTTAGATCCAGAACCCTTAAAAACGTTCTCAAAGGCTTGTAACTCTTTCATTAATTCTGTTAAAGACATCTCCTCTGGTTAAGGTTGTAAGATGCCTGAAACAAATCGGAATCCTTAGATAATGTTTAGAAAACCATAACCAATTGAGTTGCAAAATCGATCTCAGCCCCATTTGCCTGAGCCTCAGACAAATAAGCTATAACTTTCATCATGTGCTCGTTGATGGGAGTTCCAATCTTCTGCCTGCAGTTCATGAGACCTTTGATAGCATCGGTGTTAGCCTGAATAGTTTGTTCACCAAACATTTCTTTCAGGTTATCCATGATCTGCCTAGCAGTTTGATGTTTCTCATACTGTTTCTGGAACACGTTAGACATGCTCGCCCGAATATAGCATATAACACTTAGGTTGGAATTGTCCCAGCGCTCAAGCGCTACAAAATCCCTATCAAGAGCAACGATCGCAGGCGTAGGTGGTCGAGGTTGGGTTAAGACGAAACTGTGTTTCTCAAAGTTTAGGACGATAAGCAAATTCCTTTTCCAGTTATTAAAATTCTCGCCAGTTAATTTATTTTGCGTAAGTATCACAGATAATAGACTCGATATTTTGATCTATATTAAGAAAACATGTAATAAGTACGAACAAACATTCTTTTTATTTATAAAATATGGTTTTGTAATGAAACAAAAAGATCTATATACAATCTAAATATTTATGTGTAAAACTCTTAAAACACATACCTTACAATGATAGTTCTTAACTTCTGCTTTCCAAGCTACCGAGGGGTAGTTATAGAAAAACTAACTAAGAACATGGATCCCTTCCGATTAATACATATTCGTCCATGGAGCAAACTCCATTAAATATATATTAATTATCGTTTATTTGGCCACTACTTTACATAATAGAGCCTCGAGGGAGGTTAACAAATAAAGTAGTATGAGTGTGTAATCATTGTTTCTAATTTTGAATCCATATTTTATATTCGCCACCGAGGGGTGATATAAACAAAAAATATGTCTAAAATTGTTATCCTTTCGGAAATCCAAATTAGTTTACGCTCTAAGTAAGATACCTATCCGAAGGGAATTCTCGGGTCAAAACCGAGTAGTAGGTACTACCATGCGTAACTATTGGACCAACGATGGATGCCATAGGTCTTAGTGTGTAAAACCTTCTCCTACTCAATCTTTTAAATTATGATTTTTGTTTTTCATGCAAAAACAATATTTATTGAGTGGCACACCCTAATTTATATGGCATGTTATCATTACATCACGAAATAGTATAACATATTCATCTAGCAACATATCATCCATGATTTGCAAAATATGTAAATAGCCGTGGATCATGATTCAATCCTATAAAAAAGAAAATTTGCAAAATTTACAAAAATTAACCAAAACATAAATCAACATTCATTTATATATCTATACCTTTTATCCTTTTTCAATATGTCTTCCTTCTCCAATGTCACATCTTTTAAATTTCAAAAAAGAAGATTATATGTGATTTTTAATTTTAATCAAAATTGCAAAATATCAAATTTTAAATAAAAATCCAGTTTTTTTAAATCTTAAAATTCAAAAAATTTGAAATTTCCAAATTTCAAATTTAAATCACAAAATTTTAAAATTTATAAAAATATCCATTAAACTTAAATTTAAATTTTCAATTTTGATTTCTAAATTATCAAGATCACATATCATTGAAAAATTAAATTTTCAAAAAGGTTTTATGTGATTTTTTTTAATTCCAAAAAATGTTTTTTAATAGAATTAAAATTTCCAAATTAAAAAAAATCACATCCTTTGAAAATTTTCATACCTTCGTTCATCTTCAATTTCTTTGAATCTATTGTATCCCGAATTTTACAAAAAAAATTCATATGCTATTTCCAGCTTATAAAAATTCTAGGAATTAAAAGAACAACCTAGCGGTGATAATATATCGCATCTATTACACTTGAAAAACCTATATACAAATTCTAACCTCTATAGAATCATGATCGGTAAAATTAAACAAGCATTATATATTATAAAAATAATATAAAGCATTCATTCATCCATACATCCATTCATAATATATTTAACATACACAAAATAAAACCTAGAGTGCCAACTCTCTAAAATATTTCATTAATGCATAGAGAAAAATTTATTTGATTAAATAATTTATGTTATATACATGATCATAAGTTGGCTCTGATACCAATTGTTGGAAAAATCGGATCTGATATCAGAGTTAAGGCGCAGCGAAAGTTTTAAAATTTTTATATCGATTCGGGAAAGAAGCTCATGATGCATATAACAATAAATTAAATTCATGATCAAGCGTACCTTATTTCTTAGATTCCGGAATTACTAGAGCGTTTGACCAACGTGTCTTCTCTACTATTCTCGTGTTCCACATCTCAGCGTGTATGTGGGCACACGTTCTATGAATCCAAACAACCGGTAATGCTTTCCGAAGTCTAGATCCCTCCTTCTCAATTCCGATGTTTCTCGTTAAGAATATGATCCAGGTTCTTTTTTCAAAACTTCAAATCAGGAACCGATTAACCTCCTATGAAAATTATCACTCGGTTTAACCTTTCTCATAATTTTGATTCAATAAAATTTTCTCTCTTTTTTTCTCTCACAAGTGTGGCCGAATTTTTGAAGTAGAAGAAACCCCAATAGGTTTTTCTCTCTCTCCCAAAAACATTTTTGCCTTGGTGTGTATCACAAAAATTAGTTTTTCAAGAATTCTTAGCCTTTATATAGTATTCCAATCCTTTTTCAGAATTTATCTCCTTCTTGAAAAATAATTATTTTTCCGGATAATATTTTGAACCAAAGGATCATACAAATTAGGGCTAGAGTCATTGAACCTAAAAATGTTTTTCCATTAGGAGAGATTTTAGCCTCAAAAAATTCGGCCACTAAAAGATTTAAATCTTGATTGATGGTTCAAATCTTAAATCAAGAATCTAGACTAGTCAAAAAATCCTAGTTTTATCTAGATTCAAATTTCTTTTAAACCTTTTTGAATTTAAATAAGATTCATTTATCTGAATAAATATTTTATAAAAACATCAACCATATTAATTAATTTAACTCAATGGAATATTTCAAATTTTCTTTCCCACAAAAACCGTGCACCTCTTTTAAGGAAAGAAAAGTCCATCAAATAATCTCAATTATTTAAATCAATTAATAATTTAATGTTAGAAATATATTTGAATAATTTTAAAACAAAATTTTCTTTCCTTCACTCAATTAAAAATTGTGCACTTCTTTTAATTAGGAGAGAAAAATTTTATTTTTCAAAATTAAATAATTCAAATACAATCTTATTTCCAAAATTCAATTAACTAATCACATGTTGACAAATCATATTATTTGTCTACACAAATTTTACATGTCCAATCCTTTCCGAATTGCATGTTAAAGAGTATCATGTCTTAATAGACATTATTAAATTCCATTTAAATTTACTGATCTCATTAAGAATAAATCCCGAGACGCTATATGGAACTATATGAGCTAATAGAGGGACCCGATGGAAATATATAAAGAGGCTCCCATAATTGTGAAAAATTAATCCTACATTAATTATTCATCAATTATCAACTTCAAGACTATTCCACTAAAAGTTTGAAGCTGAACTCCTATTTACATACCGTATTACGAAAACTCTCTCACGTAGTGATTCTTCCATGATTTATTCATCACTTGCTTAATCTCCATATGTTATCTATGATTGAATTAAAGACTTTTTTCGTTTTACCTGTTCAATCATTTTAACTTAAAGTTCCATTATTCTCTATTGAAAGAATCACCAATTATAAAACCATAAAATTGGTAAACCATCAGAGAACACAAAGTAAACCAATGGTCAAGATCTTGTTATACTATCTTTGAATCCCCGAATAATACCTTTAAGTAGATAACATGTACTATCGTTAAGATAGCTATGGATTCCGTATCTATGAATCTTGATTTCTCCATCCATAAGTCATGCACCAAAAACACAAGTATATTGACCATGAATTAACAGTGTCTCACTTGTAATGCATTAAAGTACATAAGTCATGGATACGAACTCAAGTAATCATTTCAGGATTAAGATTAATGCAGGATGATAATCAAAGCGTCATTGATTCTTATAAACGAAATTATTAAACTGAATCAATTAACACTTTAAGTCCAGTCCAATGTCAACCTTAATATTAGTATACATTCAAGTTTCTACTCGGAACCTATCCGATGGTCAAGACAAACCATCATTCCAAGGAAATAGACAACATTTATAATCTTATCATGAATAAGATCCCCAAATCTTATTTCATCGATTGCGGACTATTTATTTAAACTGTTATCAAATTATCACGTCTTCTATGTATACCCCGTATACATATGGTAATCCGATATATTACCAACAGCCAAGGAGTATTTTGTGTTTGCTCAAAATAACCATACAATTAACAAATGAAAGTAAATAGGACACAACTTATTAAACATGAATAACCTCCTGTTATTAATATCAAAATGTCATATTTACAGAAAATCACTAATATTGATTTTCTATCCGTATGGCACATTTAGATCCCAACAGCCCAATCTCCGTCTCCCCTTATCAACCTCGCACACCACTCCCCACCTTAGAAAAGCCTTATCACCGGGCCCCCTACCCTGTGATACCCAAACATTGCGAATGAGCAAAAGAAAGACAAGGACTCTTCAGGAATACACAAAATTTTATTTTTATGCTAATACTTTTTTTTAAAATTTTTTTAATTATTTGAGGGGTTATTTTTAATTTTTTTGGGATCAAAACTAGGGAATTTTATTCAATTGAATACTTTCTTAATAAAAAATAAATAAATAATACTTCAAAAAATAATTTCTTTATAATTTATGTTTTTAAAATTAAATTAACTTTTGATCTTTTTATTAGAATTAAGTTTTAATGTTATTATAAATGTTATTAGTTGGATAAATTAATATATCAAGTTAATTTCATTATTATATTTAATTTAGTCAGGTTTGATGATTTATCATATATTATATTGCTTTTTTAAAAATCTTATCGATAGCTTACCAAATACAGGATAGAATTGAACATACTCTAATCCAGTCTAAATCTCTTAATCCAATCCAATCTGGCATACTAAATAAGGCCTAAAACAAGTGAAATAGACACTAAGCGGTTTTACACTAACAAATATTAAACGCATGGCAGGTAAAGGTTGACTTTGGGGATCTTAGCCGATTTTTATGGGTCTTTTGACTTTTTAATAGGCCTTGAACAGCTCGGCTCATTAAATTTCTTACAAGCAACCTTATCCTTTTCTATGTCATTTCAAAAAATTAATGATTGTTTTTTATTGCACTCATTTTTAAAATGGAAAATTTTTTTATTTGAAACGAAATTTTTTTTAAATGAGATGATGTTTGGATGTATTAAAAAAAATTGAAAACAAAACGAGTCTAAGATTTGTTTGGATGGTATTGAAAATAGTGCATTAAAAAAGAATTCACAAGGATTCCAAAATGGTACTGTACAAAACATGTTCAAGAATGAAAAGTAAAGTATCTTTTACTGAATTGTTGGCTGTTGTCAGGTTCATAGCAATTATATCCAACAGGATATTATCAGTTTTATGTTTTGGTGACCAAGCTTTTACAATAAAATAGAATTATATAAATGGATGATAATGTCATTTGCATGTAAATAAAATTATTTTGAATAAATTGTTAGGGATAACATTATAACATTAACATAGGTTTATATAACAACTGTGGTAAAAATTGAAACATATAATTTTTAACAAGCTATTTGGTAAAAAAAAACTTCCTTACTTGACCAAATGACTTTGTAAAATATTTCAGAAAAAAACAATGCCGATAATTACAAAGTTGATATCACATATATTCATGTGCAAACTACATAGATATATAGTAATATGAACTTGGTCATTATGGGCTAGCCAAGTAGTTGTATGTGTAAGCATGTAAATATGGTGATCCAATCTAAACCCCTCATATTTTTGTATATTATGTTATTCATCCCCTAATTTATAAAGATATGAAACCAATGATATGGACTTAGATATGTGAAAATAGCGTTTGGCAAGATTACAACATTAATTAAATTATTGTGAAAAACTAATATACTATATACACATTCAATAATATTAACATGTATTTAAATAACCAACTAGGTGATAACTTAAAATTTAGTTATTCAATTCATTAATCGAGCTAACTATTTCCATCCTAAAATATATACATTAAAATACTATTGAATTGAATTTAAAAGGTAATTTTGTTCAGCCAATTAGATTGTATTGGATACTAAATGTGAATTTTAAAAATCTAATACTGGTTTCATCAATATACTTCTATTATTTTAAAAATAGTTTATAGATCTATTACCTGTATATAAAGGCACCAATGTGCTTTTCATCCTACTGTCACCATGTGACGGCCCAATCAATGCCACATGGTGTTTTTTGTTTTTTGTTTTTTGTTTTTTGTTTTTTTGTTTTTTTGTTTTTTTTTTGGCTTTTTTTTTTGGCTATTTTGCATAGATGAAGAGCGTGAAATACACTAATATTATATAAAATATTATATATAAAAACTATATATTTTTAATACGTTTTGTTTGATATTCATTTTTGCATTTCTCATTTAGATATAAAACATGATTTCATTTTCCTTCAAAATTCAAGACTCTAATCTTGTATAATTTGTCATTTTCTATAAGCTTATGAAATTTAGCATACTCTAATAAGTTTCTATGAAAGCATAAAAACAATCAAATCTAATCGAATGAATTTTGGTCTAGATTAGAATAGATGATAGCATGCATTTGTTAGATTTAAAAGATTTTTTTATAAATTTTTTTCTTCGATTATAAATGTCCAAAAAAAGTTGGTTTTAATCAAATTCCCATCATATAACCAATTATAAAGGTATTTTAAGTTCTTACGAAGGTGTAAAAACAATTCAATCTAATCTAATAGATTTTAATATGGATTTGAATAGATGATAGAAAGTATTCGTTCGATTTAAAAGTTTTTTTTTTAATTAATTAGATTATAAATGCTAAAAGAAATTGGTTTCGATCAAATTCTCTCCCTATAACTAATTTGTAGGGAAATTTATTATTTTGAATATAAAAATCTTTAAAGGAATTAGGTTAAAAGATAGTTTTTGAATAATTATGATAAATACCTCTATTGTCGATTTTAAAGAGTCATTTTATTTTGTTTTGTTACTAGCACATTTAAAGTATTAATTTTTTGATTCCTATAAAAAAAAAAACTAATTTTGACTCTCATGTTATGCCTCTCATTAATGTTAGTCATCTTTTGATTTGTATAATAGCATGTCTATAAGTAAAAATTCTATCTAAGTGAATAGATTATCAAATAGGAATGTTATTTAAAAAAAAGTTTAACAAGACATTTTTTTATATATAATTTTTAATTTTTTTATATAAAATATTAGGATCATATTGTGAAGTCTGACATTTTCATATGATAAAAATAATAATATTTTTTTTCATAAAATAATTTTATTTTATTTACATACTAAAAAACAATTAAATATGAATTGTCTTTCATTTTTTTCTTTTCTATATACAAATGTTTTATTTATTAAATTTTGTCATATATTTTAAAAATGACAAATAAAAAATTAAATATCAAATATCAAATAAGAAAAAAAGTCTAAAACAACTAATCATAACAAATATTTTGAAATTTTAAATCATAAAAATTTATTTCTTGTAAAAAATATATAAAATTTATCTTTATAGTGTCATTTTTTTAACTTGTTTAAATATATCTTATTTTTAGAGATATTACTTTAACTGTAATAAATTCGTGATAATTTATTAAAAAAAAATTCACTTTTTAACATTTGCTAGCAAATGTCTTAATATTTGTGACATTAATTAAAAATGTTGTTAATAAATGTCACAAAAGACAAGTAATCTTATCATTATCAATCCGTATTGCAGTTGTCAATTTATAGATTCTCTTAAGAATCCTTTTCATAAAAAAGAACAAACAACTAATTTATGTTCTAACGTTATCTTTACAATCAAATGCCTAGAGAAGATTAAAGATTAAGGAAATCATTAACATAGATAAATAATTGCGATAGAGCATATAAAAAGTGTGTAGTATAAATGAAATAACATGCTTAACGATCATTTTTTATATTCATCATATCATCCAAAAAAAAAAAATTAGTAGTTTACTTTACAGCTTCTTACTAGATATCAAAACATTAGTGATCAAAGACAATCTCGTATTACAATTGTTAAAAAAAGATTGGTTGAAACAACATATAGTTTTCAAGAAATACTAAGGTGACTTGATGAATAAACAACTGCAGTAATAATAGCTAGAGCAACATACATGCGAATGAAACAACTGAATTGGTAATAATTTAGTGTAATTCAATAGTTTACTAAAGTACAAATATTTTTTCAACTCAAAACTGATGATGTTTCTTGTAAATATTTTAAAACTTTAAATTATAAAATTTATTTCTTGTCAAAATATTATAAAGTTTATCTTTATATTGATATTTTTTGAATTTGTGTAAATGTATTTTATATTTAACGATATTATTTTAAATGTCATAAATTTGTGATGAATTTGTATTAAAAAAAATACCTCACTTTTCAATATTGAAAAATTTATAAATAAAAAAAAACCCCTACTTTTCAATATTTGCTAGCATATGTCTTAATATTTATGATATTAATTGCAAATGTCGCTAATAAATATCATAAATGATAGGTAGTCTAATCGTTCTCACTCTGCATTGCAATGATCAATTTATAGATTCTCTTAAGAATCCTTTTCAACAAAAAACTAATTTATATTCTAATGTTATCCTCAGAATCAAATGACTAGAGAAGATAAAATATTAAGGAAATTACTAACATAGATAAATAATTGTAATAGAGCACATGAAAAATGTATAGTCTAAATGAAATGACATGCTTAACAATCATTTTTAATATTTATCATATCATTAAAAAAAAAATAAGTAGTTTATTTTGCAATTTCTTACAAAATATCAACACATTAATGATCATAGGTGGTCTCGTGTTACAATTGTTAAAAAAAGATTGGTTGAAACAACTTATAGTTTTCGATTTCAAAAAATGCTAAGGTGACTCGATGAACAAATAATAGCAATATTAATTTCAAGAGCAATATATATGCGAATGAAACAGATGAAATGAATTAATAACAATTTGGTGTAATTTAATAGCTTACTATAGCACAAAGGTTTTTTCAGCTAAAAACTGATATGTTTCTTGTAAATATTTTAAAATTTTAAATTATTAAATTTATTTCGTGTCAAAATTTTATAAAGTTTATCTTTGTATCAACATTTTTTGAATTTGTTTAAATTTATCTTATTTTTAGCAATATTATTTTAACTATCATAAATTTGTGACAAATTTATAAATAAAAAAATATCACTTTTCAATATTTACTAATGTCTTAATATTTATAACATTAATTGCAATTGTCGCTAATAAAAATCACAAACGACAGGTGGTCTTATTGTTATCACTCTACATTGTAGATTTGTAGTGATCAATTTATATAGATTCTCTTAAAAATCCTTCGTATAAAAAAGAATAAACAACTAATTTATATTCTAATGTTATCTTCACAATCAAATGCCTAGATGAGATAAGAGATTAAGAAAATCATTAACAAAAATAAATAATTTCAATGGAACACATAAAAAATGTGTAGCATAAATGAAATGACATGCTTGATCTTTTTTAATATTCATCATATTATTCAAGAAAAAATGAGTGGTTTACTTTGCAGTTGTTTTTATATATATATCAACATATTAATGATCATAGACGGTCTCGTGTTATAATTGTTAAAAAAAGATTGGTTGAAACAACTTACAGTTTTCAATTTCAAAAAAATACTAAGGTGACTCGATGAACAAACAACAACAATATTAATATCTAGAGCAATATATATGCGAATGGAATGGGTGAAATGAATTAATAACAATTTGGTGTAATTTAATAGTTTACTATAGCATAAAGGTTTTTTTTTATTAAAAACTGATATGTTTTTTATAAATATTTTAAAATTTTAAATTATTAAATTTATTTCTTGTCAAAAATTTATAAAGTTTATCTTTATATTGATATTTTTTGAATTTGTTTAAATATATCTTATTTTTAGCAATATTATTTTAATTATCATAAATTTGTGATAAATTTATAAATAAATAAAATCTCACTTTTCAACATTTAATAATGTCTTAATCTTTATGACATTAATTGCAACTGGAGCTAATAAATATTACAAACGACAGGTGGTCTTATTGTTATCACTCTACGTTGCAGTGATCAATTTATAGATTCTCTTAAGAATCCTTCATATAAAAAGGAACAAACAACTAATTTATATTCTAATGTTATCTTCACAATCAAATGTCTAGAGGAGATAAGAGATTAAGAAAATCATTAACATAAATAAATAATTGTGATAGAGCACATAAAAAATATATAGCATAAATAAAATAACATACTTAATGATCCTTTTTGATATTCATCATATCATTCAAGAAAAAATTAGTGGTTTACTTTGCAGTTTTTTTTTTTTTTATATATATATTAACATATTAGTGATCACAGACAGTTTCGTGTTACAATTGTTAAAAAAAATTGGTTTAAACAACTAACAGTTTTCAAGAAATTGTAAGATGACTCGATAAATAAATAACTACAGTAGTAATAGATAGAGCAATGTACATGCAAATGAAACAGTGAATTGGTAACAAGTTGGTGTAATTCAATAGCTTACTAGATCACAAAGTTTTTTCAGCTAAAAACTAATGATGTTTCTAATATATATTTTAAAACTTTAAATTATAAAATTTATTTCTTGTCAAAAATTTATAAAGTTTATCTTTATATTGACATTTTTTTGAACTTGTTTAAATGTATTTTATATTTAGCAATATTATTTTAACTATCAGAAATTTGAGACAAATTTATGAAAAATATATTACTTTTTAACATTTGCTATCAAATGTCGTAATATTTGTGACATTAATTGCAAATGTTGCTAATAAATATCACAAACGACAGGTAGTTTTATCGTTAAACTCCACATTATAGTGATCGATTTATGTATTCTCTTAAGAATCTTTTTATAAGAAGGAGTCAACAACTAATTTTTATTCTCATGTTATATGTTTTATATTAACATTTTTTGAATTTGTTTAAATGAATTTCATTTTTAGAGAAAGTAATATATTAAAGAAATCATCAGCATAAATAAAGAGGTGCAAAAGAACACATGAAAAATGTGTGACATAGATAACATAACTTGCTTAACAATCCATGTTGATATTTGATTACATTACCGACGAAAAAATGAGTAGTTTATTTTGCAGTTTCTTATTAGATATCAAGACATTAACGGCTAAAAATGGTTTCGTGTTATAATTGTTAATAAAAGATTGGTTGACTTAACTTACGATTTTCAACAAATACCAAGGAACACGATAAACAGACAGCTGTTGTAGTGATAGTTAGGGCAATATACATGTTAATGGAACATATGAATTAGCAATAATTTAGTACAATTAAATGATTTACTAGAAAACCAAAAGTTTCTTTAGCTAAAAACTGATGATGTTTCTTGTGTGATTGTCAAACAAAAATTGAACATGTTATCACAATACATGAGCCACATGGAGGAATCGCTATTTATTAAAGTTACTCATTCTTACAATAATAACGTAAATCGTATTATTTAGCTCAAACAGGAAACGGTAAAAAATCATGCAATTATGATTCATTCAAGGTTTGTTGGTGTATTTGAAGACCTATTCTACACAAGCAACAATGATAGAATCACTCAAGGATTGGTGTAAATTTGTGTCTGATGCTTAGTTTTATATTTACATAGTGAAATGAAACAACTAAAGCGTTAAAAAAAAAATGACAACGAAATAATGGAAAATACTTAGATAGACACTTTTTTTTGAAGTAGATTAATGGAAAATGATTTCATCTAATAGTAAATTGTTCTTGCTGATATGCTGCAAAGAAATATGTATATTTACGCAAATTGTCGTTTATAGCAAAACAAAGTATGTGTAAATTACACAAAATGATGCTAGAGAAGAATTTCAAATCTGTATTACAGGATTTCTTACCACTATCCACCCTCTGACTTTTTTGTCAAATTTCAAAAGACATCCAGGTTTTGTTACTGAAATTAAAAACTAAAAAGTTGCAAAACAAAAATTTTTTAATGGTTCAATATTATATATTTATCCATATGGATTTTTATCTTTTAGTTTTAAATTTTAAATATCTTGATTTTCAACAACTGTCATCCTTTCTGTTAGCAACTGTTTGTTATTAGTTTGTTGTTATAAAAATTACGACGGTTAATGTGGTGATATTATTTGAAAGTGGTTGTCCTTCTATTGTTGCTATTTTGAAAGGATGCAGGACAATCCGCTTGAGTTTTTTATACAATGTATTTTAAGCCTTTTGTAATAAAAAAAATCATAATCCTGTTGTTTCTGAAGGTATTAAAAATCATGCCATATGGTTTAATTCTAAAACAAAAAAATTAAAATTGTCAACAATTTTTGGGCCAAGCTTAATATTAGGCCCAAGTTGAAAAATTGAAACCCATCGTAAACCATTAACGCAGTAGAAAATATAAAATAATAATATTATACTCCCACATCGTGTTTAAAATTACACAATTTAAGGCGCGTAATAAGGCATGCCTTAGTGAGTTGGGGGTAAAAAAATAGTAATGAGGCTTAAGCCTTAAGCGCACAATAAATTGCATATGCTTTCCTAAATTGAGGCGTACTCATTACGCATGCCATTGCATAATAATAAAGGCGGTAGCTTAAATTTTTTTTGAAGTTATTTCTAGTCCAAAGGCCTAAGGCCCTAAAATTTTATTTTTCAAAAATAAAAAAAATAAAAAAATAAACCCATTTTAGCCCATATTTAGGGCTTAAGAAACCCTAGATGTGTTCGACAATCGTTAAAAATCATCGTTTTGGCTACTCTTCCTTCGTCATCCTCTTCCTCCATTGGTGGCTACTGCATTCCTCCTCTATTGCTGGCAACGCTCATCTCATTCTTTTTGTTCTCCTCGTTCCTCTCGATAGAGATTGAGGATGATAATGAAGACTCAATAGATGTTAATTCAAGTAAGGATGAGGAAGGCGGGAGAGCCATCAACTATCATGATGATTCTGTCCAAGACGATGGAAATGGGGATGAATTTTGAGTTAAAAGTCATAACTAGTTTATTGTAGGATATATGTCTTTTAGACTTGTTGCTTTTGAAACTTGTTTATTAAATATTTTTTGTGATGTTCTGTTATAATTTCTACCTATTATATGATTTTTCATATTTTTTGACTTATTTTATGGTTTTATTTTGATGCTTACGCCTTAAATTGCATTGAAACTTATGCCTTGACTTGCAAACAGAAAACACCTTAATATCCGATTGCGCAATTTTAAACATTGGTCCCACATGACAAGCATCTGGATAGAATTTAATAGTGTCATAATGAGTTAATGAACGAACAAACACAAATTCTCTAACCATGAGTGTTCGAGCTTCTGTTACATTATCTATTCTTGTAAATTTCAACTTACAAAATTATCGCATGTGGTAGAGATTGATAGAATAAACATATTATGTCCAAAATTATATATAAAATAATATTGAAAATGTCATGTTTTATTTTCGATATTATTTAAACTAAAAAGATATCATAAATACCTTCAATTATTTTAGAAGCTCTTTTTGATTTCGATATTTTCTTATCATGTATAAAACTATGGAGATAATGTACCCATATTAAATTAAATTTCAGTTGTTTTACTTAGTTAGTAAATGTTTGTATATCATTTATTGTAATATGATATTCATACACTTGGTATTTTAATTAAGAGTTTAATTTATTTATGTATTATTATAAACTTCAAAAAATAGTTTCTCACAGTTTTATTTAGAAATTCAGTATATTAGAAAAAATTTATGTATTTTACGTCAAATTTTATTGGTATTGATACTTCTATTGATATTTTCATTATATCCAAGTACCGATGTTTTTAAAAATATCGATATTTTTATCCTTGACCACATAATGTATCATCATGGATGCATGTTTCAGCGATTGAGATCCGTTGATAAGAACATAACGTAACTTTTCTTATCCTTATTTGAACTTCTCGTTTTCAAAATCCCCTATATCTTTTTTTAGGGTTTTCTTTCTTTTTCTTTCTAAAATGCCTCCCCTTCTCTCTTCATAGTGTTTACTTTTATTTACTTTCCAAAACGCCTTCCTCTTCATCTTTTGTTTAGGTTCTTTTCTCATGCCGTAATATTTATGTCAAGTCCGGTCACTTTCTTCTACCCAAAGATATTACTCTTGAAAAACTAAAGGAGTTTTCGTTTAGATTTGTTTGAATGTGGGTCAAAACATAATTATGAGAGTTTTCATTTGACTTACATAAAATCTATTGTTAGTAGCAATGGTGACTTTGAAGATTTTAAGAAGTAGAGAGATTCAAGAAAATGATAAATTGATGACTACTGAGATGATTCGAGACTCAAGGAGGCTCATTTGTGTTATTCGATGGAGGAATGATGCGAGATGTTTGTTGAGGTTCAAACCCAATCTCCCAAACCTCTTATCCCAAAGTTGAACTTGTATCCCAACAAGGAGATACAATAGTTGCTTTATAGTCGAGAACGCAATCATGGATTATCTAATGTATTTATAGGTCAATTTTACTGATGAGTTCTTCTTTCAAGTCCAAATTCTTCCGGATCAACAAATGGTCAAAGTTGTTGATAAGCTTCCTTCAAAAATATCTTAGAAAATTTTGTCCACTTATCAACAAAAAATCTTTAAAATATTGGTTTTAATATTTTTTTTAAATTTATATTCAAGATTTTTTTTTTTTTTTTAATTCTGCTCACAATTTTCTATACAAGAAGAGGTATTTTGTAGCGATTGAGAGACATAAACATGACATGCTTGAAATTATATAGAAAAATACTCAAATGCCATGTCTTGGCATCCATATTGTTTAAACTAATAGGATGTTTTAAATACCTCAACATTCTAAAAGCTAACAGGGAAATTGATATTTTCTTATCATGTATAAAACTATGAATCTAATATGGCTATATTAGATTAACTTTCAATTAGTTTACTTAACTTGTGAACACTTTCTTATTATTTGCTGTACTATGATAACTTTTTTATCATGTAAATTTATCATAAATTTAGTAGTTTAATTAAGAGTTTTATTTAATTTATCAACTATTTTAGAATCTCCTAAAACTTTATTTAGAAACTTTAGTGTTTTAAATTGAATTCATACTTATTTATAAAGTGATCCCTTATTACTAAATTTTAAAAAATAAAATAAAATAAAATTCCCTACAACCATGATCAGTTTGGATAAGCAATTGAGGATACTATATCGGAGCAGTTAAGGATTAAGTAAGACTAATTCAAAGTCCATGAGATAAAAGAGGAGTTTAGAACTCACTAAACAAAAAGAAACGGCACATAAATGAGAATAATCCTGATAAGGACAACTTACTCATGGTTCTCCCCTTTGAGATGCCGAGTTGAAATTATTCTTTTAAACTCGTACCATCTGAAATCTTCCGAGTATTTAACTTCAGTGGTCAAAACTTTCCAATGCTAGAAACTAGGTCCCGTTTAAAATTAATTGGTCTACACCTCGCTCAAGACTCAAAACTCGCGATATTTGAGCTTTGTTATATGATCAACAGAAATAGCAATTTTCATCACACGAATGTGGGAGATGCAATCGTAATGAGAATTTGATTTTTTTTTTTTTGCGGGAAAAAAAAAAAAAAAGAACTTGAGAAATCTACAAAGAGAATAGTTTTTATGAAAACAACCCAAGTTTCAGTGAGTTTCCAATGGCACAATACACAATGCAAGCCACAATTATTCCAGCAATATTTCACATCTGAAGTATGTTTTTCGAGAGAGAGAGAGAGAGAGATCAAAACACCCAAAAAAAACAAAACAAAAACAAAAACAAATCACAAGGCTGCCGATCATTTAGGTGACACAGCACGAGCACCTGCAAGGAAAAAATTAGTGTCAAAATAACTTGCGAGCTAACAATTTTCACGGATGTAACAAGCATCATTTCGCTGTATTCCGATTTCTCAAACATTTTTCTAATCATCTTTAAATTAGTTTTTTTTTTTTTTTTTAATTCCCAAGCAAGATTTTAGTCATATGACAAAGAAGTATACGCATATGTAAGAAAGTGTATTTGTTCATCATGTAGTGAGCCAAACATGATTCCCTTTTAAATTTACTTGCCACGAAAAACAAAGGGAAAAATAAAGTCCGTTCTCCGAAGGAGTTATGACACGGGGACACATAGCGGAGTACTAACCATTATTGACTGCCTCATTTGATTCTTCTTCCGTCTTCCAGACAATATCTTTCAGCCCAGTAGAGAGGTTCTTGTAGAACTGCAAATTTAAGGGAGGGAAACATATTACAAAACAGGACAGCAATGCTACAAACAAATATTTGTTGCCCACTAAAATATTGCATTCGGCTACTGTTATTGTTTTCTTCCTGAAATTTCTACCATTGTGGTAATTGACCAAAGCATGGCTGAACTAGCCGCTACTACCAATAAGTGACATATTTTGGGTCTCCCCATCCTGTCTTATTGCTTATGATCAATTAAATGCATTCATATGCAGGTTGCTTCGATCTTATACAATCACAAACGGATAGTGCTAGGTCCAGTCCTGACTGCTCTCTATAAGAGCTAAATCTCAAGTCCTACGGCTAGCTGGGACTGGAGTTGAATAATTGATGACTTTAGTTCATCGTAATATTGGTGTACTAAAATTTCTGAAAGCAAATATCTTGTAACAAGGTTTAGTAGGGAGAGCTAGGCACTTGTGAACTCAAATGAAACGACTGCAACTTCAGGGGAAAAAATGCTAATACCTGCATGTAATGAATAAAAGACCCCACAAAATACTACTGTGAACATTAAAAATCATATTCTTAGATGCCATGAGACATTGATATTGCATTACCTTGTGAAATTCTAGAGTATCTCCACCAGACTTTCGGACTTCAACCATATAGAGTGAAGGGGCCACCTCAAAAATCTACGTGAAAGAAAAGAACTTAAGACCGATTTTGAGAGGCGTTGTTCAACGGAAATCTTCCCTAAAACTCTAGGAAAGGATTGAAATAAATTAATGAACAAGTTGTACCTCTGTTGCAACAGATAAATGTCCTTTACGTCCACTTGTTCCACCCTTAAGCTTCATCTGAAATTAGTAAAGAGACAGGCAAGTCAATGCCTTAATTTCATGAAAAGAAAAGAAATACTTCATATAGATAAGGACAAAGATACAATGTGGTAACTCAAGGTTAGACGGCGAGAAAGAAACGAGGAAAAGAGAGTCATCAAACCTTGAAGTTACTTTTTTTTACATCAAAACCCAAAGGCCCTGCAGCTTCTTCAATTTTCGAGATTATCTCATTGGCAGAACATTTGGATGTGAATCTCGTCTCCCGTTTAACAAGCCCCTGTTAGCAACAAAATTTCATAAGCAATGAGGTTGGTACGGCTTGTATACAGGAAAAGTAAAGTCTCCCGAGTCTCAAACAGTGACATTTGAAATTGATATCGTCTTTTCATTTGCTTCAAATTATTGTGATTTTCCATTCTAAAACAACAAAAGAAAATTCCATGATCAGGATTATTAGGATTATCAGTCTGTCTGCACATATTTATGAGGAGTTTCCATACAGAACTGCAGTAAGGAATCGGGTTCTCAAGTAAGTCTGTTTTGTGCACACCCAGTTATAAAGAGCGAACGTAATCCAACGCTTACCATTTGCTTTTCAAAGAGGGAACTAAGGTTCAGGCCCTGAGATGTAGAGATTAGCTCAAAGGCATTCATAGTAACAGGCGCCACAGGCCCAACTTCTCGCCTCTCCACGACAAGGTTTCTAGAATCCTATGACCATAGCAACCTTCTGAGTGCAAATTCAGGATATTAAATTTCACAACAAATAATTAGGATTCACAATCCCATCGAGATATTACCCCTGATTCATTGAAGATAGCATCCACATCATCAAGGCTAACATCAGCTTGTTCGAATCTTGGTGGCTTGTATCCTTTTTTAAACCACTCATTCTCAATAATCTCAGCTGCCGTAATTCTCTGTTTCATGCAATATATTATGTCTAGGTTAGAAATAATGATGTAATGGACACACTGGACACACATAAAGGATTATAATCCTAAGGACTTTATATATATCAACAGGATGATTTAAAATGCAAGAGAAGAAATCCATCAGACAAATACCGTTAAGGGGTTCGGATCCAAGATTCTTTTGATTAGTTTCTTTGCACTTGAGGAGAACCATGGTGGAAACGTGAACTCAGCCTTGAATATCTATAATCGCAGAAAAACCCAATACAGCATATATAATAAAGCCTAATAGAGCATAATTGTGCAAAGTTAATGATTTTAAACCTTAGAAGTGTTGTACATATAATATATATACATATGTGTGTGCGTGTGCGTGTAGTATGTATGAAAGAAAGTCACCTTTTTATACAATGTCATGAGGTTAGATTCTTCAAAAGGCAAGAAACCAGCCATTAAGACAAAAAGAATCACACCACATGACCATAAATCCGCCTTCGCTCCATCATACCCTTTGTTGTTGATCACCTAGGTGAGCAAAAAGTGCTGATAAGAAACGAAGAGCTATTACATCAGAATAACTAGTATTTTGCATGAAAAGTTAGTATACCTCAGGAGCAACATAATTTGGTGTTCCACATGTAGTGTGAAGTAATCCATCTTCCTAAAGTAAAGTAATAAGATTATGAGTCAAGATCACGATGTACTTTTAAATTAGAAATTGAATACTAATCCTGCTATACCGCTCTTGAATTTTGATGGGATTACCAATAAAACACTTTATCAACCAATCATAAATTGATCTTACTCACTCGAACTTGCTGAGGAAGTGCACTCAGTCCAAAATCTGAAACTTTAAGCGTGCCACCAGCGTCCAGCAGCAAATTCTCTGGCTGGGATTTACAACAATAGTGACATCTCGATGAAATTAATAGACCAGTTACTGTCTGCTTGCCGTCAAATAATCAATATATTCATATGAATGGAATGACAAGAGTGAAAATAAAAAACTACACCTTCAGGTCTCTATGAAAAACACCTCGGCTGTGACAATAATCCACAGCACATATGAGATGCTGAAAGTACTTTCTTGCTTCATCCTCTTTAAATTTTCCCTTACTTGCCTGGCTCAAGAAAACGAGCACCGTATTTAGATAATTTGGAGACTCAAGGGGATGATTTTTCGATTGCCCATTGTTAGTTACAGAGATACACAGAAAGAACTAGAGAAATCACAATCTTACAATTTTTTCGAACAGCTCTCCTCCGGTAATGAACTCCATAACAATGTATATCTTTGTCTTGCTAGCCATTACCTACATCAAGAATGTTGAGGAATTCGCTAAAAATTCAAAAACAGAGAGAGAGAGAGAGAGAGAGAATGAAAACATTAATTAAATTATAAATGAAATCCAAATCAATGGGAAGAACATTAGCATTTCATACCTTCTACCTTAGAATTTCATTCTGATGTGATGTTATTTTGTTGCACACATATTGAAAATAAAAGCTATGTACCAAATAGAAAAGAAGAATGATTGCTACATAAAAATAAAATTTGAATAGAAACTGAAAGAGTTATCCCTAGTTTCTCAAATCTACTACCACCATTGGCACCACACCAAACTCCCGCTATCACACCTCCCCCGCATCATTGTGTTCTCCAACCAGCTATTCCGGATAACTCCGTTGACATAACTATAAGAAGCATGTCTGGAACTCAAACCAACATTTAAGTTTCTTAGTAAATGTGCTGTGGTTGTTGCCTAACCTCATACATGCGGATGACATTTGGATGCCTAATTAGCTTCATCGTTGATATTTCACGTTTGATCTGTGGAAGGAGAACATAACATTGTTAGTATGACAGGTTTGCTGCAACCAATGATTAGCGTGCGGCTAAATGTATAATTTGATGCTTCTGTATTCCATATCAGCATTGTTATACTTGTTGAACTCTTTGTTGAATCTATAAAACGAAATTCTACTGCTAGTATCTATAATAAAGAAGAATGTATATAGTCTCCGGATTTTGTACAGTATCATAATACAAAACAATGACAAAAGTTCAAGTTCTGCACATTACTGTTCCAAAACTGACTCTGTTCTTTTTTTATTATTATTATTTTTTTCCTTTTAATTGAGAGAGGCAAAAAAATTAACGTCCTCAATTCTTCGATTACTTTCTCGGTTAACAAACAGCTGATTGTCAAACGCTAAGAAGATCACCTTTTCCACAAGCATGTTCAGATAAATCTATAATGGAGTAACTTCTAACCCAATTGTAATTAGCATGAATAACGCTTTGTACGGTCTTTGTCCGGACTCGGAAAAAAAGTATTCGAAGATATATAATTTCTTCGAATTATTATTCATAAGTTGACTTCATCCAGATTCCGAATATTTAATACAAATAACAAGCCATTTCCTAGAATCTTTCATTACTTTCTCAGGTACCAAACAATCATGATATCACCAGTTAAAAAAAAAAAAAAAAAAAAAAAATCTTGGTGTCATAGACCCATCATCCAACAATCTTCTACTAAATGATGAATTTCTACAGCGAATCTATAATTTTCTAATTAGCACAGAAGACTAGCATGGAAAACGTTTTCCTATACGTTTCCAGCGTTCCAAAGTTGACTTTTTTTCTCCATTCATATACATTAAAGAAAAGAAAAACAACGACCGAGTCAGTGTCCTCGATTTTCTTACACTTTCTCGACGACCAAACAGCCAAAAACAATAACCAGACTCACTCCAGAAACATATTCCCCAAAAATCTAACCATTCGATCACTACAAAGATCAAAATAAACACCTAGAAAACTAAAAATCGAAAAAAAAAAAAAAAAAAAAAAACCTGGCCGATCATCTTGTGCTTAAGAAGCTTCTCCTTGTCGAGGATTTTGATCGCGACGTTATCGCCGGTCTCGACGTTGCGAGCGAACTTGACCTTCGCGAAATTCCCCTCTCCGAGAGTACGACCTAGCTCGTACCTCCCCACGCGCGTCCTGCTGCTGCTTCCTCCGCTGCCGCCATTGTTGCCTCCCGACCTCGAGCTGGACGACGCCGACATCTTCGTCTTCTTTCTCCTTCTCTGTCTATCTCTGCAACACCTTCCTTCCTTCCTTCGATTCCTTCTCTCTCTCTAGAACCTTCCCTTGACTATCAAAACCTCTTCTTTTTACAAGGTTGCCATACCTGGGACTTTGCCACCCTCATCTTCACCTCGATTTCGACAAAAACCCGGAAATCAATGCACAAAACCCCCAATAGAATCCCCTTTTCGAATCCGAATCTGAGGTTTCTTCGCTCAGAATCCGAGACAAGCCTTCGCGAAGCTGACGACGAAGACGAAAAACGAGGAACGAGATTTCTTCGCAATTGGGTAGTACAAGAATAATCCCATCAATTCGGGTGCGGATCAAACGATGAAAAATCAAAAACAACCAATAAAACAGAAAACAAATTCACATTCGCAAATGGAAGACAAAAACAAGTTCGGTTCAGTCCGACTCGATTCGGTTTTTGGTTATACCAAATCGAGAAAATGGATTGAGGAGCGTAGATCTGGGAGATGGGCCTGCTAATTGCGTGAAGAAGAGGAGATTCAACGGCGGGATTTTGGTTGGAAGTTTCAAAAAGGGGGGGAAAGTGGAGAATAAGAAAACTTTTGGGGTCGGTGAGTTATGCCAATTTGGTGTCTTCTTATACGAGGAAAGGTCCAGTGCCGTTGGCGGCTTTGACTTCCGACATCGGGCAGATGCTTCCGAGGTGGGATCGCCTGTGTCCGCGGAGTTGGTGTTCCTGATCTTTAAAAAAAAAAATTAAAAATTAAAAAAACAAATAATATTACAAGGAAGAACATGATTCAGTTCACATCCGTCGGTCTGGGACAATTATTTTCTTCAATTTGGACTATTCTATTTGATATTTGAATATCTCATTCAACTGTGTATTTGGATTTGATAAATTTATAAATTGAAATGTTTTGGTTTAAATGTTTTGTATTAAATGCTGATATTCAAATGTCAGATTGAATCATAATTTAAATATTTTTGTCAATACTTAAATATAAGTATTTTCATCTAAATATTATACAATCTATATGGTTTTTGAAAATAGAGTATATGTTTTTCTATTTGTGTTGTTTTTTTATTGTATTTCTCTAATAATATTTTGATATGATTTTAATTAACATGGCATTTATAGTTACTATGATATGATACCAAAATTAAAAGATATTATTAATTGACATTTTTATTTGGAGAGATATGAATAAAATGATACATAAATCACCTACAGTGACAGCAAATTTTAATATCAATTTTAAATATTATTTATGTGATATATAAATTATTATTTTTTATTAATAAATATTTAAAATTAAAAGATATGATAATTTATTATTACAGAAATTAGTATTTAAAAGTGTGTGTGTGTGTATATATATATATATATAGGTATATGCTAGAGTTATTCAGGAAGGATGTCCTTCACTAACGTGTAGGTGTTTACATTGATATCAGCATTAATTGGCTTTTACTAATGGGGTCCACGTGTTGTATTTTGGAGTTAGATTAGGACAGTTGGATGCTTTTTAACCAATTGTATAGGGTGTATATATGAATTGAATCTGTTAATAATAGAACTACTAGAGGTTGATGTAATTTCAATACTTGATTTCATATATTTTGTAACGTAGTAATTATTATTTTACTGATAATGACACGACATTTAAATAAAAATAACATTGACCTTGAATATATATAACATGAATTCAATTTTTGTTTGAAAAGAAATTTATCAATTTGGTAATATATCAGTTTAGTATCGGAATTATGAATATTTTGTCTCTTTAATTTATGAATTTTTAATTTTACTAAATCAATCCTTGATTTTTTTTTTTTTTTTTATCTTTAGTTGTTTTAGTCCTTGACATTAAAATTGTTCAAATATTTTTAAAATTTAGTATATATAATCATATTCTAACTCCATCCTAACATGAAATTTTACTAAAACAATCACATTAAATAAAAAAAAATTTCCTCCTTACTCTTCTTAAAACCCATAAAAACTATAACCCATAAAACCCGTAGAACATTGTTAAACAGAAAATGAGTTCACGCTTACTGGCATGAATAAATGGATAGTTTGAAATTGTTACAAAATTATTTTGAACATGAAATAATTTAGAGACTCTTAGAAATATTGTGTCATTATGACTTAAGCACGTGAGGAATAAGACATGACGCTCCATCTATAAATTATATGTGTGAGAGCCTATTAAGGTAGGTTGAATATTAA